>CAXKVI010000002.1:142411230-142501230 GCA_964058755.1 Campiglossa producta
TTTGTTGTTTTTGTTGTTGCATTACATTTGTAGGAATGTTTTTTGAGTCATCGGTGTCGTTCTAGTCGTCGAACGTATTGTCTCTTTGTCTGTTTGTCGCATTGTTGTTTTATTACTGAACGATTTATATCTTCGGAAATGCTTGAAATTTATGCACTTTTTGTTTGAGAATTGAGTTGATGCTGGAAAGCAAGAAGTTTATGAGCGGAGTGTGGGGTGCCCCTGTAAGGGCAGGTCGTGTTGCAATGTGGCCAATGAGCAAGAAAATTTTTGTATTCTGGAAAACGTCTTGAAATTAGGAAACGGAAACCCAGGAACCTCATGTCTCGATTCCAATTATGGTATTCTTCTCTCCCTTAAAAAGGTATGTCGAGATTGTGAGCTCGTTGAAGATTCAAGATTTCAGTTTACATGACCGGACCCAAAATTGCTTGTGGAGTAGGTGCGACAATCTTTGCGGTCACGTAGACATTTATGAGTCCCTAATTAATAAAGGGACGTTGTTTCAAAAATAGTCTTTGGAAATCTCCTTTTATGAAGCCTCTTAGAACTCAAGGATACTAAGCCTACAACGTGAGACAGCCTGAATTAAGTATTGTTGCACTTTTAATGCAGTTAAGGCTCCCGATGTCAACACAAATTCTTAAACGTAGGAGATTCACCTGCAGCTCTACTTGGTGTAGATCGACTCCTTACAACATAAGACATTCTCACAGTTCGCTGAAGTAATGGAATCAACGTCACATTGAATACTCTCTTGGACGACCTGTTTTCATTGGTAGCTACAGCTTACTCGAAGAATTTGTTTACTAATGACGAATGATCGCACTGTTCATGAAGCTCCAAAGTGACCTGAAAATCTACAAATTTAGGCAAGAAATGGTTCAGCAATAGAATCATACGGATCTCTAGGTGGCCAGCAGAGCAGAGTAACGAGAACTTTCTGGCCAAATGTAGATGGCTCAGCTGACCTCAATGGGTTTTCTAAGGAGCATACTCCGGAGAACTCGAAGGGTCATTTAATCCTCTTTTGACCGTGTCCATGATTCCGAACCATACAACCAGACTTGCAGCCATTTCTCTAAATAATGATGACGAAGAAGATGAGTACGGTTCTAAATCAACCCAAAACCACCCATCCTATGAGACATATCCTAATCTGTACTAACTGGTTTCATTCAAATCTTCATTCACCAATGTGGTCGAATTGCTATTAACAAATAAAATTCTTTGAAAAATATGCCTGCATGGGCCTGAGAGGATATACTCTAAGCTAAAAGCTCACGTCTAAGCCAGCAAAAGCAAGCAAATAACAAATCACAGAAAATAACCAAATTTTGTTGTAACTGACCGAAACAACTACTACTATCTAAATAACGAACTATGATAGTTAAATTTGAAAAATGTGAACAGAGAGCAGTTAGACAAACTCAATTCGACAAGAATTCAAGGCGGACAGTCGTCAGTTACTCAGTTGCATGCAAAGTTGGTAAAGTTATGAGCACTAGTGATGCAAGGAAGCGAGTAATCGGATACAAAGAAGTCGAGGTACCTAAAATAATCAACTGAGCGAGTCGTACTAGGAAGGATAGTCGTTTTTAAGAGAAACCGAAACAAAGTTTTGAGACCCCAGAAAGATATGTTTTTAGAGAACTTGATGGAAATCAGTCGTCATGTATCAGCCACTGAGTTAAAATAATCTGAATATCTCTCGGAATTATGGACCATGTAAAAATGAGATGATATGGAACTGGGGGAAGTCGAGGGAAAATTGCTCACAAAGAACAAAGAAGCTCCGTCTTAGAAGAACGACAGAATTTGGCAGCAGAGGATAGGGCTGGCCTTGAATGAGTTGGAAAAAATGGAATCATGGATCGTGTCGAGAGAAGATGATATGGATCTGGCAGTAGTTGAGGTAAAATTTCTCATAAAGAAGCTCCGTCCTAGAAGACCAATCGAATTCGGCAGCAGAGGACGGGAAAGGCCTTGACTAAGTTGGTAAAAAGGTGAAAATCTGAAAAAATCTCGGAATCATGGCTCGTGTCGAAAGAAGATGACATGGATCTGGGATTAGTTAAGGGAAAAGTCCCTATTTAAGGGTTAGTTAGAAGTGATCAGGAGGTCCAAATACTATTGACTTGTTGTCAACCTAAGCGACCCGGATTCAGCGCATCCTGCCAGCTTCACCCTTTTACTCTTTGGGGAGAAGTTGAATGGGGATGTATTCAGGGGTAGAAGCATGGTAAACATATTTAGAGATGGATGCGAGCTGGACGGGAGGTTTAGTTGAGACCAGAGTATACTGCCAAAAACTTGAAGGCAGCCGAAAATGTAGGTTGTCAAACCACTGCCGGGTCTTCAAAGCGCTTCAACTCTTAAGGAAATTAAATTAGCCCCAGAGTTTAGAGGTAACGACTTCAAATACCTATATTCACCTGCAATCGGACTCCCCAAAACCGATTCTTTAAACTCTCAAAACTGCACATCACTAACTGCAACGACTGTTTGGAAAGAGCAATCGGCCATTTCGTACAATGATAAACTTTCGCTTGATTTGTGGGTATGTTCGTAGGGTCAATGTGTGGGTGGAAGGCACACAACGACATAAACTAACGTACAAAACTTATGCGTTACTGTCCAAATGATGCAAGGATACGTCATCCTTATTGTATGTGTGTATGTATGTGACATATATGTCATAGATACTATATACCGAAATATTTTGATAAACCCAAAATTCGCCTAGTACTAATATATATGTCTGGTGTGACAGGGCGTTGCTCTGCTTGTCAGCAATGCCGTCAAAATATTGAATGCCCATTACCCCACCACTCACACACACACACAAGGACATGCAAACTTTTTGTGACAGAAAGCTGATGCGATAAGGCATATTTACATGTATGTAGGTTATTGTTGTTGTTTGTAAATACAAAATCCTTACATACTTTTATTGTAGCAACTGATGTTCTGTTTGGCTTTAACAGCAAACTTTTTCTTCGAAATTGCAGAGTACTAAATTTTCCACATGAAAAATACATTTTCGGAATTTAAAAGTCAACAAGTTAAAGAGACACTGAAGCATTGTTTATCACAAGAAAGGCATGCACAAATAAAATTTAAACAAAACACCATGTAGGAAAAAACAAGGTTTTGGATGCTGTATGGGAAGTTGGGGGAAAGGGGAATTGGAGCTTAATGTTCTCGGCTTTCACCAAAAAAATGTGAGGTATCAGCGCAATTTGGCTCCCTCAATAAGAACAAGGGTCATCATTACAAATCTCAAGCATATGTTCGAGGGTTCACTGATAGGAATAAGTACTAACAGGACACTGAAATACTAATGGAGGTACAGGATGTGGACATGGGAGTCTGAACGAAGAGAGCTCTCAATATCTGCAAGCATTGGCCACCTCCTTCATCTAACCTGTAAAGAAAATCTGCTGAAATAGAGAACATACCTACCTCCCTGCACCAGAAAATCGAAATGTTTCGAACTAAAATAGTTAGGACGCCAGCCGTCCTAAAAATGCTCTGCTATAGGGGCAACTAGTATAAGCAAACCTAACCCCTGCAGGTTAGGGGTTTAGAATATTCCCGAGGTAGGCATACTGGTGATGCCTCTCACCTCTCATTACCCATCTTCTCCTTCCTCACGGATGGAGGGTTGGCATGACCTAGAAGGATCCACTGGTCATACCAAATGGCTACCGCGGCAGTCGGGAAGTACCGCAAGGGAGTACCGCAGAGTACCGGGTTCAAATCCGGCCAAGGACTGTCAATTTCTGCATCACTCCCACAAAAAGACTCGACACTGAACATGTCGATTCAGGGCTTAACATTTCTATGTCGAACTAGGGCAATCAATTTCGATCTAGTGGAAACCTAGGAGGTGGTTGTCATCAACTCAGGTTGTTAAGCTTCTAGGATTAGTTGGTGAGTAGTTCCTTGGATAAGGCGCATCGAGGGTTAACTTCTCAAATGCCTCATTAAGCTTCTTAGGAATAACAGAGCTAATTCGATTTTCAGGTCAGAGGAAGCTTCTCCGGACCCATCTTCAAAATCTTGTGGCCCATCTTATTTCCTGCCGAAAGAGACAATAACAGGTTCTAAGCATAGGAAAACCCCTTATTCGTATCCCACTATGATCAACACCAACAACGAAAGAAAGGCTTAAATTTCTATTTAATAAAGTTCTTTATTTCTACTTAAATATCAAATATCACAATCCTTCGAGCTTCCATGTAAGTTCGCAGTAAGTCATCATAACCGACTTGTTTATCGCTTACGAGCTGTATACCGGCAGTCTAGTGAGTTTTTGATGACCTTTAAAGTTATTTGGTTTTTTTTTTCGTAACATTTTCGTACTTAATAACCTTTGGGCTAACAGCCGCTACCCAAAGCTTTATTACTCAATAACCTTTAAGATAAATTTATGAAAAATGCAGAAATAACTATTTCACAGCGAGGTAACATGTGCACTGTATGGGAAACTTCCGTACTTCCGCACATCACAAAGCGAATGTCAGCAGGCGCAAATGAGCGGTGGGAGCATAATATCCTGCAGGAACTGCAAATGCTACGAAATAAAAAAAAAACCATAAGAAATCGAAGTGGGTGGGAAAGCGTTTATGAGGGTTAAGAAAATCGATTGTTTGCTTGTGTGACAGTTGGGCTGGTCTCACGGCTGGACGCTTGGTTTATCGGAACATGTGGCGGTGCATACGCTTTTAAACAAATAATAGAAATAACTCGTTAAATGTTTTAATAAGGATATAAAGTGTAGGAAACCAGTACCAGAGAGAGCGGTATGTGAATACGTGCAAGGAAATAAACCGGAAATTTTGAGAAAAATAATATAACAAAGTTCGTAGAAAAATGTCAAATAACTTGGACTGGTTTAAAGGGTTGCCAACTATCTCATTTTTTAAATATAGAGCAAGATACGCCAATATAGGTATACAATGAACGGTGACATACCTACTGACTTTTGACTTGGGTGTTGCTACTTGGGTAGGTTTACAGGGTTGCCAGCTATCTCAATTTTTTGTAACCGTAGAACAAGATATGCCAATATGGGTAGCGAATGAAAGGTATTTACGGCGACATACCAACTGAAATATGTTTAGAAAGGGTTGCCACCTAATCTCTTTATATTTGTAAATTTGTATATCCGGCTCTATCTCGAGAACCGTTTGACCGACTTCGACGAAATTTGGCATAGGGATAGTATGGGTGGTTTTAAGACTTTCCACATGGGTGTTGACACTTGAGCCCGTTTACTGGGTTGCCACCTTTCTCGTTTAAAATTAAAGGTATTTTACCAAATAAAATATTTTCAAGTAGGGTTGCCGCCAAGGTTGTTTTACATTATTGTGCTTGTACATTTTGGGGTGACTTTGGGATTACTTTTGGGTTATTTTGGGATTATTTTTGGGATATTTTGGTATCATTTTGGGATAATTTTGAGGTCATTTTGCCACCATTTTTGGGTCATTTTGGTTTCCTTTCGGACCATTAGGGACCTTTGTGGGGTAAGTTTGGGATCATTTTAGGGTCATTTTGGACCACTTCACCGATTTCGATCAAATTTGGTATAAAGATGGGTGTTGCCACATCGGGCGATTTATACGGTTGCTCTATAATATTTTTTTAAATATTTCATTCAGCCGCATACCTTTGTTTATGTGTATAGTAGGCTTCATTCCAAGATTTTATACTTGAGTGTTGCCTCTTGAGGTGCTTTATGAAGTTGCCATCTATTTGTTATTTTTTCAGAAATCTATTTTGAAAAGTTCATGTTGGTAAGTAAGACTATGCAACAAAATCGAAAACACCAAGCAAGGTCGGTCACCTAGAAGGAAAGATCTTAAAGTTTGTTTTGAAGACGCGAATGGTGCTCTATCCTTCTGTCTGACCACAATGTATCGAAAGATAAGATCTACGAGCTCAATTTTGTTTTTAGTGACAGCCTTAGAAGGATGCCAAAATCGGTAGCTCCGTTGCATAGACGAGACTAAAATGAGAACTTCAGTTATTTTTCTGTGTTTCCTTCGACATCCAGAGCTACCTTCCACGTAAACGCCCCTGATATGGCACGCAATATGCTAAACTAAACGAAGAAATGGATGAATGAATGATGTATGTTGAACTGAAATGGGTTCTCCTTAACGTCGGACCGATCAATCGACAGACTGGCATAACGAAACAAAAATAAACGCAAACATAAATCTAAACAACTGGGAAAAAGAAAGTAAAGACGGCAAAAAATAAAAAATATTGCCAAATGGAGTAGGAGAATTGCTGCGAGAAAAAATGCTTAAATAACGCATAACACACAAATGAAACCAACAAAAAAAAAAAAACATAAAACAAACAGTCTGACAGTAAGCGCTGACATTAACTAATGGAAAAGCGTACCAAAGAAAAATCGAAGGAAATATAAAAGCACTCACTGACATACCTACCAAGACTAGCCGGCCATACATATGTGGCATAAAACAAAAGCTTTCGAAATGCGGGGAGATTGAACCTTCAAATGTTGAGTGAATATGCTGTACTTACACGACATGACCGTTCAAGTGAAATTCCAAGCAGATGTGCTCTACTCGTTACGAAGAAAGTAAGTATTTAAGTAACAGTCACAGAAAGAAAGGTAACAACAATAAATGTGATGATGGCTGAGGTGGAGGCTGTTTTGAGGTGGAAATGGTGGTTGGGACTTGAGCTATGGGTTGTATGTTATAATTTGTGCAATCACTTAACAAAGAGCCTGTACTCAGTGTAAGACAAAGTGGGGAGTGGGAAGGAGAGTAATGTTTTCATTAAATTTATCGTTTGCTTTCAACTGTCAATTTTGGCTGATGGGTCTTTTTAAAAGAGCTCAGTTGGGGATTTTTTATATCTATAGGTCCCCGCCGTAATAGGGAACGTCTAAAATTAAATTAAGATCTCGCCAAAAACTACTAATTTCATGAAAAGGCTCTGGAGGACATGTGGTTTCCCACGTCAGTCCAGCCCCGTTTCCAACAAAGTCGAGTCGAAGGCGAACTACCAACAACTCTTTCTACTAGGTTAGGTTGAACTGACCACTGCTTGAAAATGTCCATAGTGTTAACAGAAATTTGTTTGACCAGAATGGAAAAGCTTATCAAGAGCCAGGGTCCACGTTAAAGAATAACTCTGTCATCTTCGCAAACACTAGAAGGTGTTTAGTTGCGGGCTTTACAGTTGCCTTAAGGGCTATGTTTGGCACTCCATCGGCACCAGCATCTATTACATTTTGCTCTGTGATTCTTGGAGTTCCTACACCTTCTTTGCGCATCCTTTGTTTCAAAGGTCCATAACACCTGCATTGGGCTTTTCCTAGCACAGTTCAAGAGTATCGGATGCATGGCTTGCTGTGATACCGGTCCTTCGAGCTGAAGGTTCGCCTTTTTCTAGATACGCGACTCTGACCTTTTATGATTTGCGGAAACAGGCTGGTTTTTCTACAACTTAGCCGAGCTAGATATTGAGCTTTTTTTATAATGTTCTTAGGACGAATATAGAAATTGATTGAGCTCGTCCGTCCATACGTCCTTAAACAGGATAGCTCAAGGGAAAATTGAGATATTTGAATGAAGTTTTATATAATTGATATTTGACCAGCTTCCACGTATTGATGAATATTCTCTTTACAGTCGAGAAACGTGGGTTGAGCAAGTTGTATAATCGGTCTTGAAGTTATGCCTTCTTATCTGTCTTCTTTATCAAATGCGGCTTAAACCTTTTCACAAGCCGCCGAAGAGCTTGATTTGGTGGGAAATTTTATAAAATGGGCTTGGGAGACTTGACTCAGTCTAATTAGTCATAGTTCGTATTTTAATTTGTTGTTGAGAAATTACTTTTTAGCCTATAAAGCTCATTGGAAAAAATAATATGGTATGGAGTT
Organism: Campiglossa producta; assembly: GCA_964058755.1. NCBI lineage: Eukaryota > Metazoa > Arthropoda > Insecta > Diptera > Tephritidae > Campiglossa > Campiglossa producta. The sequence continues at coordinate 142,419,164 of CAXKVI010000002.1, forward strand.
CCAATTCCGCTCGAGCTGGCATTGTAATTAAGAAGCTTTTTGTCAAAAAGTCAAGTATCCCTTCGGATTCAAAAACACGTTTAAACTCACCCTAACACAAGCAAGTGCGTGAGTTTTCATAAAATGTCACCGCTACCATACCACTTATGGTGATTACGATGATGATGAAGATAATGAATGGCAGATGATCATAGTGGCAGTAAAGTAGGTAGGTAAGTGAATGGTGGATGGAGATGGCTATTGATGCCTTTTGATGGTCTATAATATGGACGCGTTGAATGCACATCAAAATCAAACGCAACGATTTTCAATGCCCCAAGCCACCGACCAACAAAATCACCCTCCGGCTACAACCAGCAATTCATTGTTATTGAACTCCTGAACGTTGAAATATTGAAGTTGAGGTTATGTAGAGCGCAGTGCGTGAGGGGTTGGGGGCATGTTTTAACAACCATAATGTAGAAAAGCATAAAGCAGAAAGTACTTACTACTGATAGATATGAGTTATGGAAATTAATAATGAAAAAGTTCCACCAGACGAACAACTAAGTGAATGACTGAAAGCTGTGCAAGCGCGAGAAGGTGTGGGTTCGAGTGGGTGGGTTATAATAAAAGTCAGTGGGTGGTGTGAGTGCATAAAATCCTCATTTCTGCCAACGGCAATACAAATGTTTTGTAAATGGTAGTGTTAGAGCTAGAGATGTGGTCACGAGTCGGTAAAATCGATTTCAAAGAACATAATCAATTTTATTTATCTTTTGACTTTTAACAAAAATCGATTTAAAATACATATGAAATTTATACAATCGATTTACTAAAAATTGAACTTTACCATTACAAAAATTGATAACTAAAATAAATATGTAATCGATTAAAGTAAAAATCGATTATTTTTTCATCAACCTTATACTTCGATTTTTTGAAAATCTATGTTTACCATTAAAAGATCGATACTTAAAATAAATAATCGATTAAAGTAAAAATCGATTTTTCATTCTGCACTCTTATGTGAAAAAATTATCGATCTTATTGCATACATCGATTTAAAAAAAAGTTATCGATTCAAGTATAAATCGATCATTCATTCACAACTCTATGATGCGCTACATTGGTTTGAGTGAGTGTTAGTGTATCTACGTTGGAGTTATCGACCTGAGTTCAAAAAAAAGTTGGTAAGCTATCAGACATTCTATAATAATAATAACAAATATGTAATAACAATAACAAGAGCAGCTTAACAACAACAACATTTCATAGCCTCAACAATAACAACAATGAAAGCAATCCATTTAGCAACGCTTCCGTTATAGCTTTTGTCGGCAATCGTTCCGGTTGATGCTGCTCCGGCTACAATTGAAAGCGGTCGATTGGTTGCAGGTTAAAAGTTTGATTTTTCGAACAAACTTACTTACTGTGTACATATATCTATTTAGGGTGGTACAAAATTTTATAAAAATTCGAGATAGTGTGATAATATTTTATAGATTTGCCTATCCCTATCCTTATGATTACCCTTATCTTTATCCGTATCCATGTCATTATCCTCTAAAAATCCACTAAACCTTTGGGAGGTGGGTTCGGCCGCTCCCTACCTCTAATTTTAACTAGTCTAGCGGTATTAAAAAATTGTTTCATTTTTTTATTTCGTCCCACCCTAATATGGTTATCTTAAGCATTCATGCATCTACCCCAAACAGTGTAACGTTTGTAATCTACCCACAACAATGCCGAATCTATATATACGTGTACGTGAAATTTTATTACTTTACACCGCCAGTCAGTCTGCCTAAGCGCATCCCTCTATAAAAACATTCATACAAATTCGCATATGTTTGCGCAAGGATATTTAAGTGTCAGGATTACTCATAAAATTGCGATATCCTTTGTCACCTTTGCACGTCGAGTGCCATTTATAACGCTTGTCGCAACGACAACAACAACAACAGCAAGTCTCCATACACACAGAGCATAGCTGAATTTATGAAAGCTGCAAGGAGTTTAAGGACCAACGACAACTATTGAAAGCCAGTTAAATCCACACTGGACTTCGACGGGACTCCACAGGAAGGCAGACAAATAAATATAGCCCGTGGGGGGATGGTGTGCCACTAAATAAACGAAATGATTTTGTCTGTTGCTTTGTCGACTTTTGATTTTTTTTTTTATACCCAGGCGTGGAATTGAACTCTTTTTAACTCCTATGGGAAAGTTGAAATATTAGTTTCTAAAATGAGTTTTGAACTTAATTTCTGTCAAATGAATACGGAAAAGTTTCTAAATATTTACTTGGTATTTTAAGACATTTCAAAAATTTAATTTTTCGAAACATTATTTTTAAGGAATTTTGAAATATTTTCAAATTTTTGTGAATTTACAATAAAAGATTTTTAAAGTGTTTTGGAACACTGTTTTTTTTTAATTTTTAAAATATTTTGTACTAAAAAAAACTTTAAGAAAGTTTTTGAATACATATTTGTTTTGGGATTTTTGAATTATTTAAACAATTTTGTGACTTGTGGACTATAAAAGTAGCAAAAAGCTTTTAAAATATTTTAACTATTAGGGCCTTTAAAAAAACTCCAAAAAATTTTGAAACCTTTTTTTATATTTTCTATTGGTATTGCTAATTTTGGCTTTCGGACTAAAAAAATACAAAGCAGCTTTGAAAAATATTTTTGAATTTCAAAACAAAGATTTTTAAACAGTTTTGGAATATTGTTTTAGGAGTTTTTAAACTGTTTTGAACTGAAAAAATACTTTAAGAAATTTTTGAAATACATATTTGTTTGGGATTTTTGAAACACTTCAAAATGTTTGTGACTTGCGGACTATAAAAGTATCAAACAACTTTTGAAATATTTTTTTAGAAAAATGTAACTCAAAATTTTCTTGGCTTTCAGACTAATAAAAAGTTTCAAAAAAGATTTCGAGTTATTGAAATATGTTTAGGCAGATTTTCAAAAATTGTTACCATCTAATATTCGATTTGTTTACGAAATTCAAAGTGTTTTCAAACCAATTTTTAAAAAACCTCGAAATCTTTTCGGAATTTTTTAAGTATGGAAAATTTTGACCTGAATAAATTTTAAAGATTAGCTCTTTATACATATATTCCCATTCAGAGTAACAGAAAAGAGGTTTCCAAATAACCACTAAAAATATAAATGCAATTTTGAAATAATGCAAATTTTGTTGACTTTCGAGCAAAGTTAGAAACTCAAAAACGGATTTGAATATTTACATAGCTTTTTTTAACTAATACCAAATTTTTTTTACTATAAAATTGCATTCTGGATATTTTGAAAAAATATTTTGAGATTTTTTAGGAGTTTTTCAAAATTTTTTATTCACAAAGTTGTTTTATGAATAAAAATCGTTAAAAATAAAAATAATTTTTCAAAAACGTTTTTTTAAACTATGAATCCTTTTTCCAAAACTGTTTTAAAAACTTTTGAAAAATTTCTTTAAAGCTTAAAAATATGGTAAGCTTTAAATTTTTTAAGATATTCGAAAATTTTCAAAGTCATTACGCTTAGTGTCGTCTTGACAACGGCGACTGTTATCAAGCCCCACACCTGGCTATATAATATCCAATTGACCTGAAAGTTGCACATCCTTAAATAGTTTATTTTTTTGTAATTTTTTTTAGCAGTTTCAAACTAAACTCGTTTAGCTCCTCCAACGTTCATCGCTTTCGCCAACTGACATTTAGGCGCTTGACTGTTGATATTCTCAAGCGGTTGGGGGTTAAATGGATTTTTGCGGTGCTATTAGTATGCAAACACCCAGTTAAGTGGGATGGAGGTCTATACCCGCTGCGATGAAGTATGGAGAACATGTACGTTTATGACGGTTATGTTATCCTTGCGGTATGTAGTATGTGTCATAAATGATGGTACTGATATTAGTGTACCCTGATGGGAGCCGAGTATCAGTTATTACATGTGAATGAGTATTCGGGCACTGAGACCCGATTCTGAACAGCACGGTAGAGTTTCACAGGAATCGGGAAGACATCCAAGACACTTCGTACAAAAATATCAAATGAATCTATATAGCACTCCCACAGAACAAAGGTATACAGAACCGAACTCGTCAGTATGGATCCCTTAAAAACACGCAGTCGCACAACACTAACATGGAAGTGTCTACCTTCACCCATGTCCATCTGAACTCACAAACATTCATCTCAAAATTATATATGAGCTTTTCCGACTTTTATTAGCTGCCAACGCATTAGAGTTTCCATACTTGTTAGCTCCTTTTATTAAAAATGTTTGGTATGCAAATATTGGGAGAAATCGCAGAGGGAGGGAACAAGGAGCAGGAAATCAATGCAATCCGAAATTTGTCCTTCCTAAAGTCAAACAAATTTTTATGGGATTTTTTTTTTTTTTTTTGTTTTAGGCTGAACAACTTTATCTACATATATATTATAACGGTTATCTTTTATGTTGCAAACTTTCACAGATAATTTGTGCTTTAACGACTGCTACAAAGATAATGTTATGACTCTCTGGGCTTTGTGTGGGGTTGGCTCGTTGGGTATGGGTTGAGTAGCTGTAAACTTTGGCAGGGCGGCAGATATTACCACCGTTAGCGCACGAGCTTATAATGAGCATTGACTCCCACCGATTTTAACCCCCGACCGTTTACTCTAACGATCGCCTCGACAACTTAACCTGCCCAACTTATCCAGACTGAACCCCGACATGCCGAATGAATGTCCGGCATGCGGCTTGTCTCCTCATACCACCAACTACCTATACATCTGCTCTGCGGAGCCCACTCTTCTAACACCCATTTCCCTCTAGTCCAACCCTGTAGAAACTGCTAGTTTCCTAGGACTCCTGTTTGAAGATATTGATGACAATTTAGGCTAAGGATAAATAAGAGTTGGGCAGGGCTACACTTCGTTGCAACAACAACATGTGGGCCTTGAGCCTGCAATGCCCCGTGAGGACTCCTGTTATAATCCTTAGACTATTTTTGGACAGGTTTATTATCTCTTCGTAGCGCCTTGTGTTATACCCACGCATCAGCGCTTTTGCCTGACGCAGCCCGCTCGTCTGACGCCAGTGTTCCTCTCTCATGTCAGACTCCTCTTTCCTGAGCTTATCTTTTATCGTGTGTTCGCCGATCGCCAGGAAAGGTTCCGGGCCTATGGGCTTTGTTGCAGTCGCTGTTCTCGCTAGTAGATCTGCTTGCTCATTGCCCTCTATGCCCGCATGGCCTGGAACCCATGCTAGTCTGAGGTTATTACTTTCCGTTAATTCGCTCAGTTTCAGCACGCACTCCAGCACCAGTGAGGATTTTATCTCACAGGATGATATCGCCTTGAGTGCGGCCAGGCTGTCACTTAATATAGTGATGTTCTCGTTGGTATAGCCGCGTTGCAGGTTTATTCCCGCGCACAGACTTATAGCAACCAGGCGGACAAATTGGTGCGGGGACCGTAAATTCCCGCTCCAATTCCTTCTGGAGTTTTCGAGCCATCAGTGTACCATACTAGGGTCCTGTTCTCGTGGAATCTCTCCACCTTTGAGGTGTCCCAGGTACTCTTCTCTCCCAGTTCTATTTTGAAACTTTTCTCAAGTATTACTACTTTAGCTATGTCGTCCCTTGGCAGTTGGCAGATGGGCAGCTGTCTTTTTAGCTTATCCGCCCCCGCGGAAGAGATAACTTTTCCTTTCCCGAAGCCTTCTTTTGCCATATTCAGCAAGGTTCATTTGGCTACCTGTTCAATTACTATGTGCAGTGGGCTCAGATCAAGCAGCACCTCCGTTGCCGCTGTCGGTCAAGTACGCATAGCCCCGTAATGCATAGAGATCCGATAAAAAAGTTATGAAAATTCAGACCAATTTTGAAGCTACATACTTCCGAGTTTTTTGTGTTCGTGTTTTTATTTGGAAAAAGCGAAACCGAAATAAATATTGAGGAACGAAATCGGCACCGAAACATGTTACAAAACCAAAACCGGAACGTTATTTTAATCGGTTTTATTCCTAACTTTTATCAATTCCAAAAAAAAAAAAATTATTTTGCAGTTAAAAATAAAGCTGGGATACAGACAGTAGAGCTGCAAAACTATCGATGGTATTTTCGATAGTTTTCTTTTTTTTTACGATATATCGATTTTTTTTTGCTGGTTTAAAAGGGACAAGCAAAGAGCCTTTAGAGCCGCTTTAAGGTAAAACAGGTTATTTTTACTCAAAAAACAAAAAAAAAAAAATAGCAACAAAAAAGCCTTCAAAAGATAAGCATGGCAACCTTGATACCTTTTTTTATCATTTTACAACGCTAAATATTCATCCGTTCATTCTAATATGAATGAATGTATGATTACCGGCAATTTTCCATTGCGCATTTGATGAACTATGTACATATGTAGGCTCTGTAGAGTAGTCCCAGCATAAAATTCGGTTTGACATAAACTAAACCTTTTCAAGTTTATATTGAGAAAACAAAAGTTGATAATGAGAATTGTAAGTTCATAATGAGAATACCCAAGTTAATAATGAGAATTGTAAGTTCATATTGAGAATACGTAAATTGATAATGAGAAAATTGCATAGCAATATCAACTCACACTCTCATTATCAACTTGGGTATTCTCAATATCAACTTGCAATTCTCATTATCAATTTCTGTATTCTCAATATAAACATACATTTCTCATTATCAACTTTTGTTCCCAATATAAACTTACATTTTCTCATTATAAACTTGAAAAGGTCAGCCCCTAGCGTAGCGCTTTTTTTGTGAATGAGCGCTATACCGAAATAAAAGCGCTGAATAGATTCTCGAAACGTGCTGTCAAAATTAATGATTCCATGTGCTCAGCCGCCGCGCTGTTTCGGTATGGTCCATACAATTATATATGCCGATGAGAATTACTTACCATATTTTAGCATTGATGCTCTTATTTATGTAGGTATGGCTGAAAAGTTTAATGACCTCTTATCAGAGCTGTTAAATTAGAATAAGAATAGGACATAGAAAGGCACGCTGAGGGTCCCTAAGAGTTGCAAGCTCAGAATTCAGTGTGTGAGTCAAGCGCTATCCACCATGTCAAGTTGGCCTTATTTTTGTATGTGGTCCTAAAAATTTTCCTTCACGATTGCTGCCGATCCTTTTTGAATTGACATTTCAACATTCTTTACTTTCCGCTTTATCAATATACATACATATCGTCGGTTGGCGGGCAATACCACGACTGTTTAGGCAAAATGTAATATAGCGAAAGGCAAGAAACCTGATTTCTAAAAATCTTTTCAATTTTTCTTTAACTCAGTTTGGGAAAAGCTGTAAAAAGCTGCATAAAAATTTACATTTATCTCCACTATATTGCACTTTCTAAATACGTGGTATTGCTCACCAAGGGACGATACACTGCTTTTTAGATTCAAATTATAATTTTTTTTAATTTTTCAAACAAAACAGGAAAAAAACAAAAATTAACTATTTTCAAAAATTATTTTGCAAATATGTGACTTTCAAAATCGTTTGCGATTCACACCTCTAGCATTGTCCGCTTAGAAGATATTTCACTTTTGGACCAACATCCCCACTGTACGACATGAAGGATTCTGTCCAACTTCCCCACAGAACGACATGAAGGCTTCGGTACGGACATTCAAAATTGTTTGCCAATCACAGCTCTAGCATTGTTCGCTTAGAAGATATTTGACTTTCGGACCAACATCCCCACTGTACGACATGAAGGATTCTGTCCAACTTCCCCACAGTACGACATGAAGGTTCGTTACTGACATTCAAAATCACAGCTCTAGCATTGTCCGCTTAGAAGATATTTGACTTTGGACCAACATCCCCACTGTACGACATGAAGGATTCTGTCCAACTTCCCCACAGTACGACATGCAGGCTTCGGTACCGACATTCAAAATTTTCTCAAAATCACAGCTCTAGCATTGTCCGCTTAGAAGATATTTGACTTTTGGACCAACATCCCCACTGTACGACATGAAGGATTCTGTCCAACTTCCCCACAGTACGACATGAAGGTTCGTTACTGACATTCAAAATCACAGCTCTAGCATTGTCCGCTTAGAAGATATTTGACTTTTGGACCAACATCCCCACTGTACGTCATGAAGGATTGTGTCCAACTTTCCCACAGTACGACATGCAGGCTTCGGTACCGACATTCAAAATTTTCTCAAAATCACAGCTCTAGCATTGTCCGCTTAGAAGATATTTGACTTTTGGACCAACATCCCCACTGTACGACATGAAGGATTCTGTCCAGCTTCCCCACAGTACGACTTGAAGGATTCTGACCAACTTCCTCACAGTGCGAGATGAAGGATTGTGTCCAACTTTCCCACAGTACGACATGCAGGCTTGGGTACCGACATTTAAAATTGTTTCAAAACCACAGCTCTAGCATTGTCCGCTTAGAAGATATTTGACTTTTGGACCAACATCCCCACTGTACGACATGAAGGATTCTGTCCAGCTTCCCCACAGTACGACTTGAAGGATTCTGACCAACTTCCTCACAGTGCGAGATGAAGGATTCTGTCCAACTTCCCCACAGTACGATTTGAAGGATTCTGACCAACTTCCCCACAATACGACATGAAGGATTAGGGCCAACTTCCCCACAGTGCGACATGAAGGATTCAGGCCAACTTCCCCACAATACGACTTGAAGGATGCGGTCCAACTTCCCCACAGAAAGACATGAAGGATTCTGTCCTCCCCTGCATTACTTTGCGGCCAGTCAGTATTGCAAAAGTTGTATACCCTTTCTGTAAGCGTGATCACTCATTAATTAATGAATACCAGTTCTATTGTAATGCAATCTTTACGCCACATTCTACCAGTCGCCATATGGAAATTGTGAATGTACATTGAACTCTTTGTGCGCTTCTCTCAAACTCAACAAAAATGTTTACGTTAGTGCAAAGTCCGCCATCGTGACCCAAAGCGACCACCGATACCTGCGCGATACTTTGCCGCCAGTCATTTTTACCCTCTCCGTAATCATGATCTGAACTCTTCAACCAATGAATACCAGTTCCTGCACGCTCACATGCTTCACATCATTTCTTTTGATTACATAGATACGACATTGTTTCGCCACTTCCTACCAGTCGGTCATATTTAAAATGTGATTGCACATTGAATTTTTCGTGCTTCTTTGAAACTCGACTAAAATGTAAATGGTAGTGCTAAGTCCGCCATCATGACCCAAAGTGACCACCGATTATTTGTAACCTATTATGGTGCAATTGAGTAAGGGATCGTCAACCATTTGAAACCAAACCAAATTTTGTGTGCGAATACGAATCCAAACACGGCAAGTGAAGTGAACGTATCAACTCTGATATTTGTAATGTAGTTGAGTAATTTATTTTATTAATGTCATTTTAATACAAGTAATCAGTTGCTCTAAAAATTTCCTGCAATCTCTTGATGTAGTGGACTTCCTTCAAGGCATCTAGAAAAAAAGAGAAGAAAAACAAAACATTAGAATCATATTTGATGCATCACTTTTATAATAACGAAATATCTTCAAAATTGCATTTACACTTGTTGATTGATAAATTTTGACAAAACAAGTACCCGTTAAAATTAAACTTTTTTAAGAGTTGCAATAGTTTTTAAAATCAGACCCCTGCGGGATAAGCGACTAAAATCCACTTCGACCCGCTACGGGGTCAACGAAATCGTCCCAGGACAGTTATTTTCTGCAGAATCCATTTAATTTGAATATTTCCCCAGCTAGGTACTTATTAAAAAAAAAATTATGATTTCCAGTGGAAATTTTCCACAGTTAATAAAAAACGAACTAAAGAAAAAAAATTCCAAAAAAATTTCATAAAATCTCAAAAAAAAAAAAAAAAAAATTCATTAAAAAATTTTTCAAAAATCTTTAAAAAAGATTAATTTTTAAATATGTATTTTCGAAAAAAAGTTTTAATTTTTTTAATTTGAATTCTTTAATTTTATTTGTTTTCGAAAAATTATTTTTATTTAAAAAATGAACCAATAAATTTCATACCTTTGATGAAAAATATTTTCACGATTCCTAGCGAGCCACCCTAATATAGTACATACAAAATTGCCTTCAAGTTGTAAACCGGCTACATACAGCTGTTTATGGCTGGGTTAATAAAAGTGCCGGGTTATTAACGACGCCCCAAAAATCCATGTGTCCACCATTTTTGTAGAGCGTTCATTCAATAAAATTCATTCGCTCTCTCTCGACATCAAGTTGATACGAATGAGAGAATACGAAAAACCAGTATTTTACCTAATCGCATACACAAGTAAAATTTGTCGATATACACTGGTGGGAAAAATAATAGACCCACCAGCATATGAAAAATTTAATAATATGCAAATATTTTTATAGATATTTATAATCGTTTACATTTATTGCCATAAGTTGGATCAGTTGATTTATCTGGTTACGGCTATGTTAGCGAAAACGTTACATAACAAAAAACTTCACCACAAACATATATAATGTGGCCCAGCTACATAAAACTTTGTGAAACCCTAAAGACCCAATTACATAAAACTTTGACAGATGCGCGCCTGTTTTCGAGCATTTGCCAAAATTTCGCTTCTCTTTACGTCCCACAAGCTTTGTATGAAAGTAGATCCTACAACGTATTACGTAATTTAGCCTTCAGAAAGTTTTATCTAATTCGGGCTCAACAGCTTTGATGTTTGGATCAGCTGATTTATATGGATATGGCTAACTGCGCACTTTTGGTTGAGTGCCCCACAAGACACTGCTGATGTCTTATCCCACTTGTTACTGAACCTATTATTTTCCATACAAATTCTTCAAAAAAAAAAAACATCAACTTTACAAGAGACATTTGTCAAAAATGCTTTAACAAACTTGAAAATTATGTTTAACTTTAACTATGTGACTACGGGACATGAAGTTATACTAAAGTAAAAGTAGGTCGCCTCCCAGTTGGTGCACCCTGGGTAACGCTAAATGACCTACATAGCCTACACGGCTAGTTTCTTGTATTGCCGGTTCTACGAGAACGGTACCAGTACTTGTGCTGTACCCATCGTGCCGAAACTACCCGGGCCGTTTTATTATATCGACCCGCCCAAGAGCAATACACTCGGGGTGACCCTGTCAGACATTTAGGCAGGGCTACACCTCGCTACAACAACAAGTTATACTACAATTTAAGTAGAAACAAGAAAGATAAAATTTCCCTTTACTATTTACAAGTGGGTCAAGAGGCTAAATTGCTCAATGTTAAAGAGCATGCGGAAAATGCTGGCAAGGCAGTTCCTTCTGAACTCAGGATATGCCAACCATCAACTTTTGGACACAGACCCCGCCCTCTGGAGGCATAAGGAAACATCTCCGCAAGCACTAGGCCGACATCTGAGTCGGTTGATACCTTTTTCAGGTCTCGGCCTGTGAACTCTCCAGTCGTTCACCAGAAGTAGCTGAAGAAGAAAGCGTCCTATCAAGGGAGACTTTAGTCACTCTGGGTCAACTTAGGTCCGCAAGACCTTGCTTTCAGATGACCATTTATATGATGGTCAGAAGTTTTGTAGAATGGCGTTTTATATGGATATGGCTGATTGAACTCATGAGGAAGATCTACTGTTTTAAATGTGTATCCCATGTGGTACTATTATTATTTCGCCTAGTGTAAGTATGTATAACAAAATGCGCAGACCGTGGAATATGTACTTTGTGCCTGTTTTTCAGGGGATGGTATATCGAAATAACCAAATATACATGTTTGTATGTACATACATTGTGCCCTATTCAACTGTACCTACAATCACTATGCCTACAATTTTGCAAAAACTAAATAAATTAAATATTAACTTTTCTTATCAAAAAAAGGCTTTTAGCCGCATTAAACGCTGGAATACTATACTGTGCAAAAGCTAAAAACACGAAATTTCTCATGCCCACTTTTGGGTTTAGAAAATAAACGTGGTGACGAAATACATATTTGCTGTCGCCATTGCTTAAATGAAAAATCGATATTGTGACCACGCAAGCAAGTGTGTAGGTAGACGAGCGGGAAAACAGCCTAGTTACCATGTGCGCTTATTAATTTTACTTGAGGGGAGCCATGGAGATAAGCCTTTCAATGCTTGTGATAGCATTTATGGGGTAGATACAAATAGTTAGTAGATATAAAATAATTAAAGATCTATAGATAATATAGTACTGTATCATACTTACAAAATATATATTCCAATTCATGTCACTGCTAATACATACGTCCACATCAAGTATTTTGCCTTTTTAATATAGTAGTAATCTTTAATGGCCTCTTTTATTGAGCCGATGGTGAACGTGATTTATCATATGGTGATCTAGAGCGATCACGAGATCCGGAATGTGAACGACGCGATGCTGAACGTCGACTACGAGAACGTGAACGATCACGTGAATCTTTGCGTGGCTTCGCTGGCGATCCTGATGAATGACGCGAACGAGAGCGTGAAGGTGACTTAGAAATAGAGCGTAGCTTACGTGGTGTCGATGCAGCCCTTGAGCGTGACTTTGACTTGGTACGTTTCCTGGAGCGTGAACGTGACCGTGAACCACCAATAGATTTAGACTTAGAACGTGCACCGCGTGACTTTGAGCGACTACGTGAACGAGATGAGCGACGTGACTTGGAACGTGAACGCCTGCGTGAGCGAGAACGTGAACGCGACCTACCATAACCGCCACCGCCGCGTCCACCACCACCACGTCCACCTGAACGATCTTCAATCAAGCGTATACGACGTCCATTCAATTCTGTATCATCCATTTTTTCAATAGCACGTCGCATGTCTGATGACGATGCAAACTCGACAATACCTTCATTGCGTCGCTGTCTATGCGCATCACAGAAGGATACCTCTCCAGCCTGACGCATATAATCTTTAAGATCTTGCCAGCTAACACTGCTTGATAAATTCTCCACAACTATACGATATTCTGTACGTTGTGGTGGTCCAAATCGTGAACGGCCTCCACCACCACCACCACCAGAATTTCTATCATTATAACGTCCACCACCACGCCTGTTGCCACCGCCGTTGTCATATCGATCTCTGCCGCCGCCGCCTCCTCCAGTACGTGGTGTGCTGCGTGCCAATTCCACCGCAACACGGCGTCCCATTATTTCTTTACCATTGAGCTCGTATACGGCATCATCTGCATCGCGGTCATCCTCGAATTCAACAAAACAATAACCATTTTTTAATAAAACTTCACGTGTACGTCCATAACCTTTGAAAAATCTTTCAATATCTCGTTCCCGCACGCCCTGCGGCAAACCACCAACGTAAACTCTTGAACTCATAACAAAATTAATTCGTTGGCAAATAACACGTTCTACACACGACGATGTTTCTTTCACGACTACAAACCCTATTTGTACAAATGACTTTTCTTTACTAAAAATGTATACGCAAATGCATGTCAAATATATACCTGCACACGCGCTTATATACAAAGTGGATGAACGTGAGCGCAAATGAAACGGGTATTTTAGCAAAAGTATTGAAATTCATTTCTCACAAATACTGGGAAACACATTCATTCGCACATACATATTTCCATGGATACAGAAATTCATGCAAAAGCAACACCATGGTGTCGTTAATACAGATGCACTCATGGGCAATAAAATAGGGATGCATAGATTTTTTTTCGAGTATGCAGTTTTGTAGCTCGTTGAATTTTATTTTAAAAAAGATACTTATCTTAAAGAGTGGTTTGCACTAGCTCAAACGGTGTCAAATTACATCGACTTTATCGAGATTTTAATTTGGCAAAATTTGAAAACCAAGCTTAAGCCATTTCATACTTTTTTCATTTTTTTTCTTCAGAACATCTTGAAAAAAAAAACTAAAAAAGCAGAAATGGCTGCATTTCTTTCCATACAAATGTATAAGTCTGTTTACTGAACAAAACAAAGCTCAGAGAAGGGCAGCTATCAACTCAGAGCAGAAATGCAACGAAATATGTACTTGAATCTCGTTTGTTTTTTTAATCCTCAAAATCAAGGTCTGGAAACGATTAAAATAACATTCCGGTTTCGGGTTTGCAACGTGTTTCGGTTTCGGTTCCGGTTTCGGTTTCCAAATAAAAATACGAAAAAAAAAAATAGTACTACTAAAGTACTCAAGTACCTATGTAGCTACGAAATAGGTCTGAATTTTCATAACTTTTTTCCTGCGGCCATAATGCGATTTCTCCAATATAATAATACATTTGAAATTTTTTGCATGGATGAAATTTCTGCAAAACAAATTCCTAAAATTAACTCTACTTTTTTTATTAAAAAAATATTAAAATGGAAGCCAAATGAAATGTATAAATCGTTAAAAATCCTTGCTCCAAATTAATGCAAATGCACGTATACCAAAACGTTGCTTTTCTTGCAAGCCAATTTTTTTTTTTTAATTTTAAAAAATTAATATTTTTTGACTGACAATTGTTTCTCTGCTCTAACTTACTCCACAAAAAAATTCATTATAAACTCCAAAAAATGAAGAAGATTTGAGAAACCAAAATTACGATTTTAACGCTACTGTCACCGATAAATAAACGAAATTAGCAAGTAATACTACCAAAATTACGATTTAACGCTACTGGACATTAGATGTCGCTAAAACATAAAAAATTTTCAGCGATATCTAACCTTACACCGCCTGAAATTCGCTAGAAATACACTAATTGTCACCAATAAATAAACAATCATCAGCGACATCTACCATTAAACCGCAAGAAGTACAACCAAAACACTAGGTGGCGCCGAGATAGTGGATTGTTAATCTTCAATTTTGTGTGCGTCAAGGTAAACTTTAGATCTGATTAAAGAAGATCTATTGGACATAATCTCCTATGTGTATCCATAGAATTATAGGGCTGATACATTAGCGCAAATTCCGAATTAACTACGCCTTTGGGAGTTAAAGTGAGCATAATCTTTCGTATAAACTCCCAAAAATAAAGTAGATTTGAGCAACGATTTGAATGATTTGATCGCTACTGTCATCGATAAATAAAAGAAATAGCAAGGACAACTACCAAAATTACGATTTTATCGCTACTGGACAATAGAGTCACAAAAAAATAAATAATAATCAGCGACATCTAGTTTTAAACCGCAAGTAATACAAACAAAGCACTAGATGGCGCCCATTGTTAATCTTCAATTTTGTGTGTGTCAGGGTAAAATTTGGATCTGATTAAAGAAGATTTATTGGAGATAATCTCCGTGTGTGTATACTTTACATTACGGCAGTGTGGTGTATATGGGTGCAGCAAGCATCGGTTCCAAAAATACCATTTTGAACTTCGGCCCTATTTTCATGTCCATAAGTGTAACTATATCTATAGCAACAATCGCCAGCAAACGCACAAGCATTCATTTCGTATCATGTGCATTGAAATGAAAGGGTGCACAATGGGACAAGTGATGAAAAATGAGTCAAAATTGTCGATTCTGGATAATAATTTTTCTGCTTGCTAAAAACACAAAAAAAAAAAATATAAATAAAAAAATGGCGGAAAAAATTATAACCGTTTACAATTTTTGTTGGTACATCGCAAGCGACAAGTTCACATTTGATTCTCAAAAAAATGTGTGTCTTCAGGATAAATGAATAACTTTTTGCAGTACAGATACAAGGCCAATGCAACAACTTCAAAAGGATTGCGAATCAGTGGTCCTTTTTAATAACATTTGGTTAAGGTAGTTAAGCTTAAAAATAATTTTAATATTCACTAGCATTTGTTAACTCAAATATCGATACAATTGGTGTTGCGAAATACCTATGAGGAGAGCGATATTCGTAACTAAATAATATGTAAAAAAAATGATTAATCCCCTTGACAAAATTCATCAATTTTGAAGCTTTAAAATTCACCACAAAATATTTTAATACACAAAATTTTGTTTATTTGGATTTTTATCCACATTTTGGATTTGGTCCCACTGTGCGAGAGAGCACCACGTTTTGCTTTTGTCTACCTACCGGAGAAAATTTGTGTATACATGAGTACACACACATCTACGTAGCCATCCCAGCATTTTTGCCAGAAATATTCATCCATATAAAAACACAATCTACGTACCTAAATACTTACCCATTTACACAAAACATGACTTTTACCTGACTTATGTATACAGCTGTCTTTTGCCGGCAAAAAAGAACATTTATTTTATTTATACACATATGCATGTGTGTGTGTGGGTATTTTAAGCTGAAATGAATGAATTTATGTAACTGCGGTATATAAAATAGTAGAAGAATATTAATAAACCATAAAGATGATTTTTCATGAACTTTATTCAGTATGACAAGGTCGACCATTGTTTATCCCTACTAAGGTACAGCGTTGCCACAAGCTCAATTTTTTTTGTATCCAAAAGTGTATCCATCCTGACAAAAATGTATCCACATTTTTTACTAGCAAAGAAACATGTACACTAGGGTGATTCAAAAAATGTCGACTTGTTCTTAGGCTCTAAAAAGTTAGGTATCGATGAGAAAATAAGCCAAGCAAAAAAAAGCGCTGTAACTTAACCCTTATTATTTTTTTTCACCCTTTTTTAGTTAAAATGTATGGGAAAGAATAGGTTTTTTTTTAAAGTGATTTTTCTCAGGTGATTCAAAAAAGGTCGACTTGTTCTTAGGTCCTAAAAAGTTAGGTATCGATGAGAAAATAAGCCAAGCAAAAAGTTATCGCTGTAACTTAATCCATAGGGGTGGCTATTTTTTCGCCCTTTTTTATGGAAAATGTATGGGAAAAAATAGGATTTTTTTCAAAGTGATTTATCTCATAATATTTGAAATGTTTTTCAAAAAAGGAGAGATAAAAATGAAAGATTTTTGTACTGTGGCACACACATACACAGTAACACACACAAAAATTTTTAAAATTATGAGAAAAAAACACTTTGAAAAAATCTCACTTTTTCCCATACATTTCCTATACAAAAGGGCGGAAAAAATAGCCACCCCTAAGGGTTAAGTTAAAGGGCTAATTATTTGCAAAGCTTATTTTCTTATCAATACCTAACTTTTCAGGGGGTATGACCGAAAAAAAACAAATTCTTTTTATTTGAATCACCCTAATGTATAGCTTCTTGGATTTTGTTCGTTTCTTTGAAAATACAAAACGATTGTTGGAGCTGTTAAAAATGTATCCATTTAAAACTTTTTGTATCTTTGTATCCATTGACTTAAAATGTATCCAAACGGCAACCCTGGTACTAAGGTTTTAGTGAAGCTACATTCCGAAGTTATTAATAAAAATCCTTGCTGATGGATTTAAAATAACAAAAATGGGTTAGGACGTTCTATATTAGTGTAACGATATGTACCTAAATATACCTGGATGTTTCCCAGAAAAAGCCAAACAAAATTTCAATTTTGTATGGAAACAGTTTAGGTTGCCAATCACGGTTGCCACTCCAAAACAAAACGGTGGACCACTAATTTTGAGAAAAAGGACCAAAACGGGAAATAGTGAACCAAACTGAATTTATTATGTTTTAATTAGTATATAAAATAGCTCGCCCTCTTTAAGCTCCATCACGTTGGAACCCAATTTTTGTTTGCACTTTCGTCAACTACAAACGACGAGATTGATTGTAGTGGAATCAATTTTTTTTTTGCTCCAAAGGTTTCGGAGTAAGCGGTAACGCATGTCAAAAAAGGCGGAATTTAAGCGTTCAGCAGAATCAATCCGTGACGTACGTCACGTACGTCGAAATAACTGACAGCAAAGTAGACTGCGGATGTTTGTATGCGTAACGCCAGATAAGACGGATACGTCAAAGTAGAAATTGCTCTAAAATTGACGTACGTGACGCAGCTGACGTATTGGCGGACTGATTCTGCCGAAAGCTTTAGCAATATGAAAGCACAAAAAGTACTTTTCCTACAACTACAAATGACAAAATTGATGGTAGTGAATTTTTTTTTGTAGCTTTTATAGGTACTCCGAAAATACAATATATTGTAGGTGGTAGAGTTATTACGAAAAAAATTGTTTTTTCTTCATCCAAATTTTCAATTCTTTTTCGACCAACTGCTATAACAAGGACTTCAGAAATAAGCTATCATAGGCGACTTTGGTTGGCTCCTTCTTTGGGAAGCATAAAATGTATCCAAAAGGTGAAAACTATCAACTTTTAAACACTTTTTATATACATAATTTTAACTTATCTCAAAAACTGATATTTCACAATATCTCGAAAACTATTCTACTTTTAAAGCAAATTATTACTTTTTCGGAATCAGTATAAAAATCGTCATAGAAATGTCGAGGTTATAGAAATTTCGAAAAATTTCTTGGGTAAAAACATAAAATTTTTGATTGAGGACTTTCAATATAACAGGGATTATATGTAAGTCAAGGGCTCATCACAATGTTGTACTGGTATGCTTAAAAATTTTGTAATTAAATTTCCTACAATATAGAAGGGTTAACTTTTTTTCATCCATGGACTTTTTCCTCTTTTAAAGTGGTTAAATCTGAAATTTTGTAAAAAATTTCGTTTTTTTTTTTTCAAAAATTTTTGAACTTTTTTTGGCATAGTGGCCAAACTTCTGAAGATACTTATACAGATGACGGCAAAAATGTTTATGGGAATTAGCATAATGTGTAATTCAAGAGTTTAGACCGAAGAAATGAAAAATGCAAATTTTGTACGTGCTTCTATGAAGTAGTGTTGTTGGAATTTTCATATTTTCATCGATATCTCGGAAACTAGATCTGCCACAGAAAAATGGATATGATATTCGGAATCAGGAGAACATTTACTCTTGGAGATTTTTTTTGTCGAGTAGTGTTATTAATATCGAAGTCAAAAAGGGCCTTAGGTATGTACAAGGGAGATGACTTTCTACCGATCTGAGAGCTGATTTACATAGAACTTTTAAGATTTGATTTTCGGCAAAGATTTGTAGGTCCCGCAAATTTGTTCGGATAAATCAAAATCTCTTTAGAGTTTCTAATGATAACCTCTTGTTTTGTATGAACGAGCTGTCACTAAATTTTTGTCATTTCTGAGTTGAAATATCTCTTGATAAAAAGAAAGTATCGGACCTTCCTTTCGGATTTCCATACCGAGGCGTCTTTTGATACCTCTCCTGACCTTTTGAATGATATCTGAGATAATCCCTAAAAATACTGCGACCCCGGGACTGTCATTTTAAAATCCCGAAATTCCGGGATTGTCACAAAAGCTTAAGAACGCGATACCCTGTATAATATACAGTGTATATACAGGTGATATCACGATGGTTTGTTCAGATGATGTGATGTTTTAATGATTTGATGATGATATCGACTCTATTGACAGAGAAATTGAATATATCGAAAGAATTTTCTTTTGACAGCAACACCTAATGCCGAGTATCAAATTGAATTGCATTTGGGCAAAAAATGTGTTCCATTGCTGGAAATTTACATACTTACACAACAAAAAATTGTGTAAGGAATTATAAAAAAATAATACTTATACCTCAATTCTGTAAGCTGTATCTAGTCACTAACAGAGACATTTCGTGGTCTATTTCATATTTGATACAAATTGGTATTCAGTAAGCTGCCTCATATCTCTAGTCTCAATAAAGAGTCACTAATTTGTCATCTGGTTGTAGGCAGGTAACAAACGAAATTAATTAAAGAAAAATTGTTAAAAAATTTAAAAAATTAAAAAAAGTGAATTTACGAATTAGAAGTACTTAAATGTTTAAAAAAAGTTAATTAAATTTGAAAAAATTAAATAAAAAAATAAAAATTTACTGTTCGCGGACCGCCACTTGAACCTGCGACCTCCCGCGTCATAATCCGGACGCTTAACGCCTGGGCTACATCGACATCTATAGGGCCGGTATCAAATGCGTTACTTAAAATGTATGCAATTTTTGCATTCACCACACCTTAAAAAGAGCGAGAGAGAGACTGTGGTAGATTTCTTGTGACTTTCTCTTATAGAATACCGGAATCATGTCAAGTCACAAAAAATGTATCTAATGAAAACCCTCAAATTTAGTGACTTGATATGAGACAGAATTACAGAATACTGGTATTAGTCGCACTATGATGTATTTCGTAAGGTTAGGTAATCAAAAAAGTTGTAGTTTAAAATTGAAAAATGTTTTGAAAAACCAAATACGCAAAATACTAGAAACTTATAAATGCTTAACAAGAAATGCAATCGACCCATCCAAACACTCAAAAACATATCAAAACAAAGAAATGCCTGTTGCTGAATCAACCAGTCAGTCAAAGAGATGCGTTCACTCGTTTTGTGTGTCACTCAAGTATGCATAAAGGCGTTGAGGATAAAGGTGCACAAATACATACGCACAAATTTATATATGTACATACATAAATATGTCGGTACGTGAGTCCTTTTTGAAAATGCATAACATACCATTGTTATGTATTGTTACTGTATTTACAGAAGCATCAAAGAATTTCTTCATACAGAGAAATAAAAAAATAAAAAATTTAAATAAAAATATTTTTTGATATGCAAAATGGCACAAAGTTTTTTAGTTAAAACTAGAAATGAGTAATAGCGCGAATACAATAATAAAAAACGGGTTGAGCACTTTGAATCTCCTTTGTAGCGTAAAATTGCTTTGTGTTCAAAAAAAGTTGCCTTTGTTTTGTTAAAAATTCCAAATGTTCAAAGCACACAAAATAAAAAAAACCAAAAAAAATATAACAACTCTAAAATTTCAATATTTTTAAACAGTTAAATAGCAAAGTGAAGAGCTGACCAAAATTATTTTATTTTAAATAAAAAATTGTACCCAACTTTTTAGTACTAAAGTTGAATACACAAAATGTCTCCTTCGAAAAACAAGTTTTTAAAAATAGAAAGATAAGTTGCCGATGCAAATTTTAAGGATTAAATTTCTTTCGATTCTTTTAGTACAAACATTTTATTCGCATAATTTTAGTACACCCTGCAGTTTCTTCCATGAAAAGATAATATTCAACTGAATATATTAATGTGCCGATAAAATTAGTTAGTACTAAAGTTTTAGTACAAAGTTTTTAGTACAAGATTACTGTACTAAACAAGAAAACCCGAAATTCCCTGCAAGAATAATATGTGTATAAGTAAAATATATTTGTACTACAGTTTTAGTACTCACAAATTTTTAGTACAGTCACGACAACTGCTTGATATTATTAAAACTTTGCCAGTTAAAATTGTGTTTTAAAAATTTTGTAATAAAACTGAAGTACTAAAAATTTTTATCGACAAATTATTTTATACAACTCTTCTTTTACCTCGATTGGGGATCCAGACCAGGACAGGAGTTTGTCGTATAGTAATTAACAAATAAATTCAATCAGATCCCTTTAGACTTTAGGCAGGGTATTGCTAGGAGCAGGAAAAGGCAAATTTTTAGTACTTTTTCAATCATAGCTAATAGGCTACGCGGACTTCTGAAGTCCTAAAAAGTTACGTAAGCATTTATGGACGAAAAAGTTAAGTAAGAATGTATGGACGAAATTTGACTTTTGTGACATTCCATTGTAAGTACACTTTCACGCTGGGAATAGAAGGCATTCCCATAGAACCGTCAACCTCTGGCAGTATAGGGAGAGATCTCGCAATTTCCCTTCAACTTTCTTTTTAAACTCAAATTTTTAGGATTAAAATTTTTGGTGCTAAATTTTGTCTTAAAGAGAAAATAAAATTTTATGTTATACCAAATTTTTTGTACTAAAAACGGGTTATCGATGTAAGTTTTTTAGCAAAGATGCAAATTGTAAGCAATTAAAAGGTTTAAGCACTGAAAACTCCCTAGCAGCTAACATTATCTTATTTTTTCAAATTCTTATTAGTTAACTAAATTGTTAATATGTACTCAATTTTTTTAATGTGTGTTTATTTGTTAAGAATGATTTTGGTTCGATTACAATTGAAATTTCTGTACTAAAATGTGGGTACTAAAAATCTTAAACCCTGTAATTATTTTAAACAAAGATTCTGTTACGCAGATAATTTATATTTTTGTACTAAAACCTTAACAGCCAAAATCGTTCAATTGAAAGTTTTTTCTAGAGGTTTAGATAAAGATTCTGAATAATGATTTCACTTATAACGATAATACAATTTTAGTACTAAACTTTTAGTACTTAAAAGTTCTGAATCAGTATACGCTGTACATTTTCTCAACAAAGACTTTTGTGTTATATTTTTAGTACAAGTGTTACGCAAAATTTTTTAGTACTAAACATCTTAACTAGTGGTAATTTTAAAGTAAAACAGATTTTGATTCTTAACAATTTTTAGTACCAACAAAGCCTCTAGTTCAACAAATACATTAAATTAATAATAGAGAATAATATTGTGTTACATTTTTAGTACAAAAAATTCAGTTTTAGGCAAAAGTTCTGAATCTTAGTAATTTCAGCTTTTGTACTAAATTGCTTTTGCTGAAATTCTTAACCGGTGTAAATTTCAAATTAACATAGATTTCGGATCTTACAAATATAAATTTTTGTACTAAATTTTTAGCACCAAAAATTTGAAACCAAATTTAAAATACTTTTCTTCAGAAAAGACTCTGGTTCTAAGCAAAATCAATTTTTGCATTTAATTTTTAGTACTAAAAGTTATTAAATAAAACTACTACATATTTAGAATTGAAAAGGAAATAATAATACAACTAACTAGCGCCTTTTAACATTTTGAAGGCTGACTGTTGTAGCCAATCAATTGGATTTTCTCTAAACTTCTTCGTTTATTAATTTACCCAATTGCTCTTTGTTAGATGCAATCATTTATCAAATCCAAAGCTGCTTTTCAATTTAGAATTTTCTATAATTTATTACTCAATAACGATAGTAATCAAGTAAATTATAACTTCCGGCTGTAAATGAATTTGCAATACAATAGAAGAATATACATACATGCATACATATAAGCCTTTTACCATGGGATTTTATTTCAATGCAATTTAAATTGCATACCTTTTTTCAAAATATTTCCAAACTTCAAACGCACACACACACTCAACTCGGTTCCATTCCAGCTCATAAAAATTCGAATTGTGTGAGTGTTGCTGCTGCTTGTCAAAGGCAGGCTCAAAGTGAAGCGTACACCAAATATTTTGATACCATTCATTGTTGAGAGGTAAATTGCTATTGCAATTTATATGAATGTGCAATATGAAACGGCAACAATACCGTAACAACAACTACATACAACAACAAAACTTTATTGACAGCCAGTCATGCATACACACACATGCTCATAAACAAATTGAAAGCACAACGATTTTCAATGAATGTAACAATCGTAGTATGCGTTTGTTGAAATGGCAAAATATCTCGAGGCGAGGATATCGATAAAAATATATACATAGGTACTTTTTCTTAAAATGGGCGTATGGAGAGGGGAAGGGGTTTGAGAGTTTCTTTGTCTGATGAAATACTTAAATTCTGAATTTTTAGTACAAGTTTTTTAGTACAAAAGGTTACCTAAAAGCAGCAACATTTCTAGAAACATTTTCAATACTGACATTTTAGTACGCTCTTTTAGTACACACATTTTACTAGTGAAAATTTCGATAAATTTTTGGCACTGAAATTAAAAAAAAAAATTAGAACATGTGTCTGAAATAGTAATATTTATACAAACAAAACTCAGTACTAAAATTTTAGTATACAATTTTTAGAACACATATGTATACAGAAGAAGGCTTCGAAGAAGAGTTTGTGCTAAAAAAATTTCAAAATTGGTATTAAAGTATTCGTACAATTTTTTAGTACAGACTCTAAACCACACTAAAAGTTTAACAATTTTTTTTAGTACATATCCTTTATCTTTAAAGCAATATTATGTATATGTTTGAGTTTTTTATTAAAGCTTTAGTATACACTTTTTCCAGCAAATATTTTACTGCAGATGATTCCTATAAAATCGCTTAATATTAAAGTATTGGAAAAAGTTTAATACACTTTTTTTAGTAAGAAAATTGTAAATTTTTTTTTAGTACCTATCCTTTTATCTCTGAAGCAATATTGTATGTTTGAATTTAGTATATTATAAAAAACTGAAGTTTGAGTACAACATTTTTGTGCAAAATTTTTAAGTACAAAATTGTATAGTTTCTATAAAAATAGTGTACAAAA
Organism: Campiglossa producta; assembly: GCA_964058755.1. Classification (NCBI taxonomy): domain Eukaryota; kingdom Metazoa; phylum Arthropoda; class Insecta; order Diptera; family Tephritidae; genus Campiglossa; species Campiglossa producta. Next base: position 142,443,327 of record CAXKVI010000002.1, read on the forward strand.
TTGTATAGTTTCTATAAAAATTTTAGTACTGAAGTATGAGAACAAATTTTGAGTAAAGCATTTCGTTAATCATGAGTTTTGGTACCAATTTTTTACAATAAAACTTTATTAACAAAAAATCTGTACTAAAAATTTTGTACTGAAACTTAGCACTAACGAATTTTAACGTTAGCCTCGGTATCCAAAAGGTGAAAACTATCAACTTTTAAACACTTTTTATATACATAATTTTAACTTATCTCAAAAACTGATATTTCACAATATCTCGAAAACTATTCTACTTTTAAAGCAAATTATTACTTTTTCGGAATCAGTATAAAAATCGTCATAGAAATGTCGAGGTTATAGAAATTTCGAAAAATTTCTTGGGTAAAAACATAAAATTTTTGATTGAGGACTTTCAATATAACAGGGATTATATGTAAGTCAAGGGCTCATCACAATGTTGTACTGGTATGCTTAAAAATTTTGTAATTAAATTTCCTACAATATAGAAGGGTTAACTTTTTTTCATCCATGGACTTTTTCCTCTTTTAAAGTGGTTAAATCTGAAATTTTGTAAAAAATTTCGTTTTTTTTTTTTCAAAAATTTTTGAACTTTTTTTGGCATAGTGGCCAAACTTCTGAAGATACTTATACAGATGACGGCAAAAATGTTTATGGGAATTAGCATAATGTGTAATTCAAGAGTTTAGACCGAAGAAATGAAAAATGCAAATTTTGTACGTGCTTCTATGAAGTAGTGTTGTTGGAATTTTCATATTTTCATCGATATCTCGGAAACTAGATCTGCCACAGAAAAATGGATATGATATTCGGAATCAGGAGAACATTTACTCTTGGAGATTTTTTTTGTCGAGTAGTGTTATTAATATCGAAGTCAAAAAGGGCCTTAGGTATGTACAAGGGAGATGACTTTCTACCGATCTGAGAGCTGATTTACATAGAACTTTTAAGATTTGATTTTCGGCAAAGATTTGTAGGTCCCGCAAATTTGTTCGGATAAATCAAAATCTCTTTAGAGTTTCTAATGATAACCTCTTGTTTTGTATGAACGAGCTGTCACTAAATTTTTGTCATTTCTGAGTTGAAATATCTCTTGATAAAAAGAAAGTATCGGACCTTCCTTTCGGATTTCCATACCGAGGCGTCTTTTGATACCTCTCCTGACCTTTTGAATGATATCTGAGATAATCCCTAAAAATACTGCGACCCCGGGACTGTCATTTTAAAATCCCGAAATTCCGGGATTGTCACAAAAGCTTAAGAACGCGATACCCTGTATAATATACAGTGTATATACAGGTGATATCACGATGGTTTGTTCAGATGATGTGATGTTTTAATGATTTGATGATGATATCGACTCTATTGACAGAGAAATTGAATATATCGAAAGAATTTTCTTTTGACAGCAACACCTAATGCCGAGTATCAAATTGAATTGCATTTGGGCAAAAAATGTGTTCCATTGCTGGAAATTTACATACTTACACAACAAAAAATTGTGTAAGGAATTATAAAAAAATAATACTTATACCTCAATTCTGTAAGCTGTATCTAGTCACTAACAGAGACATTTCGTGGTCTATTTCATATTTGATACAAATTGGTATTCAGTAAGCTGCCTCATATCTCTAGTCTCAATAAAGAGTCACTAATTTGTCATCTGGTTGTAGGCAGGTAACAAACGAAATTAATTAAAGAAAAATTGTTAAAAAATTTAAAAAATTAAAAAAAGTGAATTTACGAATTAGAAGTACTTAAATGTTTAAAAAAAGTTAATTAAATTTGAAAAAATTAAATAAAAAAATAAAAATTTACTGTTCGCGGACCGCCACTTGAACCTGCGACCTCCCGCGTCATAATCCGGACGCTTAACGCCTGGGCTACATCGACATCTATAGGGCCGGTATCAAATGCGTTACTTAAAATGTATGCAATTTTTGCATTCACCACACCTTAAAAAGAGCGAGAGAGAGACTGTGGTAGATTTCTTGTGACTTTCTCTTATAGAATACCGGAATCATGTCAAGTCACAAAAAATGTATCTAATGAAAACCCTCAAATTTAGTGACTTGATATGAGACAGAATTACAGAATACTGGTATTAGTCGCACTATGATGTATTTCGTAAGGTTAGGTAATCAAAAAAGTTGTAGTTTAAAATTGAAAAATGTTTTGAAAAACCAAATACGCAAAATACTAGAAACTTATAAATGCTTAACAAGAAATGCAATCGACCCATCCAAACACTCAAAAACATATCAAAACAAAGAAATGCCTGTTGCTGAATCAACCAGTCAGTCAAAGAGATGCGTTCACTCGTTTTGTGTGTCACTCAAGTATGCATAAAGGCGTTGAGGATAAAGGTGCACAAATACATACGCACAAATTTATATATGTACATACATAAATATGTCGGTACGTGAGTCCTTTTTGAAAATGCATAACATACCATTGTTATGTATTGTTACTGTATTTACAGAAGCATCAAAGAATTTCTTCATACAGAGAAATAAAAAAATAAAAAATTTAAATAAAAATATTTTTTGATATGCAAAATGGCACAAAGTTTTTTAGTTAAAACTAGAAATGAGTAATAGCGCGAATACAATAATAAAAAACGGGTTGAGCACTTTGAATCTCCTTTGTAGCGTAAAATTGCTTTGTGTTCAAAAAAAGTTGCCTTTGTTTTGTTAAAAATTCCAAATGTTCAAAGCACACAAAATAAAAAAAACCAAAAAAAATATAACAACTCTAAAATTTCAATATTTTTAAACAGTTAAATAGCAAAGTGAAGAGCTGACCAAAATTATTTTATTTTAAATAAAAAATTGTACCCAACTTTTTAGTACTAAAGTTGAATACACAAAATGTCTCCTTCGAAAAACAAGTTTTTAAAAATAGAAAGATAAGTTGCCGATGCAAATTTTAAGGATTAAATTTCTTTCGATTCTTTTAGTACAAACATTTTATTCGCATAATTTTAGTACACCCTGCAGTTTCTTCCATGAAAAGATAATATTCAACTGAATATATTAATGTGCCGATAAAATTAGTTAGTACTAAAGTTTTAGTACAAAGTTTTTAGTACAAGATTACTGTACTAAACAAGAAAACCCGAAATTCCCTGCAAGAATAATATGTGTATAAGTAAAATATATTTGTACTACAGTTTTAGTACTCACAAATTTTTAGTACAGTCACGACAACTGCTTGATATTATTAAAACTTTGCCAGTTAAAATTGTGTTTTAAAAATTTTGTAATAAAACTGAAGTACTAAAAATTTTTATCGACAAATTATTTTATACAACTCTTCTTTTACCTCGATTGGGGATCCAGACCAGGACAGGAGTTTGTCGTATAGTAATTAACAAATAAATTCAATCAGATCCCTTTAGACTTTAGGCAGGGTATTGCTAGGAGCAGGAAAAGGCAAATTTTTAGTACTTTTTCAATCATAGCTAATAGGCTACGCGGACTTCTGAAGTCCTAAAAAGTTACGTAAGCATTTATGGACGAAAAAGTTAAGTAAGAATGTATGGACGAAATTTGACTTTTGTGACATTCCATTGTAAGTACACTTTCACGCTGGGAATAGAAGGCATTCCCATAGAACCGTCAACCTCTGGCAGTATAGGGAGAGATCTCGCAATTTCCCTTCAACTTTCTTTTTAAACTCAAATTTTTAGGATTAAAATTTTTGGTGCTAAATTTTGTCTTAAAGAGAAAATAAAATTTTATGTTATACCAAATTTTTTGTACTAAAAACGGGTTATCGATGTAAGTTTTTTAGCAAAGATGCAAATTGTAAGCAATTAAAAGGTTTAAGCACTGAAAACTCCCTAGCAGCTAACATTATCTTATTTTTTCAAATTCTTATTAGTTAACTAAATTGTTAATATGTACTCAATTTTTTTAATGTGTGTTTATTTGTTAAGAATGATTTTGGTTCGATTACAATTGAAATTTCTGTACTAAAATGTGGGTACTAAAAATCTTAAACCCTGTAATTATTTTAAACAAAGATTCTGTTACGCAGATAATTTATATTTTTGTACTAAAACCTTAACAGCCAAAATCGTTCAATTGAAAGTTTTTTCTAGAGGTTTAGATAAAGATTCTGAATAATGATTTCACTTATAACGATAATACAATTTTAGTACTAAACTTTTAGTACTTAAAAGTTCTGAATCAGTATACGCTGTACATTTTCTCAACAAAGACTTTTGTGTTATATTTTTAGTACAAGTGTTACGCAAAATTTTTTAGTACTAAACATCTTAACTAGTGGTAATTTTAAAGTAAAACAGATTTTGATTCTTAACAATTTTTAGTACCAACAAAGCCTCTAGTTCAACAAATACATTAAATTAATAATAGAGAATAATATTGTGTTACATTTTTAGTACAAAAAATTCAGTTTTAGGCAAAAGTTCTGAATCTTAGTAATTTCAGCTTTTGTACTAAATTGCTTTTGCTGAAATTCTTAACCGGTGTAAATTTCAAATTAACATAGATTTCGGATCTTACAAATATAAATTTTTGTACTAAATTTTTAGCACCAAAAATTTGAAACCAAATTTAAAATACTTTTCTTCAGAAAAGACTCTGGTTCTAAGCAAAATCAATTTTTGCATTTAATTTTTAGTACTAAAAGTTATTAAATAAAACTACTACATATTTAGAATTGAAAAGGAAATAATAATACAACTAACTAGCGCCTTTTAACATTTTGAAGGCTGACTGTTGTAGCCAATCAATTGGATTTTCTCTAAACTTCTTCGTTTATTAATTTACCCAATTGCTCTTTGTTAGATGCAATCATTTATCAAATCCAAAGCTGCTTTTCAATTTAGAATTTTCTATAATTTATTACTCAATAACGATAGTAATCAAGTAAATTATAACTTCCGGCTGTAAATGAATTTGCAATACAATAGAAGAATATACATACATGCATACATATAAGCCTTTTACCATGGGATTTTATTTCAATGCAATTTAAATTGCATACCTTTTTTCAAAATATTTCCAAACTTCAAACGCACACACACACTCAACTCGGTTCCATTCCAGCTCATAAAAATTCGAATTGTGTGAGTGTTGCTGCTGCTTGTCAAAGGCAGGCTCAAAGTGAAGCGTACACCAAATATTTTGATACCATTCATTGTTGAGAGGTAAATTGCTATTGCAATTTATATGAATGTGCAATATGAAACGGCAACAATACCGTAACAACAACTACATACAACAACAAAACTTTATTGACAGCCAGTCATGCATACACACACATGCTCATAAACAAATTGAAAGCACAACGATTTTCAATGAATGTAACAATCGTAGTATGCGTTTGTTGAAATGGCAAAATATCTCGAGGCGAGGATATCGATAAAAATATATACATAGGTACTTTTTCTTAAAATGGGCGTATGGAGAGGGGAAGGGGTTTGAGAGTTTCTTTGTCTGATGAAATACTTAAATTCTGAATTTTTAGTACAAGTTTTTTAGTACAAAAGGTTACCTAAAAGCAGCAACATTTCTAGAAACATTTTCAATACTGACATTTTAGTACGCTCTTTTAGTACACACATTTTACTAGTGAAAATTTCGATAAATTTTTGGCACTGAAATTAAAAAAAAAAATTAGAACATGTGTCTGAAATAGTAATATTTATACAAACAAAACTCAGTACTAAAATTTTAGTATACAATTTTTAGAACACATATGTATACAGAAGAAGGCTTCGAAGAAGAGTTTGTGCTAAAAAAATTTCAAAATTGGTATTAAAGTATTCGTACAATTTTTTAGTACAGACTCTAAACCACACTAAAAGTTTAACAATTTTTTTTAGTACATATCCTTTATCTTTAAAGCAATATTATGTATATGTTTGAGTTTTTTATTAAAGCTTTAGTATACACTTTTTCCAGCAAATATTTTACTGCAGATGATTCCTATAAAATCGCTTAATATTAAAGTATTGGAAAAAGTTTAATACACTTTTTTTAGTAAGAAAATTGTAAATTTTTTTTTAGTACCTATCCTTTTATCTCTGAAGCAATATTGTATGTTTGAATTTAGTATATTATAAAAAACTGAAGTTTGAGTACAACATTTTTGTGCAAAATTTTTAAGTACAAAATTGTATAGTTTCTATAAAAATAGTGTACAAAATTGTATAGTTTCTATAAAAATTTTAGTACTGAAGTATGAGAACAAATTTTGAGTAAAGCATTTCGTTAATCATGAGTTTTGGTACCAATTTTTTACAATAAAACTTTATTAACAAAAAATCTGTACTAAAAATTTTGTACTGAAACTTAGCACTAACGAATTTTAACGTTAGCCTCGGCTGGAGATTTTGAAATTCCGAACCACAATTGTTGCTTCAATAACACAAACAGTGTTTTCAACTACACAAAATTTTAATAAAATTTTTAGTACTGAAATTTAATCATGTACACAATTTTCGCTATAAGTTCTGTAGTACAAAAATTTCACCAGAAAAGTTTGTACACCCTAAATACATATTACTGGCACTATAGAATCAGGTTGTAATTTGTATAATAATTTTTAGAACTAAGATTTAAGTAGGTACAAAATTTTTAGTACACACTTTTTTTTAAAAAATTTCACTACATAAAATTTGGGTATTGACTGTTTAAAATAAAATTTGTGTCCCCAAACATGTATGTTAGTACTAAAAGGATCCGACCCCACGCAAGTAGACCCCTGTTTTTCTATTTATGTATATATTTTAGTACACATATACTTTTTGTATATTTTCGACTATACTTGCATTCAAATTGGAATATCCTTCAACGATGGATGCATTTTACAAATTCACACAAATACATATATCTAATACTGTATGTATGGGTGCATGTGTGAGAGTTGGTGTCAACACAATTCACACTATTATGACATCAAGTCAACCGCAACAATCGTAATTCAAAATTCATCATAATACTTGTACTCTACCAATTGTGAAAAGTGAAAATTGTTTGCTACATTCAAATTTTTACACCTCCAACACCGATTACAAAGGACAACACGCCACACACACATACAGACATACACATAAAGTTTAATATAAACTTTGTGCTGTATAGCTGTTGGCAAGGCAGTACATGTGGTTTCAATTTGGAGTACATTTTGGTATATCACTGTTACCATATGAATGTTTATGAAACGTGGTGATATTACTTACATACATACATACGAGTATATGCAATCAAACGTGGGCAGTGTGGGTCCCTTTGAGAGCTTTTGAAATGTTGTTTTATCGAGAAGGCCATTGGTTTGTGATTACACTGTGTAATATCTTGACTGGCGGTGGGTTGATTTCAACTCCGTACAAAAGATGAAGATTGGCTTTTTTTCGAGGTGGATGCGAGGTCCTGCAAAATACTCCCACTTCTACTATAAAGGCCATTGCTCGATGTCGATTTTCTAAGTGAGTTTCCCCATCTTTCTAATTCTTTATTGAAGAAACGAGAATCTTACAGTTTCATCGAAGACTGTTCAAGAAAAGAGCGTTTCTAGTCACAACTTCTATGATACTAAAACGACTTTGGCAAGTAAAGTTCTCCATGGTCGGCTGGTCCTTGGATTATTTAACTGATAAGTTATCTGGAAGCCCAAAGCCTCCGCTGGTTAGGTGATGTTATGCGTATGAACAAAGAGGCTCCGGCATAGAGGGGTTTTTTGGAGACAATAGACTCGGCAACAGAGGCAGGGGAGGTCTCGACTGAGGTGGAAAAACGGGTGGAGAATGAGGTGGACTACCTTGGTTTAAGAACAAAAGATCATGACGGATACGAGGTTTTAAAGGACAAACCTCACAATAAATACTATCTTATCGTCAGTTACTTTAGTTTTGGAAGAATGGAACTAGGAAGCTTTTCTGATGACACTTTTTAGTTCCTCGTTACAGCTATTGCATAGCGGAAGTAACCCCCAAAATTAATTAGAACAGCCTTAGAAAAGAACGAGTTTCATTCGATCACGTCCTGCTTCCTCGGACAAACCCTGGGGTATTGAGATAACCAAACGATTGCCATATTTTTGAGTAGTCCAGGATTTGTCTGTGGAAGCAGGAAGTGGTCGAATGCCACTCGCAGCAACGGCAGTGTTATGAGGGGTTCAGAAAATTTCGCAGTGAGCTTTTGACGTTACAACAAAAGTACTTGGATCACAGTATATTGCTGGAACAGAGATAAAGCTTTAATTTTCATATTATAGAGCTCCACTTGAACTCAAACATCTCTTAAAGATCCCTAGTTTATTTCCAAAAAATGTAACTGGTATTACCTATTCAGCTTTAACGCAGCTCACAATCAGACGGTACAGAAACTAACCTACAAAAATTTGTGCCACTTATCTAAAGATAGTGATCCGCGATACCTTTCGTCCACAAATAGCTGTAATTGTTTTCATACTTATAGGTTTACTTATCAGAGTGTCTCCGTAAGGAATCAAAGAGGATCTGTTCGAAAATACTCTTTAAGGCATAAAAGAGACGTTTAGTATCTCATAGAACTTGCTCAAACGAAAGGGATCACTTCCACCCATATAAAGAGATCAGAACTGGTATGGGTCGCATGCTCCTTTGCTACTCATCCTGGATTGATCCTAGACTAATCGTTTTTTTTTGGAGGGTAGGTATTTTCCAATCCATACCAATACCTTTCACACATCATCGAATGAGTTCATCACCTTCGAACTTTTACAAAATCGACCAAACCGAGAATTCATTAAATGCGCTTTCACAAAGAAGAGGAAGACGAACGAAAAATTTAATGAAAACGTGTAAAGTGATGAACGACGTTTGAGCTGACACCAAACACTAACGACGCCAACTTCAAACGAATTTTTTGGAAGGCGTTTGTTTATTTGTGGCTGCGAATGCGTTTACGCGTCCTGAGTGTGGTAGTTTGAGCTGCAGCAATTTACCATTGCACAAATAGCCACTCAGACAGTCGTTCAAGTATCTCAATTTGCAGAATCGCAATGCTCTGGTGTAAGATATAACGGCCACAGGAGGAGCGGACATGTAGGCCGGAAATCCATTGAGGTCGCTCTGTCAGCGGCTTCAACTGCAATTGAAACTCAAATTACGGCGGACGCAGGATGAAACCCGGCACCTGTAATGCTCATGGAGATATGGAAGATGCTGGTGGTATCACAAATAACTTGCAACTTTAAAACTCAAATTCCAATTGCAGCAACAATAACAAGAAAAGCAACAGCAATTTCGCACAATTCAACGAACTTCAACGCTCATTTCATTTTGTAACTCTAGTAAATCCAATTTCTGTGTTTGGACCGAATGATTTTACTTTATTTTCGTCGGTTTGGTTGTTTTTGCTATAACCAATAGAGAAGGGTAATTACACTAACATGTTCCTAAAGAGGCTCGAAAGGAAGTAGAGATCTTCTTACCAAAATATTCCAGATGGAGAAAGGCCGACATTGGAACACGTCTTACTTCTGTTTGTTCGTCCTTCCATCAGTTCTTTAAACAGTTTCCATACTCTAGCAGTCTTCAACAAGACGTGGTGAATCGTGGATAACAGATAGATGAATTGGAATTGAAGCCGCACTGCACCCTGATGAGGTCTAATAACTTTATGTAAATAGACTTCACTCTGGGAGGGGAATAATTCGTGAAGGACTTTCAAAAACATTGTCGCAATAGAATGAAGTTTCTTGGAAAACCTTTCGCCGAGGTCCACTAGGAACTCTAGGATGTCAGTATGGACATAATGGGAGAAGGATCCCAAGATACTTCAGTCTTTTTTAATAGGAAAAGGTGAGACGTTGTGCAGATGAACGGGGTAAGCAGGACTTAGTTCTGTGACAACAACAAAAACAAGGCGAAGTAAATTCCCTGCAACTTCGTAGACCTAACAGGTCTTCGTAAATCAAGACAAGAAATTCATTCGACTTTTTTATTGGGAAGGATGCTACTATATTAACCTGGATTCCTTAGCTCTCCAGAGGACCTTTAAAGCTGGAGCGTCCTATTTGTGGATAGATAGTAAAACTCTACCTACATTAAATGGGACTCCCTCGATCTCCGGAGTAATTTTTCCAAAATCGAAGTCGGTCTTATCAGAAAACAATCTCCATTCCATTCTCAAGATCACTTTAAGGGAAGACCATTCTACAACGGGTTCTATGATTATTTTTTTGTACCAGGGGTTGTGGAGTAGGGTAAAACGCTAATTAAGCTCCTTTGCTATAGGGGAGGACTTTTAGGAGGAACATTTTACGTGCGGCTGCGATAAGATTTTTTTAGGGCGGGGGAATGGAATATATTCCATTGATCTCAGAAAACATTTTTTCAAGATTGAACTCGGTCCAATCTGGAAGATCATCTGAAGGCAGAATCGTCCTACATGCGCTGTCTCTGAGTCGGGTAAACTACGACTAAATTTTTCACGAATTCCTTGGATCTCCGGAAGCCTTTTCCAAGGTCGAAGTTGATATTATGGCGAATAGCCAACAATTTCAATTTTCAAGATCAAGATGAGAGACCATGGATTCCTTGGATCTCGAGAAGACTTTTCGAAATCGCGAGTAACATCTCTTTCATTTTCAAGGTCATCTAAGGGGAGGATCGTCCTACATGAAACTTTGACAAGAATATTTTTAAAGCGGAGTGGGTCATTGAAAATGTGTCAAAGCTCGCTAAAATTTACTCGAAAACTTTGGATCCCCGGGCGACTTAATTAAGGCTGAAGTCGATCTTATCGATAATGATATAAGTAGTTATTCTCAGTATCCTCTAAAGGAAAAAAAAATGCCTCACGCCGTTTCGATAAGATCTTGGCATCTAGGTTAACAAAACCTACCACGGGGTATATAAAAATGCCCTCAACCGCACTTAAACTTTCTCGATTCTTTGATTTCATTTTGTTTTAACTGAAAACGCATGCAATTCGCCGAAATCCAATTAAATGTTTGTGGCAAGTGGAAATTTATTAGTGGCTTTATGACCGCGGTGTCGCCGCCATTTCCGTGCTACATAGTCGAGAAGTCGAGCTGCTGTTGAGCCACACCCACCAAGTTGTGGCTGTAGCCGTGATGCTACAATATGCTGTCAACTGCAGTCACAAATGACTCGATCATAGTAAAAGGGTTTTTGGGGGAAAGCTTGCGTAGGTGGGAGGACCGACTTGCGGCGGCGAGGAAAGGAAAGCTGTGGTGTGCAGCAAGATGATTTGGTAGCTTGTGGACGAAAATTATTTGGCAACTGCAGCGGGATTGTCTTGAGTGCTGCAATACGCAAAAGAAGTTGGTGAAGGAAGTGGGCTGATGGACAGCAAAAGAGGACAAGGGCGTGGACGACAAAGAGTGTAGGACTGAAAACGGTAGCGGAAAATTAAAAGTCCATCAGGATGTGGCACACGTACACCGCCAAAACACACTGCTCCTCATATTTTCTCACCTTCTACGTAGAACTCTATAAATAATCAACATCCATACGTATTTCCGGAGGATCCGCTAGCTGGCGCAGCAGATTTTAAGCTATCGTTAAATGAATTGAAGTGCATTCCGCGTTGTGCATAAATAGTTTTAATGGAATTTATGAATTGCTTAAGCAAACAGCTTCCGCGCCATTGAGCAGTTGCAGTCGTAGTCGGCTTCCAAGCCCAGCGTTGCACTTCCGTCTCGGGCAGTTCGTATAAGAAACTTTTTTTTTTTATTGTTGGATAACAAAGTAGTCTCTGTAAGTTTGAAGCCGCTTGAGGCAATTGAATTTCTTTGCTGTTGTTGTTGCAAGTCATTAGCGTGTGTCTAGCATCTTGCAATGCATAATTGTTTTCTTACTTCTTAATAGAGACGAGGTTTCGAATATTGGACACCAAGAGACGGTTCTTATTTTGAAATAATTTTAATGGGATTTGAGGTCTTTAAATATTTGCTGGATCCACTGGGCGAACTTTACAGCGGACTTTTCGTCATAGGCTTCAAAGCTACACCACTGACACAACAACGCGGAGTTCTGTTAGCAGAGCGGCTTAGAGGGCTAGACTAAAATCGACGAATCGAAGGTTTATAGGCGTCAGGGATGCCCCCCTTGCTCTGCCATGACTTCAATTTCTTTACTTGGTACACTGTCGATGAAATTTTGGAACCCTACCACATGAAATTTGTCAGAATGCCCATCTAATTCGTTACATACCTGCATCCAACCTAAAATTTCTATTGTTTCGTGCCAGCGTGGTAATTACCAACATATAGATTTGTTGTTATTGTTGTTGCACTTCATTCATTCCACTACTTTACCAATTGACTTGTTGATTTTCTACTCGCATTTAGCGTTGAGCAAACGATTTGGCTGCTTTTTGGTTTATGACTTTCGAGTATTCTTTGAGAGTTTTTGAAGTTGGCGTGAAAGTTTTCCTAGTTAGATTGGTTGCTCATTCGGTATTGTTAGAATTGTTAGAATTTGCATTGCAATTCTTTTGAGCAATTCATTAGTTTAGTTGATGGATATACAAATTTAATTTGATGCTAATGGATAAGAATTTGAATACAGTGGGGTGTAAAAGGAATACAATTAGTTGTGCACAAATTTCCGCTAGATGGCGATCGAGATAATTTAAATTTCTTGAAAATGTGAGGAAACTAGCGATCGATTTTAAAGCAACTTCTCGGTAAGCTAGAGACTTGATACTTGACATACTTTTCAGAACCCGGTGACAATGCAATTCCTCGTCAAAAAAAATTCTGGTAGGTGGTGCCCGATTCGAGCTATTTCAAAAATTCGTTTGAAATTGGGAATCGATCGACTTTTAACTAACTTTCTGGCAAGCTAGTTACTTGAAACTTAGCACGATTTTGAGCATACGATGACAATACAATATGTAGCAATCAAAATTCCGATAGGTGGCGCGCTGGTCGATATAATTGAAAATCTATTAAACACAAGATCTTGCAATCGATTATCGAGTTACTTCCCGGTAAGCTAGAGAATTTGAGACATTTTTCAGAACTGGGAGACAATGCCATTCCTCATAAAAAACCTCCGGTAGGTGGCGCCTAGATCGAGCTATTTTGAAAATTCCTTTGAAATTGAGAAACTTGTGATCGACTTTTAGCTAATCTTTTTGGCAACGTGGGGACTTGAAACTAAGCATTTAGTTGAAGACACAAATGTCAATTTGTAGAAATTAAAATTCCGCTAGATGGCGCACTAAACGAGATAATTGAAAATCTTTGAAAGATATGGGGCCATATTGCTACGCAATTCCTCATCAAAAAACTTCCGGTAGGTGGCGCCTAGATCGAGTTATTTCGAAAATTCCTGAGAAATTGAGAAACTTGCTATATGCCTTTAACTTACTTCCTGGCTACGTAGGGACTTGAAACTTTGCATATAGTGAAAACACGACGACAATTCAATTTGTAGGAATCAAACTTCCGATAGGTGGAGCGCTAGTCGAGATAATTGGAAATCTCTGAAACATAGGAAGAAATCTTGCGATTAATTTTTGAGTAATTTCCCGGTAAGCTAGAGACTTCATACTGGACATATTTTCCGGAACCCGGTGAAAATGCCATTCCCCATCAAACAAATTCTGGTAGATGGCGCCTAGGTCGACCTATTTTAAAATCGTTTGAAATTTAGGAATCTATGGAATAGTTCAGGACTCGATGACAATACAATTTGCTAAACTCAAAATTCCGATAGGTGGAGCGCTGTTCGAGCTAATTAAAAATTGCTTAACATATCTGAAAACCGGGGGAAATCTCGCAATCGACTCGAAACTTGAAGCCTGCTTCAAAAACGAATCGAGCTATTGTCTTAAAACAGTATAGGTAAGGTGGCAACCCTAGGGTTTAAAACTTTTCTAGAAATATTTTTTTAAGTAAAATAAAAAGGAAAAAAATAGGTGGACTTCTACATCCCAGTTTTGAGAAGATTGCATTTAATTTATTTTGGTTGAGTTTACTTGGACTGGTTTCGTACTTTGCTCCTGCTCATATCCAAACACGAAATACCTGCATAATTTGCCGTGCGGTGTGTACATGGACAACAACAGTATTACGAGCGATTCAGAGCTCTTATGTGGCATCATGGAGCACTTAACCTCAATTTCGCGTATATTCACACGCACACACACACAAATGTTCACACACCTCCCGAAATACAACTTTAAACAGTACTCGCAGAATTGCAATCAATTTTGAAGAGCACTTCAGTACACACTCGCAAACACCTTAGCCAATAGGCTGACAACAAAAATGAGAACAAGAATAAGAGACAACCAACAACCTACAGTGTAAACACCATCACCAACATCATCCGCATCATCATCCTCGTCCATTCCGTTTTGCGACCATACTCCACCAAGTTCTGAGATGCCAATTTGCTGTGCAGACATTTACAAGCGTTGTAAGCAGTAGCCGTCCCATCCCGTCCCATCGTCATCATTTGTTGGCGGAAACCTGCAAAAGTTGATGTAATAAAAAGCATCAACACCAGCAGCATGCAACAACAACAATAGCATAAAAAGAGACAGAGGGGTAATCAAAGTGAGAGAGCGAGGACGAGTTTTATTTCCCGCGTGACTGCTACGGAAGTAGCAACGGTATTTCGCGCAAAAATTGAAAATTAATTCCTGTTACGTCGTTGAGCTGTTCACTGTTGACTGCGCCACTGAAAGACTTATACATCGACGTTTGCCACCTAGTCTGACAGGATCTACCGCATAACGAAAGTTGCACGCGCTGTAGGATAAATAAAAATCCGCTTGAATGCGTTGGCAGGTATTTTTTTGAGTGCAACAAATTTTCGCGAGCTCAATAAACAAGAAAATTTGCATTGCGCTGGACGGTTATCCCATTTCAGAGTAGTGCTTGTGTGGTATGTTTGTTGCGATCTTGTTGCTGTTGTTGTGGCTTTTGAGGATGATGCAATATTTTCCTTCATTGGATGAACTAACAGTTTCGGTTGGCACAGGTGTGGTACGATTTAAGCGATGTAAGTTGAGTGCCATCAGAAGCTTGCAATTACTCAGTGAGTTCATTTGCGATTAGCTAAGTGTTAGAGATATCGCTGACTGGAGTGTTAGAGATATCGCTGGATGGACACAGAGGCCCTCACTTTATGATATCGGTATTACTGGCCCCCACATTAGTCCTGTTGGACAGCACGGCACAGTAGTGTTCGTTGAACGGCTTGAAGCAGCATGAAGTATAGCACCCTGCGGGTTAGGGGTAACAGACGACTAAAATCCACTTCGACCCCGGAAAT
Organism: Campiglossa producta; assembly: GCA_964058755.1. Taxonomy (NCBI): domain Eukaryota; kingdom Metazoa; phylum Arthropoda; class Insecta; order Diptera; family Tephritidae; genus Campiglossa; species Campiglossa producta. Next base: position 142,458,610 of record CAXKVI010000002.1, read on the forward strand.
CGTTCCCAAGACTGTAACGGATTCATATCTAGCAAAGGACTGTCAACATCAGTACAGTCTGGTAATTAACGTAAGTGTATCTTCTGAATAGGCAGGTCGAGGTACGGTTACAACAACAACAACAACAACAACAACAACAACAAAAATCATGAAGTAGCCAATAGAACTTTCAAAGTGAAAAATGTTTAAGTTCCAGAAGGAAATTCCAAAATTTATTAATTTTATGAACTGGTTGAGAATTACAATTTATGAATGAAAAAAGTCACAAATTTTAACCATCCCCAGATAAACACTCCGTTGACACTCTCACAAAACTACGCGCAGTGTTATTGCCGTTGCCATAAAACCATCATTTGCTTCGTTAAACAGACCATTTATGCGACCTTTGACATCCGAATGTAATAAACATTTAAGATAAATAAATAAACCACATGCTTTCATAAAAGTGTATTTGTTTACTCATTTAACAGCAACAATTAATGCATTCTATCAAATGTCAATTGCAAGCGCACATTCAACAATCAACATTTACATGACATTAATTTGAAAATTATTCGGTTTCAAGTGAACGCTTTTGTGAGGTTAGGTTTGGAAATATGTAGCTGGATTTCGGGATTGTGAAAGGTCGAGGTTGGGATCCCTATTTTTTTTTTGTATATTTTGTTTAAAAAAATGGGAAGTGATATTGTGCTATATTTCGGAATCAAATACCCCTTGAAAGCTTAAAAATATTATTTACGAAAGCACAAAGTAGTTAAAATTCGAGAAAACACAGCTGATTAGACTCCAACTAAATAAAAACCCCTTATTAATTTTTAAAAGGCTCAAATATATTTTAGGTGATATAAAATAAAAGTAAGAAGCAAAAAGTATTCGCGAAAGCTCGAAATTAAAAAAAAAATGCTGACTAACCGAAGCTGAAATGTATTTCTAAAAGCTCTAATTTATTTTAGAAGAATTGAAATAAATTTGAAAAGCTTTAAAGTATTAGTCAGCAAAGCACAACCGCATTTAAAACTCGAACTAACTGAAAAGCTCATACTTATTTTTAAAGAGCTCAATAGAGAGAGTATAAATGAAAATCCAAAGTTTTAAAAGTTTTACGAAAGCTCAAACCTATGTAATTTAGATTTTAAAAAGTCCAAATAATTTAAGTCCAACTAACAAAAAGCTCAGTATTTTTATTCGTGAAAGCTCGAAATTTCCGAAAACATAAAATTGATTCGCAAAAGCCAACAAAATTTAAGTACGAAACTAAAATATACTTCAGAAAGGTCTTATTTTTTCGGAATAGCTCAAACAAATTTCATATAACATCAATTAAATTTAGAAGCTTTAAAATATTTTTCAACAAAGCATAAAACACCTTTAAAACTCAAAGTAACTAAAAAGCTCATACTTATTTTGAAAAGGCTCAATAGAGAGAGTATAAATCAAAATCCAAAGTAATTCAGATTTTAAAAAGTTAAATTCAGAAAGTTCCAAATGGTTTAAGTCCAACTAACAAAAACCTCAGTATTTTTATTCGTGAAAGCTTGAAATTTCAACAAAAAAATTTATTCAGAAAAAAATAAAAAAATAAAGTAAAATTCAGAAGCTTTCAAACTGGATCTAGCTTAAAAGCTCAGTCTTTCCTACTTCCAAAAAGTTTAAATATGTATATTCCAGAGATTATCAAGCAAAGCTCAAAACTAATACGGTTAAAAAAAAATTTAATTCGAAAAGGTCCAAATGATTAAAGTCCAATTAATAAAAGCTCAAACCCATTTCAAAAGCTCTACTGAATGTCAAAAAATATCAGGAATGCCTAAAAATATTCTTAAACTCTTTTTCTGTCTTAATACATTCGAATTTTCTTGAAATTCATTCAACCTTTTTGAAACAAAGTTGTGGATTAACGTCTCTAAAATACATTTTTTCACCACTACTGTAAAAGCTCCTAAATCCTTTCAGCAGAACTCCATTTGTAGCTAGCTCTACGGGCACTTGCTGACAAAATTTGAGTACAAAGTGAGTGGAAGAACATCGAGTAAGAATAGACGAAATTCTCGCCTTGAAGTATGCAACACTGGCCTACTGGTTCTATGAAGATTTAATTTTTGGGAACTCATTTCTACGCCGACCGTGTACTAAGGGCGCGGAAGAATAACGAGAATGAAGAAAAGAAGAAACTCGCGCCTTGAAATATGCAAGACATTTTCGCGTTCTCAAATTCATCCAGCAATAGTTGTAGCATATTTTAAGGGGCATGTTAATTACATAAATAATTTTTCTCGATTTTGGTCTAAGTCTTATAGAGACTTTAGCTCCGAAGAGGCATGGTGAAATTTGAATAGTTCTTTAAAAGGTACCCCTTCTAGTTATTAAAAATCTTAAAGAGTCGTTCACTATTTCAAGGCGCATTTTTTCTGTTTTTTTCGGTGTTATTTAACGCTCCTTATAGAAGGACCTATGCCACGTAAATACAAGGGAATAGCTTAGGACTTGAGAGACCTCTCATGCTTTTTGACTAAATTCTAATAAAAAAATGGTTAAAAATGTGTTGCATATTTCAGGGCGCATAATTAAAAAATAGCCATTTTTGCATATTTTCAGGCGCATTTTGAATCTTTTTTTGTGCTCTAGCTTTTTTGTATACAAAGTCTTTGTATGAGAAAACCTAAAGTGAAACTATGTTATTTTAATCACATTTGAAATCAGAGTGTAAAACCTAACTCTGTTCGAGCTTTCGGTACCGATTTTTATTCGTGATGTAGGTAAAAACTTTTTATTGTTTCTTTTTTTTTTTTAATTTTATAAATTAAAACACTTAACTTAAAAAGCATATGACACAAAGTATTTTACTAAATTGTGTTTTGTTTGTAGTTGTTGTCACAAGTAATGCGCTTCAATGTAAATGTGACAATCCTGTGCTTAATTGCGTGCATTAAGTTTTAATGAAATTTTCATGCGCATTTTGTGGTGTTAATTAACACTAAAATTGTTCAAAAAAAAAAAAAAACCACGGGTGTACTAACAATCAACAAACTGTCACTCGAGCGCAGCAAACTTGTTGTATGTGGGGGGTGAACGTGTCATATGCAACCGCAAAAATGTGGAGCACGCGCATAGAAAAAGCTTGCATTAAATAAGACAAACACAAAAATAAAGCCTTGACAAAAAAAGTTTGAAGAATTATAATGTGAAAAACCACAAAAATAAGTGCCATAATAATAAAAGTGTAAATATAATGTTGCAACCACAAAAGTAATTTTTTGTATATGTATGCTAATGTGTGGAAAATTCGAGACGTGATGTTAATGCTTGCTAATGGCTGTAATTTCTAGAGAAAAAAAGACGAGTACAGGGTTAATTGAATAAAATGGAGGGCGCCCTGTTCTCCATAGTTGTTTTTGGGAATGCTATTCCATAAAGGTCCCTCGGACTAGAGCACTTCAGACTAGACTACTCTCTGAATAGCAGAGAAATTGATTGAAATCCATTTTCCCAGCGTCTTCATTTAATTTATTTTTGATAGATTTTTAATATGTGTGAAGTGTCAAATTCAACTGACGCAATGCAATATGTTGACACCGCCATATATGGATATTTTATTTCTATTTTTGCATTTCCCTATTTACTTTATTTGCTTTCACAATTTTTACTTTAACTTTGCTTTTGTTTGTCGATTTGTGCGCTTTATTTGCTAAACATCACCAAGCTGTCATATCAAATATAACTTTGCACATCCGAAAAAAATCATACAAAAATAGATTCGCATGAGTAGATTCGTAAAAGAAATACGGAAACCCTAACGGGGTACTGTTGCGTACATGGGTTAAGGTGGATGGAAAAACGAGTGCTTTAGCGATCGATTTGGATTCGGCACTTTGAAATAAAATATAATAATTTTAAATGAAAGAAAAAAAAAAAAAAAAAAAATTTAAAAAATTTATAAAAAAAGAAAAAAAGAATGAAATAAAATACAGTCGAATAAAAAAAATATTTATTTAGAACAAAAAAAAATGAAATGAAAATAAAAAAACAATAAATTAAAATAAAATGAAAAAATATAGTAAAAAAAATTATAATAAAAAAATAAAATTATAAAAAAATAAATAAAGCGAAAAAAAAATTATAATAAAACAAAATTAAAAAATACAAAAAAAAAATTAAAAAAAAAATTAAATAAAACAATAAAACAAGATAAAAAAAATAAAATGAAATACAACAAAAAACAAAAAAAAAGTAAAATTAAAAAAAAAAAAAAAATTAAAATAAATGAAAGAAAAAATAGAAAAAATGAAGTAAAACAAAATAAAATGACATGAAGAAAAAAGAAAATAAAATTAAGTAAAACAAAACAAAAAAAAATTATCTGAAATTAAATAAAATAAAACATAATAAAAAAAAATAAAATGAAAAAAAAAAAAATCTAATTAAAAAAAAAATTTTAATTAAATTGCATAGAATAAAATTAAATGAAATAAAATAAAATAATTCAATATATCAAAACTAAATAAAATTCAATTAAATAAAAGCAGATGAAATGAAGAAAAAAATAAATAAAACTAAATAAATAAAATAAAATACAGTAAAAAAATAAAAACAAAATAATAAACTTTATAAAATAAAATAAATTACAACTAAGTAATATGAAATAAAACAAAATAAAATTATTTAAAAATTAAAAATAAAAATAAAATTGCCTTTGAAACTCACCCTAATGAAAATACCAACATATGTAAATATTAATATGGAAACAATATTTGAACTGTACACTCACTCAATGCTCGTTAGCACCGTTAGATTTTTTATGTACAAAATATAAACGGTTTTTTTTTTTCTATTTTCATCATTTTGCAGTTGCTCTCCAACTCCTCTCGTGCCCTTTGAGCACTCGCACTATTTCTCCTATCAGTCCATTTCAAATTCACGCTCCGGAATGTCATCGGAAGTTAATATCGTTGTTACATTTGTTACCTATTGACAGACGCACCTTTGAATCTTGGATCCCTTCAGTGAAAAAAAAAAAAAAAAAAATAACAAAAACAAACAGGTGACGCAGACAAACCATTGCACACATGCCAATTGTGCGACAAAGTAGAGTACGGTTTTTTGAATATGAAAAGAGAGAGATGGAGAAACAATGTATGTGAATAGTCAAGATTGTGCGAAAAGTATTCGAATAAAGTCGCAAAACAACGAAAATAATAATTGAACAACTTTTAAAATGTGTACAGCATGCCACACCTGTTTGGCAAAAATTTAATTTATTTTAATTTTATTTTATTCCACTCTAAATCTTCTTATTTTGTTTGTTTTTTATATGGTTTTATATTTTTTATTTTAGTTTAAATTATTTAAATTTTATAATATAAATTTAATTTAATTTAATTGAATTTAATTTAATTTAATTTTATTTTATTTTACTTTATTTTATTTTTTTATTTTATTTTATTTTACTTCATTTTATTTTATTTTGTTTTATTTTATTTTTATTTTTATTTAATTTTTTTGTTTTATTTAATTTTATTTTAATTTAGTTTATGTTATTTTATTTGATTTTTATTTATTTTTTATTTGATTTTTTTTCTTTTAACTTTATTTTATTTTATTTTATTTTATTTTATTTTATTTTATTTTATTTTATTTTATTTTATTTTATTTTATTTTATTTTATTTTATTTTATTTTATTTTATTTTATTTTATTTTATTTTATTTTATTTTATTTTATTTTATTTTATTTTATTTTATTTTATTTTATTTTATTTTATTTTATTTTATTTTATTTTATTTTATTTTATTTTATTTTATTTTATTTTATTTTATTTTATTTTATTTTATTTTATTTTATTTTATTTTATTTTATTTTATTTTATTTTATTTTATTTTATTTTATTTTATTTTATTTTATTTTATTTTATTTTATTTTATTTTATTTTATTTTATTTTATTTTATTTTATTTTATTTTATTTTATTTTATTTTATTTTATTTTATTTTATTTTATTTTATTTTATTTTATTTTATTTTATTTTATTTTATTTTATTTTATTTTATTTTATTTTATTTTATTTTATTTTATTTTATTTTATTTTATTTTATTTTATTTTATTTTATTTTATTTTATTTTATTTTATTTTATTTTATTTTATTTTATTTTATTTTATTTTATTTTATTTTATTTTATTTTATTTTATTTTATTTTATTTTATTTTATTTTATTTTATTTTATTTTATTTTATTTTATTTTATTTTATTTTATTTTATTTTATTTTATTTTATTTTATTTTATTTTATTTTATTTTATTTTATTTTATTTCATTTTATTTTATTTTATTTTATTTTATTTTATTTTTTATTATTTTACTTATTTTATTTTATTTTATTTTATTTTACTGTTTTTTTATTTTATTTTATTTCATTTTGTTTTATTTTATTTTATTTTATTTTTTTTTGTTTTATTTTATTTTATTTTATTTTATTTTATTTTATTTTATTTTATTTTATTTTATTTTATTTTATTTTATTTTATTTTATTTTATTTTATTTTATTTTATTTTATTTTATTTTATTTTATTTTATTTTATTTCATTTTATTTTATTTTATTTTATTTTATTTTATTTTTTATTATTTTACTTATTTTATTTTATTTTATTTTATTTTACTGTTTTTTTATTTTATTTTATTTCATTTTGTTTTATTTTATTTAATTTTTTTTTGTTTTATTTTATTTTATTTTATTTTATTTTATTTTACTTTATTTTATTTTATTTTATTTTATTTTATTTTATTTTATTTTATTTTATTTTATTTTATTTTATTTTATTTTATTTTATTTTATTTTATTTTATTTTATTTTATTTTATTTTATTTTATTTTATTTTATTTTATTTTATTTTATTTTATTTTATTTTATTTTATTTTATTTTATTTTATTTTTATTTTTTTTATTTTATTTTATTTTAGTACAAAGACAAGACCCTACGTCAAAATTGCAAACTAAAAATAATAATTTGGTCAATAAAATGTTTAAAATGGAGTTAATTTCAAAGGCGGAAAGAAACAGTCTGATCACTACTACGTCAGTATCCCCCAGAATATATGGACTTCCGAAAATCCATAAGGAAGGGACACCTCTTAGGCCGATATGTTCAACCACGGGCTCACCATCGTTCGGTCTATGTAAATATATTACAAACATTTTAAAAAAAGTAACATTGGACTCTAGTTACAATGTCAAAAATACCCTAGAATTTAAAGAAAAGATTAATAATACTCATATCAATGAAGACGAAAAATTAATTTCTTTTGATGTTGTCTCGCTGTTTCCCAGTGTCCCCACACAACTAGCACTTGAAGTTATTCAAGAAAAATTCACAACAATAGAAAAACATACTAAAATTCCAAAAAAACTGTTCTTAAAAATATTAAAATTTTGTATCGAAGAAAATAGATATTTTATATATGAGAATAAAGTGTACACACAAATAAGGGGATTGCCATGGGATCGCCAACGTCTCCAGTCATCGCAGATATCGTTATGGAGAAATTGCTTCAAAATACCGTTGAAAAATTCGATAAAAAACCTAGATTACTTACGAAATACGTTGATGACATATTTGCAATAATAAATGAAAACGAAATCCAGAACACACTTGACGCATTAAATTCTTTCAATAAACATATAAAGTTTACTACTGAACTCGAAAAGGACGGAAAACTACCTTACCTCGACTCCATGATAATAAGACATGGTAATCAAATAAAGCTCAAGTGGTATAAGAAACCTATAGCATCAGGACGACTCATTAGTTATAATTCGAAACATCCAAAAACAATGATAATTAATACAGCAAGGGGCTGTATTCGACGAATGTTACAAATATCTGACGACGCTTACCACAGAGAGATTAAGAATGAAATCAAAATAATATTAAAAAGTAATGATTTTCCGAATAATGTTATAAATTCCTTAATAAGAAAATCGGTATCGGAAAACCCGCAGCAAATAGTAGATAAACCAAAGATATTCAAATCGGTTGTATATGTACCACAATTATCAGAGCGTCTTGCAAAATCTGATTGCTACAATAATAGCGAGTTCAAAATAGCCCACAAACCAATTAATACTTTGAAAAATATTTTTAATAGAACGAAGACAAAAATACCGGAAATAGAAAAAAGTAATGTAGTATATAAAATACCTTGCAAAGGCAATGATGACGAAGCCTGTAATAAGATTTATGTAGGAACCACAAAGTCAAAGTTAAAAACCAGATTAGCACAGCATAAATCCGACTTTAAACATTGCCATCATACAGACAACCATAAAACAGCCCTAATGGCACACTGTGCAAACAATGAGCACGCTCCAAACTTTAACGAAGCTTCAATACTCCAACAAGAGAAACAATACAAAAAGAGATTTTCGTTAGAAATGCTGCACATCATCAACACACCAGCAAACATAAGAATAAATTATAAATCTGATTATGAGAGCGTAGCAAAGACATATAAACACTTGTTAACACAAAATAGACAGTATCTTACTCCACGTTAAACTGTGCAAACGTGTAAGCAAATGTATGTACAAAATTATTGTTGTTTAGTTAATTAATTATTATTTATTAAATAAATGTTTTTATGTTGTGGTTAGTTGCCCTGATGAAGATTACCGACGGTAATTGAAATATATTGGCGAAAACAAAAACTTTGTGTTTTTATTAGTTTTTTGCAAAAACATCGACCTCGAGCCAGCCAAAGTCACAATTTAGAAAGTAAAGGTCGCTAAAATAACATTTTTATTTTATTTTATTTTATTTTGTTTTATTTTATTTTATTTTATTTTATTTTATTTTATTTTATTTTATTTTATTTTATTTTATTTTATTTTATTTTATTTTATTTTATTTTATTTTATTTTATTTTATTTTATTTTATTTTATTTTATTTTATTTTATTTTATTTTATTTTATTTTATTTTATTTTATTTTATTTTATTTTATTTTATTTTATTTTATTTTATTTTATTTTATTTTATTTTATTTTATTTTATTTTATTTTATTTTATTTTATTTTATTTTATTTTATTTTATTTTATTTTATTTTATTTTATTTTATTTTATTTTATTTTATTTTATTTTATTTTATTTTATTTTATTTTATTTTGTTTTTTATTTAAATTTTTTCTTTTTTTTCTTTTATTTTATTTTATTTTATTTTATTTTATTTTATTTTATTTTATTTTATTTTATTTTATTTTATTTTATTTTATTTTATTTTAATTTATTTTATTTTATTTTTTTTTTATTTTATTTTATTTTATTTTATTTTATTTTATTTTATTTTATTTTATTTTATTTTATTTTATTTTATTTTATTTTATTTTATTTTATTTTATTTTATTTTATTTTATTTTATTTTATTTAATTTTATTTTATTTTTTTTTTTTATTTTATTTTTTTTTTTTTTTATTTTATTTTATTTTATTTTTTTTTTATTTCATTTTCGTTTTGAATGATTTATTTATTTTATATAAACCTCTTTAACGTAAAACCATTTAAAAATGCTTGCCTGCTAATGTGTGCGTAATTATGGCGAGTAAATATTTGCATTCAAAATTTCGGTCACAAGTGCCATTTGAAAGCAAACACACTAGCAGGTTGAATGCATTCGTGCATTTCCACTTATCTAAAGCATACATACATACTTACCCACTTCTGTTAGAAATATGTATGTATGTATATTTGGTTACGTATGCCATTCGCTTGTTCATCATTCTATAATGTTGGCTCGTTTTGTGGGTACAAAACCATTTTCATTTTCAGTTCAATTTATGGCCAAAACTTTATGCGCATTGCACTTAACTTGATGTATTGCCAACAAAGCATATGCAGTAGCCAGCATAAAAATGAGTTTGTATGCATATGCAATTTGGAAGTAAATATTTAGGCAAAACATGCACCCATACACACATAATCGAGAAAACTTTTCATACAAATGCTGCAAATGTAATGAAATTGAAAATAAAACTAAGTAAAAAAAAAAAATCGAAAATTGTAGACTTAAATAGTAACGGCATGTAAGTATTTATACACCCACATACCAACACGCTTGCATTGCCGTTAATAATCGCATGCCGCACGCCTGTAACTATGCAACACACAGTCAACGACTACCGGGAAAAGCAGAGTATGTAAGAACGAGTGGCTATTTCGTTTGATTTTATTTTGCTAGAGACTACAAATAGCACACTACTGTGACTGTTAGCATGATAAGGGTTTTGAGGTAGCTGTGGCTCAACGGGCTTCGCAATTCGACCCAATTTTCATTGGCATTCATCGAAATATTCACAATTAACTGAAAAAATATTTGAAGCATATCGTAATTGGATGTTGCGCTGTTACTGTTGGTGGATTTTATGTTGACTCAATGTACTTAGTTGGAATACTAAACGCTAAGTTGAAGTAGCAACAATCATAAATGTGCTTGTCAATGAGTTAACGTGTGTACATACATACATACATTTGTGAGAATTTAGAAATTGATGAAAAGGAAAATCTCTATGGAAAATAAAGTGTTTTTTTGTATTTTTAGCTTAAAAATGAAATAGAAACTGGAACGAAATGAAATTGGAAATTATTTTGAAGATAAATCTTAACCAAGGACTGAAACCGAAACCGAAACCGTAACCGTAATCGATTAAAACCGATTCATTTTTCAAAACCGAAACCGAAACCGTAACCGTTATTTTGATCTGGAAAGAAAGAACGAAACCGAAACCGTTTCAAAAGCCGGAACCGGTTCCAAACGGTTTTGAATTTTTTTAATGTATCACTTCTTTAAGTGGGCACAAACAGGTACTCTGAAAACTTTCAGGGAGGATTGTCGAGCAAGGTTACAAAATACGCGTTTTAACCTTAGTATAAAAATTCTGAAAGAGGAAATTTGATTATAGTTGAATGAAGCGACCGAAAAAAATTTACGAGATACGAAAACGAAATGTTCAGGCTTGACTCAGAAAGCACCACTCATATTAATGTTTTTGGCGATTTATACATTTCATTTAATATTTTTCTAATAAAAAAGTAGAGTTAATTCTAGGAATTTGTTTTGCAGAAATTTCATCCATGCATAGCGTTAATAAAATTTATTATTATATTAGAGAAATCCCATCATTCAGATCTGTTTCGAAGCTACATAGGTACTTGACTATTTTAGTAGTAAAATTTAATTTGTTTGTGTTTTTATTTGGTAACCGAAACCGGAACGAAACCGTAACCGAAACCGAAATAAATGTTGAAGAACGAAACCGGAACCGAAACCGAAACACGTGTCAAAACCGAAACCGTAACCCGAACGTTATTTTAATCGGTTTCAGACCTTGATCTTAACATAAAATCTGAACTAAAACTGTTTGAAACGAAACCGGAACGAAATGAAATTGAAAAAAATGTTGAATACCAACTTCAACTTAAAAGCTAAACCAAAACGCGTTAGAAACCGGAACGAAATAAAAATTGAAATTAATTGGAAGATCAATCTCTACCTTAAAGCTGAACCACGTAAATTCCATTGAAAAAAAACGGGAACTAAATGAAATTTGAAATTAATTTTGAAGACCAATTTCAATCTAAAAGCTAGGTTAAAATTCAGTGGAAATAAAAAAGGGAACGAAATGAAATTTGAAATTAATTTTGAAGATCAATCTTAATCTAAAACCCTTTAGAAATATAAACCGGAACGAAATGAAATTGGAATTAATTTTGAAGACCAATCTTAATTTGAGAAATGTTAACCGGACGAAATGAAATTTGGAATTAGTTTTGAGGACCAACCTTAAAAAAAACTAACCAAATTTAACTTAAAATTAGTTTTAAAAAAAGTAAACTACAACTCCAAAACTGAAACCCGTTGGAAAGGGAAATGGGAACGAAACGAAATTTGAAATAAATTTTGATGACAAACCTTAATGAAAAGACTTTACCATAACCCTAGGGAGAATGAGCTCGGAGCTAAATTAAGTTTGAATAAAAAAACCGATACCACAACCCCAAACTGAAACCATATGAAAAAAGAAACGAGAACGAAATCAAATTTGAAATTGACTTTGAAGAAGAAAAGTAAACGAAATTAAATTTGAACACCGAACCAAAACCAAAACCGAAACTTTATGTAAAAATATTCGGAATGAAATGGAATGTGAAACTCATTTGAAGTGCTAAACCATAACCAGGAGAAAGTGGAACGATATTGAAATAGAATTTAGTTTTGAGTAGCGAAACAAAGCCGAAATATAAGACCCTTGTAAAACCAAAACTTGAGCGAAATTCTATTTTAGTTTTACGACCGAACTGAAACTAAGACCGGAACTAAAACTCACTTAAAAGAAAGGAACAAAATGGAATATGAAATTATTTATAAAAATAACTAAAGCTTGGAATCAAATGCAGAACTGAAACTCTTTACAAAACCGGAAGATTTCGAGTTTGAAATGAGAAAGATTCAATGCCAACTCTCTGTAAGAATAAAGCTTTACCAAATAAAGTTTAAAATTAATTGCAAAATCAAAAATCGGAACCTAAAACATCGCCCTTTAGAGTATTGTAATCGTCACCAGTTGAAAGAGAAGCTATTGGTTTTTTTTCAAACTTTCAAGTGAAAAAACGTCTATTTTTCATATAAAACTGATTTAAATAAAATCTAATTAAGCTCGCAAATCCTCTTCTCATCAGCTAACTGACCTCCTTGCAAAGTATCTTTTTTCATACTATCTCGTAAATCACGTAAGCCCAATTTCGATTAACAAACCTGACAGCCAATCATACCAACATACAACCAATTAACCATCTAAGCATTACATAAATCTTAGGCCAAAACTTTGTTGAAACTGCGTCAGATGTTGAGCTTGTACGCCTAAAGTTATGCATGCATTACGGCCCTATACATACATGGAAACAAATATTCCTACTATGTAGGCGCATAATTAATGATACGCTTCGGTTTTCGAATTATGTATATATCTTAATATGAGATGAGTTTAGCCGTTTGGGCGTATCCTAATGACCTCCACTAATGTACATTTCAACATTTTACTGCTTATCAATTAAACAATAATTTGCTTACTGGCTAACCAAGCGGCAAACGTAATTGCAATAGGTCTTCATCGAGGTTGGAATTAGGGTATACAAAAATGGATGGTAGTAAATGATGAAATAAAATGTGGTAGTAACATCATTTCGTAGTGGGTTTTCTTAAGGTTAATGATAAATGTAACAGTAACGTAACCGTAACTCTAACGTAACCAGAATATATACCGTAACCGTAGCCGTAACTTTATCTTTAACCGTAACTGTAACGTATTCGTAAAATATTTCATAACCCTCAAGTTACACCTGACCGTAGACGTAACGTTAAAAATAACCGTAACCGTAAGTTTAACGTAATCAGCACTGGATTTCGGCAACTTTTTAATGAAACTCGTTTCATAAAACGTTTTTAAGACACAATTTGGAAACAAATTTTTTCAAAATCGCGGCGAATGACACAATAAATCGCCGCTATAAAGTTACAGAAATCAACTACAGAACGTTTTCGATAAATATGAGAACATATCAATCTAACAGTGACCGTAGCCGTAAAATTAACCCAATGTTGAATTCTTTTACCCTAAATTTCTCTTCTTATTCTTTTTCTCCTGTGTAACTATCCCGTGTTGCTGTTCAGGGGTTATGTTCTGTCCCTGAGGCTTTCTTTCTGATAACGGATCACCAGTAGAAAGTAGTAGTAGATTTCTATATTTTTGCCAAAATCGACTACTATTATACATAGCAACAATTTTGATGTTGCGGCTACAGTTGGTTATGGTCTTTGTCTCCGTACAGGTCCTTGGCATAGCCACCATCGTTTCCATTAGCCTACCATAGTCTTTAACCTTTAATTTTCCTTTTCATTTTTCCCTTTCCAAATCTTTTGCCTTGCATTTTCGCTCATTATTCTTCTTCTTTTTCTCCTAATTCTCTCGGGCTGTTGTTGAGCGTTTATGTCCAGTCTTTGAGGATTTCTTTCGGAGTAATGGAACATTAGTAAAAAGTAGCAGCAGTTTTATACATTTATTGCAAAAGGTAGTAAATCTACTACTCTTTTATTTAAGTCCTAAACCTGTGGATCATGTATGTGTGTATACGTTTAGGGGCTCGCAAACGATTAGGAACCAAGCACACAATAAATCATCGCCGATAAATATCAAATAACGACGTATGAAGTAAAATTAATCAACCAACCAAAAATGATTAAGGCTCTGATTGAACGCAATGGAAGGGATGAGTTTATGCGTCCTACTGATTATGATAATAATGTGCGGTAATTAGCAAGTTTGTAGCATGATGTGACGGAAGTTTGTGAATATAATCTACTATATTAAAGGAGAAAATGAGAGTGAGATTAAAGCTGGGAAAAAGTTATTAGAAGTTCTCTTTTTGATGTTGAAATAGATTTTCTTATAGTAGGGTTTTTGGGGATAGGTTATGGGGGACTAAAATCAGAGCCGAAGTTTTCGTCTAGGTTTGGTCTTGGGTTGATTCCAAATAGACAAGCTGTAGGAGCGTGTTATTGACTTAAGGCCAGGCCGTCACGGAGAGAGGGCGCAATATGTAAAGGTGTTCCGATAGAGCGACAATTTTATTAGACCACGCCCAGCCTTCTAATTTGTGAGCCTTGCTGTAGACAAATAATGATTCCTCTCCCCAACAAAGTTTGCTCATATCATCAATTTCCCTGCTAACCCATCTTATTTATTATTTACACCAAAAATGTTCAAACATCCGTTGCTCACTTTAGAGCTTTTCAAATTATTTATTTCAATACCTTACACTTATCGCTAAACAACATCAACTCATTTCAAAATATCAACGTGCCTGCGTTTGGAATACTGAAAATTTGCATATCTTACAAAGTGAACATATCGTAATTTCAATCTACTGCCACTGTCACCTCAGGACAGGTGTGTAACTACGACTACATCACATTTTCGATGTGAATGCCACGAGAGCTGCGGTGAAAAGTTGCACGTGCAAGTTGCTTTTGGCGTGATTGGATATTTGCTGATAACTAGAAAGCCACGATTTGTCACATACTCCAACTTACATACATTTATCGTCACATCCATGAGAGCATGTCTGATTGCACGTATAGATTTGCAATGTTGATAGTTCTGTTTGCCAAATCACAATTGCCATTTGCAACGTGTCGAAAAACAAATGCAAATAAACAAATCAAATATGTGAAAAAAAAGAAAGTAAAAAAAGGAATCAGAGAAAGTTATGGAGTAGAGATAACTTTGTAATGGGACAAGATGAATAAAATAAAATAATATAAAAAAGTGAATAAAAAAAATATTAAAAAAGTAAAATAAGAGAAATAAAATGAAGTAAAGTAAACGAAATTAAATTAAGATAAAAGTAAATAAAAAAAAAATTTAAAAAAAATTGAAATGGAAAAAAACTAAATAATAATTCAAAAAAAAAAAAATAAAAAAAAAATTAAATGAACAAAATAAAATAAATTAAAAAAACTCAATAAAACAAAATTTAATAAAATAAAAATGTTAAGTAAAAAAAATGGAATAAAAAATGAAGTAAAAAAAAAAAACTAAAATAAAAAAAATCAATAAACAAAATAAAGGAAAATATATAAAAAATGATTAAAATATAAAATAAAATAAAATAAAAAACAATACAAAAAAAAAAAACAAAACCAAGCGAATGAAAACAAATAAATTAATAATAAAAAACGAAATAAAACACAAAAAATGAAAAAAAAATTTAAAAAGAAAAAAAAAATTAAATAAAATTAAACAAAATAAAACAAGATGAAAAATATAACAAAAAAAAAAAAAAAAATAATTAAAAAAAAAAAAAAATAAAAAAAAAAAAATTAATATAGAAAAAACAAAAAATAGTTGAAATAAAATTATAAAAAAAGGAATTAACTAAAAGGAAATAAAGTATAGTAAATCTATGTACAGTTGTTAGATTGCAAGGCTTAAATTAATAAATACTCGGTTTATTATTTTATTTTAGTTGCATCGACAAGCTCACACTCACTTTTATAATAAAAAACATGTACAAAGCAATCCACCTTTTATAATCACCCACTAACTTGTTTGAAGTAGTACTACGGATTACGGTATATCAACGACCTCATGTCAACTACTCAACACATCAAGATGGAGTCAAAACGAATGACACAAAAAGGTGTTGGGGCTTAAAAGTGCAATTCAAAAGAACTCATATTGCAATTGCAAAAACATGGTTGGAATAACTAGGTGTAATATTTTGTAGGCAATTTTCCAAAAAATAGAGATTTCAAATTTGCTTGGATTTCAAAAGAACTTTGTTTTGTTTTATTTTATTAAATTTTATTCTAATTTTATTTTATGTTATTTTTTAATTTTATTATGTTTTATTTTATTTTATTTAATTTAAAAAATTTTTTTTTTTAATTTCATGTCATATTATTTCGTTTTATTTTATTTAAGCATATTTTGGTTAACTTGAATTTATTTTATATTTTGTTATTTTTTATGGCATTTTTTATTTTATTTTATTTTTTTTTTTTTCATATTATTGATTTTATTTCTTTCATGTTGTTTAATTTAATTTAATTTAATTTTATTTTATATTATCTTATTTTATTATATTTTATTGTATTATATTTGAACCAGCTCTTCTAGAACGCACAGGATTTTTTTTTTTTTTTTTGCAACCTGCCTGAAAAAGATTGCGTCTGCTGCCCATATGACTAACGTTTGCAACTCACCAATAAGAAGAAAATTCAAGCCTTCATTTGTTGATTCATTCATGCATTCACTCAATGCCTTGCAATGCAATATTCAATTGCGGCATAAAATGTCGTAGACAGATGACCTTTTCAAAAGCAAGCCCAACAGATATTCGAGCCAAAGCCTCATACAAGCATATAAAATATCTGAATATGGATAACTCGTTCAACCGATTACATATTCATAGCTTTAGTTGCTGCTCTTTTCATTAATACCGGTAGACAGAACCGTTCTTGTATGTGTATCCCTGCAGTGAAAGCTTGCATCACACACACACACACAATCCCTTACTGGCTATTTGTATGGCAATTTCGTTTGCTTGTGGTTTTGTGCAATCATTTGCATCTTTTCTGCGGGCATCTCTTAAGCATATAGCAATACAAACACACACACACACACACACAAATACACAAGACACTTAATGCATTCTACAACTTCAGTCCATTCATTGAGCAAGTCTGTAGTTGAGTTGAGGAGCTCAAACCGGCTCAGCAATTAACAACTCGAAGATCTTTTGTGCAAATAATCGACAAGGTGGACGGGTTAAGCTTTTGAAAAGGTGTTGGTACTATGCATAGATACACATATGTATACAGATAAGTTATAGAACCGATTTGGTGTGTGTAGGGAGAGAGTTATTTTGACTCAAGTGCTAGCATTTCAATCACTTCTGTGATGCGTAAAGCAATGAGGGTTTGATACTGAAGTATGAAGCAAAGGAGATGCGAATGTAATTACATGTACAGATATGTTTGTACTTACATATGTGTTAGTCAGATATCCATCTTGCCTTTTCATGCGTGTAGCCTGCACTGTGACACCTCGTTAAGGTATTTTAACCACACATCTTCGCCAGTGACACTAACGAACCATTTCCATTGTCTGACGATATGAATTTGATAATCAGGTTCATAGAGTTGCAGTGGAGCTAAGCTGAAAGAAGTTCACAGCCTCCTCGATTTGTACAGCAATGATACATGGTTTTAAATTTCCAAAATTCTCTTCAGATTATTTGTCAGACTCAGGCGTCACTCCTTTTATTTTTTTTTCAATTTATTTTTTAATATTTTTATTTTATACTATTTAGCGTTATTTGATTTGTTTTAATTTATTTTTGTTGTATTTGTTTATTTTATTTTATTTTTTTTATTATTATTATTTTTTATATTTATTTAATTTAATTTTAATTTTAATACTTATTTTTTTAATTTTATTTTTTAATTTGTTTTATTATTTTTATTTGTTTTTTTTTATCTTATTTTATTTTATTTTTTTTTAATTGGTTTTTTTTATATTTTATTTATGTTATTTTTGTATTTGATTTTATTTTATTTGATTTTATTTGTTTTATTTTATTTTATTTGATTTTGTTTTATTTTACTTCATTTTATTTTAATTTATTTTATTTTATTTTATTTTATTTTATTTTATTTTATTTTATTTTATTTTATTTTATTTTATTTTATTTTATTTTATTTTATTTTATTTTATTTTATTTTATTTTATTTTATTTTATTTTATTTTTTTTTTATACTTTAGTTATTGTTATTATTGATCATTATATTTACGAGCTTTGAACATTTTTTTATATTTTTTTTTTTAATTTTTTAATTTAAATTAATTTTTTATTCTTTTTTAATTGTTTTTTATTTTATTTTTTTAATTTTTTTTATATTTTAATTTAATTTTAATTTTTTTTATTTTTTTATAATTTATTTTTATAACGTGTTTTCTTAATTTTATTTATTTTAACTAGAGTTCGCCCAGTGGTTGAAATTCAAGCACAAAAGATTATTTTATTTTCCTACCTTTTTGCTGTTTCTTAAATTTGCCATTCTTTTCATATTTTTTATATTTTTGGTTTCTATACATTCCTGTTCATTTTGCCTTTTCCTCCCTCTTTACACCATTCAGTAATATAGATTCAATGTTGATAATTATTTATTCTTCTTAGGTAGTCTTCATACGTATATCTTTCCTATCCTTTCCTTTGCTTTTATTTCCTCTCCTTTCATCTCATTTTATTTCTTTTGCTTTTCTTTCCTTCCCTACCCTTTTCTTTCCTTTCCTTTTCTTCCCTCTCTTTTCTTTTCCTATTCTCTTCTTTCATTTCATTTTATTTTCCTTCTTTCTTTCTCTCTTTTCTGTTCTTTTATTTTCTTTTCGTTTCTTTTCGTTTCTTTTATTCTCTTACCTGACCTTTCTTTCCATTTCCATTACATTCCTTTTTTCCTTTTATTTTATTTTTCTTTAATTTCCTTTCGTTTCCTTTGCTTTAGTTTCGTTTCCCTTAGTTTCCTCTCATTTTATTCATTTTTTTTTGCATTTCATTTCTTTTCTTTCATTTTTTCTTACCTTTATTTTCTTTAAATTTTTCCTTACCTTTCCTTCCCTTACCTTTCCTTTTCCTACCTTTCCCTTCCTACCGTTTCCTTACTTTCTTTTTTCCTTTCCGTAACTAGTTTAGTTTACTTTCTTTTCCATTCATTTCCTTTACTTATTTTTTTAGCTTTTCATTACCTTTCTTTCCTTTTCTTTCCCTACCTTTATTTGCCTTTGATTTTTCTCTCATATTTTCCGTTCCTTACCTTATCTTACCTTTATTTTCCTTTTATCCATTCCTTTCCTTTCCCATTCATTCCTTTATTTTATACTTTTATTTATTTTATTTTGTTTTATTTTTATTTATTTTATATTCTTTCCTTTCCTTTCATTTCCAACAAATTTATTTTTTTACTTTCAATCACTTTTCTATTTCTTATTTTACTTTTTATAGTTTTATCAATTTTCCTTTTTATTTTATTTCACTAAGTCTAGCCACGAAGGGCTTCGTGCTTTTTTTTTTCAAAACATTATGTCTGAGCAAGCATTTGCTCCTCTGAATAACCACGCACAGATTTTGCTTGTACCTACGCTCAATAAAGTTGACGGCTGGCTCATGTTTATTATTGCTGCCAACAAAACAACTCACACTCCGACTCCCCCAACTACAATGAATGCAAGCACAACAATGCAAGTGTACCTACATATACACATAACAGCGGCTCTATAAATTGAATGCGTGTTTAGCACTTGTAGTGGTGTGACTTTAAAATCATATTATAATTATTTTTTTTTTTTTAATTTTTGGTTTGTTGTCGCACACCCTACTCGGCGAGACCTATCGATACATATCAAATTTTATGTACCTTAGAATTGTGGTTATTGCAAAAAAGGGAGAAAACCTTTAAGCATTGCGCATTTATATATAATAGATTTAATTCAATTTTATTTTGGTTTATTTTATTTTATTTTAATTATTTTAATTTTATTTTATTTCATTTTATTTTCTTTTTTTTTTCTTTTTATTGGTCTCAAAGGTGACTCAATACTTTTTACTTTAACTCTCTGCACTTTCATAAATTTTAATTACCTTATCTATAAACAAGATTTCATCGAACGAATCCATTCACTTAACTTTATGTTCAGCCCATAAAAGAGACTACAAAATTAACGGCCACCATGAAAGGAGCCACTTAACGGTATCGTTTACATGTACCATCAGCTCATTAAAATCGCATTCCCTGCCAAATAGAGTTCCACAGCACCAAAGCAAAGATTGTTACGTTTTGTCAAACAATTTGGCAAATGTTTTTTAATAGCGACGAGACGCCCCCAACAAACGATGGGGGTGCGACTGAGTCATGCGAATTGCAAAAGATTAAAAGCCAACTGATTTTGCTTAACTGCGGGTGATTTTTAAATAGCAAAACGAAAAGCAGCCAACTGAAGAAGGAGGCGACCACCCAACAATGTTGCGTGTGTAAGTTGTTTTGAGTTACATACAAAACGGTGCGTAGAGTGGGAGACCAGTGAGAGTTTAGTGCCGACTATGCCGGAAAGACGACGTTGCACACGACGAGTGTCGCGCCCAATGGGACTTAACATTTGAGTGTCATCGATATATTTATAAGCTTTGCTTATACAAACAATAATAACACGCCAAGGGGGCAAGCGGGTAAGGGGGTAGACAGTATTAACATACTTGGTGTTGTGGGTGGCTGGTGCGTATCACTCTGCATATTTTGGCGGTAGCAAATCGTTTGTGTTTGTCTGAGCTAAGTACGCTTAGCAAGTGGGTACATAAGTAAGTGAGTAAGCAAGTACGAGTACCATTAAGTGGGTGCTTGCTTGTAGCGTTGTTTGTTGGGTTTTGAATTGAAGTATGACGCTAGCGTTGCGTGATTGTTGCTGTTTATTGTGCACCCTACTACAAGTTTTTACATGACTTGTCAACCCCATCGAACTGAGACTGAAATACTTAAAATTTTCTTACTGACAGTCGCGATATTTTGGACGACAGTAGGACGCCTTTGGATGAATGATTTTTAAAATCGAATGTTGTGTTGACTTTGGCTCATGGTCTTTAAGTGAAAGCGAGGGGGAGTGACCAAAGTTCAAATCATGCGCATGTTTGATTTAATTGAATTATTTATTTATTATTTTATTTCTATTAATTCGGTAAATTTCTTTTTAATTTAATCTTATAACTTTAAACCAGCTTATCCCCAATATTTGTACATTTGTAGAGACAGTATGCTTTTAAGACTGTCCACTTGGGTGCTGCCACTTGGGGCGGCTTACAGCCACCTATCTCATTATTTTTTTTTTAAATATTCAGCAAGATATCCCAATATGGGTATTAAATGAAAGACATACTAACGAAAACATTTTCAGGTAGGGTTGCCACTTTACAACAGTGTATTAGTATCTCCAGTACTATCTCGAGACTAGCTTGACCGATTTTGATGAAATTTGGCATATAAATAGTATGCCTAATTTTACGACTTTCCACTTCGGTGGTGCTGTCACTTGGGGCGGTTTACAGGAATGCCACTTATTTAATTTTTTTTTTTTTTTAAGATTCAGCAAAATATATCAATATGGAAAGGTATTTTCTGCGATCTAGAGTTGCCACCTTACCGTATTATGTTTGCATATTTGTATATCAGTACTATCTCGAGATCATTTTGGGATCATTTTAAGGTCTTTTTGGTTGTGAGTTTGGGATCATTTTGTTGTCATTATGTGATCATTTTGCTACAATTTTGGTGTCGTATCTGGTACTATCTCGAGATCATTTTTGGGTCTTTTTGCTTGTGAATATGTGATTATTTTTGGTTAATTTTGGAGTACTTTGGAGTCATTTTCTTGTCATTCTGGTCAATTTGGGATCATTTTGGGGTAATTTTAGGGTTAATTTGTGGTAATTTTTCAATCGTTTTGGGGTCGTTCATTTTTTTATTTCGAAGTGGCCCAACCCCAATGGGAATGGTTTGCTTCATTCAAAGATTTTGTACTTGGGTGTTGTCACTTGAATTTATTTAACTTAATTTTATTTTATTTTATTTTATTTTATTTTATTTTATTTTATTTTATTTTATTTTATTTTATTTTATTTTATTTTATTTTATTTTATTTTATTTTATTTTATTTTATTTTATTTTATTTTATTTTATTTTATTTTATTTTGTTTTATTTTATTTTATTTTATTTTATTTTATTTTATTTTATTTTATTTTATTTTATTTTATTTCATTTTATTTTATTTTATTTTATTTTATTTTATTTTATTTTATTTTATTTTATTTTATTTTATTTTATTTTATTTTATTTTATTTTATTTTATTTTATTTTATTTTATTTTATTTTATTTTATTTTATTTTATTTTATTTTATTTTATTTTATTTTATTTTATTTTGTTTTATTTTATTTTATTTAAAATTTTTTTTTTTATTTAATTTAATTAAAGTTTTTGTCGAACTTTTTTTAGTCCCTTCATGCAACATCGACTGAAAGTTTCACAGGTGTGAGAGCATTTTGTGTTAGCGTGCAATTTCCGTTGAAATTTATTCGAATGCGTAAGTAAGTGGTAAAATATTTCTGTCTACGTGAGCAATAAAGTATTCGTGCTGCTGCTATCGCGTAATAACGAAAAAAGGGGTGAACAATTTTAATTTTGTGCAATTTATGAATTCAGGCAGACACATAAAAGCGTCGCAGCTTAGATTAACATACACCCATGAAGTAAGTTAGTACACACCGCACAGTTTGTCGCACACAATTGCCTACCAATTAACAGCGACTGGTGGTTGATTTTCAAATCATAAGCTATGCTGGTGGACAAGTAAAGCTTTAGAGCTGAGTACTAAACAGCAGCCGGCAATCATTACTCAACAGCCACCAAATATCAAAAGTGGTATTGGATTAAATTAAAGGTATTCGGGATTTGGCGAAATTGCAAAAACGTGACGGCATCTTGCAAAACACTGCGGGTTGTACTATGTCGAAGGATAACTGCCATGGCTTAACTATTGCTGGCGGGCATTTAATTCAATTTATTAAAATATAGTGGTTTGGGTAATGAAACGAATGCTTTGTGGCTTAAGCGAAGAGGGCTTAAGGTAGACTAAAAGAAGATTTGGTAATGAAATTTAATGTTCTTATATAGTAAGTCCTTGTAATGCTGAAGGTTTGAATCCTAGAAACTGGAAAGAAGGATTGGAGAGATCGTCACTATCCAATAAAACAAACCACAAAATGTACTTGAAGTTTTAACTTTTGCTTAAAATTCCAAAACTAGAGTAAATTAAATCGCTTATTGCATTGTTCTTTTTAACTACTACTTAGGCTTACAAATTTAAGAGCTGCTTTTAATGGCTTTGTTGGTCGTTTTAAAATCTTATAATTTTTTCTCCCTTTCAAAGATCTTTTACGCTCTCCTCATCTTTGCCACAATTAAAGAATACAAAGAACTCTTAATCTGCGCATTTAATCTTCATCACATGAGTGTGGTCATTTAATTCCACATACATACGTATGTGTCTGTATACCAGGCCTAGGCACCTAGTGAGATGAAAATCTGACGATCAAATTCACACAGATTATTACGCTCTTTGTTTGGCCTCGCCAACACTGACATTATTGCTGGGCTTGTGAGAGTTGGTTATGCTCACTTTCTCACTTGCAAGCAACGACTCAATACATATCTCACATCCTACTCTGCCGGGCCCTGCTTTATACACCAGTCTTAATGGAGCCACTGCGTTTCGAAATCCCTTATTACATTTATTGCATTCTTTAGTTGAGTACTGCAACCATTACAGAAGCCAACTAAAAAGGACATATACAATTTACTTTTACATCAACTTTATTACCACTACATACATTTATATAAGAAGTACATATATATTTATGTGGTAGCCGATAAGAAAATGCATTTACGTGCTATTACGTGGACTTTATGCGGCATTGAGGAGGGAATGAAACTTCGTTGTGGCAATCGACTCTAGACGCATTGCGCTGTGCTTTCACTTCTTGTCTTGTGCAATTATCTTGAACAATTAAAATTGTCTGTGTGTATTGCTTATGGTACTTTTATAGCTGAACTTTAAGTAAACACAAGTACGCGCATACATATATATATATTTGGATACAGCAAAGTCAATCTGATAAAAAACAGAGCCATCCTTTAGTTTTATGACTTATTTTTCGATTGATTATATTTTATTTAATATGAACATGGCACTAGATTTGGAGCAATTGTAGTTAAAATTCAACCATTTTATTTTATTTATTTTATACAATAAAACTTAATATAACTTATTAAAATTTAATTTACTTTTATTTTGTTTTATTTAATTTCTTAATTTTTTTATTTTTATTTTTTGATTGTATTAAATTTATTTTAATTTATTCCATTTAATTTATTTAATTCCATTTTTTTAATTTTATTTAATTAAATTTTTTTTTTCTTTTTTTATCTTATGTTATTTTATTTTTTTAATTTTATTAATTTTATTTTATTTTATTTTATTTTATTTTATTTCATTTTATTTTATTTTATTTTAAATTATGAAGGAAATGTTGCACATCATTAAACGCACACATCACACGATTAAACTTTAAGAGCGACACGGATAACTGCGCACAAACATTTATAAACACTTGCTAACAAAAATCACTACCATACTCCCGTTTCCTGTCTTAAATGAGGTACAGAAAAAAATTAACTTAAGCTTAATAAAAATTAACTCAGCTGAAACATAAATGCTCACTAAATCACCTTAAGTAGCGGGCAAAACGAAGTAACTGAATCGCTGAATCATGCCGGTTTTTTTGTTTCATCTGAAGAAAGCCACAAGTTGGAAGCAAGAATTTCTTTATTAAATTGTTCTACTGGTAGTAGCACATAGAAGCATAGTCCGTTACTGTTGTTACCGTTCAGCTATTGTGTTGTTATGTCGGTAGCTATGCTGCCCATTTAAAACAATAAAATACCAAAGGACAGAGAATTTAAACACCAAAAATATTGTACAACATAAAACTTCATAACTGGGATTGTCTTAGCAAATTACTCAAGGCGGAGTGTAGTGCAGAGTTGCCAGTAGTTGGATACTATTTCAACAAATTTTGTACATTTATCTTTCATTGGTAAGCAGGATACGCAATTTTATTAGATGTTTTTTATGATCTGTCAACCAAATAATGCCGATTAATGTAATGGAAACAGCTCTTAAAATTAAAAGGAAAAAAAAATAAAAATTGACCAAATAATTTTTAGATAATATATATCACCTTATCATATCACATCAATTTTGGAGTTATGACCTCTTGTTGGGATTCATCGCCCACGCAATAAAAAAATCTTCTAAAATGGGATCGACGGCCCTGTTGATGTGATATCATATCACTTTTCCTTAATTATAGCAAATTCGTGCATAAGTCATCAGTTTAATAAGATTATACCACATCATATAAGATCAGAGCAAATCATGTGACACTAATGAGTCTCACCAAATCACGTCTTGTCACTTAAAGTTTAGTTTGATCTCAGCTAATTTAACTGCATACCATATTCACGCGATTTCATATAATATCACATTATATTGATCATATGATATCACATCATATTGATCATATGGGATCACATCATATTGATCATATGATATCTCATTATATTGATCATATGACATCGTATAATATCGATCATAAGACATCATATCATATCGATCATAAGACATCACATCATTTTTATCACATGAAGCTAAAATCATATTGATCATATGATATCACATCATATTACAATTTGGTTTTGGGAAAGGATATTTGCATTTTATAAATCTCCTAAGAACTTTTATAAAATGGAAAAGAATTTGGTCAGTGAAAAAATGGTAAAACGGTAACCATGATTTTATATCTCTACGAGGCAGGTACTAAAATCATAACTTATAGACATAGTTGTGTAGAACTGGCGCTGTAAACAAAGAGTCATTCTACTAAAGATGTTTATATGTGTGTTAGTTTGCCCAAGTTGGCGACTGTTTGCGGAAACAACAGAAACAACAGCAAATAAACTAAAACAGTATTTAATTAACCGACATAGCAATTACAAATTCAGTGTGCTTTGCACGGCACACAGAAAATAGTTGATTGAGGTAAAGCCGAGAGGTGTAAAGGACGAGAAATGCGCAACATAGCAAACTGTGCAAGTCTAAGGCGAGCTGCTTGTTTCAACTCCACAAAACAGAGTATTTAGCAGTGAGGACTAAAGCAAAGCAACTTGGAAAGTAACAAAGCTAAATAATAGAAACAATGAAAAATTTGCAATGAATACAAAATACAAAAAAAAAAAAAATACTTGAGTTGAGAAATAAAAATAAAATATAAACAGTTGGAAAAGTTGCGATGTAGCAAGAAAAGAAAAATAAATTAAAAATAGAAAATCTGCGGGAAGAAAAAGTGTTAAATAGAGAAAACTCTTTTGTTTACAGTTTCGACAATTCACACCTCTAAGGACTTCTGCAACTGAGTTACTGCAACAATAAACAAATGCAGTTAAAATGCAGGGGCTGTACTTTTGCCAAGGATATGAGAAAAGAAAGCACAACGAAAAAGTTTTTGCGTGTAAATTGCAGCAAAGAATTCGCAAATGATTGCAGTTGAGTGGACAAGCAGGTTTGATAGATTCCAGATGTGTATGGCAAAAGCGTTGAAATCGAAAAACGAAAAAGTAAGTGTAAACTTCTCTTTGGATGTTAAGAAAAAAAAAAATATAGCACAGAGAAAATAACAAAATAGAATATTAGGCAGCGAAAATAAACTTAAACAAAAATTTGAAAAAAAAAATAAACACGGAAGGAAATGTCAGCAAACTGGAAAATTAAATTTAAACAAATTAAATAAAAATAAATTAAATTCAAGTAAATTAAATAAACTTGAATTAAATAAAATTAAATAAAAACAATAATTAAAAAATTAAGAAAACTAAAAATGAAAAAAAGAAAAGAAAAATAGAATTAAATAAAACAAAAAAAAATAAAAAATTAAAAATAAATAAAACTAAATAAAAAATAAAATAAAATAAAATAAAATAAAATAAAATAAATTAATTAAAAATGGCATAAATTTAAAAAATAAAAATAAACCAAAATGAAGTAAAATAATAGAAAATAAAAACAATTAAAAAAAAATTAAAATATATGGTAAAATAAAAAAATAAAGGAAAAAAATTAAAAGAAATAAATTTAAAGAAATAAATTAAATAAAAAAACCATAAACCAAAAAAACAAAAAAAATAAAAAAAAATAAATTGAAATAAAAAAAAAATTTAATTTATTTAAGTTTAATTTAGTTTAATATAAAAAATTAAATTAAACTAAATTCATTTCAGTTTAATTTAATTCAATTTATATAGAATTTTTTTTCAAATCTCTTTGATTAATTTTACCCATGTCCTACCATTAATTTAGACATTTATTGCCCTGAGTAGTTGCTTCTCGCAGGTTTGCGAATTGTTTTACCTTTTGAAGTTTTTTTTTCAAAGCTATATTTTTTCTTGAAATATTAAAAAGAAAAAAAAAACCCTCACTAAATCACAAGTTTCTAATTACTCTTGAGCTACACATTAACGAGCATCCAAACGTGCATTTGTTTGACTTCGTCCTTGTAAATTTACTTTGCTGCTAAATGCTGTCTTACACAACTCATTTACCTTTTTAAGCTTTACATTTTGTTTTACTTAATTTATGTTTCGTTTTTTGTTTTTTTTTGACAATCTGTTGGCGTCCTTGCAATATGGAAATGTAGATGAGTTTACGAAATGTGTTTGCATTTGTTTTGTATGTTTGTGTTTGCCCTACTCGCCCGCAAGCACGTCTTGGCATCCTTCCTTGTCAGTGTGAAGTACAGACAAATCAGGGCGGGACTTTGGAGGCCCTTTTAGAAAAAAAAAAAAAACGAAATATTAAATGTAAAATAAAATAAAGTGAAATAAAGCTAAAAAATAATTGAAAAAAAAATAAAATAAGATTAAACATTAAAATAAATTAGAATAAAAAAAAAATAAAAAAAAAAAAACAAAATAAAAAAATAAAAAGAAGTAAAATAAAATAAAAAAAGTAGAAAAAAAAATGAAAAAAAAAAAAATAAAATGAAAGAAAAGAAAAAAAAAATAATAATATGAAGTAAAAAAAATAAAAAAAAAAACAGAAATAAAAAAAAAAAATTTAAAATAAAATGAACGAAAAAAAAAAAATTAGATTAAATGAAAAAAAAAAATTAAATAATAAAAAATGGAATAAAATAAGTTAAAATAAAAGAAATAAAAAAAATAATATAAAAAACTTACACAAAGTGGAATATAAGAGAACAAACTAAAAAAAAAAACAAGTAAGGAAAGCTGTCTTCGGCTGTGCCGAAGGCTATATACCTTTCATGAATAAGCGTCACGATTTTCACTGTTCGATCCCCAGTACAGCCTGTTTCAATTTAACTATATTTACTATACACATTACACATCTTTGTTATAATTTAAAAAGAACTTACAAAATAATAGGATCCGAGTTATCGGAACAATCGATTGTATGGAGGCTATATATTATACGTGTTCAATTGTACTGACTTACACTATACACATTACATATGTAGAAAGTACTGAAGGTGCAATATTTTACGTTCCTAACTTTTAAAATGCGGAAGTATTGGCCAAAAAACCTTATATCTGAACAATCGGTTGTATGGGGGCTATATGTTACATTTGCCCGATCTTGTTGATTTTCACTATATATACTACGTAAATAGAAAGTACTCGATTTGCAAAATTTTACGTTCCTAACTTTTTAATTGCAGAAGTTTTGGGCAAAAAACCTTATATCTGAACAATCGGTTGTATGGGGGCTATATGATACATTTGCCCGATCTTGTTGATTTTTACTATATACACTACATAAATATAAAGTACTCGAGTTGCAAAATTTTACGTTCCTAACTTTTTAATTGCAGAAGTTTTGGCCAAAAAACCTTATATCTGAACAATCGGTTGTATGGGGGCTATATGATACATTTGCCCGATCTTGTTGATTTTCACTATATACACTACATAAATATAAAGTACACGAGTTGCAAAATTTTATGTTCCTAACTTTTTAATTGCAGAAGTTTTGGCCAAAAAACCTTATATCTGAACAATCGGTTGTATGGGGGCTATATGTTACATTTGCCCGATCTTGTTGATTTTCACTATATACACTACATAAATATAAAGTACTCGAGTTGCAAAATTTTACGTTCCTAACTTTTTAATTGCAGAAGTTTTGGCCAAAAAACCTTATATCTGAACAATCGGTTGTATGGGGGCTATATGTTACATTTTCCCGATCTTGTTGATTTTCACTATATATACTACGTAAATAGAAAGTACTCGAGTTGCAAAATTTTACGTTCCTAACTTTTTAATTGCAGAAGTTGTGGTCAAAAAACCTTATATCTGAACAATCGGTTGTATGGGGGCTATATGTTACATTTTCCCGATCTTGTTGATTTTCACTATATATACTACGTAAATAGAAAGTACTCGAGTTGCAAAATTTTACGTCCCTAACTTTTTAATTGCAGAAGTTTTGGGCAAAAAACCTTATATCTGAACAATCGGTTGTATGGGGGCTATATGTTACATTTGCCCGATCTTGTTGATTTTTACTATATACACTACATAAATATAAGGTACTCGAGTTGCAAAATTTTACGTTCCTAACTTTTTAATTGCAGAAGTTTTGGCCAAAAAACCTTATATCTGAACAATCGGTTGTATGGGGGCTATATGATACATTCGCCCGATCTTGTTGATTTTCACTATATACACTACATAAATATAAAGTACTCGAGTTGCAAAATTTTATGTTCCTAACTTTTTAATTGCAGAAGTTTTGGCCAAAAAACCTTATATCTGAACAATCGGTTGTATGGGGGCTATATGATACATTTGCCCGATCTTGTTGATTTTTACTATATACACTACATAAATATAAAGTACTCGAGTTGCAAAATTTTACGTTCCTAACTTTTTAATTGCAGAAGTTTTGGCCAAAAAACCTTATATCTGAACAATCGGTTGTATGGGGGCTATATGATACATTTGCCCGATCTTGTTGATTTTCACTATATACACTACATAAATATAAAGTACTCGAGTTGCAAAATTTTATGTTCCTAACTTTTTAATTGCAGAAGTTTTGGCCAAAAAACCTTATATCTGAACAATCGGTTGTATGGGGGCTATATGTTACATTTTCCCGATCTTGTTGATTTTCACTATATATATTACGTAAATAGAAAGTACTCGAGTTGCAAAATTTTACGTTCCTAACTTTTTAATTGCAGAAGTTGTGGTCAAAAAACCTTATATCTGAACAATCGGTTGTATGGGGGCTATATGTTACATTTTCCCGATCTTGTTGATTTTCACTATATATACTACGTAAATAGAAAGTACTCGAGTTGCAAAATTTTACGTCCCTAACTTTTTAATTGCAGAAGTTTTGGGCAAAAAACCTTATATCTGAACAATCGGTTGTATGGGGGCTATATGATACATTTGCCCGATCTTGTTGATTTTTACTATATACACTACATAAATACAAAGTACTCGAGTTGCAAAATTTTACGTTCCTAACTTTTTAATTGCAGAAGTTTTGGCCAAAAAACCTTATATCTGAACAATCGGTTGTATGGGGGCTATATGTTACATTTTCCCGATCTTGTTGATTTTCACTATATATACTACGTAAATAGAAAGTACTCGAGTTGCAAAATTTTACGTTCCTAACTTTTTAATTGCAGAAGTTGTGGTCAAAAAACCTTATATCTGAACAATCGGTTGTATGGGGGCTATATGTTACATTTGCCCGATCTTGTTGATTTTCACTATATACACTACGTAAATAGAAAGTACTCGAGTTGCCAAATTTTACGTTCCTAACTTTTTAATTGCAGAAGTTTTAGTCAAAAAACCTTATATCTGAGCAATCGGTTGTATGGGGGCTATATGTTACATTTGCCCGATTTCGTTGATTTTCACTATATACACTACATAAATAGAAAGTACTCGAGTTGCAAAATTTTACGTTCCTAACTTTTTAATTGCGGAAGTGTTGGCCAAAAAACCTTATATCTGAACAATCGGTTGTATGGGGGCTATATGTTATACTGGTCCGATCTTGTCAGTTCCGACAAATGATTCCTATATTACAAAATGGTGGCCACATACAAAATTTCAGCCAGATATCTCTAAAATTGAGGGACTAGTTTGCGTTCAAACAGACAGACGGACAGACGGACATGGCTAAATCAACTCAGCTCGTCATCCTGATCATTTCGGTATACTTATTGATGGGTCCATCTCTTCTTCTTCTCATATTTACAAACATCGGACCAAAGTTATAATACCATTTCATGTTCATGAAAGGTATAATAAAATAAGGGCCCCTGCAACTATAACCTCATCAATACTAAACCGCCCCTGCCATAAAAAATACATAAATTTCCGCTTCTTAACTAAGTGTGTGCATGAATATAAATATGAAATACTATGAAAATATGCAAATTTTCTGCGGAAATGTCTTCAACAACAAATTGTCGGCTGCAAAGCAATTGTTGTTGTTGTGAGTCGCTATGGGCGACAATTACCTGTTAATGTAACATGACAGTGCTCACCATGAGAATCTTGTCTTCATGGCGTTAACAACTGCAGAAATGCCTCAAATTTATTTGTGTGAAAATTTCGCAAGTTTTATTTACTTTTGTTCACTTTTTTCTTGGTTTGTTTGTTATTATTATTATTATATTTTTTTTCAATTTGTTTGTATTTTGCTTCACATTTTGCTGCAGCTTTTCTTCAACATTTCTTCATTGTTTCAGCGCAAGAACGTTACAAATTGTAAAGATGTTTGCATGAAAAATGAGAATTGTATCACAACCAAAAACGCCTTCAGCACCAAGGTAATGTTTTCATTGCTTTCACATCTAAGGGAATGTAGGAAGGTTTCGTGCAAAAGTGGGGAATGAGGAAAGAAATGGTTTTGAATTTTCTGTGCTTTGATAAGGCTGTATTTTGTATTCGAAGCGACAAATCCGAACACGGGCCGAACACACCAGTTCGTGGTTACTCTTTCGAAAAGTTTGGTTTTACAGTTATGGAATGCCCCTCCTTTTCAAGAAAAAATGTATTTTATACTCGTTGATGATAAAAAATTACAAAATAAATAAAAATTTAAATTGGCTATTGGGCCCACCTAAAAGATATATGGGGTATTCCATGCCAAATCGACAAATTTTTTACCTGATCCCCTTTGATTTCGCTAAAAATTTGCTATCTTTTTCTACCCCCCGAAAGACATTTTTCAGAATTTTTTCAAATATTTTTCAATCAAAAGTTATGAACTTGAAAAAAACGTTTCTTTTTTAAATGCTGTAACTTTTTCAAAAATCGACCGTTTGGGATCACTTTTTTTAAATTTTTGTTTTTGAATGTAGTTTTTTTTTTCTAAAAAAGTCCGACTCCTCTTTTATTTTTAATTTTTTTTTTTTTAAACTCCAACTAATTCTGCAAGAAGCCTCGCCAATACCAGGATGTGCTGACAATCGCTTCTATTTTTTTTTATTGAAAAAAATTTCATTAAAAAGTTATATAAAATGAGCCGAACTTGAAAAAATTATTTTGTTTTTCAATAAAAAAAAATAAAAATAAAAAAATAGAAGATATTATCGGCACATCTTGTGATATAAATTAGCCAAGTTTAAAAAAATTTTTTTTTAATCAGGTAAAAAATTTGTCCATTCGGCATGGAATATATCTCAAAATTTTTCTTGATCTGAAATGAGAAAATGAAAATGGAAATGCGGAAATAAACCACCGCAAGCGAAAGTTAAATAAAAATTACAGCGTCAATAAAAAAATATTTATGTATATTAGAGCGTCCCAAAAATGTATGTAAACAAATTTTCCATCGATATGCATAGTTAAAGTTTTAGCTAGCAGCTTACACTAAGTTCGCAAAAAAACTACATTAAGGCTTCGAAATTCACATAATTTTAATACTTTCGCCACAAATATAGGATTTTGTAGCAAATCTCCATCTTTTAATTTTTATAAGGACAACAGGATCCTTTACAAGGATATTGGAAAAAAAAAACGTATTCACGAGCAAGGGATATTCGAGTTTGAAAAGCATTTTAATATATTGCGTAACAATATGTTTTCTAGCGAAAATAATTGTGTATCTCTTGAAACGTTGAACTTTTATAGGACATACACGGCGTATGAGTAACATTCAGGTATTCAAGTAAAAACAGTATTGGTTGATATCTTCGAAACGGATTGAGGTATCGAAATAAAGCTTTGCGGACCTCATGAAAACCTTCCATTTGATACCCATATTGTAAAATCAATTTCAATGCCGATTTACTTTTTATGAAGCCTTTATACTTTAAGGATAAGAAATATGAGATGAGAAAAACGAGTACATAATATATTATTTTTTTGCAAAATGCAGTGAAATGTAGTGAGGCACGGGCTACCGTGGTACGAAATTCACACAACTTTGTCAGGATAGTTTATGATGAATAATGATCAAAATTAGGGGGCATGCGTTTAAATAAAACCCCAACGATTTTTTGGGACAGTCTACTGTATATGAAAATTAAAAAAAAATATTATGCTGTTTTTAATACTCAATGACGCAGTATAACATGCACGCTGATAGCAAGCAAAAATTGATGTTTATGATTACGATGATATTCCCATTAAATAGCGACTTATAAGCTCAAGCTCAATTGGTTTTAATGGCATAAACATTAATGCAGCAAAACGTATACATAAATATACATAAACACGCTATAATATTTAATCAAGTATGTCGAAGCTAAACCAATATTTTATTACACAAACAACAAACGTCATCTAAAGACTCACAGAGGTAATAGCGATAAGCAATGTTTCCGTTCGCATGAGTAGAATTAATATTTTAGCACAAGGAGAATACAAATAATGCGCAAGTGAAAATTGTGTAGATGTATGTGTGTCACACATACATACATGTTTAAGGCAGGATAAGCATCGCATATCAACATAAACAAATTTTTTGCGATCTGCTGGTACTTAAATACCAACATTTTTAATATATATGAATGCTTTGATACACAATTTCCTCTATGGGTTGCCATGGCGTATACGTAATATTTTGCTTGCGACTTAACAGACGACAGTTTGTGTTTGTAGTAAAAGCTTTGCGCCGTTATGCCATTAAAGCCGTGAAATGAACCAAATCGTATTGGCTTTGTTAAAGGCTGTAAATGCATTGCAGCGCGAATGTAATCGATTGAAGCGAGATAAATGTTGTGCGTGGGTGTTGCTGGTTTTTGGGTGGGTGTCGGTAGTGGCGTGTAATGGGAGAGTTATATAGAGGTGATGTGATAAGTCCACCAGGGTTATGAAATGGTTAACCACTTCGCTCCACAAAAGGAAAATGTTATAAATTAAAGCGAAATAGAATAAAAGTAAATAAAAATAAAATAAAATAAAATAAAATAAAATAAAATAAAATAAAATAAAATAAAATAAAATAAAATAAAATAAAATAAAATAAAATAAAATAAAACAAAATAAAATAAAATAAAATAAAATAAAATAAAATAAAATAAAATAAAATAAAATAAAATAAAATAAAATAAAATAAAATAAAATAAAATAAAATAAAATAAAATAAAATAAAATAAAATAAAATAAAATAAAATAAAATAAAATAAAATAAAATAAAATAAAATGAAATAAAATAAAGTAAAATAAAATAAAATAAAATAAATTAAAATAAAATAAAATGAAATAAAATAAAATAAAATAAAATAAAATAAAATAAAATAAAATAAAATAAAATAAAATAAAATAAAATAAAATAAAATAAAATAAAATAAAATAAAATAAAATAAAATAAAATAAAATAAAATAAAATAAAATAAAATAAAATAAAATAAAATAAAATAAAATAAAATAAAACAAAATAAAATAAAATAAAATAAAATAAAATAAAATAAAATAAAATAAAATAAAATAAAATAAAATAAAATAAAATAAAATAAAATAAAATAAAATAAAATAAAATAAAATAAAATAAAATAAAATAAAATAAAATAAAATAAAATAAAATAAAATAAAATAAAATAAAATAAAATGAAATAAAATAAAGTAAAATAAAATAAAATAAAATAAATTAAAATAAAATAAAATGAAATAAAATAAAATAAAATAAAATAAAATAAAATAAAATAAAATAAAATAAAATAAAATAAAATAAAATAAAATAAAATAAAATAAAATAAAATAAAATAAAATAAAATAAAATAAAATAAAATAAAATAAAATAAAATAAAATAAAATAAAATAAAATAAAATAAAATAAAATAAAATAAAATAAAATAAAATAAAATAAAATAAAATAAAATAAAATAAAATAAAATAAAATAAAATAAAATAAATTAAAATAAAATAAAATCAAATAAAATAAAAAAAATTTAAATAAAATAAAAAAAAGAAATAAAATAAAATAAAATAAAATAAAATAAAATAAAATAAAATAAAATAAAATAAAATAAAATAAAATAAAATAAAATAAAATAAAATAAAATAAAATAAAATAAAATAAAATAAAATAAAATAAAATAAAATAAAATAAAATAAAATAAAATAAAATAAAATAAAATAAAATAAAATAAAATAAAATAAAATAAAATAAAATAAAATAAAATAAAATAAAATAAAATAAAATAAAATAAAATGGAAAAGAAATGAAATTAAAAAAAAAGTCAAATAAAAAAAATAAAAAAATTATAAAAAAAATAAAATAAAACAAAAAAAAAAATATTAAAAAAACTAAACAAAATCAATTATAACAAAAGAAAAATAAAATAAAATAAAACAAAAGTAAATTAAATAAGATAAAATAAATTAAAATAAAATAAAATAAAATAAAATAAAATAAAATAAAATAAAATAAAATAAAATAAAATAAAATAAAATAAAATAAAATAAAATAAAATAAAATAAAATAAAATAAAATAAAATAAAATAAAATAAAATAAAATAAAATGGAAAAGAAATGAAATTAAAAAAAGTCAAATAAAAAAAAAATAAAAAAATTATAAAAAAAATAAAATAAAACAAAAAAAAAAAAATTAAAAAAACTAAACAAAATCAAATATAACAAAAGAAAAATAAAATAAAATAAAATAAAATAAAACAAAAGTAAATTAAATAAGATAAAATAAATTAAAAAAGAAATGAAAAAAAAAAATAAAAACTAAAATCAAATAAAATAAAGAAAATAAAAAAGCATAAAAAAAAAAAATAAAAAAATTTAGTGAAATAAAACAAAAAAAAAAAAAATAAACAAAAACATTAAACAAAATCAAATATAACAATAAAATATAACAAGGAAAATAAAATAAAATAAAAGACCATGTTTTATCAATCGCCCCTCATAGGTACATATTATACCACTACGCATGTAATATAGAATGAAGTACTCAAAGAAAACCCTATAGAGGTCTATTTATGTAGGTTACAGACCAAAACTGGTTTTAATTCTCGTTTTGTAGCGGAAAATTAGGTTACCACAGCGCTGTTGTGTGCTATATCTTTTATAGCCGCATTGCTTGTACTCACGTATATACATACTTGCCCCTATTTTTGATTTATAAATATTCCGCTTTTTTCAAGCATACTCTATAGGCGCAGATGATGGCGCAACGGCACCGTTTTTCCACCGCACTGGAAAATTCGCATTTTAGTTAGCTAAACATCGTTAGTTAGGCTGAAGGTAAGCTTACTACAGTTCTCTTCACCTAAGCGAAAGACTTTATGACTTATAAAACACAACATAGAATAAAAAGCACAACAAAGTAAAAAAAAGGGAATAAAAAAATTTTAAATAAAAAAATGAAATACAAAAAAAAATTAAAAAAAAAATTAAATAAAAATAAAAAAAACCAAAAAAAAAAAAAAAAAAAAGTAAAAAAAAATGAAATAAAAAAAGTAAAAAAAAAAACTTGAAATAATAAAAAAATTAATTATGAAAATAAAACATAATAAAAAAAATTATAAAAAAATAAAATATATCTAATAAAAAAAAAAATGGAAGAAAAAAATAAAAAAAAAACAATTAAAAAAAAAAAATAAAATATATAAAAAAAAAATAAAAATAGATTAAAAAACAAATGAAATAAAGAAAAAAAAAAATATATATGTAACCAAAAAAAAAGAATAATATTAAAAAAAATATAAAATTAAAGCAGAAATAAATAAAAAATAAAAAAAAAATAAATATACATATTTTTGTCGTGACGGGTATAAAACCTGTTTTTTCATCAAATCCATTTCTGCCACTAGGCCCATACTCCCGTACAATGTACACACACACACACACACACACCCAAACACGCCATTACAGGATACGCATGAGATCTGAATTTCCCTGAAAGCAGAGCAACGATGCTGCTGCTGGAATGTTGTTTGCGCCTATTGTTGCATCACGCCTGAGTTCGTGGGGATCATATTGCGGTTACACGGTGTGTTGATTTTTAATTTAGATAATTTTTCATGCACCAATGCGCTACAGTTATGTTTGATGAATGTCTAAATGTCTATCTTCGTGCCGTTTGAGTCGTCTCCTACAGCTTTTTTATTTGTTCCAAGCCGCACTCTCTCTCTCTCTCTCTGTCATCCTCCCACGCATTCGCGATTTAGCTTTTCCTGTGGTCTTTATACGCTCGCAACCATAAATGCCTACTAAATGAAACCTTTTGTTATGTTGGTTAGATGTGAGCTTAAAATTCACTGAAGCCACACTCACACACACACATTCACAAGCACATTGTATAAATATTCGTTTATTGCTTTTCATGGAAATTGGCTGAAATGCTTTGCTACACACAGCTCTTACAGTAAATTGCGTTAAATTGATTTAAGCTTTATTGAGCGAAAATTCTTTTGTGCCTCTTGGCAATCGCACACTCACACAACTATCTGCATACATGCACACACACCTACATACGCTTCGATAAAAGCTGTTCGCGCATTTGAATATATATGTAAGCTTTAGGCCTTTTAGATAGCATTTTTGTGCCATTATTTAACTGACTCTTTTGTTGGGGAAAAACGTTCGATTTCATATACAAGCACCCCAATGTGAGATGAAAGCTGTTAATTAGTTTCATTCTTTCAGAAGAAAAGATAATTGAAATTCATGTGAATTTGTTTCAACATGTTAACTTGGAATATTTCTAAAAAAAAAGCATCGCTAGTACATATGTGTATTAGGGTTGGTCGGTTCCAGGTATGATATGAACCGGTTATGCTAAGTTCGGCCTCAAGGAACGGAAGGAGATTTAAATAGCTTCATGGAACTTTCTTCTGATGATTTATGGGGATTTGAGGGGTAAAACTGCAGCAAATAAGGTTAAGGATTACTTTGAGCACTAAGAAAATTCTTTCTGCCGATTCAGTGAGGATTATGGAAATTTTTCTAAAAATTGAAGCATACTCCAGTTATTTTTAGAAAAAATTTTCAAAAAATTAACTTTTACTCCCTGTTATACCCGGGATCCTCATTTGTTCATCACTAAACCTTACGCATTTCCATGATTATAATCCATTTAGCTTTTGCTAATTGCTGGATCTGCAAAACTAATCGCCTTCTGCTTTGTCTACTTCGGCAAACAAACAAAAAATCAATATGTATTAATGGATTTTGTACGATTTTCGTACTGGAGGAAGTATACTGAATCAATTGATTCTTATTTGAGCTAATAAAACATAAAAGTTTTGGAATATTTATAGCTAATCGTATGATATAATGGATAAGATGGATAGGATTAAATTAGTACTAGTAAAGTTGCCATGGTAGTATGGGTTTGTGGGTACCCCAGCATGGCATTTGTAGAAGTGGACTGAAATGCTGAAGTGTAATATAAGCATTTATATTCTTATCTTATCATATTTTTTTATTTTGTTATATTAAATTTTTTTTTTATTTGATTCAATTTAATTAATTTTTTTTTTTTTTAATTTTATTTTATTTTATTTTATTTTATTTTATTTTATTTTATTTTATTTTATTTTATTTTATTTTATTTTATTTTATTTTATTTTATTTTATTTTATTTTATTTTATTTTATTTCATTTTATTTTATTTTATTTTATTTTATTTTATTTTATTTTATTTTATTTTATTTTATTTTATTTTATTTTATTTTATTTTATTTTATTTTATTTTATTTTATTTTATTTTATTTTATTTTATTTTATTTTATTTTATTTTATTTTATTTTATTTTATTTTATTTTATCGGGATCATGTCTGCTCTTTTTTGGTGCAATGTCGTTATGGTTTCCGGGACTATTATGGGACCATTTCGCGAATTTTTGGGATCATTTGGAACTCTTGTGGGATCAGTTCAGTACTTTTTCAGTATCATTTCCGGAATATTTTGGGACG
Source organism: Campiglossa producta (assembly GCA_964058755.1). Taxonomy (NCBI): domain Eukaryota; kingdom Metazoa; phylum Arthropoda; class Insecta; order Diptera; family Tephritidae; genus Campiglossa; species Campiglossa producta. The sequence continues at coordinate 142,498,299 of CAXKVI010000002.1, forward strand.
ATTTTTGGACTTTCTTGGGATAATTTTCGACTTTTTTGGGACTACTTTGGGATCGGTTATTGGTTATTAAAAAGAGTCAAATAACCATCTTCGGGATTATTTCGGTACTGTTTTGATATAATTTCGGGACTTTTTATTTTTGTAACATGTTACTTCCGACTAAAAATAACCGGCCACTCATCACTCAAAATTTTATAAATGATGAACATTTTTTTATTTTTTATTTGAATAATTTCTGATACCCAACCCTGGTGGCAACTTTGTGAATGAATATCTTATATAATTTTGTTTAATTTTAACCTTATTTTATTTTTACTAAGACTATTTCATCTTTCGTTATCTAAAGATCAAAAGGATTTCTACAACAAACAATTAAATGCTATAAAAAATTGTGAACACCTAATTTTAAATAAGGAAAACTTTGTACTACTATCTATCTCTATTGTTGCACAAAATTTCGGCAGCATGCTTTGAAAAGTTTGTGCGTGCTTTGAGTGCTTTATCTGGCAAGATCCACGTTAGACCACCACCCAAAGCTACACACTACTTTGCCTCCATTTCTAGGTATACTCGTATGTGTTTGTGCGTGCTACATGTTTTCATAAAAGTGTTTGTGTGTGTGTGTTACAACAACACATTCAAATGATATGCAAAACATTTTCCATACAACAAAGTCATATTTCATCGAAATAAATGAAATTTATTGCACGCGCAAAAATAAATCGTAAGTGCAAAATTTGCATACTTTCAGGCGCATAAAATAGCAAAGGAAATGCGGTAGTATGATATGGTGAAAGTTGAGTAACTCCTTTGCATGTTTGTACAAATGTAGTTGAGTTTGGTTGTGGGTGCACACACTCTACTTACTAAGTCCAATAAATATACGAATCAACGAATCAAACGAATGTGTTTTATGGTTGTCACAAAAGAAAGTTGCGGAATGAACTAACTACCACATATGCAATAAGTCAAATGTACGGCACTCAGCACACACAAACACACATAAATATGCAAAAGATCCGACTATTCGAAGAAGTGTGCGAATTTCATTGTTGGCTTGTGTGTTATCTAAGTTTTGGTATTGGCGACGTGATGAAACTAAAACTGCATGCAGCAAAAGGCGTCCGTGTGTTAGTGCGTGTGGCAACAATATTTCGTTGTTGACAATATTAAATGGTACAAGGTTAAGTATACCATCAACTGAGACAAAAATAAATACAAGAAAGTATAAACAATGATTTTCAACGTCAAAGCGTTCGTACAAATATGCATACATATAAAGCCATAGACGCTCATCAGAGGCGTCTTACTAATTTCTGATGGGGCAAATTTTATCTGACAATCTTTAGTTCAGATTGGCTTAGAGCGGTTGGTTTGAACCTGAATTATTTTTTTTTTATCAATTTTACGCCCAGTCGTTTGGGTTCGCTCTTTATTAAAAAGGGGGCCCTTAGCCCCAATCTCCAGAATTTGAGGGATGGTCTGAGGAAAATTTGTCCAGATACTTTCAAGTTCAGATTGGTTTAGAATGGCTCGGTTGAACTTGAATAAACCTCACTCTAAGTTTGTTTTTGTTAATTTAGTGCTCAGTCGCTTAGGTCTGCTCTTTAGTAAAAAGGGGGACCCTTGACCCCTCGCTCCAGATTTAGTTTTAGATTTTAAAAAAGGACGTGTGGCACTCGGGGACTGCCGCGGTAAAGCTATTGCATATCACTTTATATCAAATTATGCAATTATAATATTTATGAAAACTCAGTGAGCATATTTATGACTTTAGAGCAGTACAGCCTTAACCTGTTAACAGTATAGCCTATACAGCTCCAATTTTATGTACATCGACACACTGTTAGTAGTATATCCTAAATGTAGGCAACGCTTACAGATCCAATTTTAATGTAATGCAATGCACAGCTCCAATTTTATGTAATCGGCCTGCTGCTAATGTCATACGCCTAAATGAAGGCAACGCTTATATTTATTTTTGTCAAGTTATGTTGCTAACGCCGAACCTTTTAACATTGAAAATTTTGCAGTGTAATTACTTTTTTTCAATATAATTAAAGACTCTTCACCAAACCCACTTATTTAATTTACACACAAAACCTCGTTTGGATTTAAAAAAAAAAAACAACGTTCCATGTTATGTCTCTGCGCAATTTCTTAACTAGTCTATGAAAAAGGGGTTCTTGGCCCCTAATACATTTATACTTCTGTTGCCCCTAATACATTTATACTTCTGTTGCATTATGGATTGGGAGAAGAATACGCTATGCTTGGTAAGTTAAGCTAGCACAAAGTCTTCGCAGTCGAAATTTTTTTATTGTCCATCATGACCCCCCTTCACCTCATACGCCACTGCCGCCGCCATCCTTTTAAGGTTAAGTGTGGGTTTTCATGTCTATCTATATGCGTGAATATTCGTTTTTGTTCTTCTGCAGTGGCAACTTGATAAATTGCGTTGTAAGCGCTGATGAAAAATTGTTATTTACAATAAGAAGTGATAAATATCAAGGATTGCAGTTTCCAGCTCACGCCATTTTCAACAATCGTCGTTTACACTACCCCTCTAACCTCACCGCTCAATCATCAGCACGCTTTGCTGCGTATTTCCATTTCACTTTCAATTCGCTTTCATGCTCTTCACTTAACTCGAACTCACTATTTCTTAGAATTTTAATATGTCTTTGAATGCGTGCCAGGAAGAACCATTTTCTTGTGGTCCATTCTCTCGAAGATGACAGCAACGACGACGACGACTCGGCATTGAATTGATTGTCTCGCTATGAACGTTTGTCACATTTCGTATAAAATGTCACGAATAATTTTCATTTCATTTTAAGTGGTCTTAACGCTCACACTGTTCCTAGTTCGCCCACATTTGTTGCTGCCACGTTCTGAGAATGAAATTGGTTGGCTGCGTATGCGTTTGTAT
>CAXKVI010000002.1:142506230-142513730 GCA_964058755.1 Campiglossa producta
TTTTGTTTTATTTTATTTTATTTTATTTTATTTTATTTTATTTTATTTTATTTTATTTTATTTTATTTTATTTTATTTTATTTTATTTTATTTTATTTTATTTTATTTTATTTTATTTTATTTAATGTTACACAGTGTAATAGTTTTTGTTTCTTTTAATCACACAGTGCCCCTAACAAAACGTGTTTGCGCGGGTTGTTGCTTGTAACGACCGTTGCATAGTTATTCTACTCCCATAGCTCTGAGCGTCGCCGTGTTCTGGATCTCTGTTGTTCTGGGAAATTTACTTTGCACGCATAGCAATTACTATCACTTTGTTTGCTCGAACAAACATATGACTGACTCAAAGTACCTATGTATGTGGAGAGTAGAGATATGGTTATGGTGCATGGAACGGTAATTTCAATTTGTCAATAGCAGTGGTGGTAGTAGGAGAAGTGTGATGTGTCAGTAGCTCTTAAATTATGTAATTTAGTATTCATGAAGATGAGGTGGATTCAGTTAGAAGAATGATGGTGTGGTTCTTCACCAGAAAAAATGAACTGGTTTGAGCTGCAAAAATTTTCGTTGTTGATTCTATTTTCCTGATAAGAAATACTTTCCAATAATGGATTTCGATGAACAATCAGAACTTCCATCCTTTTAGAATGAATAGCCACGCTTGGGTTGCATTCATATCTCACCTTGGGATCTTATTTAAAGTCGATATTACGTTTCTTCAGCACTCTTTCATAAAGCTCTTTTGCCTGAGTGAGTTTCCCCATGTAGTTGTGACGGTACTGTACCTGCATTGACACAGTAAGGTTGACGAGTATTCTTAGAAATAAAATTTTTATATTTTTTATCAAATTTGTTTTACAAGTAGAGTTAAATATTTGAAGAAAATGCTAAAGTGGCTGAGTTAAGCCATACAATCTCTTATTAGTTTCAAATATTCCAAAAGCATATCAATTGACTCCCTGTGGAGTTATCATTCAAACATTTGTCGCTGTTGCAATTCACAATAAGAAAAAAAACATGTGCGTTGGTTGAATAAATTTTAGAAACAGTGTGTGCCATAAGTATTGTAACTTTGAAACAACTCTGAAAAAATATCTGTCATCCCAGTACTTATGGCTTTGTGCCATATATGGATTTGTATAAGTAATAACTCGCACCTGTGAGGGTACAAGGAGCTATTGTAAATATATATTTGAATGAGTTTATAGTAGGATGCGACTAATTTTCGAAAAATTTATCCAGACTTATCAGTAAAATAAAAAAAATAAAAAAAGTAAAACAAAAAAAAAAAAAAATTAAATACAAAAAAAAAAAATTATAATAATATAAAAAAAATAAAATGAAAATAGATAAACTAAAATATGATAAAAAAAAACAAATAAAAACAAAAACAAAAATAAAACAAATTAAAATACAATAAATTAAAAAAAAAAAATAATAAAAAATGAAATAAAATAAAATAAGATAATATAAAATAGAATAGAATAGAACAAAATAAATTAAAATAAAATAAAATAAAATCAAACAAAATAAATTAAAATAAAATAAAATAAACTGATATAAAATAAAAATTAAGGTAAAATAAAACAAACACAAAATTTAAAGAAAAAAAAAAATAAAATAAAAAAAAAAATTTAAAAATTTAAAAATAAAAAAAATTACATGCAATACATTACAGCAAATTAAACAAAAAAGAACTTAAGAATATCATTTCTAGCTCAACAAAAAATTTCTCCTTACAAAGAAGGCACATCCTAACATAATGTGAATTTGGGAATCTTAGTAAGGCTCCCACGAATGGCACGCAGTTACACTAAAATTCGAGTTACGCACTCCCACCTCTCATAGCGTATTCCCTTTTATACATAGATAAGACGATGTAAATCCTCATCTTATTGGTGTCGCATATGATTACGTTACCAAAAGTAAAAGTAGCGCATATCGTTAAAATCTGTGTTATTCAGCTTGTACCCTCTTGTGGACTTTGCTACATATCAAACATAAGATAGTGCGCTATTACGTGCCACATTTACTTGCTTGCTCTACCAAAACAAAGTTATACAAAATCATTTTCCAAACTAAAATGCTGACTCAATAGCAAACTCAGCATATAGAGCTGGAAGGGAGTTTGTGTTTAAGGCGATAAGACATGTTGTAAGATGCTTTACTTACCCCACTTTACTTGCATCTGTCTGCTTGTTGTTGTTGTTGCTTGCTTGAGTCCTTCATAGCCATTGCTTTGCACTCAAAATTAAATCACAATTCAAAAATCAATTTCAGTTATTACGACGATTTCCAATTTAACTACACTTGCAATATTTTACAGTTACCCGTATGGGTGTATCTGCACTTGGTATGCTTGTGTTTGTATGCCAAACAGCAAGGCAACAAGAAGTCAAGTAGCAAACATCAAAGTGTTGAAGTCAGGCCAAAGCGCTTTACCACGCCTTACCATTTTACCCTTCAACCAGTAGCAGCTTTGCTAGCCTCAAACTGCAGCTCAGGCGATGGCGACGGGGTTGCTGCAGACCTTTTAGTGCTTCATTGCTCAGATTGAATTCAACAAGATTATCGTCAATAACACACATAAATAAACAACGTAAACTTTTTCACAAACTTCATCGTTTTCATATTCGCTACCATCAATGTTGCCACAAGCGTTGGCAACGACGCTCCACTCAGCTCATCATCGTCATCGTCGTTTACATTTAAATTTCATAAACATTTAATGGAATTAAATCAGCAACATTTCTATCAACTTAGAAATATTCGAGCAAAGATGCGAATGTATGAGGTGGAGCGCATTGGCAAGTTTTCACTACACTGTGTAACATTTTCAGGGTTATACACGACTAAGAGCTAATGTCCGCACGTGTAGTGGCCATCATTTTTATGAAAATAATAATGAAAAAAAAAAAAAATAAAATAATTAAATAAATAAAATAAAAAATAAAATGAAAAAAAAAAAATAAAACAAAAAAAAATTTAAAAAATATACAAAAAAAATTAAATACAAAATAAATAATAATAAAAAATGAAATAAAAATTAAAAAATTAATAAAATAAATAAAATTAAAAAATAGAGAAAGAAAAAAAAATAAAAAAAAAAATTAAATAGAAAATATTTAAAAAAATCCGAAAAAAAGAAAAAAATAATATAAAACAAAAAAAATTATATAAAAAAAATTAATGAAAAAAATATAAAAAATAGAATAAAAAATTAAATAAAAATGAAATAAAAAAAAACACAAAAAAAGATTAAAGAAAAAAATAAAATGAAATAAAAATAAATATACAACATAAAATAAAACAAAATAAAAAAACACATTTTTATGAAATAAAATAAAATAAATTAAGATAAAATAAAGTAAAATTAAATAAAAAATAAAGAATAAAATAAAAAAAAAATTTATGAAATAAAAAAAAAAAAAACTAAAATAAAAAATAAAAAAAAAAAATAAAAAATAAATAAAATAGTAAATATTAAAAAAAATCCAAAAAAAAGAAAAAAAAATTTAAAAAAAATATATAAAAAAAAAATAATTAGAAAAATATAAAAAAATGGAATAAAAAATAAAATAAAAAAAAATAAAAAAAAAAACAAAAAAAAAAATTAAATAAAAAAAATAAAATGAAATAAAAATAAATATAAAACATAAAATAAAATAAAATAAAACAAAATAAAAAAACGCATTTTCATAAAATAAAATAAATTAAAATAAAATAAAGTAAAGTAAATTAAATAAAAAAGTAAAGAATAAAATAAAACAAAACAAAAAAATTAAATAGATAAAAAAATTAAATATAAAACTAAAATAATAAAAAAAATAAAAAATAAAAAATGAAATAAAATAAATTTAAATAAAAAAATCAAAAACACAAAAAACACAAAAACAAGAAAAAATTAAATTAACTAAAAAAAAGTAAACTTAAATATGATATAATAAAAAAAATTAAAAAAAGAATGAAATAAAGTAAAATAAAAAGTCAATTAAATATTTAAAATTTTTTTTTTGTCGCATAGTGTTATGCGCACAATCAGTATGCAGCAGCGGCAGCAAACATTCAATCTCGATTTTAAATTGCAATTTTTATGAGTGGACACATGCTGTGTGTGGCAAGTAGCATAAGCTATGCGATTGAATTTCAGCCCCTTCATCTCTTCACAATATACATTTAAATAAACATATCTATGCACTCTTATCTATTTTATATTGCTTTTCTTATTCATTCTCATTTATTCTTAGTCAAAGCTGCTTACGGCTATTGCACTGCTTTGAACTGTGGGGTTGTTTGTGTCATTTCCGGCAATAAATGTTGTCGTTTATGTAGTTTTGGCTTGGATTTGTTGTTGCTGCAATTTCATTCAATTACATTTAAATCAAAAATATATAGAATGAATGTGAAAGCTATGTCCATATATATATTAGTTTAATTGCATATATACATTTGATTTTCTAAATATACTTACATTAATTCTGATCTGCATCTAAAAGCAATCGTGCATTGGTTTAATCGACAAATATGTAGTTTGGATTTGTTGGTTAATTCATATTCAATGGCTTTATATCGAGTTAAATTGACATTAAAATCACTTCAATTACTTCATGCGCATACGAATGCTCGTACTTAATTTTTTTTAGTGAAATATGTGAAGACCCACTGAGAAAAATGAGAATAAAATTAAATAAAATAAAGTAGATACTTACCCAAATTCATGTTTTTTTGGTGTCAAGTGTGGCCTTTAACCATTTAACCATTCTGTGTGCCCAATTTTAGCGTTTAAAATTTTTTTTTTTTTTTTTTACAAATACTTCAAAAAAGTGGGCGTGTTCCTTAACCGATTAAGCCCACTTTTATAAAAAACTTTTACTTTATACATTCAACATTTTCGCCAAATTTCGTTTCGACAGAACAATTTTTGTTTGTAAAATAAACCAAAAAAAACTTAAAAAAAAAAAACATGATATGAACAAAAAGAAAATTTAAAAAACAAAAAAAAAAAAAGATCTGTTATGAGATAAAAAAATTAATAAAATGAAATAAAACAAAAGAAAATTAAAAACTTCCTTGGCATTTGTTGCTTTCTACTGTTCTCTTGTGGCATAAAATACTATTTAAAGATTTTTCGTAGACAAAACAAAAAAAAAAAAAAAAAAATGATCTCTTATGAGATAAAAAAAAATTAAATTAATAAAATGAAATAAAACAAAAGAAAATTAAAAACTTCCTTGGCATTTGTTGCTTTCTACTGTTCTCTTGTGGCATAAAATACTATTTAAAGATTTTTCGTAGACAAAACAAAAAAAAAAAAAAAAAAAAGATCTCTTATGAGATAAAAAAAAATTAAATTAATAAAATGAAATAAAACAAAAGAAAAATAAAAAATTCCTTGCCATTTGTTGCTTTCTACTGTTCTCTTGTGGCATAAAATACTATTTAATGATTTTTCGTAGGTTAAACAATTAACTTTATCAATTAAAAAAATGCCGCAGATGTAGCTAGTTTTATGAGTTAATTCAAGAAATATTTATAGAACACATTTCTTTCAGTGTATCGTATGTATACACACAACTAGTTATATAACAAGCGGTCAATTGAACAGGAAATAAGCGTCAAGTTAATCACTTCTAAGTCACCACAGCAACGCGCACATTTCCGGTAGTCCATGTTGCTGCGGTAAGCGATGGGGTGTGGTGCAAACTCTGTAAGTAATTCGATTTAATTGATAAGAACAAATTGCATTGCACTTTATATTCAATTCGTTTATCAGCTGTTGACTTGAAATTTATTGAAAAGCAGATTAAGAAAGTTAAGATTATAACACGTTGAATAGTGAATAATTAATTTAGTGTGCTGATCACATAAAATGTAATATAAATTTTGTGATAAAAAAAAAAATAAAAAATATGATAAATCAAAAGTAATAGTGTTAAGCTGAAATAATGTTGAATTTGGACTCTTTAATTGGCTTGCTTAGTGAGCAAGACCGAACTAGGGCGTCAGTTTCTGTTTTTTAGTTTTTGAATTAAAGTATGGTGAAATGATTTTCCATCTTCAGGGTCTCGGTATTCGGTGTATCATATTCCTCGCTACTTAACGGCATGCCCTTACAGTGGTTTGAACTTTTGTAATGTAGGATCAAAAACTTATTCCTTTGTCAGTTGCGGCTTTAAATCTACAACCACGCTTTTCATACAATTTCGCCCTGCACATCAACAATCATTCACAATAGCGCCAACTCATATCAAAAGTAATTTCGTTCAACGTTACTTTATTAAAAAATCCCGGTACTTGTCACTGACCAAATATGTCAATATATTCCTCAATGGCAATTAAACAGTAATTTAATTAAATACTTGCGCTGTTAAAGAATGCCAACTTCACAACATATTTTAAAGGTAAACGGATAGCTGAGTTGCAGCCAGCCATACATACAAACATGAGGAAATGCATAAACAAGCAATACCAAAGCTGAGCGCCTACAAGTATGCAATGCAATTTTCGTTTATCGTAATAACACTTATAACTGCGATTTATTAAAATTTAAATTATGTTTAATTATAACTAATAGAATAGAATAAATAAATAATGATAAATTAAAATAAGCGAGTAAGGAAAACCAAGTTCGGCTTGTCAGACACTTGTGGGTGATATCCGATACTCTCTTTTACTGCAGCAAATGCAAATGACGAAGTGCTCATTAGAGAAGGGGGGGGGGGCTGGGATCTAAGCACAACTAGCTATAAATATGCGCACATAACTTTGGGTAAAAAAAAATTAAATAAGAAAAAAGTTGCCTGTATTACTAAAAGAAATTTTAAGCGCAAAAATTAACATTGCTCTCAGTGTATAAAAACAAAATAAATTAGTGTATGCATAGCAATCTATTAATAATGGCGCATGTGTGTGTATATGAGAATGCTCTGTAGTCAAAAGAACTAGTGATGAACTATATACGTCACAACTAGTAAGGCACTTTTATATAAAATAATTTTAAAATTTTTAACACGGGAAGTTCATACAAGGTATCAGATTTCAGTTCGCAGACAAAAATATAGCCGCCTCAAACAAGTTCAAAATAGACCAAACATACTTTTTTCAAGCATGGAAAGTGAAAAATATTTAAAAAAGTAGCATAATTGTTGTATTTTGTACATTTTTCAAGTTAACTTCTTAGGCGGCCTTGCAAAGTTTTTGCAATATAGGGTTGCCACCTAAGTTAATTTTATTTATTTCTTTGCATATGGACCTACATATACCTCGGACACGGCTGAAGCGATTTGAATCAAATTTGGTATATAGATTTCAAGACTTTCTACTACTCGTTTTTAATATTCAGCAAAATATGCCAATATGGGTATCAAATGAGTGGTATTTTCGGCCATATATCAACGAAGATATTTGCAGGCACAGCATTTTTCAGACTAGTTTGGCATTTCGTTGCAGTGCCTTCAAGTGTACGTATACTAAAAATATATGCGTTTTAGTTTCAAAGCT
>CAXKVI010000002.1:142518730-142543730 GCA_964058755.1 Campiglossa producta
GAGAGTTTTAATGATTTGGAGAGAGGTGGAAGAAAAGAGCGAGAGCAGTTTACAGAGACGTACACAGGATCAACTAAGATTTTAAATAAAAAGAAAAAATAAAATGAAATGAAATCAAATAAAAAAATAAAAAAAATTGAATAAAAAAAAATAAAAATATTTAATAAAAAATATAAAGTAAAGTAAGAAAAAACAAAGTAAAAAAAATTTAAAAAAAACATAAAATAAAGTAAAATAAAATAAAATCAAATGAAATAAAAACAAAAATTACAAAAAATACAACAAAGAAAAAAATCTAGTAAAATACAAAAAAATAAAATAAAATCAATTAAATAACAAAAATAAAATAAAATAAAATAAAGTAAAGTAAAATAAAATAAAAAAAATAAAATAAAATAAAATAAAATAAAATAAAATAAAATAAAATAAAATAAAATAAAATAAAATAAAATAAAATAAAATAAAATAAAATAAGATAAAATAAAATAAAATAAAATAAAATAAAATAAAAGAAAAGAAAAGAAAATAAAATAAAATAAAATAAAATAAAATAAAATAAAATAAAATAAAATAAAATAAAATAAAATAAAATAAAATAAAATAAAATAAAATAAAATAAAATAAAATAAAATAAAATAAAATAAAATAAAATAAAATAAAATAAAATAAAATAAAATAAAATAAAATAAAATAAAATAAAATAAAATAAAATAAAATAAAATAAAATAAAATAAAATAAAATAAAATAAAATAAAATAAAATAAAATAAAATAAAATAAAATAAAATAAAATAAAATAAAATAAAATAAAATAAAATAAAATAAAATAAAATAAAATAAAATAAAATAAAATAAAATAAAATAAAATAAAATAAAATAACATAAAATAAAATAAAATAAAATAAAATAAAATAAAATAAAATAAAATAAAATAAAATAAAATAAAATAAAATAAAATAAAATAAAATAAAATAAAATAAAATAAAATAAAATAAAATAAAATAAAATAAAATAAAATAAAATAAAATAAAATAAAATAAAATAAAGTAAAATAAAATAAAATAAAATAAAATAAAATAAAATAAAATAAAATAAAATAAAATAAAATAAAATAAAATAAAATAAAATAAAATAAAATAAAATAAAATAAAATAAAATAAAATAAAATAAAATAAAATAAAATAAAATAAAATAAAATAAAATAAAATAAAATAAAATAAAATAAAATAAATTAAAATAAAATAAAGTAAAAATAAATAAAATCAAATCAAATAATAGAAAAAAATTCAAAAAATAAAATTAAATAAAGTGAAATAAGAAAAAATAAAGAAAAATCAAGTCAAATAAAATGAAATAAAATAAAACAAAAATAAAAAATATTAAAAAAAAAACAAAGAAAAAAAAAAAAATTAATTGAAATAAGTAAAAAAATAAAAAATTGGTAAAAAGATAAAATAGAATAAAGTAAAGTAATAAAAAGTTAAGTAAAATAAAATAAAATCGTGTCGCCCTATATACGCCCACTTCCAAATATTGAAAGTTGGAGTTTCTGAGCTGTGCATAAGAATAAAAGAAGAGAGAGAGGGAGAACATAGAACAAACAAGCAGCGAGTTAAATTGAATTAAATTCATTACGAAACAATTAGGGAAATTGATTTGCAACGGCAGACTATGCAAAACCGTAAAGGCTTTCGAGCCACTGTCGATATATTTTATTTGTCAAGAACGTAACCTCAATGTGCGGGCGTCCGTCGGCAAGTCTCTAACAACTTGCTGCTGTCATTGGCGCATAAACGCGCAACTAGAGAAAAATTGAAGAGGAAGTGAAGAGAGACAGAAGTTTGAATCGGAAAAAATGGCGTAGTTAACAATTTAGACGCGTTGAAATGCAAATGAATGGAGTCAGACAAGAGGCGAAGATATATCACCGGATTTAGTGTTGACTTAAGCTCAATGTGCGATGGGCATGTGTGCGTGCTTGTAAAGTAACCGCAAAACGCGCAATATCCAGGCAGCAGACGGGATTCTGAAAAGGCAAAACTAAACTAGAGCAGAGTGAAGATTCAGACAAGAACCAAAAAGAAAAAAGATTAGATGGGGGTGCATGTCTGTGTGCCAGTTGCGCCCACTTCAATGCAAGCCATTTCTAACAAACAAGCAATCAATTCTAGTTTTGTGCGTAAGACTTTTGAAACGCCATTACAGCGAACGTAAATAATCTAAGACACATTTAGTGTTACGCATTATTTCACATGCCATTTATTTTGGCGTACTCAAATCCTTTTAAAAATGAGTAAGCTTAACAACAAAGAAATTACACATTTCAGCAGCATAATGAAAGTGAATGTAGTAGGTGAAAAACAGGGTGATTCATGGATTTTTATAAAGAGGGCTAAGCGTGGTTGGACTATCCGTTAGCTGTGAAAGTGAAGTTAGATCATCCCTAAAGAAATTCAATTTTGAGTGAGGGCTATGCCTAAAAGTTTGAAAATTGCTCTCATCAAGAATGATGTATTTTTTCGATTTTAAGAATATCGTAGTTTTCGGGATCTGCGAATACTCTCAGTTTTTTCAAAGGGGTTGCACCTGAACTTAATTGAGATGGCTGTGCGGAAGATCAAGCCACAACTGAAACACCCTATTTTTGAAATTTTCTCTGTTTCGAAGTTTTTATAACATTCCACTAATTTGGCAGCGCTTTGCTCTCTTCTCTCTGTGATCTTAAATCGCACATATACTCCACGTTTACTCTCTTTCTCTCTCTGATCCCCCGACTCCCACTCTACCTTTCTATTTCTCTTATCTTAGTATTCCTGTCTCGATTTTTTTCTCTCTTTCCCTTTCTTTTCCTCCTCAGTATCTTCATTTTATTTTGACTACGTTCCTCTCTTTTTTCCCCTATTTATTTCTATACCCCTCTTACTCCTTGTCTTCCCGGTCTTTAGTCCTCCATCTTTTACTCTGTCCTTAACTTCCTTATAAATATTTTCTATATCTAAATATCTCGAATCTTTCCATGACCCTTGACATTTCCTACATCATCGAACAACAATGCGATCCATCTATATTTCTTTGTCTCGATTTACTTTCCTTTTTATCCTCTCTATCTTTATTTCTATCGTTTCATTATTCACCACGTTTTCTTTTCTTATCCAATTTCTTTTCTACCTTTTAACTTTCCATTACCCTTTGAATTTCTCAAACATTTATAGATGATCTGCTCCCATCGTTTCGTTTCTATCAGTGTTCCCTTTGCCACCATTTCATACGCTTTTTCTTTCCCCTTCTTTCTTGTTTTCCGATTTCTTTTCCTACCTTTCTCTCTGCCAGTCGTTTCTGACCCAGTCTCATTCTCTTACTCTCCACTTTCCCTTTCTATCACCTAACTTTCCATTACCCTCTGAATTTCTTAAATATTCATATTTCATCTTTTTACTCTCATCACTTCGATTCTATCAATGTTCCCTTTTCCACTATTTCTTTCTCTTCTCATACGATTTTTCTTTCTCTACTCTTTCTCTGACTGTGTTTTCTCTCGCCTAAGCCTCTTTTACTTTCCATTTCAGAATATCTATATCTATTTACTCTCTCCATATCTAATCTCTATCTATCACTTACCTTCATTTTCCTTAGAATATCTCTACATGTTATCAGTTCCCTCTTATCCTCATACATTCATTTCCTGATTAACCTTCCCTTTTCCTTTCTCTGCTCTGTCTTTTTCGTATAAAAGCTTCTAAAGTACTTTCTACACTCTATTAAACTTTTCTCAAAACCTACAATAATATACAACTTATGAAAATTTCTTGATTTATAGATGTCGCTGGATCGGTCACCCTGTACGCACTTCTTGTGAGCGAGCAAATCGAAGAAATACGTGGAAAGTGGTGTTGGTATGTAGGAAAAGACAGTTAAACAAATCCACGCAGCATACAACAACTTTTACTGAGAATTTCAAAATGTAAGTAAGTATTAAAGCGAAAAAGTCAACATACCAATTTTATGCGTCACAAAACATTAGCTACAAGCAACATTAGCTACAAGAAGATGCGCGTGAGGAGGTCACTGAGGTACACAGCTGCGGCATATTCGCTGTAGTACCTTTACTTTCTTTTGTCTCAGGATAATTTCGAATGGGATCTACTGAGCACAAGAATTTTGAATGAGAAGAATTTCATTCCATAAGTTTGAGGAGTATCCATATTAAGCTTTAAAAAAGTTTGTCTAAACCTTTTTAAGTTCCCTAATCTTTTACTTGACCATGGGACTTTAGGTATGATAGGCAGCCCACTACCACCACATATCTGAATATACCCTGCGATTAAACTATGATTAATCCTAAATGGCGCGCAAAGGAGAATGATCTCCTGCTGGTATTATTGTGAGGATGGTAAAGTTTTTGCCATCGGGTCTTTTGTATCGATACTATTTTTATTCTGTTACTCGTAAGGACCTGTTGTTCAAATTTTAGGCCACGTGGCCAAGCAATACATTACAAGATTTAACAGATTGAGAGGTGGTAGAAGACAAATTTTCTTGTGTATTTTTTCACTTGCTGTGGTCACATATTTTGCTTTTATACTTTGCAACTTAATAAAAATATCTAAAATTCCAACAAACATCCTAAACATTTTTGTCTACAATTTACCGAAAATTCACGAATAGGATACCATTAATATTTTGGTAACACTGCGGTGCGTTGCGTTATTGCGCTGAAGCACAGTATATCGTTGGTTGTAAATCTTCGCGAAAGCAGAGAGAGTAGACAGAGATAGAGAGAGATGACTACGAAAAAAATAGGACAAAGAAGGAGGATGGGTTTCATAATACTGGAGGCAGAAGAATGACTGTCGGGCCTGCTATCTGTACCGTATTTAAGAATCTCCTCATAGAAGTTAATCCATATAAGCTGATTACATTACACTGAGACGAGAATTTTTTTGATGCGAGTTTTGAGATGTCGTTGCCTTCGAAAAGGCTGGGTCCTGTAGTCTCATATGCAATGTCTCAAAATCGACAAAGGTTAGTCGGCCAGATCCTAGATGTGGTCAACCATTCAGTCCTCCATTATTCCTTATAATTTGCTGTTTTTTTGTTTGAAAACACTCTAATTCAAATATTTTTTCAAAAACGCCCTGTTTCAGAACTTGGCTCCAGACCAGTCTACCTCACAATAAGTTTCAAAAACCTTCTATTTAAAAAAAAATTCTAGGAATTTTCAGCTAAGGTAGGGGAAAGAACTGAATTTTTAGGAATGTCAACCCGTTAAGATTAATATCAAAAAATTCTTTAGGAAAAGGTTTTCTCTAAACGGTGTCGCCCTCGGCAGTGGCTTGGCAAACTTTCCGAGTATATTTCTGCAATGAAAGGCAAAATTCCTCTGCTTTACGGGTGTCGTTCTGAGTCAGCAAGAAAAAAACTGTCGGTGCACCAAATTTGTAAAAAAATTCAAAAACAGCATACCACAAATTGGAAGAGAAGATCGGCACAGAAATCTCTTTAGAGGCTTTAGAAAACCTGTGTATCATTGCCACACTTTTTTTTTTAACTCCATAATGCGGTACAATGCGCTTTCGTTAATGCAACAACGCATGCAAAGTTGCAGCATTACCCACCACCACTCCATATGTTCATCCCAAATCACAAAATATCATATTTGACTATATCTGAACGTATGATAACTATGTCTCTAGCTAACATTCTCGCCACAACAACAACATTCCTGTGGTATTAGTGTGCATAGTTGTTATTTGCGCCATAAGTTTAGCTAAGCATATTTGCTGCTCAACTACATAAATGCGTAGTAACGCTAAAATCCTGACAAAAACACATAGCGGTGGACATAAGCAAAGATTCCTGGAGCTTACAAAAAAAAAAAAAAAAAAAACACGCTCAAAAGCTAAATAAAAAAAAAAAAAGAAAATAAAAAAATTCAAGCTAAACATAAAAGGGATTGTTGGTGAAAAATGTCTAAAGGTACGACTAATATCCATTGCTACTCCCACGAGATAGTCCAGCACATTCGGTTGGTAGTAAAAGCAATGGGATAAGTTAGTGCTTGGAATTTATGCGGTCTTGCTGTTAGGTACTTACATTTGCTGTATATAAAATATGGATAGTCATAGCACATAGCAAATAACCTGTCTGCTCCTTTTTATGGCGCAAAGGTTGCTCTAAACGTAATGGCACATACGTTGCTAGCTTACCACAGCAAACGTGAGTTAAACAATTTCGATTTAATATGGTCGCCAGCGTCACCGTCGTCATCAACATTTGGTTTTGGTGTAAGCTGGAAACAAGCTAAAAGCAGCAGCTAATGCCGGAGGTGAGAATATGCTGCACAATTTTTAAATGGATAAACAAGGAAATGTTTAGTATAAAATATGTTCTTGGAAATTAATAGCTTTGAATGAAAGTGTGGGAGTATTGTTTTCCTCGAGTCTGGGGATATGTGAGTATGGGGGAATGAGAGGCTCATATAGAAACATATATGTAGATATGCAGAATATGTAATGGACTACTGGCGTGGCTGACGGAAAGTTAATAAAGTTGAGGAGCGCTGTATTGATGTTAACTGTAAACCGTGCCGATTTTTAGTTATAGTTTCATCTAGCAGCTTATACGAAGCTCGAAAAAAGCTACATTAAGGCTTCGAAAAATACCTAATTTTAATATTGTGTCCATATATAAAGAACTGTGCAACAAATCTCTACCTTTGTATTTTAATAAGGACAACAGGATCCTTTAACAGTATTTAAAAAAAACGTATTCACGAGAAAAGGACATTGGAATTTCAAAAGTGGTTTAGTAGATTTCGTAACAGTATATTTTATAGCAAAATTAACCGTGTGTGTGTTGAAATTTTGCAAAAATAGTGCACTTTTTATAGGCCATACACGGCGTATGAGTAACAATTAATAAATCAAGTAAGAAAAGTTCAGATCAATTGTATTCATGTTTTGATTGATATCTCAGAAACGGATTGAGATATCGAAATAAAACTTACACTACGTTCGGGCTCTCATGAAAACCTTTCGTTTGATACATATATTGTAAAATCAATTTCTAGGGTATCTACTATCCATCTACTTTGCATCATATACTTTTTCAGGACTTGTGAAACGCACTTATGGTCTCACTTGCATTCCGCAAGTCATGGAAATCTTAAATAACGAACCACATAAAACCGAAATGAGATTTCGTCATAAGCTTATTCAGAATGCCAATGGCATAAATTAATCGTTTGAGAAAAGTGCAAATGGTTATTTGGTTATGACGATTCCTTTGCTTTATTCAGCACAGTCAGAAAGGTAACTAAAATTGCATTCAAGTAAAGTTGATTTCTGGAGAGCTGTAAGAATAAGCTAGTCAGGTATTTAAGTGGGTGTATGTGGGATTTTATACATATGTGTTGACTCTACCATTAAGAGCTTGCTTTGCAAAGTGACTTCACCTTGTTTCTCATGCACTCAGAAGCTTTGATTAATTTATGGTATGAAAAACTTAAATATTACAACAGAGAGCACCTAGTACACATTAAGGTGGGTTGAAAACAAAAACTAAAAAAAAATTGAATAAAAAAAAAAAATAAATAAAAAACACTACAAAAAATAAACAAAAAAAAAAAAAAGAAAAAAAAAGAAAAAAAAAATAGATAAAAGTAAAGTTAAAAAATTATATGAAATAAAATAAAAAAATTAAAAAACAAAAAAAAAATTAAAAAACAAAAAAAATAAATAAAAAAAAAAAATTAAATAAAATGTACTAAAAAATAAGAAAAATAAAGTAAAAAAAATAAACTTAAATAAAACAAAATAGATGCAAATAAAATAAATTAAAAACGAATTTAATAAAGTGAAATAAAAAAAAAAATAAAAAAAAAAAAAATAAAAAAAAAAAAAATAAAAAAACAAAAAAAAAAAAATAATAATAATAAAAAAATTGAATAAAATAAGGTAATCATAAAAAAGTGTTATAAAATAAAACCAAAAGAAAAACAAAAAAAAAAAAAAAAAAACAAATAAAAAATAAAATTAAATTAAATAAAAAATAAAGTAAAAAATAATAAAATGAAATAAATTAAAATAAAATAAAACAAAATAAGCTCAAAAAAAATAATTTCATATTAAAAAAAAATAAAAGTAAATATTAAAAAATAAGTATAAAAAAATAAATTATAAAAAAATAAATAAAATAAAAAGATAAAAAAATAAATTAAAAACGAATAAAATGAAGTGAAAAAAAAGTAAAAAATCAAAAAAAAATTAAAAAAAAATTCAAATAAAATAAAACAAAGATCAAATAAAATCAAATAAATAAAATAATGTTTCACCGCACCCTAATGTTCATATCTAATGCAGCTCGTTAAATCTGTCGAATTTTCTGACATGCATGCAGGTGTGTGCCCCCATCAAAGTCAACCAATATCCTTGGCTGTCATCACTTATTCACAAAATCGACTATGCACCCTCTCTGAATTTCACATACTCAACAAAGCATAGTTTGGTGTGGTGTCGCACTGCTTGACATTTCATAAATGTTGACATAGCTCAGTGAAATTTCAAACGAAGCGCTTGTTTTACACGTACTACGATGAAGTTTTAATGGATAGAAGCAGGGCGCTGCTTTCATTTTAAATTTGAAATTTTCTGCTGTGTATTTAGTTAATCAGATTTCAATCGTGCAAGTTTGATGGAGTACTTAAGCTCGTATTAGAATTCATGCATACTCTAGTTGACTGCTTCAGAGCCAGGCAAACCTGTAATATCGTGAAACTAAAAAGGAAGAGGGAGTCTTACTTAAAAAAAAGCGACTTTAGGTTGAAAATGTGATCTTTTAAGAAAGATATGGACCAAGAGAACCCTTAACCTGTTGAAAGGGCCTAAGTTCAAACCTTGAGGGTATATTCGAAAATCTGAGCCCAGATAGGGCTCACAAAAAGAATTTTTTTCATCTGTTTTTTTTTTTTATTTCTTTTAGTTTTATTTTGGGAAATCGATCTTAGGATGAGGATGTTTTCGTGAAAGAGCGGTCATGACACTCACTATCAAGCACCAAGGCAAAAGCCTGAGTCGTTGCATGCAAGTGAGCGACTGAGTATAACAAATGACATCTCACAATCACAGCAAGAGATGCCAAGCAAAGAGCGTAATAATGTGCATCAATTTGGTTCTCAGCTTTTCGGACAATTTTTCCACTAGCTGCCGGGGCTTACTCTAAAACAACGTTGTCGTCTTGAGCAACCCTCTCTGTTTTTTTTCTCAGTCTTCTATAAACATTTTTCTTTTTGTTTCTTAGAAGAGCACAATTTCTCCCTACAGGGTATATTTGTCATAAAATCGCTCTCGTATACATAGCACTTTCAGCCTTTTAGCACATTATTGAAATTAAATATGCAAATTTGTAAATGCATCTCATCTGCTATGCATATTTGTTGATTGCAAAATTTTCTCAGATGTTAATAAATGCAACCAATTGATATTCATGAGCTAACTCAAACCAAATACTTTTACGCTTCAATATTTAGGTATTTTATTGGGTTTTGCATTTTTGTATGTGTTGCCCTTCTGTTACTTAAATAATTATTGCTTCAACTAATTAAATAATATTTTGGTTTTGGTTGCTATTAAGATTGTCATTAGAATAATTCTTCTAAAAGCATACTCTGCCTTAGATGTTTGAGTTTAACCAAGGATTCAGAAATTTCAATTAAAAGTGTTATGATATCATATTTGTTGGTATATATCAGGCCTAGACAGCTAGTGGGACAATTGTCCGAAAATCTTAGAACTCTTTGCTTGGCCCCACGAGCTGCGCTTGTGAGAGCGCTATGAACACACTGACCAATCAATGCATACCTTGTTATGCTCAGTCGCACACTTGCAAGCAACGATGCAACAACATTCGCTGTTGTCTCCGTGGTTACTAGTGAGAGTCGGAGCAAAAACAGCTGCCATAAATTAACTGGTGCGATGACTGCTCTTTCACTAACACAACCTCAGTTCCAATTTTGCCGGGGCCTGCTATAGATATGTTGATGTTGCTGCCTTTTGGTTTTCTGTAATACTAAAATTTCATTATAGCTTCCATTCAGACTTGAAACCATTTCGCAGAACGCCCTATCTCATAATTTTTTGAGAAACGTGCTGTTTCAGAATTTGGTTTAAGAATACCTTGTTTTAAAATTAGTTTCAAAAATGCCATATTTAAACGAAAATTTAATACAGTTTCAGCTGAAAAAGGGCGCTCTTTAAAGAACTCTGAAAGAGCCCGTTTTTGAAAAAAATCTCAGATATAGCATCCGTCGAAAATATTTTGAATTGTGGAGGAAGAGCTTTAACTCAGCCGCCGGGAGAACATCGATTCGAAAACGTGATTCTACGTACGTTTTTATTATTTTAGAGTTTCAAGATTCTTGGAAAGGTGATTTATGGGGCCTGGCATCGAATTTAAGGATTGAGTAATTTTTGAAGCTCTGCAGGATTTAAGAAAATGTTAGTGATCAATTTGATTAAAGCTCAAAGCAGTTTCGTCAGACGCTGAAAATTTACATTGAATTATCTAAAGTTACTATCTAAGCCTTGAAGAGCGAAAGCTATTCTGCTTGAATGTAAGACAAACAAAATTTTCAATTTCGCTTTAGTGAAATTACTATTCCTTTTCACTTTAAGTACATACGAATTTAAAGTTAAAGCAAATATTTGCTGATTTTGCTATGCATTGCCAAGGTGACCAGTTGGTCAAATTTGTATTTTATTTTATTTTATTTTATTTTATTTTATTTTGTTTTAACCCCTTTTTTATTTTTTTTTTATTTAATTTGATTTAATTTTTTTTATTCTATTCTATTTTATTTTATTTTATTTTATTTTATTTTATTTTATTTTATTTTATTTTATTTTATTTTATTTTATTTTATTTTATTTTATTTTATTTTATTTTATTTTATTTTATTTTATTTTATTTTATTTTATTTTATTTTATTTTATTTTATTTTATTTTATTTTATTTTATTTTATTTTATTTTATTTTATTTTATTTTATTTTATTTTATTTTATTTTATTTTATTTTATTTTATTTTATTTTATTTTATTTTATTTTATTTTATTTTATTTTATTTTATTTTATTTTATTTTATTTTATTTTATTTTATTTTATTTTATTTTATTTTATTTTATTTTATTTTATTTTATTTTATTTTATTTTATTTTATTTTATTTTATTTTATTTTATTTTATTTTATTTTATTTTATTTTATTTTATTTTTATTTTATTTTATTTTATTTTATTTTATTTTATTTTATTTTATTTTATTTTATTTTATTTTATTTTATTTTATTTTATTTTATTTTATTTTATTTTATTTTATTTTATTTTATTTTATTTTATTTTATTTTATTTTATTTTATTTTATTTTATTTTATTTTATTTTATTTTATTTTATTTTATTTTATTTTATTTTATTTTATTTTATTTTATTTTATTTTATTTTATTTTATTTTATTTTATTTTATTTTATTTTATTTTATTTTATTTTATTTTATTTTATTTTATTTTATTTTATTTTATTTTATTTTATTTTATTTTATTTTATTTTCTCAAATTAATTTTGTTGTTTTTTATTTTTGTTTTACTTTATTGAAATTAACTTTATATTATTTATTTTATTTTGTTTTAAATTTTTATTTAATTTAATTTTTATTTTATTTTGTGTCATTATTTTTTCATTCTGTTTTAAAAATGTTTCCTTTAAATATGACGGATGGTCACCCTACCCAATTTCATATCGCTCACCAAGTAAGCTTTTTACAGAGAGTTCGATATGTTTGTAGTCCGAGATATACCTATTTATGTATCCACATAACTAACCTTGAAGTTAAATCGAATTGCAAATATGTCGAACTCTCAAGGGCTCTTTAGGATAAAAAAAAAATTAAGGAAAGAAAAGAGAAAAAATAGAAAAAAGTATAATAAATGACCAGCTGTAATGGAGACGAGAAATCCCCAAAAGTTGCTGCTATCAACTCCTTTAGGCAGAACTTTTTAGGCCATGTCAATTATCGGCTTAAAATAAAAGCCTATTACAAAAGCTAACAAACATTATGTACAAAGAACGACTTATGTAAGCTGATGAGTTCCAAGTACAAAAATACACAGATGTACTTACTTATGAGCATATTTTTTTATAGCACCACATATGCTTGTTTATTTAGATATATACTCAGATACCTATGTACATATATGTAGGGACTTCCATACGTGTGTGTGGGGGGACTCATGTTTGTAGGTGGCTGTCCGGCGTCTTTTGGTGCGCCAAACGGAAATAGAGGTAATTTATGGCTGCCAGAAAGGATTTTGCTTATTTATTTGCTAATAATTTTCTAACGGAAACACTTTTACTTTTCCTTTTTAACGATTTTCGTTCATTTATTTTAGCACATATCGTGCTGTCATTTAGAATTTTTATACTAGCAGTTTTTTTTTTATACCCAGTTGCGCAAATAAAATATTAAAAAAAAAATAAAGTAAAAATAAAAAAAACATTACAAAAAAAAAAAAAAAATTAATATGAACAAATAAAAAAAAAATTATAATAAAGTAAAGCAAAATTAAATAAAATATAATTAATTAAAATTCTTATTTTATATAAAAAATGGAATAAAAATATAAAATAAAAAAATAATAAAAACAAATTGGCAAAAAAATAAATAAAATGAAAAAAAAAAACAAAATAAAAATAACAAAAAAAAAATAAAATAAAAAAATAAAAATAAATTAGGTAGGTAGGTAGGTAGAAGTGGCTGCCGCAAAGGCACACCTAGGCCAGTAATAAAAGGCCCGTTGTGATACCACCAAACACTAGGAAAGTCAGTCCCGGGGCCCGGCCATATGGAAAATCCCAGTGCTGTTGGGACTCTCCATATAGCCGAAACCCGGGACTGACACTCCTAACCGACACCGCTACCCTTCCTCGAACCATTTTGATAACTTGATGAAGGCCATCAAGTCCTTTATGTCTAGCTCCGCGACCTGGCTTAAGCTAACCAGGAAGGGAACTCCCAGAGAGCGCCTTCTCGCTCCGCTTAAGGCCGGGCAGTTGCAGATGAGATGCTCCACCGTTTCCTCTTCCTCATCATCTTTGCAACTCCTGCAGCATCGTCGGTAGGGAACGCCTAGCCTTGCTGCGTGCCTACCAATAAGGCAGTGCCCGGTTAAAACACCTATTAATATGGAGATTTCCTTCCTTTTTAGGGCGTATATGTGTCTAGATCTTTTAAGATCGCATTTTGGCCAGGTTTGCTTGGATATCCGGCACCCTGGGGCTTGTAGCCATCTTTCGTTGGCTTCGCGGAGTGTATGCTCCTTCAGCATTAGCTTGCACGTGGCATACGGCATACCTATGCGCTCTTTATCTTGAAGAATCTGCTTGGTCGTGCCCTGCCTGGCAAGTTCGTCTGCCCTACAGTTTCCCTCAATGTCCCTGTGTCCCGGGACCCATGTGAGGTTCACGCGGTTCTGTTGGGCCATCTCTTGAAGAGATCGACGACAGCTGAGCGTCAGTTCAGAGTTGAACGAGTAGGAGCCAAGGGATTTGATGGCCGCTTTGCTGTCGCTGAAAATACAGATATCCTGTCCGATGGTGCGTTTACCTATCCAAGTCACGGCGTCCATGATTGCAGAAACTTCAGCCTGGAAGACGCTGCAGTGATCAGGTAGTCTAAAGGAGAGTTCTAGGTCCAAATCCCTTGAGTAAACCCCTCCTCCGACTCTGCCGTCTAACTTCGAGCCGTCGGTGTATATAAAAGTGCCGCCATTAGTAGCGGGACACCGATCTATGTTCTCCCAGTCTTCCCTGCTGGGAATGTTTATTCTAAAACAACAATCTCCGACTGTTGTGGTCGCACACCGATCTGTGCTCAGAGGGAGAAAGCTGTAAGATCTTAGAATACAGGAGTGTCCAATAGTGCTTGCGCCCCAGACGGACGTTTCCCTTAGACGCAGAGCCGATGCCGCTGCTGCCCGGTACCCTTCCAGATCGAGTGGCAAAAAGCCAAGAATGGCCTGGAGAGCTTCATTGGGCGTTGTTCTTAACGCCCCGCTTATACAGATCATGCTCGATCTGTGGACTTTTCCTAACAGATTTAGGTTTGTTGCCTTTCCTAGCGCAGGCCACCATACCACGACTCCATACAGCAAAATTGGCTGGATTATCGCAGTGTAGATCCATCTGCAAATTTTGGGGCTGAGCCCCCATTTTTTGCCAATGGCTCTTTTACACGTGTAAAGTGCAATGCACGCTTTCCTCTGGCGCTGGATGACATTCTCCTTCCAGTTAAGCTTTCTATCTAGAACTGTGCCTAGGAATTTGGCTTTATCAGCTAAGTTCAGGCGCACGCCATCTAGTTCTGGTAGGTTCAGCGGTGGTATCTTGTACCGCCTGGTATAAAGGACAAGCTCCACCTTTCCCGGGTTGATGCTAAGTCCGCAGCGAGAGGACCATGAAGAAACTTCTCGCAGTGCTACTTGCATCAAGTCACACAGGGTTTGTGGGAATTTGCCCCTATATGCAATAGCTAAATCGTCTGCATATGCCACTATCTTCCCGCCCCCCCACCTTGTGTCTCGTAGCAGCGAGTTTACGGTGAGGTTCCATAGGAGCGGGGAGAGAACACCACCCTGAGGCGTTCCTCTTGTGACATAGCGTGAAAGATCAACTGTTCCCAGTGAAGAAACTATTTTCCTTCCCTTTAGTAGTTGATCAATTAGTCCAATAAGAGACCTATTTATGCCCAGGTTTGTTAAAGCAGTGTTAATAGCCTCCGGCCTTATATTGTTGAAAGCCCCTTCGATGTCCAGAAAGGCCACGAGACAGTACTCCTTTTCGTGCAATGATTTTTCAACAATAGAGACTAGGCTGTGGAGCGCAGTTTCCGTTGATTTACCTTTGGTGTATGCATGTTGATAGCTAGAAATAAGGTTGCTATCAATAGTAGAGGAGAGATAATCGCTAATTATCCTCTCGAAGGTTTTAAGTGCAAAAGACGAGAGACTGATCGGTCTGTAGTCTTTAGGCTCATAGTGTGAGGCCTTCCCAGCCTTTGGAATAAAGACTACCGTGGCGCTTCTCCAGGAGCACGGAATGTAATTAAGAGCCAGGCAGGCTGAATAGAGAACTACCAGCCATTTAGCTGATATTTCCAGCGTGTTTATAAGTTGTGCGGGGAAAATCCCGTCTGGCCCGGCTGCCTTGAACGGCTCAAAGCTTTTGATTGCCCACCTTACCCTTTCCTCCGTAATGGGTATGTTTACCGCCAGGTTTGTTGCAGATGCTACAGGTGCATCATACAAGTTCCCCGGAAAGTGTGTGTTCAGGAGCAGCTCCAGGGTTTCCCCTTCCGTGCTGGTCCAAGATCCGTCAGGCTTCCGTAAATAGCTAATGGCTGTTTGAGTTTTTGATAGCACTCGTCTAAGTCTCGCTGTATCATCGACTTTTTCGACCCCGGTGCAGAAATTTCTCCACGAAGTTCTCTTCGCTTGCCTTAGAGCCTTTTTATAGGCCCTCAGTTTAGCTTTATATTCGAGCCATTCAGGCTCCGTACCGATGCTCTTGGCCTTGTTAAATTGCTTCCTGCATGATATACGGAACGAATCCAGGTCGTAAGACCACCAGTGGGGTCTATGTTTGCCGCGTGGTTTTGGTACTGGACAAGCCTGCTCTAGGGCATTTGAGAGCGCCGTTGTAAAGGTCGTTACCAGATCATCCAGTTCTCCCACTGATGAGGGGGCTTGTGGAGGTAATACTGGTAGGTCCCTAGCTAATATTTGGTTATGTAGCTGCCAGTTAGTGTTGCGTGGATTCCGTTTCATGACTGGCTGCTCAACAATAAAGTCTAACACAATTTCTATGTACCGATGGTCAGAAAATGAATGCTCATCAAGAACACGCCATTTTCTGACCCACTCATAAGCACCTTCGCTACAAACAGTGAGGTCTATAACCTCCCTACGAGCTTTAGTTATAAAAGTAGGCTCGTTACCCACGTTACAAACCACCAAGTTAGTTGTTAGTAGGTAGTCAAACAGAGACTCGCCCCTAGCGTTAATATCGGAGCTTCCCCACTGGACGTGATGAGCATTAGCGTCAGCTCCAATAATAAGATGGCCCGTACAGAAATTATCCACCAGATCTTTCACCTCCTTTTGTGGAGGAGGTTCTTCGGCGTCATAGGGCATATAGACCGACGCCATCGTTAGGCTGGTGCTGCCGACTGTTAAGCTGGCAGCTGTAACGTCACCATTTGAGTAGTTGGGTAATAGAAAGGTGTTTAGCTCAGACTTTACCAAAATACATGTTCTGACCTTGCCCTCATCATTGGCTTGGATGAGCTTGTACCCCTTAGTCCCCAATCCACAGATCCTAGAGCTATTGACCCAGGGCTCTTGGATAAGGACCACGTCTACGTCGCCTTTAGAAAGACGACTGCTTAAAACAGCCGAGGCTGCTTTAGATTTGTGCAGATTTATCTGAAGCACCACCAACATGAGAGAGCTCAGACATCCCTGCCGCCAGCGTGTCGTCGAGGTCTGGCCTGTTCCGGGGGCTGTCTCTCAACGAGGAGTTGTTCAGAGCACCTGCACGATTTGGCGTGGCGGGAACCCTGCTGTCTGAAGCAGCATCAACGTTAGTGTGCTCAGGTTTAGCCACGATCGTGACGTCGAGGCCTTCTTCGTCAAGCAGGCTTTCCTCTATCGCCGAGTTGTTCGCAGCACCATCGCAATTTGACGTGGCGGATAACATACTTTCCGCGTCGGACTCCTCTGCTTTCCCTTCCGATGCCTCGATCTCCGAGTCCTCCGGAGCGTCCGGAATAGCAGCGCGCTGTGCATCGCCACGGTATACGTGGATCACGATCTGACCCAAGCCGTAATGCACTCGTCCGTTGCACCGTTTAAGGGGCTCGAGCGCCTCCTTATTCAGAGTGATAACCACCTGTCTATTGGGCCCAACCACATCATCGACCAGATTGACGCCCCAATCCTGCGTCGGGAGAGACGGATTCCAGACCTGCAGCATCTCAAGAATATTCTCGGGTTCTGCAGGGACGGCAGGAATCCATGCCCTTGCCCTTGGCCGAGCAGGAATGTCCTTCCAGTCGACGACATCTAGTCTTGCCCCTGGATAGACTTCACCCAGTCTTGCAACTGCTGCCTTATACAGTGCGACAGTTCTTGCATCCTCGCACGCGAATATTTTGATCTGACCTTGGTGCCAGCCCGCGTCAGTACCTCGCGGCGGACTACCCGGAGACTCACGCATTAAGTGGAGGAGGGCCCTGCCCATTTCATTCCGGACATACAGCCACTGGTCTTTGGGGATGGACCAACGGTCGTTACCTCGGTCAATGAAACCTATAAGGATTCTGTCCTTGGTTACTTCAGCAAAGCTGAGTTTTCCCACTACGGGGTTGACCTGATGCCGCTTCGGATGGGGGTCTACCTCTCCGTCCGATCTCTGGCGTTTGAAGGGATTACCGTTCACCCTCTTAGGCACATAGGGCCTCTGGAAATTTGGTATCAGAGCTTTCGCTTCCTCCACCATCTTCCTTTCTTCCGGCGACAGCTTCTCCTGCGATGCTCCCTCATATCTTTTAAGGATCCTTGCGGCCTTTCTTTTATCCCAGTACGCAAAGCGTCGGGGAGATGCCTCTTTGGGGGGATTCAGACTCGTAGTTGCCATCGCGGTCTCTCCCTTTACGGCGTCGTCCTTCTCTTTCGAAACTCTGAAGCCAGGTCGTGAGACTATTGCCCCAGATGTGAAGAGATTGGGTTTCGTACCAGCGCTTGATGGAAGCTTAGCTTCCGCCGTTTTCTGCTTGACTGCGTAGGCAGCCGCACTGTTGCTTGCTCCCATCAAGTCACTCTTACTTGATAGCAGTTTGGGGGATGACTGACCCGTAGTTTCCATCGTTGTCGGCCTCCCAGTTAACTTTGAGGCGGAGTTTGTCCTCCGGCGTTGTGTTTTCGCTTGCTCCAGCATAGTTCTTCTCTGCTGCGGAGTAAACGAAGTCGTTAATTGCTTTGTATTTTGTGTGTTCTTCATCTTGTTCGTACGACCCCTCGCCGGACAAGGCCAGCTTAGGGTCAAGGGTAGTGTAAGGGGAAGTGTGTCGTCCGCCGCGGCAGAGCCCCATACCGCGGTAAGACCATAGTTACTCCCTGAGGCGGCCCGGTATCAGTGAGGCTCCGTTCGACTACAGCCACGATTTGCCTCCCGGCTGCAAACGTCCAATGGGCACGGTATCGCATAACACCCTGGATTGGGAGGGAAAAGTTTTGCACATTTATATAGCGAGCCGCTTGCTTCAAGACAGACGCCCGCTTACAGCCGCACCTCTTGGTGTACAGACGCTGCGAAAAAGACCTCGGTGAGCCCTTAAACCAAGTATGTCAGAGTGGCCCCCCCGGGGCTCCCTCTCTTTCTGCCGCGAGCCTAGGTAGCTCAACGTTGCCCAGAGTGCACGAACGAGGACGCAAGAGTCGGGATTGAGCGCGGTCACTCAGCAACCACACCCCATTACACTCCAAAAAATAAATTAAAAAAATGACAAAAAAAAAATTAAATTAATAAAATAAAACAAAAAAATTGATAGGAACAAATTAAAAAAAAAAAAAATAATAAAGTAAAGTAAAATTAAATAAAATATAATGAATTAAAATAACATAAGATAAAAAATGGAATAAAAATATAAAATAAAAAAATAATAAAAACAAAAAAAAAAAATAAAAATAACAAAAAAAAAAAAATAAAATAAAAAATAAAAATAAATGAAATAAAAAAAAAAAAAAAAAAAAAAAAAAAAAAAAAAAAAAAAAAACATTACAAAAAAAAAATTAATAAGAACAAATTAAAAAAAAAAAAAAAAAAAAAAAATAATGAAGTAAAGTAAAATTAAATAAAATATAATCAATTAAAATAAAATAAGATAAAAATGGAATAAAAATATAAAATAAAAAATAAAAAAATAATAAAAACGAATTGAAAAAAAAAAAATAAAATGAAAAAAAAAAAAAAAAAAAAAAAAAAAAAAAAAAAAAAAAAAAAAAAAAATTTAAACGAAAAAAAAAAAAAATATAACAAATAAAATTAATTGAAAAATAATCATATATTTAAGAAAAAAAGGTATGATAAAATAAAATATAATAATTTGAAATTGGAAAAAAATTAAAATAAAAAAAATGAATAAGGTCAAAAAAACTTGAAAAAATATGAAATAAAATAAAATGATATGAGATATTCGAATGGAAAATTGCTTGCTTGATTTTCACAACTGCGTATATAATTTTCAGTTTAAACCTTTGAGTTTTCTTTTCTACCTCTTCAGTTATTTATTTTCAGTTCAGCTTTCAGTCTCTAGTGTCTTCTTAGACATATTTAGCTGCACGCTTAACTACTTTGCTTGTATACCTTCAACCAACGAGCTTAGTATGTAACCCGATATATGAAGTGAATTTATTTATACCTTGTTTTGTGTTAGAAGCAACATACTAGAGCAATGCTCTCGATATCCCAAAGGAAAAGTAGGCTTAGGCAACAAACGAATGTAGGTGTTAGGCCAAAATATACCTAAGATATAAGCGAGCCACGAGAGGCTTCCACTTACAAATACTGCTGATATATGCGAATGTGTGTGTGAAGTATAATTTTACACATAGATACAAGCAGATAATGAAACAAGTACAATTTTGCCTTAACATATGTGTCGGTCCGATTTGGTAAATTGGAAAATACCGGAAAGCCGAAAAGGATATTATATTGTATGTTTCCCCTTAATCGTCTAGCGTTCGCTGCAGCCTACATTTACATACATATCGCTTCTTTTAGCCGCATCGTATGTGTAAATTTGGTTTTTGAACACCACACAGTCATACCAACCTAAACATAATAGATTGAATTTTTCGGCAAACAGCATTTGATTTAGTACTGCCGTTTCCGTTTCATATGTGTGCAGTGAACGCCTTTCGAGTAGCATCGCACCACCGCAAACGTAACTACCTACAACCGCCTTCTCTTCTTCTTCTCCGATGAGGACGTTGGCCCTTTATAGCCACTTTTTCGATTTGTCTTTGCGCTCGTAACTCTTGGCTGTCTCGCCTTCTATGTTCATATAGAAGTTGCCTAAAAGTTCTTGCCACACGTTCATATATCATTAGCTGCAAACGGTACTCTATAACGAAAGTGAGTTACAAAAAAAAGGAACTGAAAAAATAACTTTTTTTTTTTTGGTTTCAAATTTTTGTTTCTCCATCTTCCAATGAGGCCAAACTACACTACATAGGTAGCGAGACACAGTCATAGAACATCGATTTGTGGCTGAGTTATTGCTTAGGCGCTGTTACCAATTCATACTAGACTTAGCCAAAAAAAATAGCAGAAAGCCGTCCGGAAGAAAATGTAAATTTAGAACAGGCCTTGACATCTAGTGGCGGAATTGTCCAAAAATCTGAGAACTCAATTCGAAATTCTTGCTGCGCTTGTGATAGCGCTGTGATCGCACTGATCAATCAATGGATTTCGTTATGCTAAATTTATCACTTGCAAGCAACGACTCTACTATATACGCTGTTGCTTCGGTGCTTGCTAGTGAGCGACGTAGCAAAAAGAGATACCATCATTTGATTGGCGCTCTTTTACTTATGCACCCTCACTTTCAATTCTACCGGGCCCTGATTTAGAACGATTATTTTGGGGAATTCTAAACAAGCTATCATGGAAGAGTTAGAATTAAACTTTGACGTTATTTTTTTGGGTATATGCAAATTTATGTCAGTAGGTATACTTTGAAAAAAAAAAAAAAAAAAATTAGAAATTAGAAATTTGCCTTGCCTAATGTACTCCAACTTCCAACCTTTACACATTCCAGTCTGTACAAGTTTATACTTTTCACGTAAAAGTATTTGTATAGTGCAAAGATTATTTTAGGAAAAAAAATTATTCTATACCATTTCCCTCTGTTCACTCTATCTTGTCTCTCTCCCTTCTCTTGTAGGTTCAGGTATTTTTCAGAGCTCATATTCTGTCTGTTTGTGGCACCGTGATGAACTTAATAAGGCGTATATTTTCATAGCTCTGAGAGTTGTTGAGTGCGTTAGTGGCGCTATGGCTGTCGTCGGCTTTCCAAATTTTTTTTTCATCTTTATCTTTACTTCATGTTTTTAATGCTATTTTTTCGTAGCCTTACAAGTATTCATACCCACAGACGTTACCACTACACTCACCTTCCCTGTGCTATGCTCTCATCAGGTAGAGATATAATGCAAGTGAGCTGTGAGCAGAATTTCGTTCAGCAACGGAACGCCTACGAACAATTCTCAACCGTTTTATTATTACTTATATTTATGTATACAGATACCTACTTGATGATGCTCTCGCATCGAGGTTTATTGGAATTCTTGTTCATAAAATAATTACGGATTTTCCAGACATCTAGACCCCTACGGGGACAAGACCACATTCGAAATCAGAAGCTATCTAAGAGTTCATAGACTTATGCTCGATTATTCCTTCTTAATCAGATACGCCGAAGACGTTGCTACATTACAACCCGAAGTGCAGAAGACGCGCACAGCTAGAAGGAATCAACGAGGAAACTTTCAGCCTATAGAAAGAGCGCTCGGAGACTGACTACAAGTTACACGACTGTGAAGTGGCTGTATGACGACGCAGACGGCAACGAAAGTGAACGCCCCTGCTTCAAATGCTCACGTTAGAGCTAGGAGCGACATGGGCTCGAGTGAAGAGTCGGAAAGATCAAAGTAGATAACGTCATCGTCAAATCATTGGTCCTTCAGGGCAGCGCAAAATTAGGCAATCAAGTAAGTGCTGGACTTGAGCACTACAGGATTGTCTTACTAAATTAAAAATATGGAGCTCTACTCTAAGGGACGTGTCCACGGGCATACGTTTGGAAAGACGGCATCAATTGTGATGCGTTAGGCATTTTTTATCAAAGTAAAAAGTTCACTTTAATTGACTAAAAAAGAGGTACATATATATATCAAATCGTTTTACTTTTATTACAGCTTTAATATTTTCTAAAAATAATAAAAAGTTAATTTTCTTTTTCGTTTTTTTTTGTGCAAAAGCTTAATCAAAAGTGAAATTTCCACTTTTCTTTTCAATACAAAAGATCAATCATTATATAGATCAAAAGTTCGACAAAAAGCTTCAACTTAGAAGCTCATGAAGCTTAGTTTTCTTATATATCCCTTAAACTTTTGGAAGCTTTTTCATAGTTGACAAGAATGATGAGCTTTTGTACTGACTGTATGAGGCCGTATGTAAAAAAGCTCCGCAAAGCTGTAACAAATCTCTGTTTTTTTATCAATTTTTTGTTACTTTCATATTACTTATAAATAGGCACTAAACTTAAGCAGAGAATAAGAACTAGACGTTAATATAAAACAAGTAAAAAATCCGCTAGGTGGCGTACAGATGGGAGTATTAAAAAAACCCGTTCGAAACTTGAGATATGACCATCGATTTTCAAGTAGATTCCAGTGTGCTGTAGACTTAAAACCTGCTGAATCACTAAAGTGCAGTAAACTGGGGAAGGAAAAAATATACCCCTAGATGGCGCATCTACTTACATAACTATCTATTTTTAAATACCTTCCCATTGAGTTATCGACTTAGACTGAAACACATTACATTTTTAAAATCATGATAAATATCTTCAACACATCGCTTCTGCCACATAAGATCATGTTAGTATAATTATGTGTAACATCTTCAAATTTCCAGTTGCCACTGCTATCTTGAACACTATCTTCTGTAACTCCTCCATTTGTTTCTTGTACGCTCCTTTGGGCAACATTTGTATGTACATTAGCGTATTGCCATTAGATATGGCTGCCATCATTGTCAGTTCCGAAGTACATGGTTGCACCACAATTGATAATGACAGTGGCATTGTTGAACAACAAATGTGGCATCGGTCTCAAGTGTCTATTCACATTCGAAGATTTATTGTAGTTATTGAGTGTTTATTTATTTTTGAGAATCATAAAAAAATTATAAAGGCAAAGTATGTGAGTGAGTACAAAAATATTTAGAAGGAGGCGAGATTTTGAGTATTGTTGGAATGAAAATTGTTTACAGAGTAATGAAAATGAGGCAAGGAGGTATAGAACCTCGCTTAAGGCAGCAACAGGGTGTTACAAATGAATAAGATGAGCAACGTCTATTCACATTCGAAGTTTTATTTTAGTTGCTGAGTGTTTATTAATTTTTGAGAATTACAAAAAAATTATAAGGTATTATGTGAGTGTTTATAGAAATATAAGGAGACAATTTTTTGAGTGCTGTTGGAATGAACATTTTTTTTACAGAATAATGAAAATAAAGCTGAAGAGGTGAAGAACTTTGCTTAAGGCATAAATAGGGTGTTACAACTGAATAAGAAGAGCAACGTGTTGATGAAATCAACATAGTATCGAAAACTCGGCTTTAAGATTTAGTCAGTTCGCTCTTGCTTTTGGCAATGTGTTAGGATCAGTATCTTGAAATATGAGTAAGAGCTTTCATTGCTCCTTTGCTGCAGTATAAAGTGGAATACGGAGAGAAGGATGACCGGGAAACTTTTAACTAAATGCCTATTACAATTTTATAATATGTAAAGTTTCTATGGTTGAAAAGTTCTCGGAGAAAAATTCAGGTCGAGTCACCCTATATTGCGCAGCAACATTTGGTATTTCTCTCAAGTCCTCGCTATCGAATCGATTGTGATAAAATTGCGAGCAGCTGTGAACGGTGACTTCTCTTAGCATTGCCTTCAAAAGCATAATTTGTGGTGCTCAAACTTGCACCGGTATGTGTGCTTATCTTTTGCGGTAAATGTACAAATAAATTGATAACAAAAACAACTAAAACAGGTTGAACAACCACGAATGTTTGTGTTGGCGCTTTAGCTATCTAATGAAGCATTACTTTTGAAGTGGCCACACAACAGCAGTCATAATTCTCTTAGACTACCCGCAGAAAGCTTTGACTCCTCGCTACTCACTGCTATCATCACTAGCAAACGATGGCGACTCATGGTAGTTAGGCCACCTCCGCTTTAGTGTAGCATTCGAGCATACATCCGTTTGTTGATATCGTTTGACTGGTTTGGTTTCTCTTTGCTGCCCTCAACTGAACATCTTTCGTGCTCGTCCTGCCACAGTCAATGGTCAATCAATTTAATTGTGTGTGAAACGTTTTGTCAAAACACTTGTACACCATAAATTGATTTCCACAGCTGGTCGTTCTCAATTGAGCGCCCTTGCTTCACTTGACCCGCCAGTGAGTTGAACTAATGTTATTAAAAGTACAGTCAGACATAGCTTAAAAGGACATCATCTAAAAATAATAGTTAATAATAAAGTAAAATAAAATAAAATAAAACAAAATAAAATAAAACAAAATAAAATGAAATAAAACTAAAAAATATGAAATAAAAAATTTAAGAAAAATAAAAAAAATAAAAAAAAAGATAAAAAAAATTGAAAAAAAAAATTAAGTAAAATAAACAAATAAAATTAAATAAAAAAGTGAAAAAAAAACAAAAACCAAATAAAAATATAAAAATAACTAAAATAAAAATGAAATAAAAAAATTAAAAAAAAAATTTAAGAAAAAACAAAAGTAAAAAAAAAAAATAAATTAAAAACGTATTAAGTAAAATGAAACCAACTAAAACAAAATAAAATAGAATAAAAAAAAATTAAATAAAATAGAAGAAAAAAAAAATAAAAAATTTATATTTAAATAAAAAATAAATAAAATATAATAAAATAAAAAAAAAACAAAAAAGAAAAGTAAATAAGCTAAAATAAAGTAAAATTAAAAAATGTAAATAAAATAAAAACAAATAAAGTAAAATAAAAATAAAAAAAAAAACTTTTCTCCAGTTTTAAGTTATTTATTAACGTTTCTTCATAAAAAATTCAATATTTTTGAAAT
>CAXKVI010000002.1:142548730-142551230 GCA_964058755.1 Campiglossa producta
CCACACTTTATCTGTCTTTGATGGTAATATTTTCGCTTTCAAGACACTTCAAGGATTTCAGTCGCAGAGACTTCAAGTGTCACTCCCAATCCAAGTCGTGTTTGCCGTTGTTGAAATAAAATACTGCAATTTAAGCGAAATATACTCGCGTTCGTATGTTACATTCTTGTACGCACAAGCATGTTGCTGTGTGCGTGTGGTTGGGAGGGGAAAGGGGCGTAGGTAATTCGCAATAAATTTTTGCTTACAGTTACAAATGTGTTTGTATGAAAATGTATGCTCTTGTCTCTTTAGGATGTTATATTTGGAATTACCTGCGTTTTGTATCTTCTTTTGGGGGCACACCGAGTGCCATGTGAGGAGCTTGTTGTGAAATTTAACGTGTAACGTTATTACTCTTAAAATGTGCTCGGGTTTTAAATATATGTTCTCTTCTTAAAAAAGTATCAAATCTGATTCTAACATTGAACCGAAGTTGTTAAAAACTACTCTTTTCCGCAAAGATCTTGCGCCCGAAATCGAAAAAAAAAAAATTGTTTAGTTGAGAAGCTGCTTATGGATCAGAGCTTTGGGAGCAACTTCTCTATCACCTTTCACACCTAAGAGCAAACATTCGACGACCGGAAGGGTGTACAAAGCTGTGAGGCTAAGTTCGTTAAAAAATTTGTAGAGCAACGTCTTTTAGAAAATTTGAACTGACTTCTCGTCATTAAATCAAGTTTAATAAAAGCGGTGCAAATATTTGCAAACATTTTTTTTAGGAATCGATAGAAAGTATTTCAAACTCTCATTTTATTGAAGTTTGAGGGTGTAGCACGCTTTAGCACACAAAAGTTTTACCTTTACTAAGAAGCAATGGTAGTAAAATTTTTTGCAAGCTTGTATATGTTTTAATTGTTGGTCGATTGCACTGATTTTTTCTTTACTAGGCCAACATCACAACTAAGACCTCACTATTAAAGGTTATACTTAGCTAAGTGAACAAAAATTCTAAGCTTGCAAAATGTTTAAAATTAAAACCAAATTTGGTTCAAAAACAAAACAGTCAACCCATTACAAATTTTCACCCACATCCAATACATACCACCACCGCTTAAGCGTTTATTGACCATTACAATTAGTATGAAATTTCCGTCATGAGCTCAGTGAACTCTCATCAAATTAACTACACCACAATATTATCGCCCATTACAATTAAGGTAAGCTGAAATTAGATGACGATAAACAGAATTGCTATGTGGGCTGTCACAAAATCTTCACACCCGCTTTCGTAACTGCATACTCGTACTGAGGTTTACTAATTACATTCAATAGCTTCCAATACCTTTCAAAGGCACACACACCTTCAATGTCCATACTTCCTTCCTGTCTGCAAGATGTCTGTGGATAATGGAAATTATCTAAGCGTAATTAGATAAACGCATATAAAAGACACAACATTCAACATGACAATCCAAGACAGTTATGTTTATTGGTATTCGACAACAAAACATTTCCAATTTCAAGTGGACTTATACCAAGCGCATAGCGCGCAAAATACCAACAAAGTCAAATAATATTGATTAGATATTGCAATGATGGTACCAACAGACACGAACTGGAGCTGGGTGTCACATATGTGCAGCTTATCTGTTTGTAATTTGGTCATTTGCGGTGATTAGAAGTGTCATCACAACACCTACATTTGATAGTTGGTGGCAAATTGTCCATGGCGGTAACATGTTGCAACCCAGTCAACAACAGAAAAAAGATTCCGAAATATCCGAAACTCGATTACGAATGAAACTACCTTTAAAACATAACTTGGGATTTGGAAAAGATCGTGTCTTGAGATACCATCAGTTGGTCCTCTAAGACCATCAATAGGTTTAAGGCGACAGAGGCCGATTCCAAAAGCTCATTTCTTAAAGAAACCAAGATTTATTCAAAAAATATCAGAGCGCGTTTACAAACCCTGACAGTCCTCCAAAAGCCTGAATGATTTTAAAAATTCAGAGAATCGACTCTTACGGTGTATATTCCCTAAGAACTAAAGGAATTGACAGTTTATCCTCCGAGCATTATGGGGATCAAAGAATTGCTACCCCAATGACACGAAACTCGATTCCTGAAGAAGCCAAACACTGTTCAAGGGATATAATTTGATCGTTTTAGGTTTTCTAAAAAATAAATTGATCCATGGAGGAACAACGTCGAAGAATCAAAGAACCGTTCAAGTCACAACCGCCCATATTTTGATTGTGTTATCGTCAATTAGGAATACTAGGAAAAAAGCTGTTTCATTTTATTCCGTTTCGGTCACATTTTGAATTGTTGTGGGGCTTTGAAATTGCCAAGTTGCCAATTATTGGAGTCTCCGATATTTGACTAGATAAACGCCCGAGTTTTCTTGTAATTACAACTTGAGAATTAATTGAAAATCATATGAAAATTGTGTTTTCATTCCACTCCGTTCCACTCCGTTCCACTCAATATATATCAAAGGTTTCAGTTAAATATT
>CAXKVI010000002.1:142556230-142582960 GCA_964058755.1 Campiglossa producta
CATCTTAAACCACTGTCCAACGGCCACAATCACCTAGGCTGTCGCTTTGAAACAAAGCAAAAATGCTATGCAAGCGTCAGCAGAGATTTGGGCAAATTCCTCATGATGTGCCAGCATGACAGGATATTCCAATAAGCAGAGCAATATAGAGTCATACTAGTCAGACTAATAAACACATACTTTGAAGCATAAAAGAGCTACCCAGTAGGAACGCTTTTAAAGAGGTTTTCGATTAAGTTCAAAATTTCATAGGTCGCTCTCCAAAAGCTTCTAGCTGATATATAATTATTCCGGAAGTTAACTCCTTTTATGGAAAGTGAGATTTGAATAGGAAATAGAAAAGGGGACGGAAATATGCAACAGAAATTAAAAATTTTAGTGTCTATATTCATAGTATGCTTCATTCTAAGACTTTCTACTTGGGTGTTGCCACTTCAGGCGTTTTATAGGGTTGCCACCTATTCCATTTTTTTTAACTCTGAGCGAGATACGCTAATATGGGCAAATGAAAGGTAATTTTGGGCGTATATCAACGAAAATATTTTCAGGTAGGGTTGCCACCTCCCCAGAATTTACTTATTCCTATGTGTATCGACTTTTATCTCGTGAACATATCAACCGATTTGGATGCAATTTGGCATATATAAAGTATGCTTCATTCTAAGACTTTTTATGTCAACGAAGATTTTTTCAGGCAGGGTTGCCACCTTGTACGTATTTTATTTATACTTGTATCGACCACTATCTTGGGTATTTATCAACCGATTTGATTAAAATTTGGCATATAGATAGTGTAATTCATTTTTATATATTTTTTACTTGGGTGTTGCCACTTAAGTCAATTTACAGGGTTGTCATCTATAGCGATTTTTTTTAAATATTGAGCCAGATTGCCCATATGGCCATCAAATGAAAGATATTTTCAGCGGCATACCATCTAAGATAGTTTGCACTAGGGTTGCCTTTGTTCAAATTTGGTTTATTTTTAAACTTTATTGTTGGGTGTTGCCGGTTTAGGCGGTTTACAGGGTTGCCACCTATCAATTGTTTTTTAAATACTGAGCAAGATATGCCGTAATGGGTATCAAATGAAAGGTATTTACAGCGGCATTAACTTAGATATTTTTAAGTAGGGGAACCCATTGACTGTGGAGCAGTTTTCAGGGTTGCCACCTATTTTTTTTATTAATGAATTTTTATAGCATTAGACACCTAACAAGTAATGATAATAAGGAAATATGAATTATTGAAAATGTTGAGAGGACTTTGAAGGTTTGAAGTGAACTAAACTTGAGAAATCTATTTCAAAATGAACGTTTCTATTCTAAACATTCTCACCTTTTTGATTAGTTTCAACAAAAAAAAAAAAAAAGAATACCCTACAAGGTAGTTGGGCGCACCTACACCGCCACCATATTGCCAATATACTCTCACACATACTAGTCTATTGTGAAATTGTTATTGTTGCAGCAACGACTTAACTTTGCCTTTGTCATTTTGTCTTGGCGTTGATGGTGTTACCATGAAAATGCCACATTTTAATTTCCATTTTAATTTGCAGACAATGTCCACTACGTGAAGTAGTTAATTTGTTGAGGTGCGGTCACACAAAATACTAAATATTTGCACATCTATGGTATGTCAACAAAAAAAAAAAAAAAACACAGAAACACTACAACAAATGCACACTAAATCACACACACAAGCACA
Source organism: Campiglossa producta (assembly GCA_964058755.1). Classification (NCBI taxonomy): domain Eukaryota; kingdom Metazoa; phylum Arthropoda; class Insecta; order Diptera; family Tephritidae; genus Campiglossa; species Campiglossa producta. The sequence continues at coordinate 142,557,941 of CAXKVI010000002.1, forward strand.
TACATAAGCACCTACAAGAGGTGAACTAATTGCGAGAAATGATTGGTATGTTGACTTGTATTGCATAGATGGGAATGTGTCCGCCTCTGTGCTTGTCGCTTTGTCTCGCATATCCGTAATTATACTCTTCAACATTGCATACTGTAATTAAAGTTAAGTAACAGTTACGATATTAAGAGCGTTAAATTGTTAGTAACCGCCAGTAATGTGCATGATTATTATCCTTTTTGTCACTAATACTTTTCACTCACACTCTTCGTATTCATTTTCTAATAAACTTCACTTTACCATTCACATATTTATGCGTTGGTGTGGCTGTGTGTGTGTGTGTGTCGTAGTTTTTTAATTGCGACTAGTTGGAAAAAGTATTCATTTCATAGCCATCATCATCATTATTATCATCATTTTTTTGTCATTATTATTATCGGTATCCCTGCTTAACAGTCTTTTCTCTTGCTTTTGCCCATTCTTCTCGTTCATTCATAGTTTTCAATTTCATTGTCTTTTCTCTTACCTGCCAACGTCGCATAATCTCATTAATTTAGCTCTTTTTTATGCTTAAAATCCTCATTCATTAATTCATTTACCTCGTCTCGTTGTCTTATTTAATCTAGTTTTAGCTAAAAATGCAAGCAAATTAAAGTTTTATTGCAAAACTTTTAAAAATGGTTTTTTATGATGTGATTTTGATAGGAGTACACATTGAGGTCCGTAAGAAAATATGAAGCTGAGATTTTAAAAGTCTTTGACGAATCTTTGAAAATTTAGAACTGTCTGCTCTGGAAAAGATTGGACTACACAAATTTCAAGTTGGTTGTTCTTGAATAGTTGGACCTATCACCAGCTTAGACGCCAACTGAATGTTGTTTGTAAAATGGGCATACTTCTTTATTATAGACTAGGCAGACAACGCCGTTTTTCGTTCAGAATCTACATATCTCTTCCTCCCAAATTGATTGTAGTAGGAATTTTCCCTTCGATACATGTCTTTCAGATCTGGAGAGCTGTTTACTCGAATATTTCAACTTCCAAATCATCTTCTTTTGACACGACTTTTTCGATATAGTTTCCTTTTTCAATTATGTACTCAGCCCTAGCTTCTGCGATTGATTATCTCCAGACATGCCTTGTACCTTAAGACAGTATTTTCATTTCGTCTTCTCTTCACCTACATCACCTCTTAACCCTTAAAACCTCTTTACTTTCCGTCTAACTAATGGGGGCGATATACCAACAGATTATCGTATCCTGTAACGAGATTTAACGGAGGGTTCAAATTTTTTCTTTTAATTTCGGGGATATTTTTCTTTCACAGTTTCTTTAAAGCTGGCCTTTATGCTTGTTTTTTAAAAAAAAATATATATCTACATTTTTTTAGTATGGGCACTGTCAGATTCAAGGTACAACTTATGTAAAGCGTTTAAAAAGTTACTGAATGTGTATTACGTAAACGCAAAAATATGAGTTGGTAGTTTTACTATTTCTTTGTGTAATTTTTCCTGTATTTTTTTTTTGTAATTTTTACTATATTTTTGGGTAATTTTTTTACTGTATTTTTTGTGTAATTTTTAGTATATTTTTTACTGTTTTTTTGCATTACTTTTACCATATTTTTTGCGTAATTTTTACTATAATTTTAGTGAAATTTTTTGTATATTTTTCGCGTAATTTTCCCCCTTTTTTGCGTAATATTTACTTAATATTTTATTTTATATTTTTACTTTATTTTTTTATTTTTTGCGTAACTTTTACTGTGTTTTTTGTGTTAATTTGACTGTATTTTTTGTGTAATTTTTACTATATTTTTTGCGTATTTTTTTACCTTAATTTTTGTATTGTATTTTTACTGTATTTTTGTATTAATTTGACTGTATTTTTTGTGTAGTTTTTACTTAATTTTTTACGTAAATTTGACAATTTTTCTTATGTAATTTTTACTATATTTCTTCGGTGTTTTTTCTATATTTTTATGTGTCTAATTTTTTACTATACTTTTTACGTATTTTTTACTAAAATGTTTGTGTAATTTTTGCTTTGCTTTTAATATCAATTTTATTAAATTTTTTTGTATAAATTTTACTATTTTTTGTATAATTTTTATTAAATTTTTTGCGTAATTTTTCAAATTTTTTTTGGTAGTTTTTACTATATTTTTGTGTAAATTTTACTATATGTATGTAAAATAAGACTTTTTGGATCCCGAAGGGGGTTTGAAACTGAAAAACCCTCCCCGTGGATGATCCCGAAGGGGGGGGGGCTTTGAACCTGAGAACCCACCCGTGGATCCACCTCTGACTCCGCTACTTGCACTCTTTCCATGGAAACGCGTTGACCCTTAGACCCTTCGAGCCTTCGGATCGTGTCAAGGTGCACATTTAAGGGAAGGCATAACTTACCTCTGGTATTGTACAATTTCTTTAACCGTTTCTCCCTCTTAACTTTCTCTTTCCCGTGTTTCAATTGGAATTGAACTTTGGAAGAGGACATCTGCACTTATTGTTCTACTGTGACTGGCAGGACATGAAAGGGGACTGAGTATTAAGGACTCAACATTTATAGTTTCGCCACCCAACACTGCTGCGGTTTCTCTGCACACTTTTCGATCCTTTGCAGAGTATATCGACGGCTGAGTGGAGGGTCACTATTTCTTAAAATAGTTAGCAAAAGTACCTTTAGAGAATTTTTTTCCATGCCGTGTTAGGTAAATTTTTTTCAAAACTGTCGTATTTGAGAACGGCCGCCATCTAAACCAAAACTCAATACATTTTTAGTTTCGAGAATAACTTTGAAATCTGTGGGTGTTCGATAAATCTCGTCGCCACTTAGCATTAGACGCCAAAAGGTGATGATTTTAATGACTTACGGTCTACTACAACCAGAACAAAAAGTAAACAGACGCTAGAGAATGGGATAAGAATTAGCAGTTCAGCAGCAAGTTACTGCTGCAGAAACAATTTGGGCATATTCTTTGCTAGCACAGTTGCAAAATACCAGATAATGGAATTAGAAAACAGTTGCTCGGTTAAAATATGGAGTTCCTTGGAGAAACCTTGCTTTAATAATAACTTTTAAGGCCTAGGTAGCAATAAGTTTGATCGTATAAAATCGTAGAGGAAGCAATTTGATTTTTTAACGTTCGAAAGGACATTTTGACGGAGCGACCTTAGATGTTTTATTGACAGCTGATTATGCTTGGCGAGAAGGTTTCTTTTTTTTTTTTTTTAATTCTCAGTATCTAGATCGACTTTTGTCCAAAGAATTATTTTTCATGGAAATAATTTTTTATCCACCCTAATCTTCGGCTTTGTGTGATATATGAAAGTTTTATGCACACTACTAGCCCTTCCTCTTATATTATATTCCTTATCGTCTGACCCACATTTTGCACCCTTTTCTGTTACTCTCAACCAAGTATGTTTTATATTGGCTCCAACCGACTTTCTACACACCTTTCACTCATGCCACTCAGCAAATATTTTGATTTAATATGAAATTGGCATGCTCCGTATCACCGATGTTTTTATTGTACAACATATTTAAAATTTTTCTTTGACACATTAAAATATTTGTCATAAATAATGTCCATATCTTGATGCTAAGCCAGTTTTTGTTACCACGACTTGCGTGCTGCGCCACCTAAACTCTAATTTCATTCCACTCTACTTATTTTTATTTTACCCAAGTCATATTTCTTTATTGACTGCTGTTGGCTTTTTTGTGATTCCCTTTGGCATACTATATTTCAATTAAGAGTAGCGCATTGAATGATTTAGGAAGATATTGGTTCTATGAGTGGAATATAACTCAATGACAAAAAAAAAAAAATCAATCAGGCCTTGCCTGCCTTAAGCATGTGGATATGGCGTGTGGCCAATAGAGTTTTTTATAAGTGAAAAATATGCAAGTAGTATATGCATGGTTAGAAGAGATCCCACAAGACCGTAAAAACACGCTATGCTGTGCCAGAAAATAGAAAAAAATACACTTAGAAAAAAGTTTCCTTAATTTGGCTCCAAAGGCATGGCTTCCTGAAACTAAGTAAAATATGCCTTAATTTAAAGACTATTTACTAAAAATGAAGACTTTTTCCTCAATTTAATTAAGTAAGCCTTGTCTTTGCAGTCAAATAAGGAAATTTTTCCTTGAAATAAGGAAACTCTTTTTTGAGTGTATGTTAAAATTTTTGAAAAGTTCATTAAAAAATGTGAAAAAGCAAGAACAAAAAATTGAGATGCACTACTTTGGAGGTTATTTTTGGGGTCAAGTAATATTCTCCATTGATCGGGATTCTTTTTTCAAACTGCCAATCTAAAAAAACTTCAGAAAACAAAGGACTGTATAACGAATCCACACCTTTGAATTTTTATAAGGACAACAGGGTCCTTTACAAGGATATTAAAAAAAACGCATTCGCTAGAAAAGGACATTGAGATAGCGAAAAAAATGTTTTCCAGTAAAAAAAATTGTGTATATCTTGAAATTTTGCACTTCTTCTAGGTTAAGCATTGAATTTTTATAAGGACAACAGGATCCTTTACAAGGATATTAAAAAAAAACGTATTCGCTAGAAAAGGACATTGAAATTTCAAAAGTATTTTAGTAGATAGCGAAAAAATATGTTTTCCAGTAAAAAAAATTGTGTATATCTTGAAATTTTGCACTTCTTCTAGGTTAAACACGGCGTATGAGTAACATTTAGTTTTTCAAGTAAATTTCAATAATTCTACAGATTAGTGCCCACATACATATCTACATTTTGTTGAAAATTTTCGTGACGCATTACAACTTTTGTTCCTTTAAAAGATAGCTTGCGCATCTGATACGGACAAAAAGACTGATTAACTAATTATGAAGTGAATTCTTGCAGGGCCTACTGCCAGCCTCATCTTTCAGTTTTCTTCAAAATTCTACTTTCTCAGTTTATTATTTGTCTCATTTAAGTCAAGCACATGCACACAAAGCTTACAGCAAATACATTTCTTCTACAAAGCACTTCATGCAAATATTTTCCGGTGCTACGGTGCGTATGAGTAACTTCATTTCAAGCGAAAGTGAATATGGCACAAATTCACATTTCTCTAAGGAAACCGCACTCATATGAATATTATGCAAGTTTTACAAGCGTATTGCTGCGATTAAAGTAAGCAAAGCACGAAAAACTATTTCATTTTAAATTGAAGGGAACAATTTAGATATAAATTGCATATAGAACTTGCTGCCTTTGCTAAGTTTTACAATACATATTTCTTGGTTTTTTAATCGAATGCGACTTTCGTTTACTGTCTGAGGAGCATATAAATATGAAATATTTTACTGGAAAATATGGTATTTAGATATGTATTAGACTGTCCTAAAAAATCAACAATCAAAAAATCAACCCGTGCCGGCTTTAATATTACTGCTTGCTACTTTAAGGGATAATTGAAATTTAGGCTAAATATAGCATTTTTTAATTATCCTTCAAGGACATGGAAATAATGTCGTTTGAAATTTGTATCCTTTTTCAACTTTCTATAAACTTGATGTGTTAAAAAAATTGGTAATCTATTAAATATCCTAGGAATTGATTTTACAATATTGGTAGCAAATGAAAGATTTTCATGAGAGTCTGAACGGTTATATCAACCGAAACATGAATAAAATTTATCTGAACTTTTCGTACTTGAATGTTACTCATACGCCGTGTATGACATATAAATTGGGCACTATAATTGCAAAATTTCAAGATAAACACAATTATTTTTGCTAGAAAACGTATTGTTACGCAATATACTAAAATCTATTATATATAAATGCGCAAACATAACAGGTTCCTCCCTTTTTTGCAATAACCACAATTCTAAGGTATATAAAATTTGGTATGTATCGATATATCTCGCCGAGCAGGGTGTTCGACAACAAACCAAAAATTTAAAAAAATTAATTATAATATGATTTGAAAATCCCACCACTACAAGTGCTATACACGCATTCGCTTTATAGAGCCGCTGTTATGGGTGTATGTATGTAGGTATGACCACTTGCATTGTTGTGTTGGCATTCATTGCAGTAGGGTGAGTTGTTTTGTTGGCAGCAATAAGATAACATGAGCCAGCGCGTCAACTTTATTGAGCTTAGGTACAAACAGTGTTTACAACACAAAATCTGTGCGTGGGGATTCAGAGAAGCAAATGCTTTTAAAAAAAAAAGCACAAATAAGCTAGATCATGCACAAGGCCCTTCGTGGCTAGACTTAGTGAAATAAAATAAAATGGAAAATTGATAAAATTAAAAAAAAAGTAAAATCAGAAATAGAAAAGTGATTGAAAGTAAAAAAATAAAATTTGTTGGAAATGAAAGGAAAGGGAATAATATAAAATACATAAATAAAATGATTAAGAAAATAATAGGAAAGGAAAGGGATGGATAAAAGGAAAATTAAGGTAAGTTAAGGTAAGGAACGGAAAATATGACAGAAAAATCAAAGGGAAAGGAAAGGAATGGAAAAGAAAAAAGGAATGGAAGAAAGGAAATGTAATGTAGGTAAAGCAGTGGAAAAGAAAAGCAAAAGGAGAAAGACACAGAAAGGAAAGAAGAAAAAAAGAAGGGAAATAAACGGTAACGAGGAAGAAGGTATGGAAAATAAATGAAAATAAAAAGAAAGAAAAATAAAGGAAAGAAAGGTAATGAAAAGCTAAAAAAATAATTTAAGGAAATGAATGAAAGAAAAAGACAAGCAAATGAGTTGCGGAAAGGAACAAAAGAAAATAAGGAAACGGTGGGAAAGGAAAGGTAAGAAAAGGAAAGGTAAGGAAGCGAAATTACAGAAAAGGAAATTTAAGAAAAAAGTGAAAGAAAATAAAGGTAAGAAAAAAATAAAAGAAAAGAAATGAAATGAAAAAAATGAATAAAATGAAAGGAAACTAAAGCAACGGAAACGAAAGGAAAGGAAAGAAAAAGAAAATAAAAGGAAGAAAGGACTGTAATGGAAATGGAAAGAAGGATCAGGTAAGAATATAAAAGAAACGAAAAGAAAGAAAAATAAAAGAAAAGAACAGAGGAGAATAGAAAAGAAAAAAAGAAAGAAGGGAAATAAAACGAAATGAAAGAAGAGAAAAGGAAAGAAAAGGAAAGAAGAGAAAAGGAAAGAAAAGGAAAAGAAGGGAGAAGATAAGGAAAGGAAATTAAAGGGAAGAGAAGGAAAGAAAAGCAAAAGAAATAAATTGAGATGAAAGGAGAGGAAATGAAATGAAATAAAAGCAAATGAATGCTAAGGAAAGGAAAGGAAAGAAATACGTATGAAGACGACCTAAGAAGAATAAATAATTATCCACATTGAAACTATATTACTGAATGGTATAAAGAGGGAGGAAAAGGCAAAATGAATAGGAATGTATAGAAACCAAAAATATACAAAATATGGAAAAGAAGGAAAATTTAAGAAATAGCAAAAAGGTAGGAAAATAAAATAAGGTTTTGTGGTTGAATTTCAACAACTGGGCGAACTCTAGTACTTTTAAAATTCCAAGACCTTTTGTCCTGAATACTTTTTTTTCAATATCTTTGCAAAGAATCCTGTTGTCCTTCTGAAAATTCAAAGATGGAGATTTGTTGCACAGTATATTATACATAAGCAAAATATCAAAATTATATAATTTTCGAAGCCTTTTTGGACTCTTTTGCGCACTTAGTATAAGTAGCTAGCAAAAACTTTAACAAAAAATCGGCACGGCTTGCCGCTATCCCACCACAATAAAACTTTGCACCCTTGTTATCTAGGCTAAAACCTTACAGTTTTTTCATGCATTTTTGGGACGCTCTAATATGTATTCATGTTGGCATATACAAAATCTATGTCTAAAAGTCTATGTCATACAACGCACAGCAAAGTAAGGCAGGAAGTCAAAGCATGCCTCATGTCAAATTTATTTCTATATATATTTCAACGACTGCAAATGTAAAAGAAAAATACGTCATTACGCTCTAATGATTCGCCATCGAATGTGTGCGGGTTCTATGTCGGAGCTGGCAAAAAAGAGCCTCAAACTTATTGAAGTTGCAAGCAAAAGACTTTCACACATACTACGCTGCACGCGCATACCCACTTACGATTAGTTACTGTTCCTCCGTTTAGTGCTGCGCTTGATTTTAGTAATGCCGTCACCAACATGCCAGCACTACTGCTCTTGCTAAGATGGTGTTAAGACACGCAATTGCACTTCATGACACATATACTACATACGTTCGCTTTGAGTTTCCTGCTTAACTAACGTCCTTTTTCTAGACGCCTTCCTTTAGTTTGAGCTAGCAACAATTTCTACAATAATAAAGTTTTTTTTTTAACCAGTTTGATTGTATGCTTGCTTGCCTGTCGCTAGTAATTGTCGCATTTTAGAAATATTAATTTTTCATTTGACGCATGCGGGTTGTTGACCCAAAGTGCCATGACTGCCACGTCTGACCCATATTTATGGGGCATAAAAAAATCCAAAGCGAACATTGACGCCGAGTTAAAGAAGTCATAAGCAAGTAGAAGTAGAAATTTAAATATATATCGTCGCTCGCTTGCCAGAGCCATGAATGTGCCAATTTTCCAGATTTGAGTGAATAGGCTCATGTGATTAAGCCCTCGTTTCTCTACGATTCACAAAAATGCTGGGTTTGCAAAGTACAAGGAACCCCCGGAAATTTGCAATGTCTTTTTTATGAATATGTAGTTCAATCTCTGAAAATTGTGCCAGAAAAACGAATGTGCTACATATTCATGTTTTACATTTTAGTTTTGCCTGAAACATGAATGTGTAGCAAAATTGTTACGTATACGCCATGGTTTCTCTTGTTGAGTGCAACACATTCGTGCTTCTGGCAAAACAAAAATTTAAAAATTCAGTTTTTAAACATATTCGTTATGCCAGAAACATGAATGTGTTACTCTCTAATCGATAACTAATTTCAATGGTTTTTCGGGTAGACCCTTGCGGAAATAATCGTAGCTAACAGAGGCACACACATATTCTCGAATGAGCTTTTTGTATTGTCTAAAGTGCAGTTAAACTTTCTACTGGACTTGTAGACAAGCCGCTTTATGCCATCAGTTGACCTACATTTTTGTTTGCTCATTTTCGCTCAAAATTCTAGATAAAATGAACAAATAAAGATAATAAAATGACAAATTGCATGTTAGATATGGTTGTTCAAAGTTTATAACAATTGACACTTACAAAACCAATTCGCAATATTAATCCAAATTCACTCACATTGATACGAGATAAACGCCATAAATTAATTACTCATAAACTTATGAAGTGATATGCAAATAACGGTGCAAATGCAATTATCCTTGTTAATTGATTGTAATACAGATAATGCTCACGCGAGAATATGATAAAAAAAAAATAAAAAATTTAAGGCTTTAAAAATTACATTCATATACTACATTAGGGTGCAACACTCTTTAACGACCAACATAATTTAAATTTTTATATCTGTCATGACAAACGAAATTTTAAGCTACATATTGCTTGAGATCTAGCTTCAAATTTGGGATACATTTTACTTTCAAAAAAGTTCTGTTATTTCTTAAGTTTTCCAACTTTTCAACCACCCTAATAGTTATGTGAGTTGATTGAATTTTTGCAGTTGAAATATTTCAACATTATATTATTTCATTATGCAAATTTGTTTTTGTCAGTGAAGCATAACAATGAAATAAAGCGAGTAATGAAATTTGAAGAAATAAAAACTATAAAAATTGTAGTAGATAAATATTTTAACGAGTTTGTACAATATGTCAGAATGTGATTCTTGAGTGTGAGTTTGTTTAATCAACTCAATTAAATTAAAACACTTACAACTTTTATCACTTTGATTCAATTTATCAACTGCATAACAATTAAATATTGTAAGCAAACATTTATCCTTGTACTTCATGATATGAGATGGACAGTGAGTTTTATGAGGATGTTGTTGCAGTGACCTAAAACCTTTTTTTTTTAGTTGCATGCATGTCATATGCGAATACACAGATAAGCTAGAGCTATGTCAAATGAAATGTGACAATATATTTTGGTTTGTGGTAACATTTATTGTTAGTAAATATTAGATATGTGTGCACTCAAGCTTATAAACATTAACACATATGCGTGTACGTACCCTGTAGTAAAAACATCAGTAACTAACTATTTGTGTGAATAAATAAAATAAAATAAAATAATATAAAATAAAATAAAATAAAATAAATTAAATAAAATAAAATAATATAAAATAATATAAAATAAAATAAAATAAAATAAAATAAAATAAAATAAAATAAAATAAAATAAAATAAAATAAAATAAAATAAAATAAAATAAAATAAAATAAAATAAAATAAAATAAAATAAAATAAAATAAAATAAAATAAAATAAAATAAAATAAAATAAAATAAAATAAAATAAAATAAAATAAAATAAAATAAAATAAAATAAAATAAAATAAAATAAAATAAAATAAAATAAAATAAAATAAAATAAAATAAAATAAAATAAAATAAAATAAAATAAAATAAAATAAAATAAAATAAAATAAAATAAAATAAAATAAAATAAAATAAAATAAAATAAAGTAAAATAAAATAAAATAAAATAAAATAAATAAAAATAAAATAAAATAAAATAAAATAAAATAAAATAAAATAAAATAAAATAAAATAAAATAAAATAAAATAAAATAAAATAAAATAATATAAAATAAAATAAAATAAAATAAAATAAAATAAAATAAAATAAAATAATATAAAATAAAATAAAATAAAATAAAATAAAATAAAATAAAATAAAATAAAATAAAATAAAATAAAATAAAAGAAAATAAAATAAAATAAAATAAAATAAAATAAAATAAAATAAAATAAAATAAAATAAAATAAAATAAAATAAAATAAAATAAAATAAAATAAAATAAAATAAAATAAAATAAAATAAAATAAAATAAAATAAAATAAAATAAAATAAAATAAAATAAAATAAAATAAAATAAAATAAAATAAAATAAAATAAAATATAATAAAATAAAATAAAATAAAATAAAATAAAATAAAATAAAATAAAAAATAAAAAGAAACAAAAAAGGAAAAAAAATAAATATAATAACATAGTAAAAAAATAACATAAAATAAAATAAAACAAAAAAGAATAAAAAATGAAATACAAATATAAAACAAAAAAAAATTAAAAAATAATAAAAAATAAAATAAAAAACAAAAACATAATAAAAAAATAAATCAAACAGATATAATAAAAAAAGAAACAATTAAAAAAAATTAAGTAAAAGAAAATAAAGCAAATTAAAAGAAAATAAATAAAAATAAATAAATTTGCTGCTGCTTTTTGTCAGTATTTATAAGGGATGGGCAAAATTTTATTTTTGAGTGACAAGTGACGAAAAAAATAAAAATAAAAATAAAAAGTTATTCATTATTTTAAAAATTTTAAGTGATGAGTGACCGGTTATTTTTATTCATAAAAATCAAAGTGATAAATAATAAGTTATCTTTATTTCAAGCGATTCTTGAATAAAATGACTTTTTAGTCATCACTCAAGAAATGTTGGGTGATGATAACGCGTCATTTTTATTTATGGAATTCTTGAATAAAGATAAAACTTTGATTTGACATCACATGATAAGAGATCATATGATATGACATCGAATGATATGACACCGAAATGAACTCGGAAATGGTTGCGAAATGATCCCGGAACAGTCCCGAAACGATCCAGAAAATTGTCTCGAGGTTACGCCGAATGTATTGCGCATATGAGTATAATATTCCGGGGTCTCGATGGACAAATTTTTAATTTGTAAATAACTGATTGAAAATGAAGTTTTATCGTTATTCAAGAATTCCATAAATAAAAATAACGCGTTATCATCACTCAATATTTCTTGAGTGATGAATAACAAGTCTTTCTTATGGAAATGAATGTGCAAACAAGAAAGCGACATAAAGGAAATGAAGGATAAAGAGAAATGAATTAAAAAATAAAAAATTAATTAAAAAAAAAAAATGTTTTAATAATTTTTAGTACAAACTTGGTACAAAAAACTTTACTCTAAAATTTTGTGTACTACAAATTTAGTACAACAATTAAATAATGTAGTGCAAAAATTTGAATTTCCTTACAGCCAAAATCTTTTACTGAAAAAATCTACATTACCAGTTCGTTTGGCTATAGGGTTATTCGGGTTTTCACAACAGTGTATATATGAGCTAAAACAATAATAATAAAATTTATGCACTTTGCTCGTATTTGCTATAATGCATTTGCATTTGCATTTTGCCACTAGCCTCGTTAACCTTATTCAGTGCACACAACAAACATTTCACAAATACAAATTAAATATTCTGCTGATGCAACATTGTTGCTGCAACATTACACTGGGTTGTTGCTTTTATGCTTCGTTACTACATAGTGAAAGTCATGTAGAAAGGGCACACACTTGTCTACCTACATAGAAAATTACATATATATGATAAACTCATTTACTCTGAGCACATATTGGATTAATGTAATTGTTGTTAGTTTTAAGCTTTAATGATTTCTTGTATTTACAAGTGATTATACACATTAATGTTACTATGTATTGTTGTCAGTACTACCAGTTTACAATGTTGTTTAGTTCGACATATTATTTACTGCTTGTTTTAGTAGGAATAACAGCTTATTTATGAACATTGTTTTATGGGAAGTTCTTAGGTTTGTTTGTATATTAGTACGTCTCGCCCTTATGACGAAGTGCCTAAAAGTATGCAAAATTGCAGATCTCAAATGTGTACAAAGAAGTAATTTCACTATGGTTAAAAAGTGAATCTCTGCGAGCAAAATTACCTAATATTTAGTACGAGCGACTTACTGTTTATACTGTTTTATTTTCTCATTATACAATTTTAAAATCAAATCAGCGCACCTGCAGTATTCAACGCCTAAAATTATGCAATGCATCTAGAAGTATGCTATGGCTGTAACTTAGCGGTTAAACTACTAGGATTGAGAAAATATAAGGCAATAGGATTCGGTAAAATAGTTCGGCGCCACTTCACTATTAATCACCCAAAACTTTCTACTCAGAAACTAAAAATAAATAGATTATAAAGTTAAAAATTCAAATTAAATTTATTATGATTCTTTAAACTCTCTACGCAATTTAGAGAGAAAAAAGCAAATTTGGGCAGTGCAGCTAAGAAATTTACTCTCATAAGTATGCACCAAAAATGTTCTGTCCCTTAAGGATTGTTTGCATATTTAGCTTAGAAGTGAATTCCTTTTGACCAAAAGAGAGCTTTAGAAGAGCAAACAAATATGTATTTTGTCAGATGAGGATATTTAAACATTCTCAGATACAGAAAGACAGATGTACGTGGAGATATGAAGATATTTAGGCAATTCACAAGGTCTACTATTTCGTGCTATTCGTCTGTTTTGCTATATTTTTCAAAAAATTTATATTGGAAACCATGGAAACATATAACAATAGACGATTACGACAATCTTGTGAATTGCCCAATTTATTCATAGGTAGGCAAACGACTACCAGAATCATCATTTAAACAACCTGCAAAAGCAAATTTAAGCATACAATACATTCTTAAATGCATACATATGACATCGACACCTCAATTTAGAAACAAAAAAGTGGTACAGCCTATTAGGAAGTATTCCAGGGTAAAAATATCTCTTTAATTGCCGGGTTGAGTCGCAGAGGATGTGATCATTTTATATGAGTTGAACTGTTCACTGATTTATTTTACGATGGAGAGACCCATTTTACCCATTTATACCCTACTCATACGGTCGTTTATGTTTGCCCCTGTATGTATGCTATTCAAATAAAATTTGATTTTCACTACCTTTATATTAAGACGCTTTCTTTTATGCACCAACATTTCCGTACGAAATTTCGAAATCTTCCAAAAAATCCGTTAGGTGGCGCATGGATCAAAATTCATTTATAACTGGGGATCTTGCGATCGACTTTTAACTAACTTCCTGGCAACCTAGGGACTTGAAACTTAGCATATAGTTGAGAGCGCGATGACAACACTATTTACGCAAATTGAAATTCCGATAGTTGGCGCGCTAGTCGATATAAATGTAAATCTATGAAACACACATCTTGCGATCGCTTTTGGGTAACTTTCTGGTAAGCTATATACATATACTTGAAACTTGATATAGTTCCTATCAAAAAAAAAATCCGGTAGGTGGCGATGGGATCGAGCTATTACGAAAATTTGTTTGAAATTGGGAATCTTGCGATCGACTTTTAACTTATTTCCTGGCAGCCTAGAAACTTGAAACTTAGCATAAAGTTGAGAGCGCGATGAGAAAACATTTCGCTGTCGAAATTCCGATAGTTGGCGCGCTGGTCGACTGGTAACTTCCTGCTAAGCTAGAGACTTGAAATTTGACAAATTTTTAAGAACCCGCTGATAATGCAATTCCTAATCAAAAAATTTGTTGTAGGTGACGAACGAACTGGGCTATTTCGAAAATTCAATTGACTCTGGGAGTCTCCTTAGACTATTAACAAATTTCCTGCCAACCTAGGGACTTAAAACTTAGCATATAGTTGAGGACACGCTGATAATGAAAAATTGATTGCAATTGATATGACTAAAAATTCCAAAGCCAAAGTCGCAGACACCTTAACTTTGTTTAACGGCTTTTTAACTGTTACTTTCTGGCAGCATTCATATAGAGGCAATCTTTAAAAAAATTGTATCATCTTTTTTTTTTGTTTAAGAAGCTAATTGCAATCAATTCATCTTGCTTCAGACAAAAGTGAAAAGTTTTTTTTGTGGGTTAGTTTGATAAAATCAGATAAGCAAGAGAAATAAATATTTTGTGAAAACAGTTCAAATGCAAATCGACAAATAAATAAGTAAACAAAGCCTACTTTTAGGCACATTTAATGTGTATGCTTCAAAGCCTTTCTCTAGGCAAAGAAATAAAAAAATAATTGAAAATATTGCTTAGCTGCACTTTATCGGTCAAGTTAGAGACATCGTTAGACTAAATTGCTGAAATTCGGTTATTTGCTGTACTTTCAAGCTTAAAATACACAAACAAATACAAAAAGTTGAATGCATCTAACTTTGGAGACAATTTGTCTATTGATAAAATGCAAAAGCTCTAAGGCAAACAAACAAAGCTGAGTAAGCACATGAAAATCTACTCGACACGATTTGCACTTTTGTAGTTTTTGTCGAAATACGATATATTTTGTATTGAACGAAAAATTTGAAATTCTCTTACCGCAATCCCATTTTGTAAATATCAGATGAACTATATGAACTAAGTAAAATAATGCGATGTTTTGTGTGTGTGCGGATGAAAAGCAATACCTTTAAATTGTTGTGTGAACAACAAGTGCTCCACCAACAACAACTACTACAAAGTAGAGAATTGAAAATGTTGATATTTTTATAAGTAGATGAGCTTACTTGTATTTGCATGTATGTATGTAAGGGTTTGCGTGTGTGTGTGTGTGTGATATGTATGGCGCACTTAAAATGCAAAGTGAATGCAAATATATGGTAATGCATATACTAAATATACAGAGATCTGTGAATGTATAAACATTGTTATGTAAAACTTATACCTTTAAGAGCCGAATGATATATAGTCGTGTATTTGTAATCTCACTCGTTGAGTGCACGTGCACTTAATATGAGTTGCAGCATAATATTGTGCTGATAGTGCATCCGGTAGCGCAAAACTAAATCAGATATCTGAAGACATACTTACTTATACATACGTATACATTAGACTGTCCCAAAAAATCAAAAATATTCTGACAAAGTTTTATGCAATTCGGTATAGCCTTAAATTATCAAAAGTAGTAATGCATGTACATATATACAAATATTAAAAAATGCACAGGAGATGTACAGAAGATATCCTAGAAATTGATTTTACAATATGGGTATCAAATGAAAGGTTTCCATGAGAGCCTGAACGTAGCGTAAGTTCTATTTGGATATATCAAACTGTTTCGGACATACAACCAAATCATGAATAAAATGTATCTGAACTTTTCCTACTTAAATAAATAAATGTTACTCATACGCCATGTATGACATATAAAAAGTGCACTATAATTGCAAAATTTCAAGTTAAACACAATTATTTTTGCTAGGAAGCACAATGTTAACCAATATACTAAAATACTTTTGAAATTTCAAAGTCCTTTTCTCGTCAATACGTTTGTTTTAATATCCTTGTGAAGAATCCTGTTGTCCTTATAAAAATTCAAAGGTGTAGATAGGTTACACATTCTTTTATATATGGAAAAAAATTTAAAGCGATGTAGTTTTCGAAGCCTTAGTGGTATTTTTGGCGTAAATCATCAATGGTCACCGTTATCCTATAAATCAAATTTGGAAACAAAATTTTCTCCATACATTTTTGGGACGCTCTAATATACATACATATATGTTTATAGAATGCGAATACATAACAGAGAATTCAATTGTCAATTGTATGCAGAAACGAATAAGCCAAGCATAATATGGCACAGGAATAACATATGAATACATGACATCGCGTAGCAAATTTATTTACAATTCAATAAGCAGATAGAATATTTGAATAAAGATTACTCAATAGCATTTAAAGATATACATACAAATGTAGATGCAAAGAAGCCGATGAGAACGCATTAATACTATTGTATATCTATAAATAATATGATAATGATGAGCATTTTGTAAGACGGCAATATATTTGCTAATGATTTAGGAGATAAGATTCAAATGCCGCTAAAGATTAAAATTTTGAAGAAGATCGTTTTAAGATTGCCGATTAAGAACTGTAGATTGTAAATGGAACACAAAAATACACACACAACAAGTTATACTATCAAGTTAAAGGATCAGGTGCCTACCATGATGTCATGGTGTACTTGTGCTTACCGGCAGGAGTTTGTATTTTTAACACAAAATTTTGTTTTATCAACATAACCTCTCTCAGTTCTACTAATTTAATTGGATGACGCAAAAAACTTAAAAAATTATAGTTCCTTCGCTGTTGAATTAAATAGAGGAAGTTGTTGTTTTAACACAAAATTTATTTGGATCAACAAAAAGTTTGTCAGTTTTACAAAATTGTGTTAATTAAAAATTTACAGACCGATGACTGTTCAACAACAAAAAAGTCCGTTTAAATAACCAAAATTTGATCAATTTCACAGAATTTTGTCAACTTCAGGATAATAGTACGAGCGTGTTGATTTTACCCGTGTCATTTTTTTCTGTGTAGTAGGTACATATCTATGTTTATAAGCTTATTAATTTATGTACTTAATAACATATCTCTACATTTATTTAATGCTTAAAATACATATGGTCAGTTCTGCATGATTATTCTCTAGTGCTTTTGGGTTTTTGCTATTTTGTTAAATAAATACGTTTTATTGACAAAATTATTAAATGTGTAAGTGGTTAGCTAAAGTAAATCTTAATAAATACACACTTACATAAATATACAGTTGGCTTGTTAATTTGACCAACAATTCATAATGGCCAACTACTGTCATCAACATATTTAACCCTGCATTTGATTATGTGTTTTGTGAGCGATTAGTGGTGATAGCTTTTGGCCGCAAATAAAACAATTAATTATTACAATAAACAAAGTAAGGAAGTCGAAAGGTGGGTGAATCAAAAAATTATACATATACTTACATAGGCTTCCCTTTTTTTCAAAGTATACTCTAAAATAATATTTTCAAGAACTTTTTCCAGATTTTTACGATAAAATATTACAAAACATAATTTTTATAACTTTGAAAAGGTGTATGGACTTTTGATCAGTCGAATAATTTGTATCAAATTATTATTTTGAGTTTTTTTTTTAGAAAATAAGTTGAAAATGCTACAAATACAACAATAACAACTAATATGATTGCAATTTCGACCTTGTTGAAGGGTCTTGTGAAACGGCTTTTACTGTATTGTAAAGAAGTTTTCATCACCTGTTTTTAAATTCGGAAAGAAAGTTTTGAAATATTTAACAGTGATATTTAAAATATCGTAACTTTTTTAACTTTCACATATATGTATTTAAATATTTTTAGATATTCCAATTGAAATTATAAAACTGTAGAAACTAAATTTTTTTGAAGTTTTGAAGTATTTAGTGGATATTTTTTTAGGTTTTCTAATTCAGATCACAAAAAAAATAACTTTTCAAAAATTTTTGAAAAAGTTTTGAAATAATAATTTGAAAATTGAGTAATATCGTAAATTTTCGTAACTTTTGAACAAAATTTTAAAGGTTTTGTTTTGCAGTAATTGAAGAAATCACAATTAGAAAACTGTATCATCCAAAACTATGAAACAAAAATTTAAAAAAGGATTGATATCGTAACTTTTTCCAACATTTTTTTTTAACTATTTGAAAAAAGCATAACAAAAAAACTTTAAAGCTTTGAACAAATTTTCAAGAAAGTTTTGATAACTTTAAAAAATTGTACTCTTTTTCAGATTTTTAAAATATCGTAAGTTTTGGCAATTTTGGTATAAAGTTTAGAATTTTTTTCATGCGTGTATGACATTTACGTTTTTTCCAGTTTTTTGTAAATTGTTTTTGAGATTTGATTTTTTCTATGAAAAATTTATAAAAAATACAGGACAAAACACACAGAAAAAACGAAGTGTCATACGGGTACTTGACTTACAAGTTTCTTAAATATCGTAAATCGTCGTACGTTTCGTACAAAGTTGTAACGTTTTTTTTTGGCATTGAAAGAAAGCAAAAGATAAAAAAGGAAGCTATAAAAATTTAGTTGAAAAAGTATAGAAATTCGCATTTCAGATTTTTAAATATCGTAACTTTTACATTTTTCAAATGTTCGAATGAAGTAACACAAAAAATCGGAAAACTGCCTGTTCTAGAAATTTCTAAAAGTGTTGGAAAGGAATCGAAATATTTATTTGAGATTTTTTTTTAATATCGTAAGTTTTTGTAACGCCTAAAGAAGTTTTGAAAAGGAGTCGTAAATCTTCGAACTATTTTTACGAAGTTTTAAAGATTCATAAGAAAATAGAAGAAAGCAGTAAGCTATACAAATTAAAAAAAAATATTGAAAATGTATTGAAATACGCCTTTCAGATTTTTGAAATATCGTAACTTTTAAATATTCGAATGAAACTTCACAAAAAAAAACGGAAAACTGTATGTTTTGTTAACTTTTGAAAAGGTGTCGAAATATTTATTTGAGTTTTTTTTAATATCGTAAGTTTCCGTGAATGTTTTAACCAATTGCTTAGCTATTATAATAAATCATTAAATAAAAGTTAGAAAACTGTAGAGTAGCATAGATATGAAAAAATAATTGAAGTTACTATTTGAGATTTTGTAAATATCGTAAATTTTTTGATAGTCGCTCAGAAATATCGTAATTTTTCAAGTATATGTGCAGCGTATTTTTACATTTTGTATGAGATAATGGAAATTTAGCACCATAAATAATGCGAGAAAGCTATACAACTTAAATTTTGAGAAGTTTACTTGAGCTTTGTGTAATATCGTAAATTTAATAGTTTCAAAATTTTCTCTTTTGGATATTTGAATTAAATCATAATAATACATATATGCAAAAAACTAGAAAACTGTACACTCTACATTTTTAGAAACATTTTTGTAATATTTTTTTTTTATATTTTTGAAATATCGTAAAACTATCTGACTATCTCACAAATTCTTACCAAAAAACTTTGGTACCGTTTCAATAGAAATATACTGCGCACTTCGCTATGTAAATCTTAGTCCACAAAATATTATACAGAACGACTAGTTATTTCCTTGTAAATCACTCCTCACTTTCATTTACGGTATTCTTCCTGATACGCATCAGCTTTTATTGAAATTGATATCACAACTAGAAACATAAATTGTTGCTTAAATACTTTGGGAAACTTAAAACAAATAAATCAACAAAAACAAATTGCTATTGTTTACATAAGTTAGAAATTGAAAAAAGCAAACAACTTACAACAATAACATTTGTAATAATAATCGTACGCTCCTTGGTTCTTTGCTTCATACATTTCTTCCCCCACATCTTTCAACTGTGTTAATAGGTTTCTGTGTGAAATGTTCGTTTTATTATTGTTCCAAGCCCTTCAACAACAGATTGTCTCAGTGAATTGTGAAAGAATAATGTGAATAATTTCCGTCAAGAGTCGCAATAACAACAACAAAAACAACACAATTGCAATTTCAAGGGACAACAAGCGAAAAGCAAAAATGGAGGAACTAAATGTCGCGTAGGGATCAGAAACATGCAGACAACATGCTTTTGTATGCATGTGTGTGTGTGTTGTTCGAGAGAAAAGAGTTATAAAGAGCGACAAGTGTTTTATGTTGCTAATTTTCATAAAAAAACACATACTGAAAAAAGGATGAAAGGATATGTGAGTACGCACAGACAATGGATTTTGTGATATGGCGAGGATAATAAACTCTTCCACGCACACACATACACTCGCATACTCATGCATGCATAATAATGAAAATGGTAATGCGATAGCTCACGAAAAGTAGGAGGATTTAGGGAAACATAAAAGGAAGAGCACACAATTGTTATTGCTTTTTTTTTTGTATAGTTACGTTAGTTGTATGTAAATATCAAAAAAAAGTTCAGCGCCACACGAAATAACCGAAAGACAAGCTCATATCCAAACCTTCAGAGAGAATAACATATGTTGTCGCTCCCAACGAAGACTAGCACTGTTCAGTTAGCGTGGAAGACTAACATACTTTGTTCTCTGTGTGGAGGACTAACACGATTAAGCTCTATGCGAAATATTCCACGCGAACAACGAACCGTGCTAATCTTTGTTGGGAGCGACGATATATACATAATTTCGAACTTATCTGTGTGTGTATTTGTAAGCGATAAAATCGGGAAATGCACTAACATCATATGTTGTAGCTATAATAATAATAATAATAAAATAACAGGATCATCAGAAAAAATATTCACTAGAATTCTATATACCATTCACATCATTAGATACTGTCAGTTTTTACAGAAAATGCTTATATTGGATTTGTACCAAGTCCCGTCAGTTAAACGGGGGACAAATGTCCGAAATTCGGAAAATCCAATTCATACAGATTATTATGCTCTTTGCTTAGCCTCTCGAACAATAAAATTACTGCTGCTTGAGAGCATACATACGCTGTTTTGCTTCGGTGCTTGCTAGTGAGCGACGAAGCAAACAGAGATAACATAATTTCATTGGTGCGATGGCCACTCTTTCACTAATGCATCCTCACATATAATACTGGTGGCCCCTGATTTATACTACTAATAGATCCGACAGACATTGTCCTGCTCTAAAACTTAATTTGACTTTAATGGACCACAATATGTACTATCTTTCCTTTTTGCCCCTCATCCATTTCTTAATCTCCTTATTTTATTGCTTATTTCATATTGCAGCACCTTGTTCCTACCTACATATATATGTATGCATCATACAACTATCTTATTTTCCCTATTCCCTATTCTTCATTCTCTTCTGTCTCTTTTTCTTTATATTCATTTTAGTTTTCCCTCAATTTATTTTCCAATTTTGCTCTACCTTTTTCTCTAACTTTGTCTTTTTATCTCTATCTAGCTTTCCATCTCTATCTCTTCCTTTCTCTGTATTTATTTCTCTAACTCTATCTTTATATCTTATTTATTTTATTTTATTTATTTCTCTCTGTAGGCTGCGGTGTAGCGGTAGTGTGCTCGGCGCACTACACCAATATTCTCAACCCGGTAAAATCAACATCGAAAGTTCTTTAGAAAAAAGTTTATCCAAACGGGATCGCCCATATGTTTTCCCTATCTCTAGCGCTTTCTATCTCTTTGTCCATCTCCGATTCTATCTTTATTTCTTATCTTTCTTAATCTCTATCGCTATTTTTATTCTTACTCTATCTCCTTTCCTATGTCTTTCTCTATCTTGCTCTCTTTCTTCAGCGCCATCTTTCCATATTACTCTGTCACTATCTCCATCTCTTTCTATATCTATATCTATCTTTTCTGTCTCTATCTCTCTGTCCGTGAATGGTATAAAAACAGGTTGACATACGATAAAAGATTTAAGTGTAACATGCACAGCGCATACGAGGCGTCAGGATGAATAACTAACCACAACATTAAAGAATAACAGTTTTCCACCTACTTAAAACAACAAACATATATAGTAGCAAAATAAAACAGATGCAAAACAAAATAAAAGGGAGAAAGTTACGAATGCAACAAATCAGTTGCAACAACAATAAGCGCTTGTGAGTGACAACAATAAGCGTAATAATGTTGATAACTGTAAGTGTAACAGTAGTGCGACAACGACAAAACCAAAAATTATAACAAGACAAAAATAGAAACAACAACAAAATAAAGTGAGGCGACAACGACAACAAGGGTAATGACAACAATAGTAACAATAGTTGTAATGTGCAGTGGCAACATTTGTCGGCAAATGTATTGCCACAATTTACTGTTACAAATTTACATATACATACATAGAGAAATACATAAGTACTTAGTTATGCAAGCGAAATCCTTTTGTAGGATATGTCTTTGTTGCTTGGTATGAAATAAAACTTGTTTTTGTTGTTGTTGCTGCTTTATTTTTGTATTCTTCAATACGCATGCAACATACGCATTTGCATCTCATTTGTTTTTTTTTTTTTTTTTGTTTTTCGTTTTTGTATTTTTTCTTTCTCTTCATTGCTCCGGTGACTTTATCCTTGTGATCATTTGTCACTTAAAATCATGTTGCATAAATAATAAGGGCAATGCACAACAGATATAAGAACACAGACAAGTACTCGCATAAAGACAAATATTATCGCATTACATTGTTGAAATAAACTTGAGTGTGAAAGTAAGCGATTTTATTTTATTAATTTTTTTTTTTTTCAAAAATATACTGAAAATTTAATTTTAAACTTCATAGAGAATGCCTTAAACTCTATTTGCAGAACCTACCGGAAATTTGCTTTCAAATAGCGTAAGAACACTGCTTTACCGACATTGTCGTTTGATCATATCCGGTCGGTAAGGGAGTGATCCAGTGCGGACGAATTTTTGTGCATACTTTTAGGCGCACTATTAGTTTATTGCAATTCAGAGAACTGAAGCGTGGTAGTCTTCCACGCAAATAACGAACTGTGCTAGTCTTCCACACTTACTGAACCGTGCTAGTTTTCGTGGGGAGCGACGATATCTGTGGTAGAGAATGCCTTCGAAGAGGACTATCCTCTAGGCGGATCTATATTAAGTCGGACAGTCAGGCCGCCCTCAGTGCCTTACAGTCTTACATTACAACTACGATGAGTTTGTCGCAGTCCTTAATGATCTGGGAGCCAAACACAAAGATTTGCTAGGTTGGCTCCTAGGGCATGGCGGCAACGTAAAAGCAGACTACTTTTCAAAACAAGATACTCTAACGGCATTTTATGGTCCGGAACCCTTCTGTGGGCTCACCAAGTCTCACGTAAGGGAGACCATAAGCAACTGGGGAAACAAACAGTTTATTAGGGCAGAGGCACCCCAAATTCTTTATAGAACCATCACAAAGAGCATTCGTGAGTCTCATTAATTTATGAAGGGAGGATCTAAGAACCCTTACTGAGTATTATGCGGGATATTGCAGTCTACGTTATTACCTGAGTAAGCCGAATCTGTCAGAAACAACAATCTGTCGGTTTTGCGAACTGTACTTCGTATGATCTCAGCTGGGAACTCGAGTACTATTTTTGGGTTAATCCAGCAAAACCAAGTGAGCAGTAATTACTAGGTAGTACCTACTCGCCGTGGGAGGCGATTTTTTTTCTTACTATCAAAAGCTATGATCTATTTATGTACTCTTTTAGAATTCTCGAAAAAATGCAAAAATTGTTATTAGTAATCATTTAAGTTGATTAAACGACTCTTATGCCTCCATGCAAATTTTTAAATACATTTCTTATCAGTTTACTTGCATTCGCGAAACAAAGCGGTGGCAGCGAAAAAGTATTTTTCTTTCATAAACTAAAAATTCTATTTAATTATTGTGTTTTTGTATTGAAAATGACATTTTTTAAAATCTCAATACGGCACTTTTTTGTTGTTAGTTGTTGCTTTTTACAGAGTTATGGCTGTGAGTATAAAGTTGAATGTTTTTTTGAAATATATATTATACCAAATTTTTGGAAAAAAGTGTTTCATAACCGCGAAACGTCGTACAGTGGGTCAGTTTGTCGAAATTTGTTTTAAAATAATAGTGATTTTTTTTTTTGTAATTTGTAAAATATATTTTCTTTACTACTTTTTCACAGATTCTGTAGATTTTTCATGCCCAGCATCAAATGGCACCGATGGCGATTGTATGCCATTGCAAAACTGTCAGCGCTTATATCCGATACCTTTATCAGATGATTTGCTTCATGATTTGGTGACAGAAAATAATTGTGGTATAGCGAATAATATACGCTATGTAAGGTTACCGTAACACCTAGATATCTGTTCATTATCGCTACATAAGAAACTTTTTTAATTTCAGGTTTGCTGCCCTAAAGCGATATATCGCGCAGTGGAGTCACCAAAGACAGTTGGTGAGTGCTTATAAGGCGACTTATGAAGTCAAGAGGAATGTGTGAATAAAATTTATAATTTTTTTTATTTTTTAGATATGTCTTGTGAAACACCGAATGGTCTATTTGGAGATTGCAGACCTATACAGAGTTGCACCTCTTTATTGTCACTAGTCACAAAACCTAATCGGACTCAAAACGAACTAAATTTCCTGAAAAGCAGTCAATGCGGTTATATTAATAAATATTATATGGTAATATGCTTTTTTAATTTATTTTATTATTTTTCATTATTTTAAGAATGATCTTACTTACACTAGCTTTCTAATCATTTATAGGTTTGCTGTCCTACAGTTCCGCCTGAAACCACGGAACCAATCGCAACTACAAGCACAACAACTGGTGAGTAAATGAAAACA
>CAXKVI010000002.1:142590660-142665660 GCA_964058755.1 Campiglossa producta
CGTTTTTTTCACATTACTTCTATGCTTTTCCAATTTTTATATTTATTTTCCCAATCAAAAATGGCCCTCACACAACTTATTGTGGTCATTGAACATATTTTACACCTGAAGCAATACCACTCCCGGTCATATGGTCCATACATGACCACGTAACTTGATACGTGAATTGTCATGTTTTGACAGTTTACTTGTCTTTTCCTTTTAAATTACATACATTCACCGCCGGGATGGAATTATTTCAATACAGCAATATATATGACGTGGTCAATTGAAAATCAACTTTGATTGATTGCAATCAGCCGTCGGCGAATTTCTCTTGTTGTGGAGAAGAATGTAGTGGAGGCGTTTTTCGTTGCATTACGAGTTGGGGTGAATTTTTGTGAGATGGATTGTAAAGGAAGAAACAGCGCGTACCACAGAAATAAATAAAAAAAAAATATATATATATATATAAAAGCAAGACAAAATAAAAAACTTAAAAAAATAATAATAGAATAAAATATGTATAATAAAATATAATAAACAAAACAGAAAAAAAATAATTAAAAAATAATATAAAATAAAAAAAATTAAAATAAGTAAAGAAAAATAAAGTAAAATAAAAGAAATTAAAATAAAATAAAATAAAATAAAATAAAATAAAATAAAATAAAATAAAATAAAACTAAATAAAATAAAGTAAAATAAAATAAAATAAAATAAAATAAAATAAAATAAAATAAAATAAAATAAAATAAAATAAAATAAAATAAAATAAAATAAAATAAAATAAAATAAAATAAAATAAAATAAAATAAAATAAAATAAAATAAAATAAAATAAAATAAAATAAAATAAAATAAAATAAAATAAAATAAAATAACATAAAATAAAATAAAATAAAATAAAATAAAATAAAATAAAATAAAATAAAATAAAATAAAATAAAATAAAATAAAATAAAATAAAATAAAATAAAATAAAATAAAATAAAATAAAATAAAATAAAATAAAATAAAATAAAATAAAATAAAATAAAATAAAATAAAATAAAATAAAAGAAAATAAAATAAAATGAAATAAAATAAAATAAAATAAAATAAAATAAAATAAATTAAAATAAAATAAAATAAAATAAAATAAAATAAAATGAAATAAATTAAAATAAAATAAAATAAAATAAAATTAAATAAAATAAAATAAAATAAAATTAAATAAAATAAAATTAAATAAAATAAAATAAAACAGAATAAAATAAAATAAAATAAAATAAAATAAAATAAAATAAAATAAAATAAAATAAAATAAACAAAATAAAATAAAATAAAATAAAATAAATTAAAATAAATTAAAATAAATTAAAATAAAATAAAATAAAATAAAATAAAATAAAATAAAATAAAATGAAATGAAATAAAATAAAATGAAATGAAATGAAATGAAATGGAATAAAATGGAATAAAATAAATTAAAATAAAATAAAACCAAATTTAACTAAGTTTAATTAAATTAAATAAATTTAATAAAACGGAAATGAATTAGAAATATAATATACATATTAATTATTATCAATTAGAATAAAATAAAATAAAATAATACAAAAAATTAAAAAAAGGGGGGGGGGGGGGAAACAAAATAAAGGAAAATGATACAATTACAGAAAATAAATTTAAATTAAAAACAAAATTGAAATAAAAAAATAAAGCAAAATAAAAGAGAATAAAGTACAGTAAGATAAATAAAAACAAAATACCCCTCACCATTCGGATTATCTTTTAAGTGGTTACTCATGAACAGGTTGAGCTTCCTTTTTTAGACAATAATACAATTCTTTCGGTACCCAGAAACCGATAGTTCATTTGAAATTTTCGTACAAACACCACACCACATCACCACGCTAGCCAACATCGAACGACACTCAAATCAAACAGCTTCCAGCTAGCATAAGCGTAGCTTGAGTGGGTTGAATTCTTTGAACTGGCGCTGATTGCTGTGTAGCTTAGTGTTGGCAGCTGCCTTCCACTCATTAAGCAATTTATTGAATGTGTAATTTCCAAGGAACAAACGCAAGTTACAGTTAATTGATATTAATTCCATTAGCAGCGCTGTTAACAGCGACAGCGAAGCCAACATCAATACCACATCCCATCACTTAATGGCTATTTACGCTTTACTTCGTTTTGTAGCTCATTCCAGCTCATCTCAGACTCATGCCTCTGTCGCGTTTTCTAGCCAAATCGCATTGTAAGCGAAGCGTAAATGATTTCGTATTCAAGCGAAATGCAAAAGTGTTTTCGAGAGTACTAAGTTGGGCGATTAAAGGTTGATGATGAGCAAGCTATAAAATGTTAAAAGGTGTTGGAGCGCGTGTTGACGGTGAGAACGCGAATTACAGTTGCCGTTGTTGTTGTTGGTGTGCAGCAACTTGCCACGTTAACGGCGTTTCAATAGATACTACTAGTGCTACTTCTTTCACATCAACGCATTTGCGCTGCATTGCCAATCACCTCGCACTTCGCACATTCACTCAACGCCTTCGCTCTTCAGCAGCCAGCTCTTGCGTTTTTGTTCCCTTGTGGTTGTGGCGTGCATCGAAATTGCAAGTGTATTAATGTCGGTTTCTTTTTGCTGTTGTTGTTTCTTTGTTTTTGTGCGAAGTGTCGACATAATTGAATTAACATTTGTCCCATATCAGCACGAATGCGCTTCATTTTCGCAAATGTTCCCACTTTGACTTCCATTTTTTTCGCGTTGCTTGTGAAATTCTTCTTCTTCTCTCTTCAATCATGTTTGCAAACCGCACACTTTCCTCTCTCCTCTGTAACACTTTTTACGGCGAGCGAATCAATATTTTAATTACCAACTTATTCTATCCTTAACTGTGGCAATCATTAACAGCGTAGCGAGTTCAGACTGATCTATTGTGATACACTGGCCGAATTGCAATTTTTCGCTATTTTGACGACTGTCGCGGTATGCTGGTCCACCATACCAAAGAACCCAGGTTAAAGTAAAGGCTGATTTTCATTAAGTCAAATGGTGTCAAATTTCATCGACTTTATAGAGATTTGGTTGCTTGTTTCGATAAAGTCGATAAAGGTTGCCAAAATTTGACCTAATGAAAACCACCTTAACGGGACAGACATCTTTATGAAGGTTTAGGGTAGGCATGCCCACGCAGTGGCTCTTTTGGCCCTACGACAACATCATGTCCTGTGTCCCTTTTGTGGCCCCAACAGCAAACCAACTTCGCAAGAAAAATACGAAAAATCATTGCAATATTATTCTTGGAATACAGTCAGATTTAATGCTAGCTGGTCGAGTCTCTGCGTAACAGTACACGCACGCTTTATACGTATACTCATGAGATTGTGCTTGTATGGCCTAGTAAGTTGAAAGGCCTGGACGAAGTTTTTCGAATTGTGGTTGCAACCCGGCACTGGTCGGCACTATCGCCTTCCGCGTGTACTTCTGTTTTGAAACCCTCCAAAGACTTATCTGATCGTACAATTATGTCACTAGAAAGTACAGTCACAGCTTGAACTGCTCACATTTCTGCCAAAAGTTGTCCATTTCTCCCAGTGTGCGTTGTCGGCATTGGCGGCTCCTTCTCTATGTGATTAAGTCATCACTTTAATTTACAGCAATTTTCCTTCTTGATTTACTCTTTTCTATTGTGGTTGTTGTTGTTGTTGTTGTTATTTGTCATCTTCAATTGTGCTGCAGTTTAAAATTTTGTTGCAAACTTACGTAATTAAAATTGATGACTTCCTTGTAGTTATGCGTTTATGGCAATTAAAAGAATTAATTTTTTTATGTCACAATTAAAATCTAACGAATGCAAATTGCACTTTGCACCATGCTGCCTCAAGTTTGTTACTTTGAGGATTTGTGAAAATATCGGTTAATCAATTATTTGCAAGGAGATGAAATGTTCGTTTATACATGTAGTGTAATGTGAAAGAATTCTTAGGGATCTGTAAGTGGCGATGTCTCATAAAATGAAATGAAATTAAAAAAAAAAAAAAAAAATAACAACTAGAAAAAAAAAAAATAATTAATAAAAAAAATTGATTTAAATAAAACAAATATATAAAAATATATATTTTAAAAAATAAAACAAAACAAAATTTTAACAAAAGAAAAATTAAAAAAAATTAAATGATTTAAAAAAAGATATAAAACCCAATTAAATAAATTGAAGTAAAATAAAACAAAATTAAACTAAATTCAAGAAAAAAAAATCAAATAAAAAAGGATAAAATGAAATGAATTAAAATGAAAAAAAAAAATAAAATAAAATGAAAAAAAAAAAAAAAAAAAAAAAACCCCGGGGGGTATCGGTTCCCCTACCGGGCGCCTCCTCAAGGTGGTGGATAGAGAAACGCTTCCCAGAGATGGGTGGTACTGAAGAAATGAAATACTCAGGGCGAACCAAAACGAATCAAGGGAAGGTGGATGCTGCCCTTAACTGCAACTAAGCATCCTCAGGATTGAGTCCAGTAAGATCCTGAAGACCGAAACTGGAAACACCAAAATGAAAAGTATGCTATGGGCTGGCGATGCCGGTAGTCTGCCACCAATGGCGCTATTCAGCTTTAAGGGAAAAACGCGCGACCAGTGTTTGGAACATGCGCTAACGGTGCTGCGCACCGCGTCCATGGACATAAAAAACGGCATGGCTCTTCTCGAAGAGGTGTTGAGCTATATGAGCTCATTGATCCTAAATAAAGAAGAGGGTGGCGTACCGGGCCCATCAAACAAGAGGACTCGGACGAAATCCGACCGTCAGCCTATAGTGTCGGCCAAGAAGAAAAGGGACGAGGAATCGGAGAACACCCCGCCCGCAGAGGCTTGGTCCAAAGTAGAAAGTCGGAGACGGCAAGAGCGTCCGAAGGCAAAAAAGAAAACTCCTGCCCAAGCCCCGAAGGCAGTTAAAAAAAAGAAGAGAAGTAGCAGAGCCGTAACCTTCCTGGTGAAACCGGCCGAAGGTAAAAGCTACGCTGAAGTTCTAGGAGCAATCCGATGTCAGCTCCTGTCTGACGAAACCGGAACGGTGATACGGTCAGTACGCAACACCAATCCTGGTAGCGTACTAATCGAAACCGCGCAGTGCAGTGACCAACCGGCCTTTAGAGAAGCCATTGGTAGTGCGGTAGGAAAAGTTGGCGAAACACAGCAAATCTCTAAGCGTATAAAGCTGGAGGCACTGGGCAGGGACTGTCTCACAACAGCTGAGGAAATAGAAGAGGCCGTTCGTAAAGAGATTGGAGAAAGCTCAGGCCAAATCAAAGAAGGAAAAATCCCCATCGTGTGGATCCAATGTAGGATCAGACAGCGTGCGGAGGTGCAACGCTGTTACAAGTGTCTCGGCTACGGACACCGACGGTCTGATTGCAACGGCCCCGACAGGAGGGACGCGTGCTGGAAGTGTGGAAACTCTGGCCACAAAACATCAGCCTGTACCGAAAAGGAAAAATGCTACTTGTGCACAACGGGAAAACTCGACTATCTTCCCGGGACTGGAGCATGTAGCACATTTAGAGAAGCACTTGCTTCCGCGAAAGCCAAGCTTTCGGTCCAATGACCAGCCTGATTCAAGGAAATCTGAATCGATGCAGGTTAGCTGATGAACTGCTAGACCAGCTGGTGCTTGATCACCAAATTCGCTACGCAATCATCAGCGAACAATACAAGAGCAGAGGCAACTGGTACGTCGACGAATCTGGTGCCGCTGCCATCTGGATAATGGACGCCAATGTAAATGGCACTAATCCTTCTGCCGGACAAGGCTTCGTCCGTGTGACTGTGGCACAAACGACCCCATAGAGAGGTTCAGAGAAAAGCTTGAGCTGTTAGAAGACGACATACGGGACCAAACTGGGAACCTTGTCATCGCTGGAGACTTCAACGCTAGAGCAGTAGAATGGGGAATGCCCCAAACTAATACCAGGGGAAGGCTAATATTAGAAATGGCAGCCCGACTCGGTATGGTACTTTTGAATACGGGCACGACCCCGACATACCGACGCCAGGAATTACAGCGGAGGAATACAAGGGGGCGAAAAAGCCCTCGGTGTCGCCATAAAACAAAGCAAGCTGAAATGCTGGAAACCGCTCTGTAAAGAAGTCGATCAAGATCCCTGGGGATAAGGGTACAAAATAGTTATGAAGAAACTTCGTCCACCAAATCAGATAATGGACGAGGATCGCATGAAGAATATCGTGGAAACGCTATTCCTCACGCAACCTTCTAGAGAAGAGGAACATGTAGCACTAAATGACCGAAACGTGGTACCTTTTAATGAAGAAGAGCTCAAAGTAGCCCTGCGTAGCATGAAGGCTGGAAAAGCCCCAGGACCCGACGGAATACCTGCGGAGGCACTCAGGTTAACTGCTAATAGCTGTCCAGAGCTTTTGTTGCACATGTACAACAAATGTCTACAGGCAAGTGTCTTCCCCGCCAGATGGAAGACAGCACGGCTCGTCCTTATACCGAAGGGTAAAGGGGATCCAAACTCTCCATCATCCTTTCGCCCACTATGTATGCTCGGCACAGCGGGAAAAATAATGGAGAGCCTTATAAAGCAACGCCTAACAGCAGCCACAGAAGATGAGGGTGGACTCTCACACCGGCAACATGGCTTTCGGAGAGGGCACTCCACAATAGACGCCATAGCCGAAGTCGTAGTTGCGGTCCGGAAGGCTGAGACGGCAAGCCATCAAGCAAGGCCGGTAGTACTATTGGTGACGTTAGATGTTAAAAATGCTTTTAACTCTGTCAGGTGGGAGGACATGCTTGACGCATTAGAACGCTCCTTCAAGGTAACAATATACCTGTTAGATATATTGAGGGACTACTTAAGAAACCGCTGGCTAATTTATGAAACTACGCAGGGTCAAAGAAAGGTGAAGCTAACAGGTGGGGCAGCACAAGGGTCGGTGCTCGGCCCTGACCTGTGGAATGCTACTTATGACAGCCTTCTTCGAATGCAGATGCCAGAAAGCACTTTTTAGTTGCTTTTGCAGACGACGTGGCTGCTGTAACAACAGCGCGAAGCTGCGACCTGGCACAGCTAAAACTAAGCAAGCTGAAATGCTGGAAACCGCTCTGTAAAGAAGTCGATCAAGATCCCTGGGGACAAGGGTACAAAATAGTTATGAAGAAACTTCGTCCACCAAATCAGTTAATGGACGAGGATCGCATGAAGAATATCGTGGAAACGCTATTCCTCACCCAACCTTCTAGAGAAGAGGAACATGTAGCACGAAATGACCGAAACGTGGTACCTTTTAATGAAGAAGCTGCGACCGGGCACAGCTTAAACTAAACCAAGTGATGCGTAGTGTAGACAAGTGGATGAATGATCACGGCCTCCAACTGGTTACAGCCAAGACAGAGATCGTGATCCTAACGAAAAGAAGGATTAACATGGATGTTGGGGATGAACAGATAGAAACGCGTCGCTCTACAAAATATTTAGGGGTAAATTGGACAACAAGCTGACCTTCTCGGAGCATTTAAGAAGCTCCTGCGAGAAGGCTGTGAAAACCATCGCAAGCCTGAGTCGGCTAATGGCAAACACAGGTAGACCAAAGCCATGCATAAGAAAGTTGCTGGCGTCCGCCTCAGATTCTATACTGTTGTAGGGTGCAGAAGTCTGGGCGGATGCAATGAAATTTCAGAAGTACCAGGCAGTTATTACCGCGGTTCAACGCAGAGGGGCCCTGAGAATCGCCTCAGCATACCGCACGGTCTGCGCAGACGCTGTTCTGGTAATTGCGGGGGCCATACCGATATATCTCCTCGCTGAGGAAAGAAAAATTATATACGACGATCGTGCAGAGGTACGTAGAGACGTTGCTGCAATGCAGGTGCGAGGTGAATCGATCCGGCGGTGGCAACTACAATGGATCAACAGTACTGCTGGAAGGTGGACCAGGGTTTTAATCCCCGAAGTGGAGCCATGGCTGAATCGGCCGCATGGAGAAGTCGACTTTTACCTGACCCAATTCTTAACCGGACACGGTTATTTCCGTGAGTACCTGCACTGAATGTTCAAGGTTCAAACCCCGAACTGCACCTACTGTGGAGCCATAGATGATGTACGCCACACCTTTTTCGAATGCGAGCAATTCGCTGAAGCAAGAAGGCGGGTGGAAGAGACAATTGGCGAGCTTTCCCCAGGCAGTGTCATTCGAAAGATGACCTCTGAAAATGCAAGATGGGATGTAGTCAGGCGATACGCGAGGAACGTCCTCCTTACAAAAAAAAAAAAAAAAAAAATAAAATAAAATAAAATAAAATAAAATAAAATAAAATAAAATAAAATAAAATAAAATAAAATAAAATAAAATAAAATAAAATAAAATAAAATAAAATAAAATAAAATAAAATAAAATAAAATAAAATAAAATAAAATAAAATAAAATAAAATAAAATAAAATAAAATAAAATAAAATAAAATAAAATAAAATAAAATAAAATAAAATAAAATAAAATAAAATAAAATAAAATAAAATAAAATAAAATAAAATAAAATAAAATAAAATAAAATAAAATAAAATAAAATAAAATAAAATAAAATAAAATAAAATAAAATAAAATAAAATAAAATAAAATAAAATAAAATAAAATAAAATAAAATAAAATAAAATAAAATAAAATAAAATAAAATAAAATAAAATAAAATAAAATAAAATAAAATAAAATAAAATAAAATAAAATAAAATTTTATAATTTTTTTAATAGTTAAGATAAGCACAAGGCGGAAGCTTCAAAGCTTCAACTTTAAGACTGTGTAAAAATATTTGGGAAAAAGTTTCTAAGATTTAAAGAAAATTCACTTTGAAAAAATGCAATTTTTCTACACACAAAATGTATGGGAAAGGGCGAAAAAATAGCCACTCCTAAGGGTTAAGTTAGAGCGCTAATTTTTTGCAAAGCTTTTTTTCTCATCAATACCTAACTTTTTAGGGGTTAAGACCAAGTCGACATTTTTTTTGAAACACCCTAATGTGGATATTACCGGATATTAACACTAGTACGTGACTAGATTCTCTGTTACACTCGTGGTTAAGTAGTATTGCATTCTGACCCCTCTTATTTTTTCTAGACTTTCGCCACTTTTTTAGGATCTATTTTTCACCAACTCCAATGTTAACTCTTATGTTTAGTCCTTTTAATTTTCTTTTTAGGGTTATCTTGTATTACGCCAATTTTGATGAACAAATTAATCTGCGGCATTTAACATGCAATAACATAAAATTGATCCACCTATCAATTAAGCGCTTCCAATGACTGCACAAAAGCAAATCGATCAATTAAATGGGCTGGATTCAGGTTAACCACACAGAGCGAAAGGAATAAATGGCCATGTGTGTGTGCTTATACCTATGCGGGTGCTTAAATGCTGACCCAGTAGGAAATAGTTATTTATACATATTTATGGTTACATAGAACTGTTCTTAAACTTTGATAAAACGCTGGATACATATGAGCTGCTGGGCATGAATCTTGGGGGAATTGGAACCCTTCCTAGTGGTTTAATGCTTTTTTATAAAGAATTTTTCCTGCAGGGTTTGGACGCCCACAAGAACACATACATATGCGTAGGGCTTAGAATAAACTTTCACCTATGGATACTAGGAGTCTACACAACCGCTTTATACCAGCAGAATTAAACATACATGTATACATAGAAGTCCAAAGGCATGTCTATACTTCAATATATATCCCATTGAACTAAGCCACACGAACAATTTACATAGCACCCAGTTAACATTTGGAAGCATTAATAAGTATTTAACGTATCTTATAGCGCGAGATGAAAGTACACGTTTTGGCCTCTTGACGAG
Organism: Campiglossa producta; assembly: GCA_964058755.1. Taxonomy (NCBI): domain Eukaryota; kingdom Metazoa; phylum Arthropoda; class Insecta; order Diptera; family Tephritidae; genus Campiglossa; species Campiglossa producta. The sequence continues at coordinate 142,600,498 of CAXKVI010000002.1, forward strand.
CGTGTTCGACTGTCAATCAAGTAAATTTACTAGTATGGGCTGACAGCTCAGATCCTTAGATAAAATTATATCCGCAGAATAACCCATGTCACCTTTAAGCCTTCACGCCTGCATGAAAACCGTAAAGAGTACAAATGGGATAGTCGCTTTTAGATCATAGATAAGAGCTACCATTGAACGCTCATTCAAGCGACTCACTTGTAACCTTACATATGCTAACTGGGTACATTTCAATAAACTAAACGAACGAATGAAAATGGACTTTTGTATGGTTAAAGTTTGGTCGTTATATTGGTCGATGATTGAATTGGCGCGAACGAACCATCATCCTGGCAGGCTAATCAGCCTTTGTCAACACTCTGATCATGCATAAATAAAAAGATGGACAACGTTTAGTAGGACAAAGGCGCACACACATTCACACTCATTCATTATCAACAACAACTACTATAGCTGGGTTGAACTATTTGAGCTGGTTGAACAATTAAGAGCGGTAAATTGATGTTAGTGTGAATATGTTTGGTATGCAATTTCGCAGGTGTATATATTGTGCCGTTAAATCGAATTTTATATGCTAAAATGCAAACGCTCAATTTGTTGTTTTAATTCGTTTTATATTCAGGAAAATTTTAGGTAGACATTTTTTGCACCTAGGTTTCAGTGATGGCGCTTTTTGTGAGGTAATTTCATGTACTATTAATAGATCTAGTGTAACAAATTAAAGCTTGAAAGCAATAGATGATCACTAAAGTAGCATCACTCATGGGCATTTCAATTTGTTATTTTTTTTTTTTTATTTTTTTTTATTTGTTTTTTATTTTATTTTATTTTATTTTATTTTATTTTATTTTATTTTATTTTATTTTATTTTATTTTATTTTATTTTATTTTATTTTATTTTATTTTATTTTATTTTATTTTATTTTATTTTATTTTATTTTATTTTATTTTATTTTATTTTATTTTATTTTATTTTATTTTATTTTATTTTATTTTATTTTATTTTATTTTATTTTATTTTATTTTATTTTATTTTATTTTATTTTATTTTATTTTATTTTATTTTATTTTATTTTATTTTATTTTATTTTATTTTATTTTATTTTATTTTATTTTATTTTATTTTATTTTATTTTATTTTATTTTATTTTATTTTATTTTATTTTATTTTATTTTATTTTATTTTATTTTATTTTATTTTATTTTATTTTATTTTATTTTATTTTATTTTATTTTATTTTATTTTATTTTATTTTATTTTATTTTATTTTATTTTATTTTATTTTATTTTATTTTATTTTATTTTATTTTATTTTATTTTATTTTATTTTATTTTATTTTATTTTATTTTATTTTATTTTATTTTATTTTATTTTATTTTATTTTATTTTATTTTATTTTATTTTATTTTATTTTATTTTATTTTATTTTATTTTATTTTATTTTATTTTATTTTATTTTATTTTATTTTATTTTATTTTATTTTATTTTATTTTATTTTATTTTATTTTATTTTATTTTATTTTATTTTATTTTATTTTATTTTATTTTATTTTATTTTATTTTATTTTATTTTATTTTATTTTATTTTATTTTATTTTATTTTATTTTATTTTATTTTATTTTATTTTATTTTATTTTATTTTATTTTATTTTATTTTATTTTATTTTATTTTATTTTATTTTATTTTATTTTATTTTATTTTATTTTATTTTACTTGTAGCGCTCTAAATTTTTTTTGTAACTCAATTTAACATCCTTTCACTCCATACACACATTTAACCTCGATTCTCACAATCAACTTTTCTTTCCTGTAAGCGTTTATTTCTTGACCACTCTGCCCTACATGAGCTATAATTTGATTTTTATCCACCAACGTTTTACGCACACATAAAATCACTTTTTATTTTCCAGTTTATTTTTTGTTTGTTTTCCTTTTCTGTTTCCATTCAAGTCACTTTTCCACATCCTCTTTGCCTTTGATTAGTGATTTGATTTTCGATTTCTTTTTTCTATCTTTTTTTTTAACAATTTTTTCTCAATCAATTGCCACATATCCTTCGATCGCCTGTTGCCTGTTGGCTATTTGTTGTCGGTGTCGTTGCGCTGTGCGCTCCATTGACTGACCTTTTCAAATGGTAAACGACTTTTAGTTTTTCCTTTCAGGCTCAAATATCCAACAAATACATCCATACACCAATGCAAGAGCAAGTTTACCGTTATCAGTGCACTTGTATGAAAAAGTTGTTATGCTTGTTGTCCTTTTCGTTTTTGTTTTTGTCGTAGTTATCGTTATTGTTATGGTTGTTGAACAAATGCCAAATGTGGCCGACAACCGTAGACAAGGCGTAGATTTTACAACAAACAAGAAGAAGCAGCATCACAACAACAAATATGCACTTACACCCACCTGCATAGAAAAGTCAACTAACGAGGCTGCAGTGTGTGAGGGAGGCAAAAACAACAATAAATATGTGCCTGAGTGCTGAGCTGAGTGCATTAGGTTGGACCAGGTTAGCCGATTTTAGAAAATCGAATGTGCTAGTAAGGGACAGAAACTTCTCCTTCAGCTGTGGGCCAGATTAGGCAAAAAGGCCAAATCCTTCAAATATTAAGGTCAAGAGAGCAAGCCTTCGAGTGAATATCATTAAGATGACCCCGTTCAGCTTTATCATATCCGAATGAGGTCATGTTAGTTTAACAAGACGTCAAGTTTTTCAACATGAGCTTCATGTTAGTTTAACAGGAAGTCTTGTTAATTTAACACGAAGTGAATTTATTCAACATGAGCTTCATGTTAAAATAACATGATCGATAGTGTTGCAAAAAATAATAACCTGAAAGTTTTAAACAAGCGTTAATTTTACATGAACGATTTTCTGTGTGCATACAACTAACGACTCACTCTAATGTCGGACTCTATGCAATTTAGCTGTAAAATAATTGTGTGTGTGGTGTAAATTGAGTATGGCATGAGTGTGTCTATTCGACTGTCTATGTCCGTGTCGACCAATAACCGGATGTAACACCTGGCTTCCGATTAAGCGATTATAAATTTGTGGGCAAATATCCGTTTTGTGTGCACACTTTCTCACACGTACACATACACATGCCCACACACACACACATTTATACATATAAATCTATAGCTGATAGTTGTCTAAATATATTAAAATAAAGCAAGTTTAGTTGAGTTTACACTTACTTTATGAAGCAATCAATATATGTGGTGCATTCCATGTCAAATCATCAAATGTTAGAAATCTGTCCGTTTCGATAGCCTTTAGAAAATAGTTCAACATTTTTTTCAAGTCAGAATAGGAGTGTATGTCCCTGAAATGCTTATCTTAGGAATAGTACCTAAAAGTGTTTCCATCTGTGGTTGATTTCAAGCATTTGCCAGGGAACGACTCTCTGTTTGTGCATTTATTACGTTTTTGCATCTAGGTAGTATTGTAAGTCCATACCAAGGATCTAGCATGTTGTTGTTGTTGTACTAATTTAACCATTTGCACATTTGTTCCGCTCCATCGACTGCAATTGCAACGATGCAATAATGCCTTAATTATGAGCGGATATGATTTGATTAAAAGCATTAGCGAAAGCTTAAGCGATTATGTTTGTATTTAAGTACACGCATACATACATACAAACATATATATAAGCCCTTGTATGCGCAAGTAAGCGTATGATAATGAGCTTGCATTAAAGAGACTATACTATGCTTTGATTGCTTTACGAAAGATAGTCCATTTAACAGATTGATTATTTTTAGCGGGGAAGCAAGGTAATGGTGTCATGGGTCTCTAAGATACCACTGAACCTAAAGGGAGTCTTTTAGCGGTTGAACGCTTAAAGAAAACAGATATTCTTTCTATAAATGTGCAAGTAAAAATATTTTTACATACCTTTTTTGTTTAGGAAGCCGGGGCGTATGAGCAACATTTGTCGCCTTTAGATTGCATTTGCCTTATATGAGAACTTTTTTATTTTAATTTAACTATGTATCTATTAAAAAATATGGTCACGAATCAAATCTTAAAGCCATCAAAAGGTATGCTCCTCTCGCAGCTTTGAAATGTAATTTAAGTTCATACATTGTTCTTTTTCTCTTAAATATTTTTTTACTCTACTTTATATTAATTATGCATTTCACTAAAAAAACAAAAGATTTCATAAATGAGGGAGAATAAAACATAGTTAACTTAATTTGCATAAGCACAGTTTTTCGCAAGCACACACTATGAATAATGGAATGTCAAGTTGTGCATACATACATACATATGTATGTAGACTGGGCCAAAAAAATAGCGCCCACAGTCATAACTATATATTTTCATAAAAAGTGTAGTATATATTTCTGCGCGTTTGGCCCACTCTTCAAAACTCTTTAGCTGGCATAAAAAGTGCAGAAAAGGAGAATCGCTAGCAAAAATAAAAACACAATACAGACTTGAATTTTTATTTCAGAAGTATTTTTTTTTTCTGTATTTATTTTTTTTTATATTTAATTTAATTTTGTTCTCACTTATTTTATTTCCTTCAATTTTATTTTATTTAATTAAATTTTTTTTTATTTATATTTAATTTAGTTATGGTTATTATTGGTCATTATATTTACGAACTTTGAAAATTTTGTGAACTTTTGACCAGCCGAATAATTTTTATCAAATTATTCTTTTGAGTTTTTGGCGAAAACAAGTTGAAAAATGCTACCAATACCAACTACGATGCTTTTGTTTTATTTTATTTTATTTTATTTTATTTTATTTTATTTTATTTTATTTTATTTTATTTTATTTTATTTTATTTTATTTTATTTTATTTTATTTTATTTTATTTTATTTTATTTTATTTTATTTTATTTTATTTTATTTTATTTTATTTTATTTTATTTTATTTTATTTTATTTTATTTTATTTTATTTTATTTTATTTTATTTTATTTTATTTTATTTTATTTTATTTTATTTTATTTTATTTTATTTTATTTTATTTTATTTTATTTTATTTTATTTTATTTTATTTTATTTTATTTTATTTTATTTTATTTTATTTTATTTTATTTTATTTTATTTTATTTTATTTTATTTTATTTTATTTTATTTTATTTTATTTTATTTTATTTTATTTTATTTTATTTTGTTTTATTTTATTTTATTTTATTTTATTTTATTTTATTTTATTTTATTTTATTTTATTTTATTTTATTTTATTTTATTTTATTTTATTTTATTTTATTTTATTTTATTTTATTTTATTTTATTTTATTTTATTTTATTTTATTTTATTTTATTTTATTTTATTTTATTTTATTTTATTTTATTTTATTTTATTTTATTTTATTTTATTTTATTTTATTTTATTTTATTTTATTTTATTTTATTTTATTTTATTTTATTTTATTTTATTTTATTTTATTTTATTTTATTTTTATAAAAAGTAAGGTACTTTATTGTTCACATGTAAATGCCAAAGTCTATACACTTGTGTATCAAATATTTGCTCATTCTCACTATAGTTCATTATTTTGTGCCAAGTAAAAGCAACGCATCCACTAATTGCTTTTGCTTCATTGCTAGAAAGGGAAATGAGAAAGAAAAAAATTAAGCGCCAACAGCTGTAAGTTTTCTAAAGCAGCATACACTTAGCAACACCAGTGCACACACGCACTCATCCGCACCACACACACTCATGAATGTCGGCAAACATATTTAGGCCACTTTTAGCACGCAAAGTGCCATCATCCAATGCACAAAAGCCCAACGGAGGAGACTAAAACACTAAAATAAAAGGAAAGTGCCACCAAGTACGGAAAGGAAGGGCGCACCGAAAAAACCTAGTGTGGCATAGTGCAAAGTAAACATTGTTGTTGTACGTATGTAGTGCGTGAGAAAGTCACTGCTGTCAAATAATTATTGCGCGTGGAAAAGCTCCACCTTCCTCAGAAATGTGTGCAGTCTTGGGGGTGGCTAAAGTAGTAATTCACGTGAATAGTTGAACGAAAGGCGCATTAAAGCCGTTTGAAGATTTGCAAAAGGTACTTGAACATAAGTATGTGCTTGTAGTTGTATGCTCATAAGGTAATATGAGGGAACTAACTAAGGGTCGACAAAAGGCATGGAAAGGCTCTTAAGGTGAGAGGGAAGAAACCGCAGTTGTGTAAAGATCAAAGTTATTCTATATGTATATCGTGGACCGCAGGATTTTTATTATAATCCATTGTAACTTGTTGGGTTCGAGACCATTTCGGAATTTCTTCCGGATCGTTTCGCGATTGTTTTTTGTTCTTTTTCGTCATTATTTTGGGACCATTTCGGGACCATCTTCGGGGACATTTCTGAAAATTTTCAAGATCTTCTGTGTATCACTACGGATTTTTTTCTTCAACACAATTTTGCTATTGATTTTGTTAGTTTCTCGGGATTATTTTGGAACCATTTCGAAATTGTTTTCGAGAAGATTTCTAAAATTTCATGCGATCTTCACGGTATCATTTCGGAATTTTTTTTTGGTACCCTTTCTAAACTTTTTTCGAACTCTTTTGGGATTGTTTTCTGTACTTTTTCGAATCATTTTCGGACCTTATCTGAACTGCTTTTGGAAACCAATTGAGCGTTTTCTGAATATTTCCAGTATATTTTAGGGTCTTTTTTGGTTATTGATTTTGGCAGCATTTCTTAAGTTATTGCGAATGCGAACCATTCCGGGATTGTTATCGACAATTTTTCTTAATTATTTTGAGATCATTTCCGGATTTTTTTGCTACCTTTTTGTGATTATTCCAGGATTGTTTTAGGGACCCTTTCGAAATTTTTTTCGGGATATAATATGGCGCAGAAAAGGGAGATGGAAAGAGGGAGGCAGAAGTACAGTGAAAAAGGAAAAGAAAGGCAGATCTGTATCACCTCTATTCTTATTAATTTTTCATTGCTATAGAAATATCCATCCTCACGACTGTTTTTTAGTTTCCAGGAAGCAGCACAATGTTTTTCACAAATAATTCTTGAAGTTTTCCAAACCTTTTTTGCATAACCGAACTTTTATAAAACCCCACCTTTGTACAGACAAATAAATTATATTTTAATGAAGAAGCGTGTCTTGAATGTGACGCAGAGCTTTAGGGTCGCGCCCACATTATTTGGTTGCATGCATCCCACTATTGCTTAATTGTACTCTCTGAAGACAAGCTGAATATGCGCTTATGCTTAAACTTAAGTCTTTACATATGTAGGTATTATGTAATAAATTACAAACATACATGCGTAAAATTAACTACGCACTGTTTAACGCGAAAGTGACAAGTTTTTAATGCAAAAATGTCTTTAACGGTAATTATGTTAAAACTTTGGCATAACAAATTTTGTGCTGCGTTCGCTCGTATTGTATGCCTCAAGGCTTTACGATGCGAAATGTTGCACGCAACATAAAACTTCTAATAGGAACACTAGATAGGTATGTAAGTAGGTATATGCTTTTACTATAGCTATAACAAAGTAAATATAGTTGAAAGTTAAGTAGTTTTGAGGAATTATTTGAAAATTAAATACATTAAACAAGTTAACGAAACTAATGGAAAACAGAAAGAAAGGAAGCTGATATTATATCAGTGGTACTTTTAACTAGGCTAAATAGGTTAGTAAATATGGCATGCTTATAAGCATAAACACAAGTAAACAAATACGTGAAAGTTTATTCAATAAAAATTTAATTAAAGTGAAAATGAAAATTAGTAGAATTTTGTTTGAAAGAGAATCGCATTATGCTTGAAGCGGAAGTTTAGAAAATAAATGACAAACTAGGTCGACAGCAGCGGTAAGAGGTATTGTCAGCTGAAACTAAAAAAAAAAATATTTATTTAAAAAATAAAATAAAATAAAATAAAATAAACAAAATAAAATAAAAAAGTAAAATAAAATGTAATAAAATAAAATAAAATAAAGAAAAAAAAATAAAAGAAAAAAAATAAATAAAATAAAATAAAATAAAATAAAATAAAATAAAATAAAATAAAATAAAATAAAATAAAATAAAATAAAATAAAATAAAATAAAATAAAATAAAATAAAATAAAATAAAATAAAATAAAATAAAATAAAATAAAATAAAATAAAATAAAATAAAATAAAATAAAATAAAATAAAATAAAATAAAATAAAATAAAATAAAATAAAATAAAATAAAATAAAATAAAATAAAATAAAATAAAATAAAATAAAATAAAATAAAATAAAATAAAATAAAATAAAATAAAATAATATAAAATAAAATAAAATAAAATAAAATAAAATAAAATAAAATAAAATAAAATAAAATAAAATAAAATAAAATCAAAAAAAATAAAATAAAATAAAATAAAATAAAATAAAATAAAATAAAATAAAATAAAATAAAATAAAATAAAATAAAATAAAATAAAATAAAATAAAATAAAATAAAATAAAATAAAATAAAATAAAATAAAACAAAATAAAATAAAATAAAATAAAATAAAATAAAATATTTATGAATTTTGATACTTAGAGAAAATTGACAAAGATTTACACAGCGGTGGATACCATGACGCGTTTCGGACTTTCCAGGGTCCACATCAGATGGATTTTCGGACATAGAACTACCGTGTCTGCACCGAAGCGGTTAAAGCAATTGCTTATAACAGATCAGCTACGATGCCCTGTAGTATTTCGAAGTCAATTTTCTTATAAATAAAATAAAATAAAATAAAAAAACTAAAAAAAAAAAAAAATAAAATAAAATAAAATAACAAAAAACAAAATAAAATAAAATAAAATAAAATAAAATAAAATAAAATAAAATAAAATAAAATAAAATAAAATAAAATAAAATAAAATAAAATAAAATAATATAAAATAAAATAAAATAAAATAAAATAAAATAAAATAAAATAAAATAAAATAAAATAAAATAAAATAAAATAAAATAAAATAAAATAAAATAAAATAAAATAAAATAAAATAAAATAAAATAAAATAAAATAAAATAAAATAAAATAAAATAAAATAAAATAAAATAAAATAAAATAAAATAAAATAAAATAAAATAAAATAAAATAAAATAAAATAAAATAAAATAAAATAAAATAAAATAAAATAAAATAAAATAAAATAAAATAAAATAAAATAAATCAAGATAAGATAAATAATAAAGCAAATAAATTAAAGTAAAATAAATTAAAAAAAAAAATTAAAATGGATAAAGAAATTAAAAAAAAAACAAATAATGAAATATAAAAAAAATAAAAAATAATATAAAATGAATAAAAGTAAAAAAAAAAAATTAAATGATATAAAATGATTTTTTTGTAAAATAATATAATATGGCATTGGTACGAAATATCTATGACCTAACAAAGTATCTCATATATTTAATTATACATATATTTAAATATGTCCACTTATCTGTACAGATGTAAGACTCCTGAGAAATAAATTCAACTTATACAACTTACCTACAATGGCAAAAGCCTCTTCATGTTTGCTTTTTAGCCAAGTGTGCTCAAGCAAAAAGCTTAACAAACTTGTATCTTGTCTACAAACTTTATTGCCATTAAGCAATGAATATATTCTAAAGACTTTTGTGAGTGTATGTGTTTTTCCAATACATATATTTAACTATATATAACTTTTTGCTGGCAGCTATTAAAATTTCTGGTTGATATGCAATTTTGCATAGGAAATTATCAGGCTTTCAAATTGAAGCAACTTCAATATGCACAAACATACACTGAGTGACTTCAATATTCATAGATAGCATACATAAAATGTGAAAGGACATATAAAAACACAATCGAACACATTTGCATATACATATGTATGTATGTACTCAAGCCAATATATTTGTAACACTTCAGAAGCTGCGCTTCGATTGGCATTCGAACAAATTGTCTACCGAAAGGATTCGAGTGCAGGCAAAAGGATGTAATGGCTTCAACGGCATATGCAGAAATAATGGCGTGTATGTATGTGTTCTGCATTTGCTCTGTGCACTGCATGCATTCATACATATATTTAATATCACTTAGTTATGGTTTTTTGTTTTTGTTTTATCTTATTATTTTTATTTTCTTTGCCATGCTTCATAGCGCATAACAAATCAATGTTCTGTGGCACTCTTTCTCACTATATTACCACATACATATAATAGTTTATGTTAGATGATGTTGCTCGTTTGCTTGTTAACCGTTGCGTATACGTAACATGAAATTCATTTTATAACCAATTTGTACAGAAGCACTGACATTCATAGTAGATAGTGCTAGTAAACTATCGATCGCCGATAATATGCGGAGCTTTCATCGCTTCATCAAAAAGATTTGCAGGGAGCTTTTGACAACTCAAAGATAAGCTGTTAAATAAGTCTTCAGACTAGACGATTTCTTTCACTTCATGACCAAGGGACCTCAAATCGTTCTCTACTTAGTTATTCAAGTCGAGTGTGATTCTTTCTGTTTCTTCATAAAGAAGTGAAGAAAACTAACCAAAGAAAATATTCGCTAGGTGGCGTGGTCCTATTTGGCACTTAATCACAACACATTTGTCACGAACAGCAAAACAAAAAGTCTTGACACTAGGTGGCGTTGGGGTCGTAATATTTACAACTGATATTTAAATTTCAACAAAAAAATGCTTCATTTGCAGGTTGATTTTTTTAGAAACGAGCAAAAATTAGCAAAAACTGTTATATAAAAGACAATAATGAAATATTAGTAAGTAATTATCTATTATTATTTTGAGTTAGCAAACGTCAGACTATCGATAATCTGTAAATCGATATGAGGCATCGTTAGTTTGCGAGCTCTAAACAACAGTTGCAGACGACAGCTATTACAAATGTTTCAAATATTGTTTTACATATTTCTCGTGTTGTTATTGTCATTACTGGGATTTTACTATTAATGTTTTGGTACACATTTATTAGACTGGGCAACAAAAAATAAAAAATTTCCCCAAAATTGTATTGTTATTATTTTTTAAGATGGCAAAATAAATGTGAAACCATTGAAAAATTTCTGAATGAAAATTTTTGTCGATAGGCCTTCAACATAAAAAAATCGATCTAAGCCCCGGTAATATTTTAAATAATTTTATTTTTGGCCCAGTCTAGGGAAAGTAGTTATGTTCCATATCTGCTACTTGAAACAGTAGCTAGTATTTCATCTGGTCGCCTCCTTGAATGGGTGTTGAAGTGTCTAAGCTAGCGTCAATGCTATTATCTATGGCAAAATTATAAATAGTTTTTATTGTGTGTACCTATACATATACAACAACAAGTGTCGGATTTTTACATGTTGTCAAAATAGTCGTTTTTGGTGTACGTATTCTAAGTTTCGAGTCTAAACCGTGTAACTCACGTACATGCGTTTTTTTGTTTTTATTCCATAGCGCCACCTAGTGTCGTCTTAGTCACCCAGTGTTAAAAAATATTTCTCGGAAGAAATTGAGATTTCTCGGGTAACCATCCTATGCTTAAGCCCTCGGACATGCTTTTGTTTAATGCTCATATTGTACACCAGTCTAAACACATCATTTTTACTATTAAACAAGTAAGGGAGTCTAAGTTCGGGTAAATCATTTTAAAAGTTATGACCAGTCGAATTAAAAAAAAAAAAAATTTATATGATTTTCGAATTTTTCGATATCGATTTCGACCATTTTCAATAGCAATCTACCTAGGCCAGAATGTAACCTGTAAGTAAACCGATTTGTGCTGCTAAAAATCTCTTCACAAATTTGTCAATTCTTTTATTAAAATTTTTTATTTTATTTTTTTTAAATTTACAATCGTAATTCTACCACTGGTACATATATTGTACTTCAAGGAGCTGAATACAAAACGACGGCTTCATACGGCATAAGATACAGTCTTTTGCTCAAATCCACTTTTTCGCTGAAAAAAAAAAAAAAAAATAGAAATTTCAATTAGTTTCACTGTATCCAAAACGTTGAACATCCAAAACTAACTTACCCCTTTTTATGTTTTGAATATTTATTGACAACAACATACTCCATAGTTTTGTTAGACAAACCTTCAACATGTTCCAACTGATTACCCAAGTTAGCCAATACACGATACTCACTAACTTGATCAGTTCTTAAAAGTACAAAAGAAAAGTCAAAATATTTGCTAATTTTATATAAGTTGATTGTAACTAACCTCAAAATATGGAAAATATTTACACTCCAAGCGCCATATGCAAATCCACCATCTTCTTTGTAGGCCATAAAAGCTGCTGTGTCCTTTAGTTTCGTCATTTCCTTGAATATTTGCAAAGTGCTTTGACACGTTTTAGTTTGAGTTTGCACATTGAGTAAATCGTAATTAGTATTGAGTGGCAACCATGGATTATTGCTTGCGCTAAAACCAGCATTCTTCGTAGAATCCCATTGCATTGGCGTACGCTGGATATAGCGTTCATCACAAACACCATTACTGCACGGTTCTTCGCCTTCAGTCATGCCGATCTCTTCACCCTGAAATATTAATTCAACTTTTGTTTTAAAAAATATCTCTCTCGAATATATCTCAAATCATTTTACGTAGTATGTTATGGTTGCTCCAGGTAAGGCATGCGTTATTATTGTCATCAGATCTACGCGATCTTGACCCATACGTGATGCCAGTCGCACTTTATCAAAATTACTTGTTACATAATTGGCAATTTTAAATTTGTTCCAAAATACTTTAAACCATCCATTTACGGCCTCTTCAAGGTTTTGGGCATTAGAAGCTTGATTTAATTTTATTAAATTCAAATTTATTGGCATTTGTAAACCATTATGCGCACCATCGCTTACAGATGGCGCTCTGCGTGCTAGAACGCTGGTGTATCCCTCGCCAATCATAGCTCTTAAATGAAAAAAAAACAGTTATATTTAGTCAGTGTTTTATGGAGAAACTCTGGATAATCTTCTACAAAATAAAGCGAAAAAAAGGCTGAAACTTGACACTTCTTTGAATCAATGACCCTTTTTTGAACCAATGACTGAATTTTTGGTAATATTTTTGGAATAACTATAAGACAATTTTGAAAATAGGAAGTTTTATAGGGACTAAAAGACTTGCACTTAAAGAATTTTGGAAGAAGAATTTTTTAAACCGGTGAAATTTTACTTTTTTTGATACAAAAACTAGTATGAAACCACAAAGTCTTTTTTGAAACGCGTGGCAAACCCGTGGAAGTTTGTAATCAGTTACAATTTTATACAAGACTTTTTTGGTATCAATGAGTATTTTTTTTGTTGTACAGGAGTTTTGGAACAGGTTATGGTTCCGGTACCGACTAGTTGTTTCAAGCGACCAGGACAGGAAACGTTTATTAGATCGGGAAACTATTCCAACACGCTTCTGATATCAACGCGATATAGTCCTAAAAAAGTTCTGAAATCAATTTCTGAGTCGCTTCAAATTAATACGGAAAATGTTCCGAAAATATCCCATATTGGTGCTTAAAACCACCTCAAAATGGTTACGAAAATATTTGCTGGAAAATAAAAGATTCAGACGAGAAAGAAAACCTGTACCATAGGACTCCCAAACAGTCGCGAAGAACCCTCTATAAAAACCTAAACAATAACTAAAGCATAACATAATAAGAACAATCAAATAACCTAACAATATTATAATAACATAACAATGTTTATAATATAACATAACTTCACATAAATTAGAATAGCTTGACATAACGTAAAACTCTGTAAAGTAACCAAATTTATACACTAACGCAAAATATATGTTACAAAACATCATATAATATAGCACAACATAATATTTCATCAAACAACATAACGTAACAAAACCTTACAAAATATAACATAAAGTACAACAGAAGCTTCTTTTTATCTAGCCGTCTACCATCAATAATTCCTAACTTATCGAAATGTCTTTACTCTCTGAAAATCAAATATAACATCAAAACCTCACCTTGTATCACCACCTTTACGCTGCTTATAATCATCTAAAAATTGACGCCATTCATATAGCAATTCATAATTCTCAGGTTGATCCAATTGATAAGTGCGTGAACCTGCTGGTTGATCAGGCCATGTGCCATCTTCGAGTTGTTTCTCAAAATAATATGGAATAGCATCTATACGAAAAGCATCGACACCGCGATCTAACCAAAATTCCATAATTTCTTTCAAACGTTGACGCACATGCGGATTTCTTAAATTGAAATCCGGTTGCTTGGCACTGAATTGATGAAAATAGTATTGTTGACGTCGCTCGTTCCAAGTCCATGCAGAGCCGGGAGTATTACGATCACTAAGATTAGTCTTCATAAGGAGAGGGAGAAGGTTTTTTTTTTTTTGTAGTTATATTTATTCTAAAATAATAATTGTTGCAATCATTATCATGGTTCTTTTTTACTCACATAATTATTTGGTGGTTTGCGTACACCAGTTGCTTCATCAAGTTTACCATCAGCCCAAACATAAAATTCATCATAACCATCTTCACGTTGTATCGATTTCTGAAACCATTCACACTCATCACTCGACTCATTCGGTACAAAGTCTATAACAACTTTCATTTTGAGTTTATGCGCTGTTTTTTGTAATTCATCAAAATCTTGGAGTGTTCCATAACGTGGATCGATATTGGTAAAATTTACTATATCATAACCATCTTCTATCATAGGTGATTCGAAGATGGGCAGCAGCCAAACAGCTGTTACGCCTATGTTACGCAAATATTTCAAACGTGACGTAATGCCCTTTAAATCGCCTACTCCATTACCATCGCTGTCCTGAAAAGATTGTGGATAGATTTGATAATACGTTGCCGATTCCCACCAATCCACGGATTCGGCTGCAGCAGAAGCGCTGGTGCAAATGCAAAATAGCAGCGCTAGTGTTAGGAGCCCGACCAAACTCCCCGACATTTTATTAGTTACTGAGCGGTTTGATAGATATTGAATGTTATATATATTTGCTTTTAAAAAATACATCATGATAAGCCAAATCTTCCGCGAAAGGTATACAATTTGTTTACAGAAAAAATACGCTGTTTGTAGTTTGTTTTTATTTGGCACAGAATTGTAGACGCATGTAGGTGTGTAAACATGTAGCTATGATATGAGTTAACGGTATTGACACATGTTTTTATCTACTAGTTCCAAATGTGGTAATAAAAAAAAAAAATTTATTATGAGGTTAGCCCTATTGCCACAATATCGTAGAATAAAGACATACATAAACGCAAATTTAAGACGCCAGATAGTTTACATAACATCACATAGCGTCATAAATGACAATATAACATATCACAACATAACCTTGAAATAAATTAATTGATCGTAATATATCGTAAAATAAACATAGCATAACATAACATAAACTAACTTAACATCACAAACATAACATTTAGTAACATAGCATACATTTACAAAAAATAAAGTACATCATCGTATAGATCAGATAATATCTGCTATATATTTTTTAATTACAATATTCAACAAATTTTGATCAACTTCAGTTACCTTTTTGTCCTTATTCCAAATATCTTGTTTTCGAGATATCGGTGAAAATATGATGTTGACATTATAAGCTCTGTTATATTGAACAATTTTCTGTTTTTACCCAAAAAATTTTCCGGAGTTCCCATATCCTCGTCATTTGATACATGTTTATTATGTAAAATTTTCTGCTTATTTCAAATATGTAATCATTTGGCTTAAAAGTAGAATAGTTTTCGAGATATTTAGAAATTTCAGTTTTTGAGATAAGTTAAAATTATGTATATTAAAATTTTTTGAAAGTTGATAGGTTTCACCTCTTTGTTACATTTTATGCTTCTCGTAGAAGGAACAAACAAAATTCACCTAAATAGTGCTATTCCAATGTCCTTGGTATAGCAATTGGTCGAAAAAGAATTGAAAATTTGGATGAAAAAAAAATAAATTATTCGTAATAACTCAATCACCTCAACATCGATTTTAATTATTTTTTTTCGGTTTGTTAAATATCAATAGTTGAGGTTCTAATGCTTACTGTATTATTTTTTTCATTTTTTCTAAGTTGTAAATAACTTGGGCACGTGCGGCTCCCACTATAAGCGGATAATTTAAGTACTTCTAGAATAACGGAGTATAAACAAATAATTTTATTTAAACGAAGTATAGCCAAACTTGTTATTTTTCGAGAGTTAACCTTATCCAACCCAGCATACAAAAATATATCCGTTAATTTGTTGTTTCGCACACCTAGATCTAAAGGCGGCTAACTCAAAAATATGATATGTTGAACCTTTGCATACTACCGCACTTTTCAATTCAATACCCACTGATCTGTATACTCGCTTAACTAATAGCTCCAAAACTTACCCACTGATGTTTGAATAACATTTATTCAAATTTGGCTCGAAAATTATTTACACAACTGTAGAGTTAGGCAGTCCGCAAACGAGGCGCATCGTCATAGACGCGTACTCGTCATTTCACTGAGCACGAATTTCCCTGCGTCTCAAAATCTGCACACGACGCTGCAGAAAAAAAGGCACGCAAAGAACTGTCAAAATTGCAATTTTAATTAATTAATACATTTTCCGCACATTATTAACACATATTTCTTCCGATTGTAAAAATTTTCTATTTTTTCTTTCAAAAGAAACAATGAATTTTATTTGAAAAAAGAAAGCAAAGCCACGGCACACAAAAATCGAAAATGAAAAATGTAAACAAATGCTTCTTCTTCCACTTTTCTAAGCGTACGACACCTGGCGACCACCATTGTCATACGCTGAGCAGCATGTGCTTTCATGGTTTGCCACTTTCGTGCAGCTGCCGATTCGTGTGCAGCTCTTCATGCAAATATGTATATGTGTTCAGCAACAAAGCGTACAAAAATCGAATGCAGCGTCTAATACGCGTCTATGACGATTCACTCCGTGTACGGACACACTTACTTGCACTGTTAAAAATGAGAATGAACAAATAGTATGCCAACTGACGTTAAGCAAAATAAGCCGCTATATCATGCATTTTGTTTCGCGAAATGTTTCAACATAGCGCTAGCCCCTCTATGAAAATACGACTGCATTCACTGCAAAGATGGCAGGTGCCTGCTTGTGCCGCAATGCCATGTGCAGCAGTATAATTCAATGTAATGTAATGCAATGCTAGTCGCGCGTTAATTGCTCTCAGCAATTTTCATTACAAAACACCAACTGCATAAACACAAATGCTAACTAATGCGACTACATTTCAATAGGGCTGTAATTAACAAAGAGCAAAATAGTAGTAAATAAATCATACTAAAATTAAAATTTCGTAGTAGATTTTTTTTTTAAAGAATATCATAAAATCTTATAGGCGATCAAAGTTCAGTGCCGGCAATATTAAATTTTAGTACTAAAATAGACAAAAATAAAACTAAAAAAAGAGTATAAAAATATATATTAAAATATAATCAAATATAGTTAAAAAAAATAAATAAAATTTAATTAAATAAAAAAAACACAAAATAAGCGAAAATGAAATATAGTATAGTAAAATAAATAAATTAATCTCAAGTAAAATAGGATATTCCAACTGAACTAGTTTCTAAACTTTGCAATGCAAAAAAGCGTATGTAGTAAATTTGCTACCATTGTAGTCATAAATTTCCAACCCTGGTGACATGTGAAAGCGCTCAACTGGTCAGTACCTATTGAAAGTAGGAACAACCACTGCCGTAGCTTCTGCATTGCATTTAGCTAAACAGCAGTTGGTTATAAAAGCATACGGGGTGAGGCAATGTATCCTGGGAAAGTATGCAGATGTATGTATTTACATTTAAAATGCCAACAAATACAAATGCAATGTCAGCATACTAATATATGCGAAGAAAAAAATTGTTATAAAAATGTGTTTAGCAAAAAGTGCTATTTATTGTATGTTGTACTTACTACATTTCAATGCATTTCGAGCTATTTAAATATCAAAGTAATGTTGTTGTACAATGGCGCATTCAAATGCATATAATTTAATGTGCCCATGTGTGGTTGAGATGCAACCTTGCTATTAGCGAGATTTGGCCAAGAGTAGTGCGAGACTGGAGACAAACTATCGTGAAGTAATTTATGTATAGTGAAAACTTGGTAAATAAAATAAAACAAAATGAAATGAAATAAAAAAAAAAAAAAAAAAAAAATAAGAAAAAATAAAAATTAAAATTAGATAAAAATAAGTAAGGAAGCCTAAGTTCGAGTAAACCGAACATTAATTGCCCAGCGATTTCCACCGGTTTCATTATGAATATGTCTTATACCACCATGAAACCGAGATATGTATATTTATGTGTTTTCCGAAATTTTCGATATCGAAAAAGGGGGCATGGCTATCATCCGATTTCGCCCATTTTCTTGTCCAGAAAATAACCTGCATACCATGTTTCATGCAAATATCTAAATTTTTACTCAACTTATCGTGTACACGGACAGATGGACGGACGTAAGGATGGATGCCTTAATCAACTCATCTTTTCAACCTAAGAACTTTCATATATGGAATTCTATATCTATCTCGATTATTTTGATTACAATCCTTGTGCTATTACTAGCACGCTGAGTATAAAAAATGAAATAATATTAAATAAAAGAAAATGAAAAAAAAAAAATAAAAAAAAAAAAAAAAAAATAAAAAAAAAAATAAAATGAAATAAAAAGGTTAAATAAAAAAATACAAAATATTAAAATAAAATAAAATGAAAAAAAATGATATTAAAAAAATAAAAAATAACTAAATTGAAAAAAAGAGAAAAAAAAATAAAATAAAATAATTAAACTGAAAAAAAACATAATAAATAAAGTTAATAAATAGAATTAAAAAAATACAAAAAAATAAATAAATGAAAAAAATAAAAAAAAAAACAAAAGAAGAAGAAAAAATTATGAATAAAATAAAATAAAATAACAAAAAAAATTAAAGAAAAATGAATTGAATTAAAATAAAATAAAGTAAAATATAATAAAAAAATAAAATAAAAAAGAAAAAAAAAATAAAACAAAAGAAGAAAAAAGTAAAAAAAGTAAAAAAAATCAAAAAAAAAAAAATAAAAAAAAATAAAATAAAATTAAATAAAATAAAAAATTAAGACAAAGTAAATTAAAATAAAATAAAATAAAGTAAAATATAATAAAAAAAAAAGAAAAAAAGAAAAACCAAAGGAAAAAAGAGTAAAAAATTAAATAGAATAAAATAAAACAAAATTAAAATAAAGAAGTAAAATATAATTAAAAAAAAAATTAAAAATAAACAAATAATAAAAAATAGATTAAAACTAATTTAAATTAAATATGTATATTGTACACTTAAAAAAAATAAAGGAAACAAAAAAATAAATAAATATAAATAAAATATTATGAAATCAAAGTAAAACTACTCTCTTTAACGACTACTTTCGCTTTTCATATTCAGGGTTGCAATTGATATTTGTTGCATCGCAAGTATGTGCGTTTTCATGCATTTTTCTTTCTTTGAATTTGTATTATTTGCAATTACTCTGCGTTTATTTAAAATGAGTTAAAAGCGCTCAACCAACGTCCAATGCCCTTTGGCAGTACAAACAATTTGAGTTTTCCTGCTGTAGTTTAGGTGAAAAAATGCAAATATTTATGAATGTGCTACACAGAACTGACTATTTATGTAAGTATAACATAACAAATATCAGCATAAATGTTGTATGTAATTTTTTTTTATGAATATTAATGTACATTTGTAAGCAATACACTTATTTATAATATATGTATTTTTTTTTAAAATGATGTAGAATGCCACTTAACTATTTGAAGTAAATTGAAATTTATTAAAAATGGGTGAAAAACAAAAATATTAACTATTTGCATAAATAACACTTTGTTGTAATCGGTTGAACAAAAATGCAAATAAATTATTTCATTTGACCTACAAAGTTCACTGGAAACGCTTTTTTTAATAAGTGGCAACCCTTTTTTCAAGCGTTTTCGAAATCACTCAATTGAAAACTGTATTTAAGGCAATATTTATTTTTAACGTGATATTTGAGTAAACTTACATACATATTGATGGTATCGATATAGCTGATGCGATGGCTAGGAAGGGATCTGATTATACACATACCTGAGGCAGCTAGAATCGCGCAACCATCATTCATCATCATAAGCTCCTTACGGCCACCATTGCGAGAATCGACGACCATGCTTCTAAGACTACGAGTTAACTATGGACTAACTGAGATGAGGTGCATATGGCTATTTTTGGACGAAAACAAAAGCTATATTCCTTCTCAAACTAAACAAATATGCAGCCAGAGTACATTGTGCTATACCAACAAGTTCTCTACGCAAAAAGCTGTTAGGATGAGGGGTTTAGAATATGCCCGCGGTAGATACACCGGTCGTAAGAGCCGACTAATATGCACATATGTAGGTAATGACGTGCTCACTCGATGGTTGATCTACGGATATGATGCTTGTCACATCTTATTACCAATTTTCTCCTTCCTTACGGATGTAGAGATAACATGACCTAGAAGGCTGCACTGATCATACCAAATCGCTCCCAAGACAGTCGGACAGTACCTCAAGGAAAGTACCGGAGCGTACCGGGCTCATATCCGGCCAATGACTGTCAATTTCGACATCACTCCCCAAAATATTCGGGACTTAACAACAACAACATGAGGAGGAAGCGGTATCAATTTATCACTTACAGTCAATGCGTCTCAGACTTGTGGGCGAACGCTTTTTCCTAGTGCAAGTATGGGATATTCCACAAGCGCTCTCTAAACTTAACCTAACCTATTTAACTTTGGTTATAGGAGATTAATGACGCTTTCTGGAATGGGCGTATGATAAGTGAGAACTAAGTACTGCTACAACATCAACATAACAGGTAAACTCGTCAATGGAAGCGTCTTAGTATGTTGTCAATGTTGTCTGCTCAGAAAACGATGAAAATTCCTTCTGGTAATGAGGAAGTTTGGAAATATATTGAACAATAACGGAGCCGGAATCCAACTTTGTAGACCACTCATTCCTGAACTCAACAAACACCTTATGTTTACTAAGGCGGCCCCTGTTTTTAGTCTCGGGGAAGAGTTAGTTTCTCAATATCGTTTAGAAGTGTCAAAGCCTCAAATGTAGCTCTAGAATGTGACCTTTTTTTTATTAAAACCGGCACTTATCTGAATATTTGTAGCATTCCGAAGGGTGGGGAAGCTGTGCGTTTTTTTGGAATCCATACGGCATAGTCAGCTAGTCTCAAGTTAGCAGTGTGGTAAGTGATAGGGGGAGGAAGGAGATAGCGATTAGCATCCGGTTTTGCATGATGTAAATGTTGCCATATGAGCAGTCGAATCGGAACTTTGTATACGTACTACGTCTGGTAAGCTTTCAAACGCACCACCGAAACCTACTTCAGTTTTTTGGACTAATTTGTTTTTTTTTTCTAGAAAACCAATTTTGAGTCTTTTCGGTATTTTTTCATTAGACACAAATAACTCATAGAGTATCAATATTTTCGCAGTTCAGCCTGACCTAACTTACAATCACAACCATTTCTTGTTTATATTTACTTTTGAATTCCTGCAAATATTCGCAATCTTAACTGAGACCAACAACTCTTAACAACCAATATAAACATACTAAAAGTATTTTCAGCTAAAGAAAAACAAAATTTGAAAAAAAATTTTAGAGTATTTTTCGTGCACCTGCATACGATTTTCGATTGTTGATTCTTTCGATTTATTGAATATTTGTTTATTTGTTCTCTTTCAGCTCAACTATCAACTGCCCCAGAATTTGAGATGGTGCACATTGCACTTGTAAAGTGCAACAATGAGGTAAGTAAAATATAAAAGTTAAATGCCATAAAAATGTGGAGTAGATATGTATATATTAACACACATACACTCGTACCTAGTATATAAATATTGGCATGTGTTGACCTGATTTAGTGGCGTTTACGGATTGCCAAAACTCAGCGCAAACTCAACGACTGCTTGAAAGTCAAAATGTGTGTTTTGTATATTTTTTTGTTATTGTATCTTGAAATCGTGCCATTTGCAGTGGACGCTCAGAAATGCACGCTGCAACGATACTGAAAAACTGTGAAAAGCGAAAAATAAAATTTGGTTCAATATTAGCACAATCTGTTGGGAATGAGCTCTGCTTGGTATGTGGCGGGTGGGGCGTGCAATATTGATTTCATTGCCAGCGTAGGCGAGCGCGGTATAATTCATGAAACGCCTTCTCTATGCGACGACAGCAACCAAGTAGGCAAAGATTGTGTGTCTGTTAGGCGTTTGGCGGTTTTTAACGTTCCTTTGTTCCTAGTTGCCTACAATTTCTAGCATGTGGACTAAGCTACAGGGTGCATACGATTAGTGAGTGTAAGTGGAGTGAGAAAACAAGTTAGGTTAGGTTCAAGTGGCTGCCGCCGAGGCAGTACTAAAAGGCGTATCGGGCACCCTGTGGATTGTAGCCATCTTTCGTTGGCTTGGCGCAGTGTATGCTCTTTCAGCATTAGTTTGCATGTTTTGCATGTGGCAAGTTCGTCTGCCCTACAATTTCGCTCAATGTCCCTTTGTCCCGGGACTCATGTGAGGTTCACGCGGTTATGTTGTGCTATCTCTTGTAAAGATCAACGACAGCTTAGCGCCAGTTCATAGTTGAATGAGTAAGAGCCAAAAGATTTGATGGCCGCTTGGTTGTCGCTGAGAATAAAAATATCCTGACCGATAGTGCGTTTACCTATCCAAGTTGCGCAGACTGGAAGACACTGCAGTGATCAGGTAATCTGAAAGAGAACTCTTTGTTCAGATCCTTTGAATAAACCCTTCCTTCAACTCTGCCGTCTAACTTCGACCCTTCGATGTGAATAGAAATGCCGCCATTAGTAGCGGGACACCGATCCGTCCTGTCCTATTCTTCCCTGCTGGGAATGTTTATATTGAAGCAGCTATATTCGACTATTGTAGTCGCAAAAAGATCTGTACTCAGAGGGAGAAAACTGTAAGATTCCATAATACGGGAGTATCGAGTTTTGCTAGCGTCCCAGCTAGACGTTTCCCTTAGACTCAGAGCTGCCGGTGCTGCTGCCCGGTAGCACTCCAGATCGAGTGGTAAAATGCCTAGAATGGCCTTGAGAGCTTCGTGGGTCGCACCGCTTATACAGAACATGCCAGATCTGTGGACTTTACTCAAAAGATTAAAGTTTGTGGCCTTGCTCAGCGCAGACCACCATACCACCACTCCATATAGAATCATAGGTCAAATAATTGCAGTGTAGATCCATTTCATATTTTGGGGCTGGACCCCACTTTTTGCCAATGGCTCTTTTGCACGTGCATCTCGACGTGCGTCTCGAAGCAAGAGATCGCTCTCTTCCTCTGCATCGACTGTTGCTGGGATAAGACTATTTTCTGATTTGAAGAGAAACAAGCCAGGACCTGGGTTTGCAGAGATTTGCAGCAGATTTAAACCCGCCGGCTTCGAAGGCTAGGCCAATTTTTTCAAATGAACGAAGATGTTCCAACCCTGAATGTATTTTTTATCGGCAACCATCGGTCGAATTAGAGTGAGAGGGCGACCACCACTCCGATGGAAGGACCACGTGGGGGCAGATCTACGAATACGTGGTGTCCCCAATTCGCACCAGTTGGCTCCACAAAGAACCGACTTGCGAAACATGTTGGACGGCCAAAATCGGCTATGCGGTTAGATGGCTATTTGAAGTAAGTAAGTACCTAAGTAAGCAAGTATCTATATATAAAAAATGTGTCATCTTTTTTCGGTAAAAATATTGATCTTCTTACCAATTTTTATGATTTTATTGCATTTTTTCCCTTTTATGTATATAAAAAGTTCTCATCACCATTTCCATTACAAAATCAACAATGTTCATATTTGGATTAAGAATTTTTCATCTATGCTAGATTTTGTCTGAAGGTACATCCTTTTTCTGAAACACTTCTTCAATCATTCACGAAAGTTCTCAGATAAGGCCCAGCAAAGGACTTAAGGTTGATCGAAGTCTATGCCACCTACGACTGCGGAAGAGTCTAAACTTGACGCTGACTCATTTAAGCTGTATTAAGGAGGGCCAAATAAATTGCACCAACAACCCAAAAATACCCTTCACACCCTGTATTTAATTCGATTTTTATGTAGTTTTTCCTTTTTATTGCCTTCAAAAAAATAAAAATCGCATCTCTCGAATCAATGTTTTAGATTTCTTTCGTTGTTTTTGCTTACCCCCACTGACTTGCCTTGGCATTACAAATTGAACTAGTTTATAAATGAATGCAGTTTCCAGCTGTTGCAAGTCGTTGTGTACCTAATGCGAGCGGGTGAACTGAATGTAACATGTATTTTGAGTGTGTGTGTTTGTGTGTGTGTGGCATGATGTTGCACGTTTTTTAGCTAAGAAATTACTTTTGTTCTTGATTTTTTGGGAAGCTTGCAACAACGAATGTGACCAGCATTGTTGTTATTGTTGTTGTTGTTGCAATTGTGATTGTTGTTGATTTTGAACCTTGTTGCTGTTGTTTTAGCGTTCGTTTTTTTGCTCTGTACTCTTGCTCGCATTGCTTACAACATTTATTTTTATCGACCTTAAATTGTAACGCCAAACTTTCTATTCGTGCATTTAAAAATCGTTTTTCTTTGAAAAGCGCGCGCCGTTCAACAAATTGAAAATTTGTTCAGTTACATAAGAAGGCCATGCCAAAATGAAAAAAGCAAAATAAAAAAAAATTTGCTGAAATTGACCAGCGTAGAACGCCTACAGCTGTGAAAGGCGCGGCATGTCACATCACTGCAACAACAGTGATGTTGGAGACGTACAGAGTAAAGACAACAACAAACCCAACAATCACACAACAAAATCTAAAGCATCTGAAAAACTAATAGGAAATGAAAGTAAAGAAGCCAACTAAATATTTTCATACCAAAAGCCACTTAACTACTCACTTAAGTTGCTAATCTCCTTTTGAATGTTGCCTACATTTTGTTGTTGTTTGTTAGCCTTTGACTCATACAACATTGGCCAAGTGAGTGGCAATTGAAATTGTGTTGTCTTTCATGTTTGTTCATTTTTTTTATTATTTTTCTTAGCTTTTCTTTGTTGTTTTTGCTTTGCTAATTACTATATGCTTGGACTGCATTAAGAGCGGAAAATATGGTGTTAGGAAATGAGACTTTCTTAATTTGCAAAAATTTACTTGCAACATTTAGTGGCAAGTCTCATTAGTTGAAATATTTTGCAAATGGAAATGCTACTCAAAATTAGTTAACTTAAGTAGTTTTTTAAATATAAAACAAAGTGTATGCCTGCCGTGGCTAGAGAGCATACTTGGTGAAGCCTGAGGAATGAGGAAAGGCTGTTCAATATTGAACCTCACTATGAAAGGCTATACAGATTTTTAACGAATTGTTTGTAAAAAATTTTTTTGCACATAACTTTCACAGATTTTTATAAACTGAAGATTACATTAAATGAATTTATTTGTAACGATAACAATTGATTTTGATCGATTAATAATTCATTCATTAGTAAACTACCACCACTTTTTCAAGTGGGTGTCTTCGTAAAAGTTCGATATTATTTTTATCGACAACAATTTAATTTCATCTATCAATAGTTCATGTAAAATATCATACATTTTTTGTCGTTTTATACCTACGTGAGTAAAGATTTTTAAAAATAAAAAAAATGAAATGTTGCAGCGATTTTTATCGATAAACATCGACGTAAATTTTATGAATCTTTTCGATTTAAATTGCAACGATTCATAGGAATGTTTAAGAATTTTTATATTTTTTGTTCTAAGATTCTATAAATAGGATGCATTTTTTATCGATTTATTTAGATTTTGTATCGATAAAAATCTTACCATATTTATCTCTACAGCTTGATCAGAATCGCGAAAGACCTCTCCGAGCCGTTCGAAACTAAACAACATTTCTTTAATATGATGTTGGAGAACATAGTACAAGCTGCAGAACTTTACCGCACTGGAACAATACATATATTACAAGAGCATACAACTGTTGGTGTATGCCGACGACATCGACATCATTTGCCTCAACAACCGCGCCGTAGCTTCTGGTTACTCAATATACCGACCACCACTGTTGGCTGCCATAATTTCGAGATAGTAAACACTTTCTTTAACTGGGAAGCAGCATTAATACCAACAACAATATAAGCCTGAATGTTCTCCGAAGAATAACTCTTGCAAGCAAATGCTAATTTGAGCTGAGTAGGCAATTGAGAAGTAAAGTCCTCTCTCCACGAAAAAAAAAACAACTCTCTATAAATAACTAATCGTACCCGTCCGGGGAGTGTTCGAGAGAAGAATTATTCGAAAGATTTATGAACCCCAGATCCACAATCACGCGGTGTCTCCAATTGGCGGCAGATGGCTCAGCAAAGAGTCGAAAATTCAACGATTGCCTCGATCTTTTCCGAATAATATCGATTTTTATCGATTTTTATTTAAATTTGTATCGGCCGCCGTGGTGTAGCGGTTAAGTGTTCGGCCTTCTACACCAAGTCGTGTCGGTTCGATGCCTGGCAAAAGTAACATCCAAAATTATTTAGAAAAAGAATTTTTCTAAACGGGGTCGCCCCTCGCCAGTAGTTTGGCAAACTCTCCGGGTGTATTTCTGCCATGAGAAGCTTCTCAGCAAAAAATTCATTTGCTCTGCAAGTGGCGTTCGAAGTCGGCAAAAAAACTGTAGGTCCCGCCAACTTGTAGGAAAAACTCAAAAGCAACACACCACAAGTTTGAAAGAGAAGCTCGGCTAAAAATCTCGTCATTAGTAGTATCGATTTTTAAGCTGAAGATAAAAATTTATTTTTTATCGATTAATTCTTTATGTTCCATAGCTGAGTATAGAAATTGCAACCAACTTTGCGCCTATTTTTTTAATTATCGATATCAAATTCATGTCGATAAATATCAAATTGTTTCGACTTTGATTTTCGCAAACCATTTTAAATCAATTAACTTTAGGTACCAATTTTTTCCCTTATATGCGTAGGTTATCGATGTCAATCATTTTAAATGGCTACACTCAGATTTTGTAAAGTATAAAACAAAAATATCGAATTCTTGCCGCTAAAAATCCATATTGAGTTTCTGTAGATAACTATCGGGAGTATTCGAGATAAAAATTCTTCGAAAGATTTATGGACCCCTAAAAGTTGGCGACGGCGAGTTCCGAAGAAGATATAATGATGAGCTGTATGAGCTTTACGCAGACGTCGACATAGTTCAGCGAATTAAAACCCAGCGGCTTCGCTGGCTAGGACACGTGGTGCGTATGAACGAAGACGCTCCGTCCCAGAAGGTATTCTCATCGGCACCCGCCGGTGGAAGTAGAGGAAGAGGGAGGCCACCTCTCCGATGGCAGGACCAAGTGGAGGCAGATTTGAGAACACGCGGTGGCTCCATTTGGCACTAATTGGCTCAACAAAGAGCCGACTGACGAAACATGTTAGACGGCCAAAATCGCCTAGGCGGTTAAAGGCTATTTTAAGTAAGTAAGTAAGATAACTATCGGATATTATCGATTTTGTTCCTTCAAACCGATAATATTCAATTAGTTTTAAGTATTTATTTTTCCCTAGGATGTAATCGAATCAGTTTAAAGAAATTTGTATACCTTCTTGCTGAGTATTATCATTTCAAAATTGTAAGCAATTATCCATTTTTTCGATGACTATACATTCTTATCGATTAATTTTTGTATAAGTTTTATCGGTTTGTAATATTTGTAGGCACTTACTACTGTTTCAGGTCTCTTAATATCATTCATTTGAACCATTTTTAGCGGTTCTTATCGACTGTTATCGATAAACATATATATATATTTTATGTATATATTAGCTGTATGGATATAGCTCAAAACACTAAAAGATATCTTTTCGATCTATCAAGAAAGTCACTATTGCCTTTTAATTTCCGAATTGTCATATCGTTTAAGCGCCCATTGGCAGCACAAAAACCGCAACTTTGGAAGCATTGTTTACATTGCCGCGACTGACATAATAAATACCAATAATTTATGTATTTCTAGATAAAGGCTAAAGGAAGCAAGTCGATGAGAATTATTGAAAAGTATTTAAAGGGCATAGGGACTGTCGGAAATATCTAAGCATTGTATAACAATAAAATATGAAGTGAAGCAAAGCAAAGCAAAGTAAATATATAAATATTTGATTGCACTAGAACTCAATGGCAGTACTATTTTGTGGCAGCAATAAATTATAATAGTTGCGCCATTTATTATAACCTATAAAAAAATATCATTTCGAGACATTCTTTCGATAAATTATTAGCCGCCGGCAATGATGCTTATGTAAGTAACTTGCTGTAGCATGCAACAAGATGAGGGCAAAAAAAAATAATAAGAAGAAACATGCGAAGCAACGAGTGAATGAAGAAGCAGCAGCAGCAGCAATCGAAGGTATTCGACTATGAAACTGTAGCGCTATTTTAGCCATAGCCGCCAGCCAAATATGCGCCTGATTGCTGTCACTTTATTGCCCAGCTCTTTTGTTGCAACATGCTATAACGCAGCGATGCGACAACAACTATTGGCTGGTAAACCAAAAAAAAAAGTTAAGCAGGAAGATGGCATTGTGCTGAGTGCGGCCAATAACTTTGAGCCCAAATTATGAAATTCGTGTTGCGATTTTCCTCGTTGCTCTTGCCATGTGCTGCGAAATGGTCGAGCGTTGCCACCAAAATCACAGCGCATTTTATGTAATATTCGCGTTTAATAAATTATAATCTGTAATTTGTCGATTTTTGTACGCCATGCCACAGATTCGTGCCACAAATCGTAAAATCTACGGCAAGCAGAGTCAACTAGCCAGTCAGCGAGGCAGCGGCATTGGTGAAAAAAAAGCTGAAGGAAAATGTGCCAAAGTGAAGCAAACAATGGTAATAGAACTGCCATAGCATAATATAATAGAAAACAATAAACATTAAAAGTTCCTATAACAACAGCCAACAATAAGTTTTATACAGTGCACGCTTTGTGGCAAGAATCCAACAAACGGCAGATGCACCACGGCATGTTGTAAGAGTTTGTGGCATCGTGAGCTCTACTTTTTCACCAAATCGCCGCACTTACCTAACGTCTTCCGTCTCCCTCCACTCTTTCACAATCCTCACTGCTTCGCTAGTCTATAGACATCTGCTTTTTTTCGCAAAGAAACGTGCAACTCGCTCAATGTTGCAACAAAACTTGTTACATAGGTACTCTGCGCGAAATCACAATTCTGGCATCTTCTAGCCGCTGTGCAGTTCATGACCCCTCTTCGTTACACTAAATGCTCCACAGCAAATTGTAAAAGTAGTAAAACTAAAACAAAAAAAAACAAGAAGCAGAAAAAATCACAAGCGATCCAATGATTTCTTACATCACCAGCACAAATCGCAGTGATTACAATCGTTCGCTGTCTTTTCGTATTCGATTTTTAACTAAATTTATCTATTTCGTTGACGGAAATGACAATAAATATAATTGCATCGTGAAATGAATTAAGGTGAAAAAAACATTTTTTCTTGGTACTATAACAATTTTGGACAGTGGCGAATGTTTTTATCTGCATAGATATATGTAATATACATGGGGATGCTTCTTCTTTTTCATTTTTCATTGGTGGTACAAAGTCTAAGGGTTTTAGCAGAGTTGTCCCTGTTTTGCGATGTAGCGGAGCGCAAAGTGAAGTTCGATAAATTTACCAATCGATATCGATATTTTTTCATCTAATTTGATAACAATATTTTTGGGCATCGTGTTGATGATCGCAAATACATATATTATCCAGTTAGTAGGTACTTAGTAAAGTGAAGTTCAGTAAGATGCGATAAGATATCGATAAATATACCAATCGATATCGATATTTTTCACTCGTTAATGTTATTTCAATATTTTTCAGCGTCGAGTTGATGATCACCAGTAGTAGCCGTGATGACCCATTTATTAGTAAAGTTGAAATGAGATATCGATATCGTTAGTCCCCGAGCTTTGAGGTGTCTGGCTGAAATTTTTGTCATCAGACGAAGTCCAAAAATGCCTAATACTACTCAGGAATAGTGTTCTACGACACATGTGTAAAGATCCGTCATTTAAAATAGCCAAAGTTGGACAAACCCGCTTAAGAATGATGAAAACTAAGAACATGGAAAAGCGCAGTAAGAATGATGAAAAGTTCCCAGCTTTGAAAAGTGTGGCTAAAGTTTATGTCATGGGACAAAGTCCAAAAATGCCTGATACTACTTAGGTGTAGTGTTCTGCAGAAACAGAAAAAAATCGAGGATTTAAAGACAACCAAAGTTGGCCAAATCCATTAAATTGTTAAGACCGAACAAATTTCCAAAGAAAATCCGTGAGCTTGGGGTGTGTGGCTGGAGTCCTATCACTGGTACGGGTCTAACAACACTAGATACTAACTCAGTGATAACTTTTGGTGGCTTTGACCCCTGGTACCTGGGCCCCTGTCAGAGGTACAGCTTTGAAATTTCCACATTCTTTATATATTCGGGAAGGACTATCCAGGAATATTGGATCTTTATACATTGTAAGATTGATCAGAGTAACACCACACGAGCAGCTGAAATGTGCTACTTCTCTAAACGCCCGTGAACATACCCACCCCGCAAAAGAAGAAACATGCCACAGATCAAACGACATGACGAGTGCTTACCAAAAGTCGAAAGAAAAACTAAGAAAACTAAGCCAATAATGCAAAGGATTAACGCCTTAAAACGTGAATTTCCTAGTGAAAATAGCTAAAATATGGAGTTTAAAAATAAATATACTTCTATGACGTGCCCCAAGGCCTACGTTACTTGCAACAAAAAAAAAAAACCAACTACCTACCACTAAAAATAGATTTATTTCTCTAAGATCGCTAAACGATTTCTATGGCTATAAATTACAAAGCACTTTTCCGCATACAAATACAACGAGAGCAACATTTGCCGCTGTGGCATGTTTTCTACAAAATATCAATTGATGATCTTTTATTAAATACGCGGATTAACTGCATGTTGCATGTTGTCTCTTCTTATTTACTACATGCATTAGTGTTGATTTGTACGAATGTAGAAATGTTGTATTGAAATGTATTTTCGTTTGTAATTAATTATATTGTCATAGCTACTTTGTACTTCATGTCTATTTGATGGTTTTTGGGCTGCGACAATGTCAATGAGCTGTTTTAAATGACATTTTCAATAACACGACATGATGTGCTTGCGATTACATTTACATGCCTCTAGTAATCCCCAAGTGTTATATGTTTCAATGTCAAGGGACTGCCTCAATGTGTTGCATACGCAATATTGCAGACGAAATGATTTTAAGTGTTATTAAAAATATCACTCCTGAGTATTGAAGTGTGTGTGAGTCGAAAGAGATATGTTTGTATAGATCAGGGCGCGGCAGAAATGAAAGTGAGGGTGTAATAGTGAAAGAGCGGTCATCGCACGAATGAAATTATGTTATTTGTTTTTACTCCCTCGCTCGCTAGCATCACCAAGGCAACAACGCGTGGCAGACTGAGCATAACAAACGAAATCCATTGATTGGTCAGTGCGAACATAACGCTCTCACAAGAGCAGCAACAATTTCATTGTTCGAAAAGTCAAGCAAAGAGCGTGTGAATTTGGTTCTGTGATTTTCGGACAGTTGTCCCACTAGGTGCCTTGGCCTGGTATAGATGTGGGATAAGTGATGTTGGGGCCATACTCAATTTTTCTGTTATGCTTTACGATGAATCCGTATACATATTTATACATACTTAAAACCAATTTCAAGTGTTTAGAATTTCCCTTTGCGTATGTCAGCTGACTCGAGTCCACAATTATATGACGTAAATATACATACATATTTACATGGATACACGTTTACATTCTTAGTATCTCTACTAAACCACTTTGTCTTTCAGACAGCTGACACCTTTGTCACCCAAAATATTTGAATATGTTGTAAAAATTCCTGTAATGGGTAATAAAAGTGTTTCTCATTTGTGTGCTTTTTGTTTATACAAAACGTAGTGGTGTACCGTTAGAAATACTGTTGGCTTAATTCTAACAAGGACAATTAATCCTACATAGAATTCAGGGGTGTGGTAAGAGTGATATAAAACAAAACAAGACTCTATTTAGGAACTAAATATTGAGTCCAGTAAAACTAAAATTTTTAATAGACCACTACTGATTTACTCACACAACTCGTAAAAATAACGACTGAAAATATAGATATCGTGTCCCTAAACATACGTCGAACTGGTAAACTTCAGCTTGCAGTTAAGTGATGCAATAACTCCTACGCTCGGAGATTTGGTACACGGATGGTTCGAAGCTAGAAGATGGTAAAGCATGAGCTGGTATCTATAGACCGAATTATAGGAAATCGATAGCAATGGAAAAGCACCCCACTATCTTTCAATCCGAAATCTATAAAATAGAAATCTGTGGCAATGAGTGCTTCCAAAGTGGACCATCCGCTTGCCGGATCTACACTATGTCGGACATTCAGGCCGTCTTACGTGCCTTGTAGTCTTACACTACAACATCTAAGCTTGCAACAAGGCTAACCCAAGGTAGACCTAGAAACAGTTCAGACAACATTGGCTTGGCAGGCTAGGACAGAGGAAGGCCAAACTCTTTATAGGACTTTCACAACTAGCATCGGTCAGGCTTATTAATTTTAGGAGGGAGCATTTAAGAACTCTCACTGGGTATTAGACGGAACATTGTAGTCTTCGTCATCAAGTTACTTCAAGCTCTTTCGCTAACAACCACCTATACAAATTTGTTCTCAATTATAATAACAACAAAAAAACGTTAGTAAAATAACTCACAAAACGTCGCTGCCATTTAATTTTCTATAAGTATTTGAAGTGCATTGCTGTAAAAGCTATTGAAGTTGACGTAAATTCTCAGCAAAAGTTTGTCCAATGGTGGTAATAAAACCAATGAACTTCGAAACACTAACACACAAGCTAGCTATGCACTTTGCGGACATTTAGCTCCTACTTTTAGTCTTACTGGTCATGCGATGACGACAAACTCTTTGACTCTGATGCTAATGGTGTGATGATGAAGATGGCGTTAGAAATTGTGGA
The DNA here is from genome assembly GCA_964058755.1 of Campiglossa producta. Lineage (NCBI taxonomy): Eukaryota > Metazoa > Arthropoda > Insecta > Diptera > Tephritidae > Campiglossa > Campiglossa producta. The sequence goes on from CAXKVI010000002.1 coordinate 142,633,628, forward strand.
GATGTTGCCGGTAATGCCACTGAAGGGCGATTACAGCAAACGCCAAAGTGCAGTAATTGGAATTGAAGAGTAGGTAATAGCTGAAACACAATAGCAATGAGTAACGAATAAAAAATTTTATTTTCAGAGGTATTCAAACATGAGGTAGATGGGAGATTTTAACCAATGAGCTATTTTATCAGTAAATAAGTTAAATAACATCTTTATTGACCCTTTTAATTTTCTCTCCTGTAGAGTTCCGCCCTGGACTAGAATTGAAAAAAATCATGTCATGATTACATCACACGCACATACATACTTGCTAATCTTTAAAATCGCTTACTTTCATACTTATGACCTCCATTCAAAGCTTAAAATAGCTCACGAAATAATAATCGATATCCACAACAACAACAGCAACATTAAAACATTAGAAAATATTCCAACCAATAGACTTAATTATACATCATCAGATCTCAATTATGACGCTACAGCTTCTTCTGTTCACAGCAGCTCTGGCATGCATATCGAAAGTTCAATTGGGCGACTCAAAAGCGCTTGACCCTTTAAAGTCAAGTCCAGTCAGCAACCTGTTGTTTTTGTTTTTATACCTTTCATGAACATGAAATGGTATTATAACTTTGGTCCGATGTTTGTAAATATGAGAAGAAGAAGAGATAGACCCATCAATAAGTATACCGAAATGATCAGGATGACGAGATGAGTTGATTTAGCCATGTCCGTCTGTCCGTCTGTCCGTCTGTCTGTTTGAACGCAAACTAGTCCCTCAATTTTTGAGATATCTGGCTGAAATTATGTATGTGGCCACCATTTTGTAATATAGGAATCATTTGTCGGAACTGACAAGATCGGACCAGTATAACATATAGCCCCCATACAACCGATTGTTCAGATATAAGGTTTTTTGGCCAAAACTTCCGCAATTAAAAAGTTAGAAACGTAAAATTTTGCAACTCGAGTACTTTCTATATATGTAGTGTATATAGTGAAAATCAACCAGATCGGGCAAATGTAACATATAGCCCCCATACAACCGATTGTTCAGATATAAGGTTTTTTGGCCAAAACTTCTGCAATTAGAAAGTTAGGAACGTAAAATTTTGCAACTCGAGTACTTTCTATTTATGTAGTGTATATAGTGAAAATCAACAAGATCGGGCAAATGTAACATATAGCCCCCATACAACCGATTGTTCAGATATAAGGTTTTTTGGCCAAAACTTCTGCAATTAAAAAGTTAGGAACGTAAAATTTTGCAACTCGAGTACTTTCTATTTATGTAGTGTATATAGTGAAAATCAACAAGATCGGGCAAATGTAACATATAGCCCCCATACAACCGATTGTTCAGATATAAGGTTTTTTGGCCAAAACTTCTGCAATTAAAAAGTTAGGAACGTAAAATTTTGCATCTCGAGTACTTTCTATTTATGTAGTGTATATAGTGAAAATCAACAAGATCGGCCAAATTTAACATATAGCCCCCATACAACCGATTGTTCAGATATAAGGTTTTTTTCCCAAAACTTCTGCAATTAAAAGTTAGGAACGTAAAATTTTGCAACTCGAGTACTTTCTATTTATGTAGTGTATATAGTGAAAATCAACAAGATCGGGCAAATGTAACATATAGCCCCCATACAACCGATTGTTCAGATATAAGGTTTTTTTGGCCAAAACTTCTGCAATTAAAAAGTTAGGAACATAAAATTTTGCAACTTGAGTACTTTCAATTTATGTAGTGTGTAGAGGAAAATCAAGAAGATCGGGTAAATATAACATATATTTAGCCCCATACAACCGGTTGTTCCGATATAAGGTTTTTTGGCCAATACTTCCGCATTTAAAAAGTTAGGAACGTAAAATATTTCACCTTTAGTACTTTCTACATATGTAATGTGTATAGTGTAAGTCAGTACAATTGAACACGTATAATATATAGCCTCCATACAATCGATTGTTCCGATAACTCGGATCCTATTATTTTGTAAGTTTTTTTTAAATTATAACAAAGATGTGTAATGTGTGTAGTAAATATAGTTAAATTGAAACAGGCTGTACTGGGGATCGAACAGTGAAAATCGTGACGCTTATTCATGAAAGGTATATAGCCTTCGGCACAGCCGAAGACAGCTTTCCTTACTTGTTTTTTTTTTTATATTTTACTTTTGATTATAGACACTTTTAATTGCTATTTTGACTCCCACAATGAATGTGCGTGATGTTGATTTTTTTCCAATATTTTTTATATCTATTGTTTTCAACAGATTATTATCTGCTTTAAATTGGTGAGGCTTTTATTTCGTGATCTTTTTAGCTTTTGTACTTTTACTTCGATTTATTTGAATACGTATAATTGCCATTTAATTTTGATTAATGATTTCAGCATATGTTTGCTTTAATAGGCAGTATTTTTAGGTGAAGGAAAAAAGGTTGAAAATAAAGCTAAGCAGAATCTAACGATACTTATGTGAAAATGAAAGAAAAAAAACAGTTTTTCTATTTGCTGAAATCGTTACCAAAGCAAATCTATCTGCTATGCTATCTAGAATGCAATATAAAATCAACGAGAGATATCTAATGATGTGACCTGATAAAACAATTTGCCATTGCGATGTGATACCATGCCAATAGGATCTGTTTATTAATTATGTTTTGGAAAGCGCTAGCTCAAGATCATGGGAAAAGTTGGCGTGACATGACATCATATACAATCAAATTTACTTGTGACGTAATGTCAAATGATTCAAAAAAATATCACGTGATGCTATAATATACATATTTTTCTTTCAAAAAAAAAAAAAAAAAAAAAAAATACCGACAAAAATAAGTTCTTCATTCTAGTTTTATGTGTGTGGTGTTAAATAATGTGACAGTTCAAAAGCCTGATACTACTTTATACGATATGGAGTAATATTCACAAGATAAGCCTAACATCATGTGATATAAAATTTCTTCACTTCATTTTTATCTATTTTTTTTTACATTATACCACATTCATTAATAGAGCTATTTTGCAAATCACGTTTTTCTATCCATAAATACAATTACAAATTCGCATATTACAAATTTTTGCATTATACTTTTGATCCACTCATAAATAAATATTGCACTCGAATTTCTTTATTTTCTTTGGAAAAAACACTCCAAAGTAAATTATTGCCAATTTAAAAATATTTATTTCAATGACTTTTACAAGCACTTTTCACTTGAATGAACGCAAAATTTACCATAGTTATTAACTATTTTAACTATGTATGTGTACGATAACATGAAGCTGCCAACAACAATTATATTTTTACGTTTTTTTTTTTTCAAATAAATAAATATTAAACTTCCGTATCAAATAAAAATGGCATACAAATGCATGTTAAAAACGTAAATAAACAAGAAGAGCAAATGGAAGCAAGCAAATAAAATGTGAAATGAAGCAAAAAAGCATGGCTCACTTCAACGAGGTTTGACCGTTTTAACCTTTGCAATAAAAAGCAAGTGCATCATGCGATTTCTTTTTTTTTTTGCTCTCTCTCGCTCCCTACATAATGCTAAATTTGCATGGGCTAACTTTAATGTAAATATTTACATGTGCATTTGTTTAATATGTTTGTATGCATTACACAAACTTGCATATACAAATTTACTTTCATATATGTATGTAGAAAATGTATCGCTAAGTCATGTGGGTTGGTATGTTTGTGTGTACAATAGTGCAATCAACGCACTGAAATCGATTTAACATTATTGGCCGATTCAATTGATTACACCGGCTATGCGTGTTAACAGCAAAAACAATCATCGTAACACAGCAATAACATTGTTGCTTTCATTAGTTGAACTATATGTTTGTAACATTTGTGTGTAGTTGCATCATAAAAGCGCTCGTAAATTCATTTTTTTTTTGTGCTACACGTTTCACACTTTAACACCCCTACAAAATTCGCTATGATATCCATAAGCAAATTGTTGACTATTTATACCCAGTAGCGTTATCATAATGGGAATAATAATTTAGAAGAACTTTTACATGAGCTAGATGCTCCCAGAACGCTTTGTGATTTCATACAACGTGATGACATGAATAATTTAATGTGACATAACATCATCTGTTACATTTTTTCTATCATGGATTGTGACGACGTTCTTAATTTTGAGAAAGTTTACAGTCTTGAAACATCTCGTGATATTTTTTGGTATTGATTTGTATGTATTTTCAAAAAAGAAGATGTTTTATAATGAACTACTATGATTTTATTTCCTTCGATTTAAATTGTTATAATATTTTTTAACAATAGCACCACATGATGTGGTTTTATAAGATGGTCTTTAATTAGCCATAAACGTGACTTTGATTTGGTTTGATAGTTTACATGATCTTACAGGATATACTTGTTTTAACATCACATCATTTTATATCATAAGATAACCTTTTATACTTAATGTGGATGAGGACTTTGAGTATATAAGCATTACTACCTACTAAGGTTTCTGATTTATACATATTATATCTAAGTCACATTCGACAAAATATTCAATGCTGGAGTAGTGACATTATTGAGATTACTTAAAAGTGAGTTGTTGTGGTGTGATGCAATTTTTGATTGCGGAAGATGCGATCACAGATGACGTGACACTTGAATGAAATGTAATATTATTATCTTGAGACCAACTAATAATATTTATTAGCTTTAAGTGATATCCTGCAAGCTTGGTTTTTTTATTCAAAGGACGAGTGTGATATCATGTGATATTTTTTATGATCATACGATATTGAATGAAAATTTTGTATACATGTTGTAGGAGGTTGATGTAACAATTGCATGGAATGCATTTTCGGACCCTATTCCTAATAAGATTTAATAGTTTGAAGCTTTTTTTCTTTTCAAAAGGTCGAATGTGATGTCATGTGATACAATTGTAAGATAGTTGCAAGATATTTTGATAAAATGGGCTTCGTATGAGTAGTTTCGTACCATATACATAGATATGCAAAGGATTTATTTTAGAATATTGTAGAATCCCCTATGTGGAATGTTGTAAAATCATATGTTGTACCTACTTTAACGATCGCGACATATGCATATGGCTGGTCGCATCCTTACAAATAAATAGATCGCCCTCCAAAGCAATACTGGTTATATCGCATTCGATTCTACTCCCACTGCGACTTCCTCACTTGTTTGCTATTGCTGTTTTTGTTGTGCATTTTGTCTGAATTTCACTTTATGACTCTGAAGAAGTCCTAAGGGAAAACTGTGCTAACGACGCATATCTACGCTCCTACAAATGCAAACTTTTTGAATGCATTTTACAACTGAGCTGTGAATAGTGGTGAGTGCGTGAGATGTGGGTGGTGGTGTTGATTTTCTACTCACTGCCCGTTGGTTATTGCTTGGCTGAGTGCGTTTGACCTCGCTCACTTCAATGATTGCGCTCTAAGTAAATGAATGCGAAATAGTCAATGCGTGCATACACCACAAACATTACAAATTTAAGTACATAAATACTGCAGGCGTTCTGTAAGTTTATTTGTTTTGCTTATTTGCCATTTAACACTGGTAATGTTTATGTGAGTTATTGTCGAACAAAATGGTCAATAATTTTATTTTACAACTTGAACGTTTGCATGGTCGCATAGAAATGTGAATGAACCCCGCTGATGTGTTCCTTTGTGCGACGTAAAGGAAGCGTGATGGTTGGACGCTTTGTAAAAACAATCATTTATTTACGACATTTCTAGCAATCAGCAAATTCGCACAATGCAATGCAGTAAGTTATGGGTTCAGAGATATGCGCAATACTTAAGCTCGTGAACTTTAATTTCCCTGAGCGCCTGTCCTAAAATCGTTTTTCAGCGAAGAGTTTAAATTGATTTTTTGGACAATTTATTGCGAAGTTAATGGGTAGTTTTATAGTATATGGAAATAAAATATCATTTATGGTTAATTTACGGCAACTATAAATAAAGTCTCGTGCCTTAAAAACCACAGCATCTAACATCTTAACTTATCTTTGAATTTCCTTAGAAAGTAAAATTTAACTTTTCTCTTCTATACTCCCACTATCATCTTATCTTCTTTAAGACATTGTCCTCAACTCCAAAGCAAAAATCAGGACGTATTGAGCGGGACCTTCATATTTCGGGAGAGAGAGAAGAAAATCCAACTTCCTCTATAACCCTCCATTATAATATCTTTATCATTATTATAATTATTTAATTATCTTTATGTTTACAAATAGTTGTTTACAACTGACAGTGTTTCCACGTAATCATTTCTACTAATTATTTTCAAGTAGACAACAATGAATTTATATTTTTATTTTGCAGAGGTGTAGTCCTCGCTGTTTACGTATTCGATTGTTTGTTCCATAGATCTAAACCTTTCACTACGAAGTCCTTCTTCTGGCTATACGAAGCACCTAGAAGTCCTCATAACAAGTATTTTCTCCTTGATCATATTATAGCACTACGTATCTAATCTATACATTGATGCTTCTTCATTTGATACTTAAATTTATCCCCTCATCTGATGACGCCTATGTGGTGCGCAGTTCTTGTATAAAAGATATCCCATACACAGCCAATACAGCAGTTCTCCTGCCAGTTTGTTTTGATACCTATGGAAATATTTTTTCTCTGGTTTCACAATGCCTTTAGCATTCGAAACACAAGAACCAGCCGCAACTATACAAGATTTTGTCCAGATACCACTATTCCTAATAAGTCTAAATGGCGAACAACTTTTCAAATGGTCGCCCGATGAGCCATCAAAGCGACGAATTACAATTGCATTACACGCTTTTACTATGATGGTATCTTATAATTTTACAAGCATGATACTCTTTTTCATTTTTGATAAGTTGGAATCAGCATTTGAATACACCCAACTTGCCATTTATTGGAGCTATGGTCTAAACTCATTGATGAAGGGTGGCACTTTATGGTTTGGACGACATACAATAGAATTCATACTTAAAGGTATGATGACCAAACATCCTCAGACAGCTAAGGAGCGTGACGCATATCGTTTGGTGGCATACTATAAGAAGATCACGTCATATAATAAATATTTAACCATTTGGGATGTGGGTACATCAACAATGTTCATTTTATTTCCGGTGGTTACATCGATTATTGAATATATTTTGCGTGAAGATAAAGAGCAGAGTTTTAATTATAGGTTCCTTTTTAATATGTGGTATATTTATAATGAGAAAACGTCCATATTATATATACTGTCATATTTTGTTCAATGTATGGGAACGTTTTATATGACTACCTTTTTTTTGGGTAGCGATTTATTGTTGATCACACTCGTGCATTTGGTTAATATGCATTTGGAATATTTGGGTAGACAAATTCAAGAGTTACAACCGACTGGTAATGATGTAGATATGAACATGTTGGGACCTTTGCTATCCTATCATAATGAAATATTGGGGTGAGTATATATTTGGTAGTAAATTTTTTGTTGAAATTATAAATCAGTGCAATGAAAAAGTTGTTAGGGCTAATTTAAGATAATAACGTCATATCTTGTACATTTTTTGTAGCCATTTTTTTTTATAATATTATGGTGGATAACAGCGACTTGTGATAATCGTCTGATAAACTGCATTTTAAAATAAATTATCATATGATCATAGCTTGTTATAATCACGTGATAAGCTTCACTTAAAAATAAATTGTCATATAATCACAGCAACTTGTGATAATCACGTGATAAAGTCCATTTCAAAATAAATTATCGCATGATCACAGTTACTTGTCACGTTTCAAAATAAATTATCACATGATCACAGCAACTTCTGTTAATCACGTGATAATTTCCGTGCTTATAAAATATATTGTATGCAATATTATGAAGATAATAATATCGAAATATCAATTAAAATTTTAGTTTATTTTCATTACAGTTACGCTGAAAAAATTGACTCTATCTTCAGTCTCTCTATTCTGCTCAACTATATGGGTTCTTGTTTGGTGCTCTGTCTAATCGGTCTACAAGTGGTAGCTGGCACAGAACTTTTGAGTGTGGTCAAATTCATCGCCTTTCTCATAGCAACTATGGTGCACGTCTATTTCATCTCTTACTTTGGCAATAATCTGATTGATTTGGTAAGAAATCTTACTTAATTGCATAAAAATAAATGTTAATAGAGATTTGTAAATTTTTCCTATCTCCACAAATTACAAAAAAAAAATAAAAAAGAGCACTGGCATAAGTGATGCCTTTTACAATCAAGCTTGGTACAAGGGAAACCATAAGTATATGCGTATGTTGGTTTTGCCCATAGCCAGATCGCAAAAGTATGCCCATTTGACAGCTTTTAAGTTCTTTGAAATCTCGATGGATAGCTTTAAATCGGTAAGTGGGCGGGAAAAAAGTTGTTGCTGCTTTGTTTTTCTTATTTATAGAATTGTATTCTTATCTCAAAATATAAATTTTTCAGCTTTGTACCACTTCGTATCAATTTTTCACACTTTTGCGAACCAGATTGGTGGAAGAAGCTGAGTAGAGGACCAATCTCATGTTGAGCCTAAAACAATACTATGCTGTCTGTAGAATGTACCTAGTATGAATTAAGCTGGAGATAATCAATTTTAAAATATGTATTGAAATTATACTAATAAACCTGTTACTACGTTTACCTCTGCCTGGAAATATCCACACATTGCGAACAAAAATTTTTTTTTATGTTAATTTTTTCAACGCGTGTCGGTGCAGACAATCGTCTCCCCGGACACTTTTTACACCTACTACGGAGGAAGTGTGGTTCTAAGTATGTGATGTGATGAGTTTCTTCAGCTGACTAACAACCGCAAAGTCATAAAGAACACACTTGATGAAAAGCAACACATCTTCAACTTTTTTGTAGTGTGTGGTAAAGTTTTAATGTTATTTTTGCGTAAGACTCGTATGGATCCTATCTAAATGTCCTTCGATACTAGCAGTTGAAATCGCGGGAAGAGCCATACAACTTTCTCATAACCTTTCTAGAGTTCTGAAAGGACCATCTCGTCTTATCTTGAAACTGAGAGACACTTATAGCGCGAGATCTTTGTTCGTTGAGAGACGACGCTAGTCAGTTGCCTACTCAGTCCAAAGTAACACTTGCGCCCGAGAGTGATGCTTATAGCCCTCTCGGTTAAAGGTTTAAAATAAGCCCTAAGTAGGTATGCCCGTCGTAAGAGGCGACTAAAATCCACAATAGGTGTAACTTCATGGTTGATTTCTCTCACCTCTCATTCCCTACCTTTGTCCTCACTTTTGTGTTTCAAAAAAAGGCATCACTTTTTCTCCTTCGCCTCACAATTGCGCTCATTTACGCACACGTGGCTCACCTTCTCCTGTTTTATTTTTAGCCTGGCTCTTCTATAACCTCCTGTACAAAATATCTTTATCATTATAATTATTTAATTATCTTTGCCATTATAAAACAATTGTTTGCAAATAGCCAACTGACAGAGTTTCCAAGTAATCATTTCTACTAATTATTTTTAAATCAACATGTAGGTTAAGAACTTAAATTTTTATTTTGCAGAGGCGTAGCTCCAAAGGCTAAAGGGGTCAATTAAATGACTTGCTTTGGTACTTCTCTTACATGATCTCTGAGAGCACAAGTCAACACCACGGAATAAGTATATATGTAGGTACCTATAGTGGAAGCATAACTGTGGAACACTGTGCCTCTCTCTACTTTCGCTGATACAGAACAACAAAAGTGCAGTTATCCCCTTGTCTGATGACGTCTATGTGGCACGCTATTTTCGTATAAAATCAGTATCACACAGAGCCCAAACAACAGTCGTCCTTCAAATTTGGTTTTATAACTAAAGAAATTTTCTTTCCTTGGTGCAATAATGCCTTCGGCATTCGATAACCAAGAACCAGCTGCAACTATACCCGATTTTGTCAAGATACCACTATTTCTAATAAGTCTAAATGGCGAACAACTTTTCAAATGGACACCCGATGAGCCACCAAAACGAAGAATCAAAATTGCCTTACGCGCCTTCGCTACTATGGTATCTTATAATTTTACAAGCATGATACTCTTTATTATTTTTGATCAATTGGAATCAGCATTCGAATATACAGCGCTTGCCATATATTGGAGTTTTGGGCTAAACTCATTGATGAAGGGTGGCACATTATGGCTTGGACGTCATAAGATTGAATTCATACTTAAAGGTATGATGGACAGACATCCTAGGACCGCTGAGGAGCGTGAGGCATATCGTTTGGTGCCATACTATAAGAAAATTGCAGCCTATAATAAATATTTAACATTATGGCATATGGGTACAACAACAATGTTCAACTTATTTCCATTGGTTTCGTCAATTATTGAGTATTTTTTACGGGAAGATAAAGAGCGAGGATTCAATTATACACTTCCTTTTCAGATGTGGTATATATATGATGAGAAAACGCCTATATTATATTCATTATCATATTTTGTCCAATTTATGGGTGCGTATTATATGTCCACCTTATTTTTGGGTGGCGATTTATTGTTGATCACACTCGTGCATATGGTTAATATGCATTTGGAATATTTGGGCAGACAAATTCAGGAGTTACAACCGACTGGTAATGATGTAGATATGAACATGTTGGGACCATTGCTAACATATCATAATGAAATATTAGAGTGAGTAAATAATTGGTAGTAAATTTTTCGTTGAATTTATTAATCAGTGTTGTTTGGAAGTTTTTTGTGCAATTTTGTAGCGCTTTTTAATATGTGACAATCGCGTGATAAATTCCATTTTAAATTAAATTATCATATGATCACAGCTTGTGATAATCACGGGATAAAGTCCATTTCAAAATAGATTATAATTATTTCAAAATAGATATAATTATCATATAATCACAGCAACTTGTGGTAATCACAGCGTGATGTGTGTGACAGATTCCATTTTAAAATAAATTATTATATGATCACAGATTGTGACAATCACGTGATAGACTCGACTTCAAATTAAATTATCATATGATCATAGCAACTTGTTATAATCACGTGATAAACTTCCCTTGAAAATAAATTGTCATATGATCACAGCAACTTGTGATAATCACGTCATCACAGCAACTTCTGATAATCAAGTAATAAATTCCATTTCAAAATAAATTATCATATGATCACAGATTGTGATAATCACGGGATAAAGTCCATTTCAAAATATATTATCATATAACCACAGCAACTTGTGTTAATCACGTGATAAATTCCATTTCAAAATAAATCATCGTATGATCACACCAACTTTTGATTATCACGTGATAAATTTCATAATTTTGTGTGTGCTTGTATTCTATGATCATATCAACTTGTGATAATCACTCGATAAATTCCATTTTAAAATAAATGATTATATTATCACAGCTTGTGACAATCACGTGATAGACTCACGAATGAAGATGATAATATGGAAATATGAATCAAGATTTTTGTTTATTTTCATTTTAGTTACGCTGAAAAAATCGACTCTATCTTCAGCCTCTCCATTCTGCTCAACTATATGGGTTCTTGTTTGGTGCTCTGTCTAATCGGTCTACAAGTGGTAGCTGGCACAGAACTTCTGAGTGTGGTCAAATTCATCGCCTTTCTCATAGCAACTATGGTGCATGTCTATTTCATTTCCTACTTTGGAAATAATCTAATTGAATTGGTAAGTAATGGCAACTTATCATATACAATTATTTTCAATCAAAGGTTTGTTAATTTTCACCCTCTATCTCAAAAGAGCTCTGGCATTAGCGATGCCTTCTACAATCAAGCTTGGTACAAGGGAAATCATAAGTATATGCGTATGTTGGTTTTGCCCATAGCCAGATCTCAAAAGTATGCACATTTGACAGCTTTTAAATTCTTCGAGATCTCAATGGATAGCTTCAAATCGGTAAGTGGGAGTGATTGCAGTTTGTTTTATTTACAAAATATATATCTTTTTAGCTTTGTACCACCTCGTATCAATTTTTCACACTTTTGCGCACAAGATTGGAGGAGGAAGCTGAATAGATGCTGAGCTTAAGCGCAAGAAAAATAGATTTTAGTTTAGTAGTGGTATGAATTATATTTGCGTTTATCAATTTGATATTGTGTTAACCATTGCATTCTAAAAAAGTATATCTTTTGTGACTATTTGTTAATGGAGAGGTTAATCCGGGCCACGAGCCTTCTACAGGCATGGTCCAAGTACTTCTTTGATTCGTGAGTTTTTTTTTATCGAATAACTTCGGATCGTAAGTACGATCTTTCTGGCTTTAATATTTAAGCAAAAAATGGCGAACAAGAAAAACTGTAAGTATTTCTTGTAATCAAATAAAAAAAGCCTCAACTGCGCCTGGACAGCCAAGTCATGGTATGAGATCCCATTATAAATACACGGACAAACGAAGGACAAATCTAGAAACCAGAAATTTATCTCCACTTAAAAAATTATAAACAAAAGTACATAAACTTTCAGGTTTAAAAACTGTTTCATATCAGGCAAATTTTATGTCTGCCATTATTTGCGCCTTTTTTTTCCTATGAACTCTGATTTCAGTTCATTTTCCATCCTTATCATGTACCCTTGAGCCCTTCGGCCATAGCTCAAATCCCTTTTGTATGAGTATTTTATTATTTTCATACCCACACCGTCTATTATGTCTGCATAATTTGTGCCTACAATTAAAAAGTTTTTTCTTCATTTGTGCCCTTTTTTTTGCCACATGCTGTTATAAGTTGATATCAGTGACCATACAAATGTTGTTGTCATACATTATAAGTTGGTCGGTGTGTTGCTGCTGTGCGATGTGTTAATAAAGGGACAAAAATTTAAAGAAGCGTAAGGATTGTAAAGACAAAAACATGGTGAATAAAAAAACGGAAGTAAAACAAATCAAAACAAATAAAATATTTCCAAGTTGCTGGTGATTTGAAAAAAGGAAAAAAAAACTTAAAATTAAAACAAAATGGGACTCTTTGCTATTTTCCTAAAAACGTATTATTCGTTTTCATCTTCATTTATCTGCTCTCTCTTAATAATTTTCTATTTGTTTCCTCTAATATTTTCCCAACAACATAAAAGTGCCGTTTTATGAAAAATTCCAGCATTCAAATCGTTTTGGTCATACGCATTACCACTTCCATTTTTCTCGCTTTCCTCGAAGTACATTGTTTTAAACGGAAGAGTCCTGAAATCATTAAAAAAAAATAGCAACCGAAATGTATGCGACATTGCTTTGGTTTCACGCTTTGGGAAATTATGCAAATTCTTTTTTTATGCTTGGAATGTTGAATCGTATTAAGTGTCGGAGCAGGAAGCTTACATCGTTCGTTTAAATAGGAAAAATCTGAGTACAAATAGCTTCAGTATTTTTAAAGTGCACTCAAGCACGTAACGAAAAAAATGGGCATCAAAACGATATAAGTTAGGTTAGGTTAGTTTTTAAGTTACATGAGTTGAAGCAGTGGCGGATCCAGGATTTTGGGAAGAAGGGGGCTAACTTTTTTTTCGAGGACATTTTTGATTTTCAGCTTCTCAAATCTCGCCATTTAGGGTTGTTTTTAAAAAAAAACAAGTAAGGAAAGTTGTCTTCGGCTGTGCCGAAGGCTATATACCTTTCATGAATAAGCGTCACGATTTTCACTGTTCGATCCCCAGTACAGCCTGTTTCAATTTAACTATATTTACTATACACATTACACATCTTTGTTATAATTTAAAAAAAACTTACAAAATAATAGGATCCGAGTTATCGGAACAATCGATTGTATGGAGGCTATATTTTATACGTGTTCAATTGTACTGACTTACACTATACACATTACATATGTAGAAAGTACTAAAGGTGAAATATTTTACGTTCCTAACTTTTTAAATGCGGAAGTATTGGCCAAAAATCCTTATATCGGAACAACCGGTTGTATGGGGCTAAATATATGTTATATTTACCCGATCTTCTTGATTTTCCTCTACACACTACATAAATTGAAAGTACTCAAGTTGCAAAATTTTATGTTCCTAACTTTTTAATTGCAGAAGTTTTGGCCAAAAAACCTTATATCTGAACAATCGGTTGTATGGGGGCTATATGTTACATTTGTCCGATCTTGTTGATTTTCCCTATATACCCTACATAAATAGAAAGTACTCGAGTTGCAAAATTTTACGTTCCTAACTTTTTAATTGCAGAAGTTTTGGCCAAAAAACCTTATATCTGAACAATCGGTTGTATGGGGGCTATATGTTACATTTGCCCGATCTGGTTGATTTTCACTATATACACTACATAAATAGAAAGTACTCGAGTTGCAAAATTTTACGTTCCTAACTTTTTAATTGCAGAAGTTTTGGCCAAAAAACCTTATATCTGAACAATCGGTTGTATGGGGGCTATATGTTACATTTGCCCGATCTGGTTGATTTTCACTATATACACTACATAAATAGAAAGTACACGAGTTGCAAAATTTTACGTTCCTAACTTTTTAATTGCAGAAGTTTTGGCCAAAAAACCTTATATCTGAACAATCGGTTGTATGGGGGCTATATGTTACATTTGCCCGATCTTGTTGATTTTCACTATATACACTACATAAATAGAAGGTACTCGAGTTGCAAAATTTTACGTTCCTAACTTTTTAATTGCAGAAGTTTTGGCCAAAAAACCTTATATCTGAACAATCGGTTGTATGGGGGCTATATGTTACATTTGCCCGATCTTGTTGATTTTCACTATATACACTACATAAATAGAAAGTACTCGAGTTGCAAAATTTTACGTTTCTAACTTTTTAATTGCGGAAGTTTTGGCCAAAAAACCTTATATCTGAACAATCGGTTGTATGGGGGCTATATGTTACATTTGCCCGATCTGGTTGATTTTCACTATATACACTACATAAATAGAAAGTACTCGAGTTGCAAAATTTTACGTTTCTATCTTTTTAATTGCGGAAGTTTTGGCCAAAAAACCTTATATCTGAACAATCGGTTGTATGGGGGCTATATGTTACATTTGCCCGATCTTGTTGATTTTCACTATATACACTACATAAATAGAAAGTACTCGAGTTGCAAAATTTTACGTTCCTAACTTTTAAATTGCAGAAGTTTTGGCCAAAAAACCTTATATCTGAACAATCGGTTGTATGGGGGCTATATGTTACATTTGCCCGATCTTGTTGATTTTCACTATATACACTACATAAATAGAAAGTACTCGAGTTGCAAAATTTTACGTTCCTAACTTTTAAATTGCAGAAGTTTTGGCCAAAAAACCTTATATCTGAACAATCGGTTGTATGGGGGCTATATGTTACATTTGCCCGATCTTGTTGATTTTCACTATATACACTACATAAATAGAAAGTACTCGAGTTGCGAAATTTTACGTTTCTAACTTTTTAATTGCGGAAGTTTTGGCCAAAAAACCTTATATCTGAACAATCGGTTGTATGGGGGCTATATGTTACATTTGCCCGATCTTGTTGATTTTCACTATATACACTACATAAATAGAAAGTACTCGAGTTGCAAAATTTTACGTTCCTAACTTTTAAATTGCAGAAGTTTTGGCCAAAAAACCTTATATCTGAACAATCGGTTGTATGGGGGCTATATGTTACATTTGCCCGATCTTGTTGATTTTCACTATATACACTACATAAATAGAAAGTACTCGAGTTGCGAAATTTTACGTTTCTAACTTTTTAATTGCGGAAGTTTTGGCCAAAAAACCTTATATCTGAACAATCGGTTGTATGGGGGCTATATGTTATACTGGTCCGATCTTGTCAGTTCCGACAAATGATTCCTATATTACAAAATGGTGGCCACATGCAAAATTTCAGCCAGATATCTCAAAAATTGAGGGACTAGTTTGCGTTCAAACAGACAGACGGACAGACGGACAGACGGACATGGCTAAATAAACTCATCTCGTCATCCTGATCATTTCGGTATACTTATTGATGGGTCTATCTCTTCTTCTTCTCATATTTACAAACATCGGACCAAAGTTATAATACCATTTCATGTTCATGAAAGGTATAAATATACCTGCATTTGTTGGTATGGGCAATGTCAAATTCAAGGTGTCACGTAATTTTTACTATATTTAAAACCACCACCGTGGATCCGCCCCTGGGTGGAAGTGACTCTTCGCTTGAGGAGGTACCCACTTTGACAGGAAAGTTTCTAAACTTAAGCTATACCGGAATCACCGTTTTTCGAAGTTTCAACTCTGAAGTTGACGAATCGCCAAAATGGAAGGTTTTACAGAGTCAAAAAAAAAAATGTAAAAAATTTCCTCGCTCCTTTCAAAGTCAGTGCAATTGGAATAAAAGTGTCGAGGAAATTAATTTCGAAGGCTGTGTCAAAGATCACCCTAATAAAAGATATTTTTCAGAAAGTTTATTAAAAAAAGATCCATTTTATAATTCGGTTGAGGGACGATCTGTATCGGGATTGTATCTTCCAATCTCAGCTTAAAGCTCATTCTGTTATACCGTTCTAGACCAAAATTCTGAATCATTGAAAAAAATTGAAAGTGGGAATCGCCGTTTTTCGAAACTTTAACGAATCGCTAAAGCAGTGAATTGTTTTGCAGAGTAAAAAAAAAAAAAAAACAGATAATTAAAAAATGTTGCCTCTCTTCCTTCAAATTCAGGGCAGTTGGGTTCTGAAACCAAATTCTGAATCATTGAAAAAAATTTGGGGGTTTTCTAACAAATTCTGTGATGAGACCTTTTTAAAACTATTTTGGAATAGAGTAGCCTTTCACTCAGCCGTTGGTTAGTGGCACCATTTCCGAATAACTTGAAGACCTTTAAAAGATATTTTTGCAATGTTTTCAGGACCATTTAGTTAAATTTTCGACATAGCTTTTGTAGTGCTATGTCATATGTCCGAGTGGTTTCGAAACGATTTTAAGATTATGTTGAAACGAATTGGGACATCTCTTGAAACTTTTTTCTGTATCAGTTTTTTATAATAGGGATATGTACGACAAATATCAGGAATATCTGATCTATGGTATTCTTACCGAGACTAAAATATGGCTTATATTTGGTCATGTCTTTCCAAGCATTTTTTAATCATCTGAATTTACCAATAACCGTTACGTGTATTGTTCCGATCATAGCTCAGCCTAGCTTCTTGCAATCACGCATATCGCACTTACTTTTTCCCTTCCAGTTCAAACTTGTGCAAATATATTTATACCCTTTTTAGCGAAAACCCATGTTTTTGTCTACTTTTATTTCTAAATAATTAACCCTTTCGCTGCCATAAAACAATTTCTCTAAATATTAATTGTGACCCACATCAAACGTGCAACATTAAAACTTAACAGCTGCCATGTCGCAATATCGTTGCTTATTTGTTATGCTTGTTGTTGTTGTTGTCATGTTTTCATTAACTCAATTTCAAACAAATATTGAAGAAAAAAAATGTTATCCTTTTCGCGTTATTGAAAAATTTTAAATTTAAGTAACCGCAACAGAAAATTAACATATAAATTGGTTGAAGCTAACGAGCTACAAACAAAAACAATATTAATAACAAAATTTGATTGGGGAAAAACAACCGTTAATGGAACAGGCAAGTGATAAAGTGTTAAGCATTGCGTATTTAGATGAGCGACCGAGAACGTGACAATTGCTTTTTAAACAATATTTAGAGCAACTTTCAGCAATAATTCAATTCATAATATAATTTAAAAAAAAAATAGTCCGGTCAAAATAGACCAAAAAACCTTAAAATTTAGAATTTTCTTGACTTTTGTCCCCAAATCACATTTTTTGCACAAGTGGGATCGATGGGAAATTTCGCAGTTTTTTTTCCTGGGAATGCACAAAAAAATTGGCTCTATGGGAATTTTTATTATACAATATAAAATACATATACCGGACTAGTATTTTTTGATATTATGCATGGAGAAAAGGTGGCTCTACCTGGAGAACTACAGGCTTTGCAAAAATAACCATTTTCATTGTCGATGGGGAACTTCGTGCCAAATAAACGGTAAAAACAAAACAGTTTCTACGCATACCAAATTCTGTAAAAGTCAATACGTGGCATATGTTTTCATAACTATTTCAGATATCGTCGCTCGCTTGCCAGAGGCATGAATGTGGAAATTTTCCAGATTTGACTTAGTAACTAATTCTCTTAGTGTGACTAATTCTCGCTTCTCTACGATTAACAAAAATCCTGGGTTGTACTTTGGAACCCCCGGAAATTTTCAATGCCATTTTCATGAATGTGTGGTTCAATCTCTGAAAACGGTGCCACATTCATGTTTCTGGCGTAACGAAAATGTTTAAAAATTGAACCTCAAAAATTTTATAAATTTTGTCCGTGTCAAAAACAAGAATGTATTGCACTGAACCACAGATACCATGGCGTATACGTATCAATTTTGCTACACATTCGTGTTTCTGGCTCAACGAAAAATTTAAAAAAATATAGCAATTAAATTTTTAAACGTTTCTTATTGGAGCTTAGCTCGAAAATTGTTTATACCTGCTGTACTTTTTACTAGTACTAGGGTATTCTAATTTTTGATGTTACGAAATTTTTATGAATTTTGATACTTAGAGAAAATTGACAAAGATTTACACAGCGATGGATACCATGACGCGTTTTGGACTTTCCAGGGTCCACATCAGATGGCTTTTCGGACACAGAAGTACTGTGTCTGCACCGAAGCGGTTAAAGCAATTGCTTATAACAAATCAGCTACGATGCCCTGTAGTATTTCTAAGTCAACTTTCTTATAAGCGTGCCAATTTCATACCTTTAGACATAAGGCCGCGACATAAACATTTTCGTTGCGCCAAAAAACATAAATGTGCTACACATTCATGGTTCTTCCACAACAAAAATTTTAAAAAATTTACTTTGTTTGTTAGCTGCAAAAATATATTATACCCAGAAGTTACCCAGAAAGCTCTAGAAATTTGAGACCGACAGGAAACTTATTCGGAGAAGGCCCTTCAGATTGAGGTCTAAGATGTGCCAGGCGCCGTAGACGCAAATACTTACCACATCATCCTTTCTCCTGTCATCTATGTATCTATCTATATATAAATACGCCCTCCGTTTGGAAAGGAAATTGAAAAAACTGAGGTATAGGCGGTATATTTTCAGGGGCGTCCCCGAAATTTAAGGATGGAGACCCCACGACCCCCTCCAGTCACCACCACCAGATTTTATTGGTCGAATTTTCGATCACAGGCGATACTAGTAAGCTTAAATGTTTCCATACTTACTCTTATTGTTTCATTATCAATCCTTTATTTGAATAAAAGCTACTCAGTTATATTTTAGATCATTTAAATGTTCTTTATTTAAAATATTTTACTAAATTATGTACTACACTATTTCCTTGTTTCTTTGTTTATCGTAAGATTATTTTTTGGTTAACTTTACTCGTACTTGATTTTAATTTATTATTTTTATGATTTTTTCATATTAGAAGGATTTGTAAACAATTGCATGTACAGCGACGAACGACTTATTAGCAACGAAATTCAAAATTTTATCCCAAGCATTTATTTCAAAACTATTACCTTCTTTTTATGTATACATAAAAAAAATTTTAAACCGACTTGAAAACTTTTTGCGTTTTACTTCAAACGGATTTTGAAATGTGACGTAAGAAATTTGTTTCGAAATAATTTCGTTTTATTGTTGAAAAACGTTTTGAAAAATGTGCTTATTTCATACAAATTTATAAAATGACACTTAAAAAATCGAAAAATGTGTCTCGAAATTCTTTAAAAAATTCATAAAACTTAAATTGGTATGTATGTACGTATGCATGTTTCGAAATTCATATCTTCGAGTACTTATATAACTTCTTTGAATGTAACATTATATTAAATCAAGAATTTCCTTTTGTTTAGGTTGTGATTTCAAAAATCCCCAAAAAATAGTTCAAAAAGACAAATATCATACTTGAATGTGTGTTAGTGAATTTTCATGTATTCTTGTGAATATATCTATCGATTGCAGGAAAACTGAAAAATTTTAAAACCTACTGAAATTTCATCGAATAGAATTTTTTCTATAAGTCTTTTCAATATTTTCTGACTATTTTATGTAAGTATGGCGCATTTCTATTGTGTTCTGTGTGCGTGTATGGGTAATTTTTGAAAAATATTTTGTTTTCGGCTTTTGTTGAATTCTCTTTTCTTTGCTTGTTTATTAGTTATTCATTCATATATGTAAGTACGTATTTATATATGTAAATATTTTTATTAAATGCTTTAGTCTATGTAATGATGTTTCATGATGATTACACTGTGCAAACTTGCTCCAAAGTTTGGTATTTTGTTGATAAGGATTGCGTATACATATGAAGGACAAGAGCTATTCACTATACAAAGTTATAGTTCAGCAAAAAAAAAAAAAAAAACATTTCTCCACTTTCAATAAAAAATAACATCTATCGGTTGTACAGTGTTATCTAACATCAATTAAAAATAATTCAAGCTTCATTTGCTCTTCATATCTCTTTGTTTTTTCCTTTTTTTTTGTAAGTAAATATAAACAAAATTAGTCCATGGTTTTTTTTAGACAATAAAGAAAATCTTTTGAGCACCTAAAAGTATACTAATTGAAATTCAAGAGCCTTGGTTTCCCTTTCCATTAAGTGTAGCCTACTTCAAGGCGTTTAACTGTTAGTACCAAAGTCGTATAACGCTGTTTGTTGTCTGCTTAAAAATTGTTTGCTTCGTAGTTGTTGGCTTTTGTAATTTGAAATTCGAAAAGTTTTCTTTTGTTTGTTTATTAATACTACTAGTATTTATTTTAAATGCGTATGTATGTATGTATGTGAATCTTATAATTCTATTGTAGTTATACTTTGTTTGGTATGTATAGCACAACTTACATTTATTTGATTATTTATTCATTCGTTAAGTTGTTGATTCTTTCGTGCTTTTGCTGACTGATTAATCTTTTATTTATGCTAATTTCACTTTTGTTTTAGCTTCACTACTTCATAAATTTCAATATATTTCCTTTTCACTTTCTCTTTTCTTTCTCTTCCTCTTTCTATTTATATGTCTAAGTAAGTTTTGTATGCTCCTTTACTTCCTTCATGCTCACATTTCTTATTTTGTATTTGTTCTTGTTTTCTTACGCTTCAATATTTTCTCTTCTGCTTCAACTTGAATATTCCCTTGTGCTGTTTTTTTTTTTTACTTCATAATACCTACTAATATTTAATAATTTATGTTAATTTCTAATTTTATTTAAATTTTTTTGTATTTTTTGTTTTGTTTTATTTTTGATACTCCCTTGTCTGTTGTAGTTTCTTATTCTAATTGTATATGTATAATTTTTAAAGATTTATGCTTAACTACTTTAATGCTTAATATCTTAAGTGACTTAAATGTATAATGACTTAATTTCGGTTTGTTTCATTAATGATTTATTTTAATATTATTTAGTATATAAACTCCCTTGTATCGGTTTTACTTTGTTATAAATGGTTTGTTGTTTTTTTTTTAATAATTTTTTTTTTTTGCATACATAATATTTACCAGAATTTGTAAGTATTTTGAATTAATTTGATGAACATTTAGTGTTATTTTAATATATTTATATACAAGTTGTATGTGGTAAGGGTAAGGAGAAATGTCAAATATTACTAAAGAGAACTTAAGAAAGAGGTTATTTAATTCAGAGAACCTGGCTGACCCGGCTTGATAACTTTACTTAACCAAAATGATCCCAAAATTACCCTAAAATAATCCCAAAATAATACTAAAATGATCCTCAAACGATCCCAAAAAGACCCTTAAATGTTCTTAAAATTGTCCGAAATTTATCTCAAAATTATCCCAAAATGACTGCAAAATTATCCGAAAATTAACCCAAAATTGTCTCAAAATGATCCAAAGTTGAACCCAAAATGATCAATCATACTATCTATATGCCACATTTCATCCAAATCGGTCAAGCGGTTCCCGAGATAGTACCGGATATACAAATGTACAAATATACAAGTTTAGCTCGTTTAAAGTTATAAAATATTCTTTGTCTTAAGCATGGCAGTGTTTGAATTAAAATTGCTTAGGTTAATTTGAAAATAATATACAAACTAGTTCCAGTAAAAGTATGGCCTAATACTCGTATGAAATTAAAAACCGAAGAAATATAAGAAAGAAAAGGTCTGGGATATGGGTTTTTCTCTTCAAAATTGATTCTGGTTGCGGGTTTCGGTATTGGAAAAGTTCTCCATGAAAGTAGTGGTTTCGAGCTTTTAAATAAGAGTCATTTGTGGTTTCATGTTGCTGAAAGATTTCACAGTTCTACAAGATATTGGACAAGCGTTTATAAGGTAATTTTCAGCGCTGATAACAAAAAAAAAAAAAATTGTTTTATGGGACAAAAATTTTACAACTATAAGTCGAACGGCGTCGTTTGTAATTGTCAGGGCTGGTTTCACGTATTTGTAGATATTCTTCGATTCTTTGTAAATCTTTATGAAGTCGATCTCCTTGTTCGTCGCTGGTACCGCCAAAGTTTTCGGGGAAGAAATTTAGATGAGAATGAAAAAAAAGGTTTTCAACGACATGCCAGAGCCATTCTACAGTAACTCTGCAAGAGATCCAACACATTTTGCTCAAAGTCCTCACTTTTCCTATTACCAAGGAAGTTTCTGTTCCCGTTTTTGACCTAAGACCGATGCTGCCTCTTCTGTGAGAAAATCGTTGTCATTGCCCTAGCTCATATTCGTGACGATGAAGCTACATTTTTTACGCTACTTATCCTCTGTAGCTAGACTTTCGCATAGCAAAGAATGTCCCCTATATATGGAAACCCGGAAAACCAGCATACCATAACTTAAAAATGCGACCTGATGGCGGGAAATGGACTTCAGATTTGAATTCAGGACACAAAAAATTCATGAAAAATCGCCTTTTCGTTTTGTGTCCAAAATTTTGCCCAAAAATTTATTGTTCTGAGTTTTCCATTTTGTTCTTCAATATCAGATTCTACATATCTTCAAAATCTGTTTCGGTTGTGGTTTCGTTCTTCAAAATCAGTTTCAGTTGTGCTTCCGCTCTCTAAAATCAGTTTCCGTGTCGTTTCGTTTCTCAGTATGTGTTCCAGTTTTTAATGTGTTTCAGGTTTCTGTTGGGGTTTCGCTTTAAAAATGTTTGAGTTTAGTTAGTGGTTTTTATTTCGTTTCAGTTTTTGCCTTTCTGTGGTTGCTAGAGCTAGTTGGTCCCGGTTTCGTTTTATTTATTTTTCATAGTCGTTTGATTTCTAGTTTATTCTTATTCCGTTCTCAGTATCGTTCCAATTTTGCGTTCCGTGTAGTTTTTAGGTATTCGGTTTTTTTTTCGATCTCAGTTTCACCATCACTCCGGTTTCCTTTGTGGTCTCGTTTTAAATACCTGCATCGGTTTTGTGCAGTTTTTGATTTTATTTTGGTTTTTTTCTCAAGACCACTCTTAAAAGGGCTTTTCGTTTTGTAAAAAAAAGGTTGGAAGTAACATAATATTTCTAAAACTAGGGGAGTCCTTTTTAATAACTCCCAACTCATTTCACAAGAAAAAATCGGACTCTCATTGAAGTTAGGTCTAATATTCTTTGGACTAAACTAGAAAGGAAAATGGCTGTAAATTTCTTTTTAAAAACCAGAACTAAGTATCAGTCTTATGTTTTGTACTCCTGTCAAGGGCGGTTGTAGCATCATCTGAAAGAGCGTTCTAAGTGACTAAATCAAAATTGTTCAAGAAGGCAAACAAACCTTTATTGTGTAGAGAGGTCTTTTCGCTGACTGATTATTTTTAGGTTCAATTTAAAGAACTTGAAACTCGATAAAAATTACTAAAGTAATCAGAATTCAGTAAATAATTTCGATAAATTTCGTGATTTCTATCGAGTTGCCCGTTCGTCGTAATTGCTAATAGGTCTCATAATTTCAGCAAATTTAGCGTTTCACCAATGTGGGAGAGTCATTTTAAAGGGAATATTTAAAAAAAAAACACGATTTTGAAAAAAAATGAATGAAAACGTTATTCCTGATGATGCTGTACTTAATAGCTGCTGGTGAGAGCATCGTATCTGGAAATTGATCTGGTGAAACTGCAGAGAGCATACTAAGTCAACGTGGGAGATCTCGTTGTTCCTCGAGATGAGCCCCAACCTTAAAATCTATGAGCCATTCATCTCGTAATCTCACCACTATGGTATGTACTTTCAAAAACGGTGCCAAGAGCTTTCAATTTTAAAGAAGTACGAAAATTTTTTGAACGCATTTTCCCGTATTTCTGAACAATCCGAGGACAAGAGACCAAAATTTAACATGAAACCCGCCCTAATGTGTATGTTTTGGGATAAATTGATGTGCGATATACACAGATAATTGGTTAGTTATGATTTTGAAAATAAAGCCACTAAAATAAACTAGATTAAAAATTTTGCATAAATTGAATGTGAAAATTGATAGATAGCGTGAAAATAATGATAATCAAAAGAATATATTTGTTGATGCAAAAACCAATAAAAATTTATAATGCTAATGATTGAAGAAAACTCATGCATAATAAAATATGTGATTGCTGGTGTGTGGTGTTTATAGGCAAAAATATGTTTCAAAGATAATTTATGCATAATTTAAAACTAAAAAATCTAGTTTTTATGAGCTAGAACTATTTTTGGTGTTTTATACATTTTTTTAAATTTTTTTTCTATGAAACAAGCTGATTATCGAAATAGTATAAATATGTTTATGAATAAATTAAATCACAAATTTCTCATAAATTTCGAATTTAATTACCAGGTTTTGAGGTTTTGTGGAAAATATAATATTCTGAACAAATGTGAAGAGGGGAGAGTATACCTAGTTTTCCTCCGATACTTAGAAATATCGGACCAAAGGCAATGAAAAGTATTCAATGTAAAACTTAAAAAGGAGTTACTCAAAAAACACACTTACCACTTTTTCAAATAAAAACTCAAGATAGGTATCTCAAATGGATAGGTATCTCAAGTGCAAATAAATTTCAAATTAAACTTACCATAACAAAATAAATATTCCATGAATAAAAAAAGGCAAAAAAATGTATTTTTTCAATATTTTGTAATTTGTGTGCTTTTATTATTTGTGTAATTTTATAACGTTGTAAAATTGCAATAAATACATTTTTTAAAAATCAATAATTATTTTAAAATAGCTAAATTAAAAAAAAAAAAAACAAAATAAAAAATTTAAATAAAAATAGATACAACTGTTTTCTGTGTTTATTCTGACTATAGTGACTTATGCTTGATATCTTTCTCAAAACATCTATTTGCTGCCTTAAATGAGTTTTTTTTTCTCGCACAATTGAAGTTTGTATTATTTTATAAATTAGTTACACAATACTATTGAAAAAGATGCACATAGCTATTTATTTACATTTAAATAATTTTTATTTTTTTTTTTACATTTTTTTATTGTAGTTTGTGATTTGTTTTTAATTTTTTTAGTTGCTACACTTTGTATTATATTCCATACACTTATTGCTTTTTATATAAATATTCTTCAAATATACTATACATATCATTTTCTAATTAGTTATCTTCACAATCTGTTTGTAGTTATTCTTTTTTTAATTTTTTTTTATTATACTTTTGGGCCATTCCAAGTCAAATTATCTAAGGATTTAAGTCGTTCACTTGCACCCTCGGAATATTTTTCTTTTATCATATCGTTGCCGAATTGCAATGCCATTGTTCATGAATGTGTAGTTCAATCTCGGAAATTGTGCCTGAACACATTCATGTTTCTGGCGGAACAAAAATGCTTAAAAATTTATTTTCTAAACTTTTAAAAATTTTATTTGAGACAGAAACAAGAATGTCTAAAACCAAACTATTTCGCAATATTTTTCAAAAACGACTTACCTAGGATTTTTTTGAACTTAATTTTTTTCTCTACGGGTATGTTAAAAAGATTTGATTTTGGGATCATCTTAGAGTCATTTTGGGATCGTTTGGGATAATATTGCGGTCATTTTAGGGGTGAAAAAAAAAGAAACGAATGGCGGCGATATACCAACTGATAATCATAATCTCTAACGAGATTTTTTCCGAGCTTCTCTTCCAACTTGTAGTGTGCTGCTTTGATTTTTTTCCCACAAGTTGGCGGGACCTACAGATTTTTGCCGACTCCGAACGGCACTTGCAAAGCAAATGAGTTTTTGCTGAGATGCTTCTCATGGCAGAAATACACCTGGATAGTTTGCCAAACTACTGCTGAAGGGCGACCCCGTTTAGAAAATTTGATTATAATTTTTGATGTTGGCAACATTGATATGACACGATTTGGTGTAGTAGGCCCAGCACTTAACCGCTACACCACGGCGGCCGCCATTTTAGGGGTAACTTTGGGATAATTTTGATGTAACTTTGGGATAATTTTGGTGTAACTTTGGGATAATTTTGGGTCATTTTTGGGTCATTTTGGAATAAGTTTGGGATTACTTTGGGATCATTTTGGATCCATTTTGGGGTCATTTTGGAATGGTTGGGAACTCATTTTGGGATAAATTTGTGGTAAATTTGGCATCATTTTTTGGTCATTTCGGGTTCATTTTGGGTTCATTTCGGTAACATTTTGGGGTCATTTTTGGACAGTTCCGCTATAATTTTAGGATCATTTGCGGGTCATTTTGGGGTCATTTTGAGATCATTTGGAGGTCATTTTGGAATAATTTTGGGCTCATTTTAGGGGTAATTTTGGGATGATTTTGGATCATTTTTGGCTCATTTTGGAATAAGTTTGGGATTACTTTGGGGTAATTTTGGGGTCATTTTGTGATCGTTTGGTGCTCATTTTGGGATAAACTTGTGGTAATTTTGGGATAATTTTTTGGTCATCATATTGGGGTAATTTCGGGATCGTTTTGGTATAAGTTTCAGGTCATTTTTTGATCATTTTAGGGTTATTCTGGGATCATTTTCGGCTTATTTCGTGGTAATTTTGGGATAATTTTTGGGCCATTTTTTGATCATTTGCGAAGTGCAAATCATAAAAGTATATAAACTTGTTATTGAAAAATGGGAAAATTGAAAAAAATCTGAAAACTAAAAAAAAATTTTAATTAAAAAAATAACTACCTTTTTATCTATTGCTAGAAAGAATAACGTTTTACGGCGACAGGGAAGGTTTTATTTTACGACAACAAATCAGTTCGTATTACTAGTCAATTTGAGTCGGAATGCCCCTTTAGTATAATTTGTTAATGTAAATCAACCAAAAGAATTTTTTTTCTTCGATAGTGGGCTTTTTTTGTTTTTTACTTCCCACGAATCTTTATATTTGCATATTTATTTATCGGTTTTAAATTATATTAAGTTTAAACGTTTTCACGCTTATTTATATTAAAAATATTTACAAATAATTAAATTCAAACTTATTATTAAGATCACTGGAAAACAATTGTCGCATATAAGTTTTGTCTTTTTAATTAAACTTTTTTTTTACAATTACGACACATAAAACCTTGCACACGCAAAAAAAAAACAAAAACTATAAATAATTAGTCGCTTTTCTGAGCAGCAAACTTCAAAAAAAAAAAATAAAAATTTTACTTTTAACTTTTAAATTTAAGTGGGTTGTTTAGCGCTTAAAAATAAATTGCATAAATATCCATATATTTTAATTGCTTTATTCAGTTACACTTGATAAAATACTTTGCAAATTTGTTAATTAAATTTTCGCGCTTTTTTTCAATTAAATTTTTCTGCGTTCTTAAAATTTTTTCTTGCTGTTTTTGGTGTTTGTGTATTTCAATTTATTCGCTTTTAATAATATATAATTATAGCTACATACATATTTACAAATGAAATTTAATTAAAAAATTATAATTATTTAACATAAGCTTTAAAGAAATTTACAATTTTTTTTTTTTTTTTAATAAAAAAATGCTTTTGCTGAATACACGTATTTTTCCGATTTTACACGTAAATTTACACAAGCTTACATAAAATTACATCAATGTATATGCGCACATTAATACATATGTAGTACATACATATTTATGTATGTACAAAAAGTATATGATTTTTTGCATAGGTAAGTCTTTTTCAAAGCAGACTCATTTAAATAATATTAATTATTTTTTTTATATACTAACAATTGCTGGCAATTCGAATCGCTTATTTTATTTTTTTACTTTTAAAGCTAATTGAAAATAGTACATACATACATACAAATGGATTAAATAAAATATACATAACTACATAATAAAAAAAATCACGAAAAAAAGCTGCCTACTATTATTAAAGAAATTCGATATCACTGATGAGAACGCTTAAGCCAGAGCTCAGTGACAAGTCTCTTTGGAGCACCAGGTGTTGTAGAATTTATGCTGGTTTATCCGCTAAACCCTTGTAAATGAAATAGCTAAGAAACGAGTTGAAGTTCAACTCCTGGAACCCGTAAGTGGCTAGATATGTAGTTCTGACTTTAGGGCTGAGTACCGACAGCGGCTGACAAAGTATAGGTTCGAGAAATGTGCACTCAATGAGGAAGGGACTATCGTAGAAGACACAGGCTCTGTTATATAACAATGAACTGATGAAGAGAACAAGTTTTGTAAGGAACCCTTAAGTGGCTAGATATGAAGTTCTGACTTTAGGGCTGAGTACCGACAGCGGCTGACGAAGTATAGGTTCGAGAAATGTGCACTCAATGAGGAAGGGACTATCGTAGAAGACACAGACTCTGTTATATTTTGTAAGGAGTGGGGAGTTTCAAACTGAAGATCTAACATTTCTTTCAAGTTTTTTGTTAAAACTACATATGTAGAAATTCTTAGAGGATTCTATCTGACAATATTTCTCGGTTGATTTAGTTTCTTTTACATTTTGTCATGGTTTCTCTTTGACCTTTTTTGATATAAGTAGGTGTTTTACTTTCTGTTGCATTTTTCTAGTCTTCATTGTAATATTGATGTTGTAGTTCTGTTATTTCTTTCTGTCGTTTCTTTCAAGTCATTTGCCGTTTTTGTACTTACTTGTTGTGGTTGTAGGTACTTTATTATTTCTTGTTGTAGTTGTTCGTTTACTGTTTTTTGTTGTCGTTTATGTTTTCTTCCCTGCTTTTATCTTCTTGGGAAGTTGTTCTGTCTCTTCACCTGCAGCTTAGTTGTTGTATTTATCGTTTTGTTGTAATATCTATTGGTATTTTGTTCATGGTTTTCTTTTTTTTCAAGTTTTTTCCAAACCTTTCAGTGAGCAAAATGCAATTACAACAATAAAATTCTCGAATAACTGTTCTTCCAACGACACTTTTAGGTCAGTGTGGATGTAAGTCTCTATAAATTGCCCGTAAGAGTAATTACTCAGGATTAGCATAGATCTAGCTATACGGATCCAGAAAAATATTTTATCGATAGTCCGAGTTAT
This sequence comes from Campiglossa producta, assembly GCA_964058755.1. Taxonomy (NCBI): domain Eukaryota; kingdom Metazoa; phylum Arthropoda; class Insecta; order Diptera; family Tephritidae; genus Campiglossa; species Campiglossa producta. The sequence goes on from CAXKVI010000002.1 coordinate 142,663,050, forward strand.
TTAATCTAAAGCGCATACTCTGACAATATTAAAGGCTAGTTCTTTAAAACCAAGCTCCAAGCCATTAAGGTTGGGTATTGTCGCAGACCTCTGAAACTTCAAGACATTCTGGTCTGAACAACTGAATGTTGTGGAAACTCATTATTATCTCGAGTCTTATTGCTCGGAAACACCTTCTAGACAACTTTACAAACGGAGAAAGCATGTTCGAAATTCCACAAAACAATCCATCGAACGCAATATTTACAGAATACACTTGAAATATATAGATGGATTATTGGTCTGCCGTTGACGGAGAGGAATGCGAGATGTCCCCCTTTACATAAGTCTGGGCAATGTTAAAAGTTAAACTCCTACTTACAACATCAACAACATATTTTAAAAACTATATGCCACAAAATATCTCGCGATGGTTAAAAAAGCAAATTAAAGTTCTGCCTGCATATAGCTTAAGATTTTCCAGTAACATATTTGAACTATGCAAGTCCGTTTCCTAGAATCCATTTTCTGAAGAACCTTTTGCTATTTCTACAACTACAGAAGGTTTAAGTTAACTTTATGCTTGTGTCTGCGAAAGCTCTTTGTATAAAGTCTATTACATGCAGGTTCCGATACAGTGACTATGTTAAAGTTCCAATATTAATTTTGCAGATAATACAATTTTAATTCGCTATCGGGTTGCCAAAAACCTCCAGTTACTTATCTCTTTGATTTTTCGAGATTTCGACCCTATTTTCTCTGTTGTTTTCCTTACCTTTCCCCTTTCGCTATATTCCCCTGTCTTCATATCAAATTAGTTTTTCTGAGCTTCTACGCTTTTATGGCCTAACAAATGTACACATCTCGAAGCTGTTTCTATATGCCGTAGCCGGTTTCTCATACGCAAACTCGCATTTCTCATAGTAGGCGCTGCGACCTGTGCCGCACCAACCGCTCTTTAGCGAATATCAGTGATATCGTCTTAAGCTACCATTATTATTATTACTTATATTACCGCCAACACCGACACCAATTGCAACGCCACCATTACCGATAGTTGCATAACCATTACTACAATTATTGTTATTGTAAGCGGGTATACGTTGTAGAGTACTCGAGCTATTGCTATTCTGGTGCATCACTTGTCCATTACGCATGGGTAAAGCGGGTGGTGTTGGAGTTGGTGCTGGTGTAGACGTGCCACCGGTCAAAGCGTGATCTAATGGCAGTGAGTAGTGTGAATTATTGTGTATATAATTTCCTTCAAACTCACGTGGTGAACGTTCACCACCACTCAAAGTGTTGGCATGTTTGTTGTTGCTGCCAAGCGTACCATAAGGACCACCTTGATTGTGATTGAAATGATCTTGCGTAAGACGTAGTGTATAACGATCAGCTGTTGGCGTGTTGGTTGTGATGGCACGCTGTGCATTCTGATTGGCGAGATGTTGGCTGTAGGGTGGCTCATGAGAGAGTGAACTTTCGGCGTGCCCATTTTCGGTTGCATGCTCACGACGTGCGCTACCAAAGCGAGGCAACGAAGAAAGCGCATGTGCGTGTGGTGGTGGTGGTGGCGGTGGTTTACCATTTGGTATCTTGGTGCTCTTTTGCACATTATTGTTGGTCATCATGTGAATTTGACTGAGTTGCACGAATGGTGATTGTAGCTCGGCAGCAGAGAGAACGCCATTGGAGTGTACGCCATTGGGGACTTTCAATTGTTGTAGGGTGTTAGTGGCGCTAGCAGTTGATAAAGTAGTTACAGCAGTGCTATTAGTATTCACCGACGCCGTCGAGGTACCCCAACCTCGATGTGGAGGAGGTGGGGGTGGCGCTTCTAGCTATAGTTCGGTGACTGGTATGGGTCGTGAGCCCATATACGGCTGCGTCTGATGCATATTATAACCGCCGCTGCTCGTATAGGGTACCGTTGGTTGTATGCTCAAATTGCATGAATGCTGCTGACGTGTCATATACTCCTCATCGGAGCAAGTCTTTTGATATTCGCGCTCTTTGCGTCCTAGCGCCGAATTACCCCAACCGCCTTTGAGTGATTCGCGTATGCGTCGTCGACAACCGTAAATGAGTAGCGCTAGCCCTGTTATGGTAGCAGTTGTAACGACGACTACTACAACAATTAGCGCCTGATGGCTAGTGTCGGTGTGCGAGCAACCTAGCATTGCGGGAGAGAGTTGTGAGAGCGGTTCTTTGCGCATTGGCTCTAGCGAAACGCACATTATATCGACAAGTTTGTCACTGGACGAATTCTTCGATACAAGCAGATTACGCAGCCACAGCACTTGACAATCACAAACGATGGGGTTGTCGGAGAGATCGAGCGTTTGCAAATCCGTCCATGGTATGAGTCCTTCAGCCAATGTGCGCAGATCGTTTTCTTTGAGTATAACGTGTCGTAAATGCGGCAAGCCACTCAGTGCATGCTCTTGCACCTCTTGCAGCATTTTGTTGGAGGAAAGATTTAGGTGCTCGAGATTCGTGTTGGCATTGAAAGCGCCATTTTGTACGCTGCGTAAACGTTGTGCGCCTGTGACTTCCAACTTGCGCAGCTGCTTCATGCCTGCAAAGGCGCCACTTCCAATTACTTCGAAATCATTTTGTCCCAACAGCAGTT
>CAXKVI010000002.1:142670660-142683160 GCA_964058755.1 Campiglossa producta
TAAATTTGTTCTCGTTTGCTATCAAGCAGACACATCTTCATTCGAACAAATTTTACACAATAAATAGGAACAAGAATTCGCAGGATCGTACATAGTATACACGCGTTGCTCATCTTGCGTCAGTGGAAAGTCTAGAATTTTGCATTTTTTTTTTGCAAATTAAATTTGTGTGTATACTTTTCTCATCACACGCATACACACTCTCAGATAACATAGCAAATATGCCTGGAAGCGAACAAACTGAAATGTTCGTAAATAAAATGTTGATAAGAAAGAAATAAAGAAAGGAAAAAAGAAAGCATACAAATGTTTGTATAAAAGTTCAAACAAACTAAGAAACAGCAAACATTGAAAGGCCAACGAGCAGCAAAGTGTTGCCACAAAACAACAACAACAATTTATGGGTTATGTGGGAGGCATATATTTATATGTATGTATGTGCCGCAGTACACGTGTGTTTAAAATTGGGAATTCGCGACAGCATGTTGTATGTGTATGGAAATATTTAACATAAAAAGTGAAATGGAATTCGTAATATTTTAAGAGCAAGTTAATTTTGATAGCCGGAAGAAATAAGTAAGTTTTGTTGGCTTGTCTTGGAATTTGTGATAAGAAGTTGGAAATGGTTTACAAGTGGGGTAATCAGTTTACTTCTTTTGATCAAACTATCCTGATTTTGTATACATTGTTCTCTAGATACCCACCAAACATAATATGTTAAAGTTGTTCCATGGTAAGCAAAACTTATACTTCATTAATGCTATCTTTTTTTATTTTGGATAGAGAAAAAGTTTGTTTGCTACAGCGTGCTACACCTTCTAACTACTATAAAATGAGAGCTTAGAATATTTTCTATCCATTCCTGAAAAAATAGTTTGCCCATATTTGCCCATAGTGCGTAAGCACTAGACTGTACCAAAAAATCACTATTTTTTTATACCCCCAAAATTTTACCAATATGCATCAAAAACTAGCCTGACAAAGTTTTATGATATTCGCACCACGGCAACCCGTGCCGACTTGCTGTTGAAGTTATCAATGAAAATTTCAACAATATGCGGATTTGTGGCTACTAATTTAAAGAATTCAAATACAGGCTAAATACACCTTTTTAAGTTATTCCTTCAGGACATGTAAGTAATGCGCTCTAAAATTATTAATCTAAAAAAAATCATGAAAATATATGTATTTAAGAAAAAACCCAAAATGCGGCAAAGCTATACCCTAAAACGTTATTTAAGTTTCTATATCTCAATCAGTTATGGAGATATCAAGCAAAACATGAATACAATTTAGCTGAACTTTTTTTACTTGAATAACTAAAAGTTACTCATACGCCGTGTTAGGCCTATCAAAAAAGTGCGCTATAATTGCAAAGATTAAAGATACAAACAATTGTTTTTGCTAAAAAACATATTCCTACGCAATCTACTAAAATACTATTGAAATTCCAATTTCCTTTTCTCGTGGATACGTCTTTTTAATATCTTTGTAAGGAATCCTGTTGTCCTTATATATAAAGTAAGCACAACAAAAACCATAACAAGGCAACAGCTAGAGTCAGATCAACTGCAATGATAAAACTAAATGAAAATAATCTAGCTTTGTGCAGCATAGCAATTCATATTTGAAAGTTTTCTTGAGCAAAAACACCTAATACTGCAAGAACAAAATAAAAATGAAAAACACTTATGGCTTCAAGTTCAACATTTGTTTGTTGGTTTGAAAGCGTAATACAAGTACAATAAACAGATGCACAGATGCAAACAAATTTAGAATTGTATTGTATATCCCCGTTCGGAATTCTGCAGACGTTAACTAAGGAATTTTTTTGAGCTCATTCCTAAAAAAATTAATCTCGATGAGACGTTATTGTGAACTACATGGTAATTGACCTCATTCTCATTTAACTCAAACTACTTCAGAGCAAAACTCAGACTTGCTGCGCATGGTTATTTAATGTAAACAAATTCTCAACTAACTATAGGTTCACTTGATAATACCTAGTTTGTAGTGCGCTTATTAATACCTAGCTTATAATAACTATTTTGTAGTTGGTTGAAAATATTGAGCCGTTTTCTTTGATTGAAATAAGTAAGTTGAAAGTAATCTAAGCAAGCCGAGGCGTTAATATTAAGATATTTCTGAAAACAGCCAACGTCAAGTTTTATTATAAGTGTTTCAGTTTCCTAGAGGGCCTGTAGACCTATGTTTCATGTCAGTAACTCCATCCGTTCACTGACTCTCTTGTCTTCTTTCTTTATTTATTTGAAATAATTCTTGGCGAACTTTGGACTTTGTTCTGTCTGTCGGTGGAAAAATCGCTCGCTGCTCGAATACTTTTAGAGTGATGAAAAGCTAAACAAAGAATGCTGGCAATGGGTTTAATTGGATTGCAAGAAACTAGGCGCTGGTGACACGAAGAGCTGCATGCGTACGACTGTGACTTTCCGCGTATGCTCATAGTTGATGATGGAAAGCATCATAGATGTCTATTGGATTTGCGTTTAAGAAATAACTCAATTAATTCTTCGTCTACACAGAGAAAAATTAGCTGGTAATGGATACGAATTGACCGTGCTTTTGATTGAAGAACCCATGTTTTGGTTGATATAACGTTTTTTTACATATTTTTCTCCATTTTAAGATCAAAGAATATTCTCCAACAACTCCTTTTATTAACCCTTTTTCCACCAATCAAGTTTTATTTCAAATTCCTGTTCGGCAATAAAAAAAATTGTTTGTTATTCGTAATTTGCCCTTTATTTAAATTCAATACTAAAGGCTAATTTATTTATTTAAAAACCACAACTTCAATCCTTTGACAACAACACTCTGCTCTCAAAAACAATTTATAGCATACACTGAAAAAAAATTGACTGTAAAATCAATAATCTCTTACTGTTATCCTGAAGGTGACCTGAAGTTGTTAATGTCATAGAACAAAGCTATAATTATACGCCGACAAGCATAAGTAGACGATGGCATCATGGTAGATACCTGCATTCAGCCGTCAAATAGTGTGAGCTCGATTCTTGGTGAAAGCAACAAAGCAACGTGAGAAAGTGTGCTGTTATTTAGAACAAAGCTGTCATCAGACGCTGGCATGAATAAGTATACGACGGCATCATGGTAGACACCTGGGATGAGCGTACAAGACACTTGAGCTCGATTCTCGGTGAAGTCAATAAGTCATAATTTAATTTTTTTATTTTCCTTTTCTTTGACTCCTTTTGGTGTTGAAATAACACTTATTTTAGTTGAATCAACAGCATTGTATAAAGGATAAGAATTGACAGTGATTTTTGCTGTCGATATGACAGCTCATTTTTCTCTGTGTACTTATAGGCGCAATAACTTGTACACGCTTGCCTCCATCCATTCAACGCACCAGTGTCACTCTTTATTGAATAACGAAAGCCATGTTAAATTATCCTTTTTGAATTTTATTAAGCTTTAGGCAGCATATCCTTTTCCTTTTTTAAATTATTTGTTTGTTTCACAGGCTAATATTTATTGGTGTGAAAAGCCTTTGGCTGCTATGAAAAGTTCCATTATAAAATAATTTATATGCAAATTTGAAAAAGGAATGCAATCATTTTTGTTCCAAACAATAACTTTTCATAACTGAGAGGTGGGGTGAATCAAAAAGCATAAGCAATCGAAATAAAAACACATGAATATACAGGGTGCCAAAAAGAGAGAAATAATGTTTCAATAATAGCTGTCCCGGGGATAACTCAAACTTCCAGTGAGCTAGGACAATCTGCTAGTATGCTACAAATAAAATTAGATAAGTTGCATCTCCATTTCAGCAATTGGATTGAGAGATGCTTCCTCCCGCAAAAAAATGTTACGTCAAATGGAATAAAAACTGAATTACTAAAAATATCCGACTCAACAAAAACCTCAAATTTTTCTCATTATAAGTTTCATTTAATTTTCTAAAAATTTCAACTCCGCCAACTTTATTTTATGCCTCGCCCCAAATGTGTTAAAGCTTGATGAAAACAAAAACTCCAGATGAAACTCTCGTTTACTGCATGACTGCCACATACAGAGATAGATAACATACAAGTTGTAACTGCCGCTTAAGCTCCTGACACACACACATTTAGAGATAAAGCAATTTTTAGCTGTTTGAATAAACTACAAAAAGTTTGAGAAATGCACAAAATCAGAAACAATCATTTATTTTGCAATTTCATTTGGATGCCAAAACGCAGCAGAACAAAAAACAACAAAATAACGAAATTTCCTAAAAGTCAATAAAAGTAATAAAACAAACAGTAGAACTCGAAACTAAAACCGGCACAGTTGGGATTTTGGATGTTCGTGTTTGTCTGGTTGGCTGGTTAGTTGTTTGGCTGGCATACTCCTTGCTGGACTTATATTTGACTGGAGTTATAGGGAAGCTCAATTTTTGGCAGTTTTTCAAACAATTCAACTGAACTGGCAAATGAGCAAACAAAAAAAAAAAAAATTAAGAGTAAAAAAGTTCAGTTGCAGATTGACGTGAAGTATGCGCCAGAAAGGCAAATAAAAGTTTTTAAATTGCAAAAAAAAAAAAAAAAAAAAATGCCAAATAAAATAAGAGAATAAAAAAAATTTAAGAAAATTAAATAAAATAAAATAGAAAAAGAACATAAAACAAAAAAAAAATAAAAACAAAAAAGAACAAAATAAAATAAAAAGAAAAAAGAACAAAATAAAATAAAATGAAATTAGATAAATATATAAAACAAAATAAAATAGAAAAACAACATCAAATAAGATAAGATAAAATAAGATAAGATATGATAAAAAAATTAAAATTAAATATGAAAAAAAATAAAAAAAGTATAAAAAAATTTAATTAAATAAAACAAAAGGAAAAAAAAAAAACAAAAAAAAAAAATAAAGCAAAAAAAAATAAAAAAAATAGAAAATTAACTTAAAATAAAATGAATTAAAATAGAATAAAAATAATAAAACAAAACAAAATTTAATAAAATATAATAAAATATATTAAACTAAATTTTATTTTATTTTTTATATATTAATAAAATAAAATGAAAGAAAAAAAAAAAAAAATAAAATTAAATAAAAAAAGCAAAAGAAAAAAAAAAAATAATAAAATAAATAAAAAAAAAAATTAAAAAAAAAAAACCAAAAAAATAAATAAAAATAAGTAAAATAAATAAAATGAAAAAAAAAAATAAAAAATTAATATAAGATAAAATAGATTAAAATAAAAAAAACTGAGTAAAATCAAATAAAATAAAATAAAATAAAATAGAATGACAAATATAAAAAAAATTTCAATTAGATATAAAAAAATCAAATAAAATAAAAGGAAATTAAAGCGAAAAAAATAATACAAAATAATTAAAATAAAAAAATATATAAAAAAATAAAATAAAATAAAATAAAACAAAATAATTAAAATAAAATAAAATAAAATAAAATAAAATAAAATAAAATAAAGTAAAATAAAATAAAATAAAATAAAATAAAATAAAATAAAATAAAATAAAATAAAATAAAATAAAATAAAATAAAATAAAATAAAATAAAATAAAATAAAATAAAATAAAATAAAATAAAATAAAATAAAATAAAATAAAATAAAATAAAATAAAATAAAATAAAATAAAATAAAATAAAATAAAATAAAATAAAATAAAATAAAATAAAATAAAATAAAATAAAATAAAATAAAATAAAATAAAATAAAATAAAATAAAATAAAATAAAATAAAATAAAATAAAATAAAATAAAATAAAATAAAATAAAATAAAATAAAATAAAATAAAATAAAATAAAATAAAATAAAATAAAATAAAATAAAATAAAATAAAATAAAATAAAATAAAATAAAATAAAATAAAATAAAATAAAATAAAATAAAATAAAGTGAAATGAAATGAAATAAAAATAAATGAAACAAAGCAAAACATAATACAATAAAATTAAATTAAAAAAAAATTTAATTAAATTAAATAAAAAAGTAAAAAATTAAAATAAAAGAAAAAACATAAAATTGAAAAAGTGAAAAAACTAATAAAAATTATATGATTTGATGTTTCCATTGTATTCATTTCAGTATTCTACGAAAGCCTTTTTTTGCAACTCTATTGCACCTCTTTGTATTATCTTTTAATTAAAATGTAACCCGCTCTTAATTGCAACTAAATTCCAATTAACGTTAGATATACTCATTAACATGAAACACCGCCAGTTTGTCTAATATTAACATCTATGCAAATTATTTTAGCATTCTTTTATTATATTATTTCTTTACGCTTAATAAACTACGAGTTGGCTACCTAACTAAGATATATGGCTGGGAATTTGAACAAATGCACATTGCTTATGGAGCTGTATGTTGGGTGCGCGCTAAAGTAATTAAATTCTTGCGCTTCAATTAAAATTTTATTATTAAAAAATTGTTTTATAAATTTTTAAATTCCATAAAATCTTACACTAGGAAACAATTATATACGTAGATATGAGCTCAGAAGGCAGCGGTTTTGCGAACCGCACTAAATTCAAATGAAATGAGCATACGAGTAATGGATGCAACACATATGAATGCATAACAGTGATGTGGCGAATATTTATGAAAAAAATTTCGGAAAACGAAATAAAAAAATATTTTGAAGAACGAAACTGGAACGAAACGGAAATGTAACTGAAACAGAAACACATTTTTTTGAACGAACCCGGAACTAAAAGGGAAGGTAACCGAACAGAAATAAAATTTTGAGAACCAAGCCGAAAATAAAATTGGCTTTTGAAGAAATAAACTCAAACGAAACGGACGGAACCGAAACAGATAGAAATATTATGATAATTATTGTTGGGCCAATGTTCAATTTATCCTGGGGTATTCCTATGGAGCTTTTTTGGCCGTTGATTAGAAATATTATTTAACTAAATCGATACAGAGTTAAAATTAGAATTTGAAGAACGAAACCGGAACGAAACTGAAACAAAAAAAGTTCTGAAGAATGAAATCTGAATGGAACTGAAACAGAAATAAATTTTCAAGAACGAAACCTGAACGGAAATGAAACAGTAATAAATTTTAAAGAACGAAACCGGAATGGAGCAGAAACGGAAACCAATTTTGAAGACGAAACTGGAACAAAACCGAACCAGAGCAAAGCCGAAACTGAAATAAATGTTGAATGTGACACCGAAACCGTACAAGCATTAGAATATTTTTCAAATTCCAAAATTCGCAATATCACTAATTCTTGCATACTTCCCCAGTGCTCCAAGGCTTTGGGAACATTCCAAACAAAGCACCACACATGAGAAAATACTCTGCATGGAAATCAGGAATGTTTTTACACGTAATCATAACTTTATTTTCATTTTCTCTTTATTTCACTCCTTGCAATTTTTCATTTGTGGCGTCAACTTTTCTCTAGGAAAAAAGAAGCAAAAAGGAAATTCAATTTCGGGCGGAACTGTTTTTTATATTTCTAGTTGTGCGTTTTGACAACAAAAATGCGGTAGGTGAGATTTATCCTAATCAGAGTTCTTGAGAGAAAAAATCCGATCTTGCATTTCCACCCTGATCAAATGGCTCTAACAGCCTGACCTCTCTAACTAGTATACTGACTATTAAAACATTCGAAGGAAGACAGATCGACTGAAGATCAACAAATAGATAGGCCTCACCTTAAACATACTGATCATTTGTTACATGAAGGTCGATGTTTGCTTCGTGTCTATATATGACTGCAACTGGGTATCAAAATAAGTTTAAATGCATACAAAATTAATGAAGAAAAAAAAAAACAGCAAGAAAAGGAAAAGTGCACTGAAAAAAGTAGACACATGTACTACTTAAATGGCACAACCGCAACGTCTGTGCACAGGCTGGCTGCCGTAAGCCGCAAGCCATTAACGACAAGCAGCAACCAGCAGCAACCACCAGCCGCCAGCAACAACACAGTTGCCCGCAGGCATGAAAGCAACGACAGCAACAATATCCTCGCTATCAGCCCTATGTAGCGCACAAAACAATGCTGTCAGACGCAGCAAATATTCAACTACATATATTAAAATATTTATAAACACGCACACATGCACACATTCATAGACATAGGTATTTATAAACACCTTTTATGTAGCACCACCTCCAAGCATCAATTGCAAACGTTGCGACTTCAAGTTAGTGCCTTTTCATGGTTTCGTTTTTAAGTTGTTGCTACTTTTTCTCTGCACTCAAAAATTTTCGTTCATTGTTGTTTTTGTTGAACTAGTGTTGCATTTCGCGCATAAATTTCAGCCGCACTTAACTGATGTCTTGCGAAAATGGGCTCTCGCTTGCAAGTGGTAAATATGCATGCGCGCCTAGAAACTGACGACGAAGTAACACATTTTGTCTAGGATGAACGCATTTTGTTTACAGGGTGTTTCAAAAGAGCTGGTATGGAAGCAAATTTCTAGAATGGGAAGTAGGTACTTGATTAAAAGAACAAAAAAAAGAAAAAACAGTAAAATAATATAAAATAAAATAAACGTAAAAAAAAATAAAGCATTTTAAAATAAAATAGAAAAAAATTATTAAAAATAGAAAAATCACTAAAATAATAAAAAAAATATGAAATAAAATAAAAAAACAACATAAAATATCAAATAAAATAACATAAAATAAACGTAAAAAAAAATAAAATAAAACAGTATAAAATATAATAAAACAAAAAAAAAACAAAAAATATAAAAAAAAAAAAATAATGATAGAATAATATAAAAATATGAAATAAAAAACATAAAATAAAAAAATAACAAAAAAAACGAAAAAAAATAAATTAAAACAATATAAAAAAAAAAATAAAATAAAAAAAAAACAAGGAGAAATAAAAAAAATGATAAAGTAAAATAAAGACAAAATAAAATAAAACCAATAATATTTTATTTATTTTGATTTATTTTTTTTTATTTCATTTGAGTTCATGTTATTTGGTTTTATTTTATTTTATCTCCTGTTTTTATTTTACCTTTTTTATTTTCATTTTTTGTTTTACTTTGCGTTTTTATTTTATTTTACTTTTTAATTTTATTTAGTTTTTTTTCCTATTATTTTTCCTAATTTTTTTATTTAATTTTTTTTTCTAATTCAATTTAGTTGAATTTTTTTTTCTGTTTAATTTTATTTACTTATTTGTTTATTTTTTTTGGATTTTATTTTATTTATTTTTTTATTTGTTTTCTATTTTATTTAATTTTTATCATTTTTTTCTTTGTTTTAATTTTTTATATCATTGTTTTTTAATTCAATTTAGTTTTTTTGTATTTTATTTTATTTATTTTTTTATTTTTTTTTCTATTTTATTTAATTTTTATAATTTTTTTCTTTGTTTTATTTTTTTATTTCATTTTTTTTTTAATTCAATTTAGTTTTTTTTTTATTTTATTTTTTTTATTTTTTTTTTCATTTTCTTTTCATTTTTTTTTCTATTTTTTTTATTTTTATTTTTTATTTTTTTTATTTCAATTTTTTTATTACGCTTTCCTACACGCGAAAATTTTTTGTAGAGGAAGTCTTGCAGAGTTATGCAAATCTTATTGAATCACCCTTTATCCCTTCATTTTTGCACTTAAATACATTTGTGCGAGCCTAAGTGGCGCATACCTATGTAGCTCTGCTTGTATGGCTTGCATAAATTGTTTTTGCTTTGCTCTGCATTGAAAATGATCTCTGCGCTTGTATAGTGAGTTATGCAGTTTTTCTTGCATAAATATGCAGTCTTTACAATTGATGTATGTGTGTATGTGTGCGCTGCAACATGATGGCGGTGTTTAAAAACACATTTCTTTTCATGTTCAATTCAACACCAAACAGCAGCAATACGTATGTATGTATGTATAAAAAAAAAAACAACAAAATATTGCTGCTGATGCTATGAAGGGTGCAGGTTGGGGGTAGAGCCCTACATATGATGATGACTTCAACTTAAGCGACCCAAACGAAATGCATACGGAAATGCATTAAAAGTGTTGAAGACATTTATGTTGACTGTGTTCTAAAGGAACATATTTTTGGGCGAAGAAGTTGGGGACTCTATTAAATTTATTTTATTGTCAACAAGAATCAGTCAAAAATTCCTGACGATGAGTTCAGAGTGAAGTCGTAAAATCGACGTGACGTAATATGTCAAAATAAATGTATATTAAAAATTCACTTGTTGTGTTTTAATAAATAGTATACATATATTTGGCCGAGAGCGCGTTATTTTTATTATTGGTCATTATATTTACGAACTTTTCTTGGAACTTTGAACATTTTTGGCGAAAACAACAATACCAACAACGATGATTTACAATTTCGATCTTGTTGAAGGATCTTCTCAAACCGCTTTGTATTGTTGCTTGGAAAATTTTTCATCACCTTTACTAGTCATCGAACCAAGAAATTCGTAATCTCCTCTCCTTGGTTCGAAACAACAAGGCAAAGCGGTTTGGCAAGATCCTTCAACAAGATCGAAATTGTAGGTCATCGTAGCTGGTATTGTATGTAGCATTTTTCAACTTGTTTTCAGCAAAAACTCAAAAGCATAATTTGATAACAATTATTCGACTGGTCAAAAGTCCACAAAAATTTTCAAGTAAAAAAAAATAATTAAAATCAAATAAAATAATATAAAATAACATTGTTCTATGAGTGGCCATTATGCTGTCCAATTAAACATTTCCCTATCAGCAGTTAGTAACATTCCTCGTATTCTACTCTGCTGTCAATTCGAGCTAAGAAGACATAGCCTTGAAATTTCTTGTCTGAAAAGTCGCCATGTTGTCCCATGACACCAAATAAATACAAATACAAATACACTAGAAATGCTCGTCGTTCATATGTCATACAATTTATGTTGAAGAAAGTTCCTCGCAACTGCCATCACCATTACAAATAACATTAGCACACAAAGATATGTGTTTGCGAGAGAGACGAAAGCAAAGATATGACAAACTGCTAAAACAAAACACCAATTCAAAAGGTCCTTTTTATGAGGTGGCCTTCATATGGGAGATCTATTTGGAAATTAAATAATTGCTCGTAAGAAGATGAGTTCAGGCTAATAAGTATGCGTCACATTTCCTTTGCTGTCTCTGTATACAATCGCTTCCACGAGCAGCGAGCTACTGAAACCGGATAAGCATTTACTGAAGTTTATCCACATGTGTTAAGTTAAATTATAGCAAGTGGTCGAATTCTTGAGAAATTTTCCCCCACACCCACCAACTTAAGAATTTCCAAACTACATACATACATTAATTCTCTTGTCTACTTCTCAAAATGCTTATGACCTTGTCTGTTGTATACTAAGAAGCATACATACATATATGTATATTCCACATCGTATATGTATGTGTGAAGACAAGTTTTGTTGCATGCCACAACCATTCTTGGGCAAATAAAATAAGAAAAATATTATTTTGGCACACCGAGGAGCTGGCTCAAAGTTGAAAAGTGTCTGCGTCGATGGCAGCTTAAATTTATGACAACTTTCAGAATTTTTATTTGCACGCTAATAAGTGTAAATACACACACACTTCATATACATATATGCATAGATACCCTGCAGGAAATATATTAAGTTTTCAGCGGGAGCATTTCGAGTGGACTTGGCCTTCGCACTACTTTTTAATATATCTCTCTTGTAATTGAACATGGCGATGTCTTCGAAAGTTTAGAAAGTTCTTGGAAAGTTCTTAGATACTGTTTGAACAATCTAACGTATCTAGCAATTTTCTGTTCTATGGCTCCCTCAATCTCTTTTCTAACTATATTTTCAAGCCTTTTTTGGGATATCTGCTATTTGGATTGCGTTGTTCTTCCAGAACTCACTAACGGCTGAGTAAAATCACTACAAGCCGAACCTTGAGCCAATATTTGTGTAATGGCTATTCAGCTCAAACGCAGGCTTTGAATCTGGTGAAGATACAGTTGCCACCAAACTGGTAATTAATTTTCCTGCAGGGTCTGCAATTTTGTATTAGTTCTTTCAAGTTTTTGTGTTAGTTCATGTGTCATTGTCTGTCAACAAGTTTTCATGCGCCACGCGCATTTTTGTGGTCGACTTTAGAAAACCGAAGACAACCATTTTTTTTTTACCGTTGCACAACCAAAACTTACAGGCCTTGAAAAATACGGAGCTGAGCAGCGAAACGCAAACTTAAGAGACTGAATAACAAGCAAACAACGGCAATAAATTTGTAAGTACAGTGGTGAGCAAAAAAATGCAGAATCTGCTATTCCTATTCCTGACCAAACACCATGTTCAAATATTTAGACTACAGCGCCACCTGGTGAGTATTTTTTTCTTTCAAAAATAAACATTTCCCCTTTTTGACAATGAAATCATGTGTCACCCTTTCTCTAACGCTTTCAAGTCGGTCGTCTCGAGTGAAAAAGTCGATGTGACGTCATAATAACGCCACACTCACATTTTCTGTTGCTGTGAAAAATTAAATTTTGCCGATTTATTTTATCAGTTGCTTTTTA
>CAXKVI010000002.1:142688160-142698160 GCA_964058755.1 Campiglossa producta
GCGGCACGGGAGGAGGGGGTGGGGGAGTGGGGGTATGGTAAAGGTTGGGACAAAGGTCTAATCAATATGTCACAACTGTTTTCTAAGAGATAGAAAAAGAAATGAACGAATGTAGTTTTTCTATTTTGGCTTTAGATCCTAAAGTTTAGGAAGATGTCATCCCACAGTGCAATTCGTTACTGCTCTAACATTCTAACATGCCAAAAAAATAATAATAAAAAAAAAAAAAATTTACTTCAAACTCCGAGCAACTCCAAACGCAGAAGTCGTTCATACAAAAAGAAAAAGCAAATAACAAAGCAAACAAAGAAAACTCTACTCTCAGTCTGACTAATGACTAAAGTCACTGGGTACTAAAGCGCCAATGGGCATATTAACAGAAGCGGCGCTACTAAAATTTGCTCTTAAAAAGTACATAAAAAAAAGAAAAAGTTGGATATAAAAGCTATAGAACGAAAAATGTTCTCATAAAGGCATACGAAATGTGTGTAAATATTGTATGAGTGTGTTTACATATGCCACTTATGTAACTACCAACAATATACTCACATAAAAACTTTAGTATGTATTAGACCATTTGAATCATCTAATGGTTAGCCACAAATAACTTTATCATGCTTCCACATTGCTGTGAATTTTGCTTCAAAGGGTATTTTCGGGAAAGTGTCAGGATGTTGAGTGATTAAATAATTTTTATAAAACTCTTCGACTCTGAATATAACTCCTCACAAAAACCTTCTAAATGAAAATTTTCTTCAGCAGGTCGTTCTCGACTAATCTTAAACATTAGTATATCAAGTTTTTACTTTGGCATTTTTTTCAATAATCCAAAAATCAGTGTATACTTGCTTTATACAACAGCGAACCAAGGAGTTAACACGCTTAGCTATAGTCCTAAGACGCATAAAAATCAAGGCCACCAGCATAAATATTTGTATCGAAAACTTTTAAAATATACAAAAATATTCGTTACATACATTTAAAAGCTTTTTCTATTCCCACTCCAATCAATTTCATATTTGTCAACATGCCATTACTTAGTATGCGAAAATGTTTGAAAGGTCACCAGAGCACCTTGACGTAGTTACTACTTCGTAAGAATCTTTCATTTGCTTTGTTTTTTCTTAGTTCTTTGTTGTTGGCATTGAACACTCTAAGTGTTCTTCACTTAAGCGATTTACATTTAAAACAATGCCAAAGAAAAAAGTTTGGAAAATATGTTATTTTTTTATTATTTTGATGTTGTTGTTGTTATTGGAAACTACTTCATAACTTAGTTTTCAATTCAAGGTCTTGTGTTGGCGTATAACTTAAAGAATTTGTGCAAAATAACATTTGACTAGCAATGAAATATGAGTGTCGAATAGTTTGAAACATTTCTTTCGAGTTTGTTTTTAGGGGTTTCGTAAAAGCTTTTATTGCGCTTTTAGTTGAGTATTTTCTTTGACGGAAGTTAGGTGGAAATATAGCTGTGATCTTTTGTAAGCGAGTTGCAAACAAGACAGAGTCGTTTATAGTCTGTTCTGGTTTCAGCTTATTATCGTTTGACTATTTAAAGCAGGGGTGTCCAGGCCTTTCAACATAGTGGGCCATGCAACAACAAAGTTATAATTTTTACAACAATATTGTTCCTGGAATCGCCAAAAAATATTCGAAATAATTATTATTGACAAAAGGGCAGCAGCAGACCAAAAGCGGTAATAGGTGGACACGCCTGATTTCAACCATTTATGGGCATTTTTTCGGCCCAAAACCAGCCTTAGCTCCAAGGGTTAATAAAAATCTTCTACGCAATATTTAAGTCCAAACGAAATTAAAAGACTCTTGAGAACTCATTTGCCCATCGCTGGTGTTAACTTAATATTTGTTTGTGAAAATTTAAATAATGACGTAAAAAACATTCTCTATTTAAAATATTTTCACATCTTAAATTTAATCATAATTTTTCGTAAAACAACCCAAAAATTTGGAAACCAAATTTAATGTTGCAACATTCTTTGCCTCACTAACCTACCGTATACAAATTCATTCAGCATGCAAAATTTGTTTTTCCTGCTATCAAAAAAAAAAGTATTTAAACAACCAAACCAGAAATAAATTTCGAAACATTTAATTATGATTAGCATTTGCACAATTTCTCTACTATGTGTTAATGGAAAATTTTGGGAAAATAACTCAAAATACGTTTATATATATAGTTGTTTCATTATTTCAATTCGTTATTAAATTGAAATCGCCATTTATTCTATTGTTTGAGTGTCAACAGGGATCGACAATAATGATTATTTGTAGATGTTCTATGTATTAGATTCAATAAATGTTTAAAAATGAAGCAAAGAAAATCAAGCCTTTGGGTTCTAAATAATACATATTTCTCACGTACCTATTCACATTTTTTAAACAGCAAAAAAAAAATAGTTACTCATACGCCATGTGTCACACATATAATTTTTGTTTTTTTCTGCTTATTAAAATGATGTGTTTTAAAAGTGTTGGTAAATTGGTTCTGAGCTGGGGTTTGGTAACTTTTCTACAGTATTTCAGCTACTTTATCATTGTTTAATACTCAATTTACACTGTTGTATTACAACTGCAACATCATCTCGGCATGGGTTAATTTGATAGTCATGCACTACCGGCAGTTTCTCAAATTTTTAGTGCAACTCATTAAAATTGAACACCCTAATACTCAAATCGCATAAATTAGTTTCCTAGAGTTGCATGCATAGATGAATGTGTGTTGATAATATGTGTGGCATGCAACAAAGCATTTATGTAATATTTGGACGTGCGCTGGACAGCACAATTGCATATATGTATGTGCGTTTGTGCGGCATTGCTGTCTAACATACTGAGTTGCTTGTACATACATACATATGTATCTAAAGTTTATGCACACATTTTCCAAACATATTCTTGCATATTTTGTAAAGCGTCCGCGTTTCAAATTGCATCTTCAGCGTATGTTGCTTGTTCGCTTCAACAGTTGAAAGCGCGATTGGGTGTCTGTTTTGAGTTAACTCGCGAGACTTATGGCTTTACTAATCAACGCGTTGCATCCACATGTGTGCTTTGATCGATATAAAGTGTGCGTTTAGCTTTAGTTGACATGAAGCGGAGCGTGATGCATTGAATTGGCTTTGAAATGTAAGTAAGCGTGGGAAGAGGATTGGCGAAATCACTTAAATGGGTCGTCTTTTGAAAAAAAAGCCTTCAAATGTTAAACAAACTGTAAACCTCATCAACTTAAATAATTGCTGAATATATTTGTCGGAGAAAATATTTAGCGCTCGCTGAATCTTATAGGTTGGGGTCTTTTACTAAAGACAAATTTTAACTATCCAATATATCTACAAAGCTCGCGTTTGTAAGCTCGACTTGCGTCACTAGCATTAGAGAGACAAAACATAAAGTACCTAAATGAATAAAAAGCTTATTTAGCTTATTTTGCAAAAAGAATTTTTATGGAAACAGCCTTGAAGTTTGCCGACAAAATCTTTCGAAAAAATAAACATGAACATAAAAGCTTATTTGGGTCAAAGCTTTTCGAAAAAACGTACGTGTATGAGTTGAGCGAGTATCTAAAATTTCTGTAACACGACTACTTCAAATGAATGAGCACATAAAAAAAATTTGAAAAAAAACAGTTTATTATCGTTTTTTCTTTCAAAAAAGCTTGCTGAGAAAGCTTTCAAAAACCTGTTGAAGCATATTTTGTCGACGAGTTCTATGCAAAAACATGTTTCGCATTGAAAAAATCATTAACATTTTTTGAGTAAAGAATTTTAAAAACCAAGCTTGTCGAAAGGAAGCTTTTTAAATTTTTAGATAAAAAGCTGTTTGGGAAATAATGTTATCGAAACACGCCTCATTAGCGAGGTAGAATATCTAATGTTGGCCATCTGCATTTTTATTCAATAGCCAGTAAATGTTCTATAAAGGTTTTGCTCTGAGAAAACTCGCAAAGCGAGGCTGTAAAAGGTAAAACCTTGCTGAGGCAAAAGCTTTTAGAAAATAATAATTGGAAAGAAATTATATTGAAAAAAAGAGTTAAACAAATTTTTGGTAGGTGCTCTCTTTCGAGAAATCTTCACAATTAAAAGCTTTTTTTTTTGTAAAAAAAGAAAAGTGCCCAAAATGGGCTTGAAAAAAGGATGCATAGAAGAAGCTTCTAAGCTATTGTCTTCACTGAAATTAATTGAGGTGAAAAAAAGCTTTTTGAGTTGATAAAAGCTCTTTGGATGTTTTTATTGAATCCGGCCTGATAAGCCAGTACCATTCCATAGCTACTTCTCTCCTCATAAAAAAATATTATTTATTTAATAAACAAACTTGTACTGCGTTGTAGCGGACAGACTCCAAGAGGCTGTATATTTAGTTAGCGTTAAAGCTGCTCCCTTCGTCATTCAATTAAATTCTGTTGTGGCACCACAACAAAAAATTTAAGCTGGAAATGCTGCATTTAACTGCAATGAGCTGATGATGGTGGCGCTCACTTGACTGCATCACTGACTTACATACACGCTATGTGTGCTTGGCTTAACTGGTACAATTATTGACAAAGCTCGTACAACATACAGCCATACATACAAACATTCATATACAGAGTGCGTGTATACACTGCTCATTTAATTGTTAAATGCATGCAACAGTGAACATTTTGAACGCGTGACGAAATGAAAGCCAAGTGAAATATAGCATTCGTGGTTGAGCATGGACATGCAAACACATGTGACATACAAACATAATGACATATTGTACATATGTACGTATAGCAGGAATGTTTGTTGTAGTATAAATTGTAAATATGCACTTCATCCATGAATGTATACAACGTTATAAATTTATGTATGCATAAGGCAAGTTATCGGAAGGCAAGCAGCCAACCAACACTTGCAACAACATCGACAGCGGCATCGACGTCGACGCGGACACTGCGACAAGCAATTATAATTGTCACGCAATTGTCAAGCGTATGCGCTACGGTAGTCAACCGGTCTGTCGCCACGCTAAAACACCAATTGTATAGTTGCAGTCATGTTGCAAGCACAAATTATTAAACATACCCGTGCATATGTATGTGTGCTTATCGTGCAATGGCAGTACCTACTCGTACTCTTGATCATATGCAGTCATGTGGATGCAACAACAGATGCGCGCGACTCATTCATTTGCTTCATATTAATTCGACTAGTTTATGTTGTGGTTATTTGCTGCGCTACTTTAAGTTGTTTGTGTGTGTGTACCCTTTATTAAGAGTGTTCCCTTAGTCGCACGAGATCGCCCGAAGACGCCCCAGAAAACCAAGAATGCGCGAAAAATCATATGGGCCACTTTGAGGCCTAGATTTAAGCATAAAAATATTATTCTTGCTACCTCAAATGCAGATGACGACAAACGTTTCGATAACCAAGCAAAAACGTCCATTATTGTGCCCTGGAACACGTCCTCGCGGCTTTATAAGCTTTTTGAGGAGAAAGCTTGTTATCACTTAGAGATACCGAAGAGAGAGAGAAGAGGACATCCAAAAACAGATTTTGGGCACTTTCGGGCAACTTCCGGTTGTCACAAGAACACACCTATTTTATCTAGAAACGCATCAAAAGTCTTCGAAAAATTTGTCATACATATATCTGGCAATTACAAAAACAATAAGCAAGATGTTGTTGTAGACGCCTCTGCTCTGCGAGACCCATAATTGGTAGTCATTTGCTAGCCAACAATAAATTAAAATTAAAATTTTATGCTTTTGAGAAAAAATTTCACGCGCTCATAAATTTAATATGACGCACAAGAGGGTATATAAATATACATATGAATGCATCTATAGTGTATGCAGTATTTTTATTTCCTTGGAGAATTTCAGATGTTATATGTTTAAGAAGCTCAACGGAGTATAATTTGAAGAAGAAGCAGAATTAAAAAAATTTATGATGCATTTTTTACTGCTTTTGGAGAAAAACTTAATTAACTAATTAGAGTAATGAGACTGTGGTAACAGAATGAGTGAATTAAATGTTCAGAGATTTAATTAAAATAGCTAAAGGCATTGAAAGGTTTCTGCAGCTTTTGGATCGGAAGTCGGACTTTTCGGGTCACCCTAGGTTTTTCCTCCAGAGGGTGGTTCGTAAAGAGATCGGTAGCAACAAAAAAATTAGTTTTTTTTAGTAATTCCCAAAATTTTCTGTGGTCAAGGAATCATAATTTAATTTGTTTTTATATTTGGCGGCATATAGATGATCCATAGTGGAAAAATTGGCGTACAGTACGTTACAGAAACACAATTTTTATTTTAGCGATGAGAAACCCTCTGGGATTTTTGTTGTATGACCCAGTAAGTGGAAAGGCCTGGACACCTCTGGTATATGCATATTAAGGCTACAAGTAAGATATTTTTCTTCCATAACTAGTTCAACAACCGCGAGGAATACTCTTCTTCTAGTTAGTATACCATCTTTTTTAAACCATCGGAAAAATTAGCTCAGTAGAAGATTTATTACTAATGTTTTTGACAAAAAAAGTGAGTTTATCAAGATCACCTTCAACAACTGAGAAGGCAAAAGAGCGGGTCTTTAAACAAAATTACTCTTCATTCTGAGTCAAAAGTGCTTCAGGCCGAGCAGGAAGGTAAAAAGTATAAAATAGTTCAGGGCCCTTCAAAAATGAAAGTGGGGGCGTATTAGTGAAAAAGCTTTCAAAAGCACCAATGAAACTATGGTATCTGTTTTTGCTCCGTCACTAACTAGCAAGCAACGAGGCAAAAGCGTATGTTGTTGAGTCGCTGACTGTAAGTGAGCAATTGAACATGACAAACGATAACCAGTGATTGGTCAGTGCTCTGACAAGCGCAGCAACAAATTCATTATCCAATTGGCCAAGCATAGAGCTTAATATGTGCTGTGTGAATTTGGTTCTCAGATTTTCGGGCAATTGTGCCACTAGCCGCCGAGGCTTGTCGTAAGTGTCCGTGTGGATCGTAGGATCATGTACATAAAATTGTTCCTCAGCACGTCTTCCTCAAAAAGTAGGCGCTGTACTAAAATGCCTCAGATTTTCGAAAGCAATTAGTTAGAGTAAAAATTCACAAAGGAATTTTTATTTGAAATTAAAAACCATGCAGCCCTTAATAAAATCATAGACTCGATTATGAAATCGTTAAATGAACTAACAAAAACAAATCCCACAAATGCAACGCATAAAACATTTATTAAAGCGTGAAGTATTAAAAAAAAATTAAAGCAAGAAAAAATCACATTTTGAGTGTGCTTGTTGCAGCTGTCGCATGTTTTCACCGCATTAATTTCCCTAAATGCGTGCGACCGCATTCTACGAGTTGGACATAGTTAAAAACGTTTATGGCCAAATCAATAATTCATAAAGAAACTATGTGGATATGATGAAAAAAAAAAAACATAAAAATCATGTGGGCCATTCCATGCAAAGTGAGATGGTATTTTGTTGCCATTTTGAGGTGCAAAACTTTTATGATTTGCACTTCGCCCTGTGAAATTGCTATACCCACAAAATATTAAGTTTCAGCCTGCTTGACTTCGCAAGAACAAAATTTCTAACAATGTCATCTTAAAATGTTTCCAAAATAACTCCAAATTGATCTCAAAATGATCACAAAATGATTCGAAAATGACTCCAAAGTGATTCGAACATTACGCCAAAATGATCCCAAAATGAAGCCAAGATAATCTAAAAATGACGCCAAAATGATTCCCAAAATGACTCCAAAACGATCCAAATATTATTCCAAAATGACTCCAATATAAATCCAATATAATATCCCACAATGGCTAAAGAATGATCCCACAATGACCCCAAGCGATCCCAAATAACTCCAAATTGAATCTAAAATGACCTCAAAAATCATTCCAAAATGACCCCAAACTGGTTCCACAATACAAAACTCCAAATTGATCCCAAAATGACCCCAAAAATTATTCCAAAATGACCTGAAAATTAACCAAAAATGATACTAAAACGATCCTGAAATGACCCCAAAATTATCCAAAATTTTCATATCATATTTTTAGTTTCTTATATTTGGCATAATTAATGAAAAATTATTACAACAAAAATTTTTTTTTTTTCAAACAATAAAAGAAATGTTTTGAAAATATACACATTTTTTTCTAAACTTTTTATTTTAAAAAAGATTTTTTTTGTAAAAAAACAAAATCTCGGTCGTAAGAATCCATTTAACCTGGAATGCTACATAAACTCAAGTTAAGGTTTACCTTTGTTATTAACTAGCAACAAGGTATATAAATGTATTGTGATCTATTTTTTACGCTTTGTAATTAAAAAAAAAATTAATATGAATTTTTTATAACTTTTTCTCTTTAATATTTCCCCACTCCACTTACCTTTTTTTTATAAATATTCACATGGCAGGTCATACAATTGCGTAGGTTAACTGCACTTTGTTAGGGCTCTCAGCAATTACGAGTTTAACTGTTTGCATGCGTTAAGTATTCACGGTATATAAATATTTTAATTATTGTTAATTTGATTGGTTAATATTGTTTTTATTTAGCTTTTTTATGGCGTTGCGGTGAGCTTTGTCTGTTTTGCTACCAATGAAGTGGCGCAGCTGCGTTTTTCAAGCTTCCTTTGCTTGTTCTTTTTAATGTTACCGATTTTGTTGTTATTGCTCTTTTTATCACCAATACTATTACATTTAATTGTTTGTTGTTTTTCTGATTGTTGTAACACTTATTTTTGTTGCATTTGCGACCACAATTACAAACACGCATATTTAACTTTGCCGTTTTGAGTGCGCTTTGCTGCTTGTCATTTGTTTGTGCTGATGAATTGAGTAATTTGCGGAAATTTGATCTGGAAAAAAAGAGGAAATTAAAAATTAAATTACATAATTAATTATTTTGAATGGTATTTTTTTGAAATACTTTTTTTTGTGGAAGTGAATTTATTTTCAAGAATGGACTTCGAAATATCTATTTAAAAAACGCGCCTAAAAGTATGCAAACAAATTTAAGGTCATAGTATGTGCCCCTAATTTCGACAAGCGCTGGATTTTAAGTTTAAGAAAAGTTTAGTCATTATACAAAACAAATATGGAAAGAAGCTTTGGCAGGCTCAAGACTTATGGCACCTCATTTTCAACGCCTAAAATAGTGCATACTTTTAGGCTGAGTTTTAGGCAGATCTTTGGTAACGATTTCTGGCGAACCAAGTTGGGAAAGAAATAGATGTGTTTACGAATCCATATTAAGTTTAGACTGCAAGCAGATAAAGTCGGAAAAGTTTCAAAATTTGGAAATTCGTATTTTTCCAAAGTCAGCCTGTCAGCCTTTAATCAATAAAACTGTTTTAGCGCTGCAGATGGGTCCCATTTCCAACCTTCGCTAAAGCTTAAGCAATAAAAAAAGCTAATGGCGGCGATATACCAACAGGTTATCATAAGCTCTAAGCTCATAAGATTTTTAGCCGAGCTTCTCTTTCCAACTTGTGGTGTGTTGCTTTTGAGTTTTTTCCTTAAAGTTGGCGGGACCTACAGTTTTTTGCCCACTCCGAACGGCACTTGCAAAGCAAATAAATTGAATTTTTAAAAAGCTTAAGCAATAAAAATGATTAAAATTATTACAGTTTCCCCTAAAAGTATGCTGTTCGAAGAACTCCGATTCAGTTGCTTAAAGCTTTAAAGCTACAAAAGCCTTCCGCTTTTTGTTTTAGTTATTTAACCAAATAAAAACTTTGCAGCAATTAAAATCCTCAAATTAACTAAAACTGCGCCGCCACATTTATGTATAATCCAACATACGATTTCCGACAAAAACCAATTTAACGCACAATTTAACTTTCATCAAAGCTTTAAGCTTTAACTTTCGATTTTGTAACTTGTTTTGAAAATGCTACGAAAAGTTATTAAAGTTTGCCAAAGTACTACTTAAAGCAGTTGACAAATGGAAAAGTTTTCAAAATGGGGTCGATATGAGTTTCCTTTTATTGATATTTGTTATGGTGCTTT
>CAXKVI010000002.1:142703160-142803160 GCA_964058755.1 Campiglossa producta
TTTTGCCGCTACAAAAAGTATTGTCGCTTGTCGCTTCCTGTAATCAATTTACTAAATTTCTAGTAATAAACAGCAGTGGTTATAACTAGTAGGGATGTTACGGAGCATCACTTTTAATGCTGCAATTGCGGATTCGTTTACAGTAGCAAGAAATCGCAGCTATAGCAGAAGTTAATCAGTAGATTATGAAGCGGCTGCAAAATACTTTTGATTATATGCTAAATATGAAATGATGAGAAAATGAAGTAAGATTCGATTCCGATAAGAAAAATTTGAATAATCCGATTCCAATTCCTATATATGGAAAATCTGTTTTGGACATTCATTTTAGGTTCAGAGAAAGTAATGTGAAGAATTCGATTCCTATAAGGAGAAAAAGAAAAAAAAGCGACTCAAATTCTGATTAAAAATAAAAGTTAAACCTCGGTTCCGATTCCGGTTTCAGTAAACTTACTGCCATAACATCACTAATACATACTTGAATACATATTTGAATATACATAAACCATTTATTTATATTTCTCACTGAAGCTGATGGCTCTGACAGCTTCAATAATGAACTTTGTATGCGCGAATAGACCTTAATGAGTTGCCTTTTAGTTTAACGCTAAACTAAATCATTAAAGCTTGGCAGCAGAGCAGCCGCCGCAGCAGTAGCCCCACTGGAGTTGTACAGGTCAGACATTTGACGTACCTACTGACCTCGACATTAGCCCAGGTGTGTGCTTACATATAAATATTTAAATATTTGTTAAAAGCTTAATTGGTAAGCAACAAATGCATTAGCTTTAATCGAAAAAACAATTAATTAAAAACTTGTTTAGTTGAACTTGAAATTTTGATAGAATTCAAAAACAAGCGGGAAAAAAAATTTAAATTCGAATGAAGAAGCTAAATGATTATGATTTCTTGTCGTAATTTTTTTATTTGAAAAATACTGAACGGTTCGTTCAAAGAGTTCTTTTCTTTGAGTTAATGATGTGATGATAGGCGTTAAAAGAGTTTCAATGTCAGCTTACAAAAAAATTAGCATTTCATCAAAAGAGGAAACTACTAATAAATGAAGTTTTCATGGGTGGCCGTCAAGCGGAAGCTAATCTTTATCTCTGATGAACTAGCTAGGATGACCACTAACCTACACAAGGCTAGCAAAAAAAGTTATCACAAATAACTATTTGGCTATTTAATTCAAGAACCTCCCACCCTTTTGTTTTTTTTTTTCATCTCAGATCTTAGGATATATCTCCAAAACTAGCTAACATATTTAAAATAATCAAATTGCTTATGACACATTTTTGATCACCCCACATATCAATTCCGAAATGATCCGGAAGCAATCCAACAATGATACTGGAATGTACCATAAACAATCCCGAAAAAGTTTTCGATACCTGCTAAATTCTGAAATAGTGTTTTTTTTAACAAATTCTCAGGTAGGCCGTTTTTGAAAATATTTTGGAATGTGGTTACTTTTCACGGTATGTGATATTGAGAACGCTGATTACGAGAAATCACAGAGAGTATATTTTTTTTAAATCAACAAACTTTTAAAACTTTTCAGGTTATTCTAACATGAGGTTCTGTTAACATGATTTGCTGTGAAGCTAGCATTTCTTCTTGTTAAATGAACACGATTTCCACACATTTTCTTGTCATTACATAATTTCTTATTAAATTAACATGACTTTCTGCTATATGGTGCAGAAAATTTGGACACTGACAGCATCTGATGAGGCGGCTTTGGGAGTTTTCGGATGAAAAATTCTTCGAAACATTTATGGACCCCTAAATTTATGGACCGCGCAAACGTAAAAAAACTTGGGACAGATTTTTTAATATTTTCCCGTAAATTACAGCTTTGTTAGAAGTAAATATGGCGTCGGACTACCTTTTAATGAAATTATTACTTGTATGGAGGAAATTTTTAGTTTTATTAAGGAAATTATTACTTGGATTGAAGAAATGTTTTCTTGTATTAAGGAAATTATTATTTGGATTGAGGAAATTTTTACTTGTATTGAGGAAATTATTGCTTGCATTGAGGAAATTTTTACTTACGTTTATTGAGAAAATTATGGTATAGAGCAAATTAATAGTTGTATTGAGGAAATTTTTACTTGTATTGAGGAAATTATTACTTGTATTGAGGAAATTTTTAGTTTTATTAAGGAAATTATTACTTGGATTGAGGAAATTTTTTCTTGTATAAAGGAAAATTTTACTTGTATAGAGGAAATTATTAATTGCATTGAGGAAATTGAGTTTTATAGTTAAATACAACATTAACTTCAATAGAGGAAGAAAGCCTGTAAATTAGGGATATTTTCCCTTATACTAAGTAGATCGAAGTAAGGAAACCGGTTCGTTGTTTTAAGGAAATGCTTTTTTCTGAGTGCAAAATTTATGGTAAATAAAACTGTTAAATTGTTCTTCTTCTTTGAATCTTCTTTCCTGCAGCTTGGGTAGAGCATACTTAAGTTTCAATCTTCAGAAACGAGCCCATCAAAACATTTTTTCATAAGTCTTGAAGCAGGAGTTTTTTCAACTCTGCACCTCTATTTGAATAGCTCGATGGGTAGTCTGTCAATACTCGGTGCGTTATTATTGTGAAACACTTCACATTGCTCTAAAAACATTTCCTCAAGAAAATTCATTTTTATAATGCAACACAACGCACCGCACTTAAGGTGACTACATTGTCATTAACAACGGACATAAAGAAACAATATACTTAGTTGTAGAGTTGAAAGAAAATAGGAGGCACACACATACAAAAGGGAGTCATTGATATGGATGAAGTAAGCCTTTGAATGCATTTCTATGCAGCGGAAGTGGTTAAAGGTGCGCTCGCCTGCAACGAAAGAACTGACCTTTATCGGCACTTGAATATGAAAACAATCACATAGAAAATAGGCAAAGTAGAAAGCAGCAAAATAAACCCAAACTGCTGTGTTTAACAATTCAAGGCGTGCGCAATTTTCTTTTAGTAGGGAAATTAAAAATCGAAAAAACAGGAAAACCAGTGGAAGTGCGTGTGTCAAGCCTATTTAGTGTGCGTACGAGCGAGTGTTGCATGCCACATGCAATATGCAACAAACTATACAAATATACCTTTTTTTTTCGACATTTCATGTATATGAGTTGCGTACCAGTTTTAGAGCAAAGTCCAAAAAAACAGCAATTATGTAATCAAAAAAATGCGAGTGCGTGCGTCAAACGTGAGCTAAATACGCATCAAAGTAATTTTACTAAAAAATTTTAGAACCAAAATTTACGATGGTCAATAACAAACGCAATGGGCAACCTAATGAGGCAAGCGGTCGATCAGTTGAAGGAGTATATGCCTAGTACTTAGAGTTACAACCAACAACAAAAAAGGGGAAGTGTTTAAGTGAAAATACAAAGTAAACGCGTTTATTGTCAAAACACGGGAGTTTGAGGCACGTGTCGTTGTTTTGTGTAGGCACCTACCTTTTAGATTTGAAGATATGCAGCGCTCGGTTTGATATCAGTATGCGTGCGTTGAAGTGCTCGTATGGGTTGTGCATTTACATGAGCATAATTATGTTTTATCTTTTGTTAAGATTTTTGTAATAACATGAAATCTCTCAAATTTTGTAATTATTTGTAATTATTGAAAGAACTGCATTTCAATGTAGATGGAGAGTTTACTTCTACAGCTGGCACATGGAAAAAACGCTGAGGTGGGTTCATTTGATACCCTCTCATATTTAAAATAATTATTACAAAGCTTGCTTTAGTAGTTGAGCCACCTGGTAAAATTGGGCTTACTGGATGTGTTAGGCATAGTCGATAGAGTCTTTGACCGGACTTGGGGAGAGCATAAGCGCCACACTTAGCAGAATGCTAGAGAGCTACAAAATAATAACTAAATGAAATTCCAAGTCACAATTATAGCTAGCGTTCCAGTAATAAGAGTTTAAAATATAGACCTTGAGCTAACTGGCTGTACCAAATTAAGTTTTTAAAAGAAAACTAGGTACGCTGCAATGAATGCCATTTAATAAATCAATATATTCATATATTTTTTCTACTTCAATTATTGATTTATTAATAAACATTTATATCAATTTCCAATGCTCAATCCAATGGTTCAAGGCTGCACACATTGGCTCTATGCACGTAAACATACAAAAACGCCTATTTATGCTTTCAATTTATAAACTATATTTTATTAATATAAACTCGTATGAGTGTAAATACAGAGAAACCTCTTCTTATGGACCCCTCTTGGATAGTTTTTGTCCGCACAAATTTTTTAACAAGATTTTACCAGAAATTTATCGAGTTTCAGGCGGAGTTTCATTCCTCTTTCATTGAGTTTTAATTTTATTTTGCTTGATTTTTTTTTATTTTTTTTTTTTACAACGCGACTTCGTATGCGTATAATTTCTGTTTTTTTTTTTCAGCTGGGTTAGCAAAGAATAAAATCCAACAAAAAGACTGGAGTTCAGCACTTATGGTATAATGTACTAACACATTTTTGTGGAAATATTCGTCGATACCTCCGAAACGGGCTATCGAAATTTCAAGATATCTCCCAAACCATTTCAGCTATTTCAATGAATCGCATCGCATATTATAGCACTCATTGACACCTTTCGTTTGACACCCATATTGTACTAAGACATTTTTGGTCACCCCTGGTCCGCATATTGGGCGATAACCCCAAAACCCGTTGAGATATCGCAAACAATAATATCTTAAACTTTCAGTTGAGCGTCTAGCAATCTAACGATTCAATTCCATTCAGTACTTTTATAGTGTTACGACCACAAACATACAGACAGACATGGTCCACATATTGGGCGTTAACTCCAAAACCGGTTGAGATATCGAAAAAGTAATATCTTAAATTTTAAGTTGAGCGTCGAGCAATGCAACGAAAAAAGTTTGATTCAATTCCATTCATTACTTTCAGAGAGATAGGGCCACAAACATACGGACAGACAGACACACACAAATTTTTAAAATGTTTGATTTGGATTCTACTCGCTTAATAATGTTTCCCGAAATCAATTTTTTGTTGATATCTGCCATGTTCAGACGTCGACCTGTTACAATTTTGTTATATGTAGAGATGTAGAGATTATTTTATTGTATTTTATTTTATTTTATCTTATTTTTTATTTCATTGTATTCTATTTTATGATATTTTATTTTAATTTATTTTTTTTTATTTTTTATTTTATGTTATTTAATTTATTTTTATTTTTATTTTTTATTTTATGTTATTTAATTTGTATTTTTTTTTCTATTTTATTTTGTTTTTATTTAATTTTATTTAGTTTTATTTAATTTAATTTTATTTTATTTTTTTTTTTAATTTTAATTTTTTTTTTGTTTTTTTTATTTTTTTATTTTTTTTATTTTTTTTTTTTATTTTTTTTTTATTTTATTTCATTTTATTTTATTTTATACTATTTTATTTAAATTTTTTATTTTTATTTTTTTATTCATTTTTATTTATTTTATTTTAATTTTATTTTGTTTCATTTATTTTATTTTAATATTTTTTTTTTTTTTTTAATGTCCGCCAACCCGAGTTGTCACTGTACATTTGCACATAATTTTACAAAATCATGGCAGAATATAGAGTTCTGATATTGACTTGGGTAATTTATTATCATTTGTGTCTATAAGCACATACATACATCCATACATTCATATGTGCCTACATATAAAACACTCTAGAATTGAGTGAGCATCATAACTGAAAGGAATGCAGAGGCGCACCGCAACAAAAACAACAAAAAATATTGCTTCGAATTGCGTTGGCTGCAATATTTGCAATGTCAATGGCAATAAAAAGTGGCCTCACGCAGGGAGTAAAGTGCATTGATTTGTAATAAACACACACACACACCCATACACACACATGCACCCCACTCATGCGAACGCATTCAATTGCTTATGCAAACACTTAACGCGCTACTTAATGGTACAGAACTGTTTGTACTAGTTTTGCATTCCAATTCCCAATGTGATTTGTCGCTCATACGAGTAATGCTGCTCGTATTGACTTTTAGATTGCAAATTGTCATTCAAAATCGATTGCTTTTATTGATGTCATCTACTAATGACAGCTCAGAGTAATATGGTTGTTGTTGTTGCTTTTCACAGTGTGGGAGCAGCTGATCAGTGCTTTTGTTGTTGTTATTGCTGCTTTTAATGTTATCTCTCTGCGTGCAGTTGCCTAACAATTTGACCCAGTTCATTTGAGCACAAATACGCAAAGGCAAAAATTCATATGCATTAATATACATATATAACTCTCAAACAGACTGAGACACATATAATTTTATATGATTTATTAACTTTTTCAGTGCAAAAAGCAATATCTTTTTATTGAAATTGCCTTCCGCTCAATAAAATGTCAGCATAACGCAACGAAAATCGCACATTGCACTTTTAAGTGTCAACAGACGGACTGATATGATTCGTTAGACAGAGAGTATTTCAGAAAAAAATATATATATTTATACCCAGTAGTGCCACCTTTTAACTTGCCTTGAAAAAGGTTCGACTACAGCACCGTACGCTTGCATAAAGAAAGGGGAAACAGTTGAAAAACAAATTGGTACAGTTGAGCCCAAACTCGTTTGGGTATAAATGGTACCACCTAGTCTCTTCATAGGACATGCTCAAACATAAGGCATCACTTCAGCCCACATAAAGAGTTCAAAACTTGGACTCATGTTGGACTAATGGAATTTTTCGAAAGGCTTGGTCACAAAGCATCATCAATAATTATAATTGGTGCTTAGCTCAAGGTTAATAGCAAACACCAAAAAAAGTCAAGTATCATCAACATATTTTCCACCTGCCTTGCGGTTATTCATAGTATGAATTTCATACCCTATATTGGCAAATCGGGTGTGGTACCTATGGTATGCTTATAGCCATAGCTTGTGTTTGGTTTGGAAAGTGTTATAAAATGAACCAACGAAAAAAAACTTAATAATCGGGTGCAAATATCGCTTTAACTCAGAATAAGGCAAGCTGGAGATACGAACAATTTCTCATCTCACAAACCGAGAACAAAGTCGCATTTGCTTTCTCTTAGTCTGTCTTCTTTATTCTAACGTTTTCTAGATCAGGCCCTGGCTACTAGTGGCACAATTATCTGAGAATATAAATCGCACACAATATTACGCTCTTCGCTTGGCTTCTCGAACATGAAAGTATTTCTGCGCTTGTGAGAGCGCTATGATCGCACTGACCAATCAAAGAATGTCGCTCACTTGCAAGCAACGAATTGACAACATACGCTGTTTCTACGGTACTTACGAGTGAGCGACGAAACACAAAGAGATAACATAATTTGCTTGGTGCGAAGACAGCTCTTTCGCTAATACATCCTCATTTCCAATTCTGCCGTGCTCAGTTCTAGATATTTTATATAATTTTTGTCTTTAGTCCAATAAGATCGAGAGCAGGTTAAGTGATTCTCTAGCTGCCTCATTATAAAATATCAGTCAATAAATCGCTTCTTCTTAAACCATTGAAGGCTTTATTCTCCTTACATTTTCGCGTAGCATTCATAAACTTATGCTCTAGTCTAGTACTCTGGATCTAGTCACAATAAAAACTGACTATATTCATCTATTATTTCCTAGTAAACGGCTCAACTTTTAAAGTAATGGGGTTTCCATAGTCCGAGTTTTATTCAATGCCCGGGTTGCTACATTTTTTTTTTTTGTTTGTTGTTAAAAAAGTGGAAGTTTTTTTTGCTTGTTGGTATTTTTGCTCGCATTAACAATATGTATTTCGCATTTACTCTGAGTTCACTTCATCACCTCTGAGCGTAAGCAGTTTGTTTCTTTTTTTGTTGTTACATAGCCAGTTGCAGGGTTGCCAACAAGACGAAAAACCATTGAATTTAAAAATAAAAAAAATTCCATTGACTTTATAAGCATCGAAGAGATTTTTGATATACTCGTAACTACATATGTATGTCCTATGTGGTCCGAACTTGTGAAGGCCTCGTCTAGAAAAAGTTACCTCACGAAAAACGTGTAACATTTACCTATGTATATGAGAGATGTAGGGAAAATCGATAAGCAGAGGAAGTTTGAAAGAAGAAGTAAAGGTAAATGAAGGGTTATTATGTTGAAAGGGATTTTGAAACGAGAAGTAGAATGTAATAGAAGAGGACATTCCATTTGGTACTAGATTTGTATAAGCAAAAATATTGTGGGAAAGAAGTTTTACTTAGGAACAACGACCTAACTGAAGCTTTTTGGTTGAATTTCAACAAAAATCGGTTGTCCTTAAAACTTAATTTGGAAATCTTCAAGAACTTTGAAAGACCTTACAAAAGTTTTTGTTGCCTCTTTTGAGGTGTTAAGATTCAATATTAAATCAAAGTAACTAAAATATTTTGTTTGCAGTACAAAACGGCAACCCTGACTTATAGCACATTCACTTCTACCATCCAATCATATTTTCATAAATTTCATTTTAATGTTGTTGTTGATTTTATAGCTTGCCTGCCTGTGGCTGAGATTCACTACGCTTGCACTAACCTATGGCCACTGTACATTCATAATTCTATTTATGCCAATTCGTTGCACTATAAATAATGATTTTTGAATGCAAAACCAATGGAAAATGCATTCACACACCCACATTTGGATTAATATTTGTGATCTATCTATATACATATAAAGTGAATATATATATAGTTGTGGTATTAGCTACATACATATGTATTATGGAAAGCTTCATTCATACATTTGTAAAGGTACATTAGGGTAGAGCTATGAAGCTTTGATAGCTAGTTTCACTTGGTATATTAAAAATGATCGAGATCAAATGAGAGTCATTTTCTTTACTGAAAATTTCGGTAAATTGATGAAATTCGAAATATTTATTTCCCTCCTCGTGTTAGATAAAAAATATATTTTTTTATTATTTCACTCAAAATTTCTTTGCTTCGCCCTAGTACATATAAATCTGCTACTACATATATGTAAGTATCTATGTATATTCAAATATTAGTTCATAATCTCTCGAAAGGTATATTTAAATTTTAAAAGCTCATACAATCATAATAAACAAAGATATCGATATTTGGTTTTGAGCTTAACGATTTTATTGATTTTTATAGTACATATTTTTTTCATCCTTTTCTTTATTATTTTATACTCAGATCTCTATGGTACTTTTGTTTGTTTTTGTGCAATATATATACCTATGTTCTTCTTAAAAGAAGCTTAGAAAAGGGTATTTATAACTAAAAAATTTAAAACAAAACAAGAAACTAAACATTTTTTAAATTTGAATAATATTTCTTTGAACTGAATGCTTCCATATTCCAAGATATGACAATATGGGTATAAAATAACAGCTATTTTCGGGCATATAGCAACGAAGATCTTTATAAGCAGGGTTACCACATTGGTTTGCCACATAACCCCATGTGATTTAATTCTTGGTATACCGACCAATATCTCCGGAGCTGATGAAGCGATTTTGATCAATCTTGACATATATATAGTATGCTTCATTCATAGACTTTCTAAGTGAATGTTGCCATTTTTGATGGTTGGCAACTCTAACTGTCACAATTTGTTTTAAATATTCAGCAAAATAAGCCAATTTGGGTATTTGCTGTCATATAGATACCAAGGAAAACATTTTTTCAGGTAGAGCTAGAATCTAGGATTGCCACCTAGCCACATATAATTTATTCGTTCGTATATCGACCAATATCTCGGGAAGGGCTGAAGCGTTTTTCATCAAATTTGACTAAGACTTTCTACTTTAGTGTTGCCACTTTGGGCAGTTTACAGGGTTGCCACCTGTCCCAATCTATATATATAAAATTCAAATTATGTAACTACCTATAGACAAACTTGGCTTCTAAACGAATGAGCCGATCGTAACCAAATTTTACACACGCACTGGATATCTTCCAGGGATGGTCACAGGCTAAAAAATATTTTGATATATATAGGGGGCGTGGCACCTCCCATGCAAATGGAATTTTTCATTGTCCGTTTCTCTGGAAGTATTCGGGTTAGACCACTGAAATTTGGTGAGGGGTTGTACGAGATCGATCGCTACCACCGCCAAAAAAACGGGGAATAACGAAAAAGGGGGCGTGGTTCCTCTTATACGAAGGAGATAGGGATATGGATTAAAATAGATATAGGGATCGGGTTAGAGAAACATACAGGGAAATAAATTTGTGGCAGGACAACGTCTGCCGGGTCAGCTAGTTTGTCCAAATTATGCCGATATAGGTATCGTATCGGTCATATTCCAACGAAGATATTTTCAGGCGGGGCTAGTATAGTTTTCGGCATTCTGCTCTTTACTAAGCCACTTCTTTCAAATCTTTTCAAACAATTCTCAGCCCTACTATGTATTATACCAAAAATTCCTAGAATCATAGCCTACTTTTAGGCGTCGAAGCAGGCAATTTATTTCTCATGAGCTATTTTAAGTATTCCTGGTATCATAAACACATTTACGTACA
The DNA here is from genome assembly GCA_964058755.1 of Campiglossa producta. NCBI lineage: Eukaryota > Metazoa > Arthropoda > Insecta > Diptera > Tephritidae > Campiglossa > Campiglossa producta. The sequence goes on from CAXKVI010000002.1 coordinate 142,713,668, forward strand.
CACGGAAATTGAGTTTTGCAAAAATTATCGCCAATAAATTTACATTTGTCTACAACAACAACAAATATAATACAAACAAATGCTCTTTCAGCTAAAAGTAAATGTAAACTTAATTTAACAACCAACAACGCTACTAAGTGCCTAACCTACATACATATATAAGCTTGCACATAAACTCCACACACTTTCACACACAAAACATAAGTCATCTATCCGCTTAGTAAGTATTGTTTACATTTAAATTCCAATACATTTAGGAGTAAATAAGCAAATCAATACACAGCTGCTATGGAAGCAACGACTCTTGGTGGCAATATTTATGATTGGAACTTGAAAGCAAGCCACAAAAGCAGCTAACAACGACAGAAAAAAAAAAATACGCGTGAATCAAAGGAAATGGGGAGATAGCAATCATAAATCGCATAAACGCAAAACCGCAGAGTTGGCAATTGAACATTTGTACAAACAAAGATACATAAACAATCGTTTATACAAACGTATATAGTTGGTGGTTTCGATTGCAGGCAATTGAATTTGATATCAAAGTAGCTGCTACGCATACATAGACGTGTATTTGTTTACACATTTCTACACTCCTAGTGTGTGTGTCTGCTAGCTAATATTGAATCGATCAGTATCCATATTTATTTGTTTGAGCGTCTGTTACGCGATTTTGCTATTTTATAAATTTTTCTTATCTCGCATATGCTCCAATTTCAATTTCATTTTCATTTTCAATTTCAATATTTATTTATTGTACACACACACATACATGTCTAATATGATTCATCATCAAAGCTTAAATTTGAACTTCGTATGGAAGTATGTTTGGATACGGTTAGTAAATATCATCAGTGCAATAGCTTTTATAAACCAGCGTAGATCAATGTGGCTTTGTACAGTGGGCTAGTTTGAAAAAATCTGCAAGTAGGATACAGAGCTAATATAGTAGTCCAAAAACCTTTTGAAAATTAAAATTTCATGGATTTATTACATTTAACGCCTTTTTTTTTTTTTGAAGTTAACTTCTTAGGCGGCGATGTAAAGTTTTTATGGAGAGTGAAATCTGAATGAATGAAAATAGTGGCTACAGTGTTCAGACTTCAGACATCGAATAGTGGCAACGAACATGAATATTCCAATTGTTCATATACATAATGTATGCTTTATTCAAAGACTTTATTTTACTTGTGTGTTGTCACTTCGGGCGGCTTACAGAGTTGCCACCTATCTGAAGTTTTTTTTTAAATATTGAGCAAGATATGCGAATATAGGTATCAAATTAAAAGTATTCTCGACTCTATTCCAAAGTAGATTCAGGCAGTGTTGCCACCTACATACATTTGCAATCTAATGCCATTTTATTCATTCCTTCTTTTAACTATCTGCAAGTATCTCGGAAACTGCTGAAACTATTTGGATCAAATTTGGCATATAGATAGTGTGCTTCATATTTAGATTTTCTACTTGGGTGTTGCCACTTGGGGCGGTTTACAGGGTTGCCATGTATACCAATAAAAATTTATAATTTTTATAATGAAAGGTATTCAGGTTCAGCCATATAACAACGAAGATATTTTCGGGCAGTGGTGTCACCTAAGGCTTCCACCTAATGGCAATTTATTTATTCCGTGGTTTATATTTCGCCCAAAATCTTGGGAACGCATTGAAACTGGGACAGTTTTCCGGGTGGCCACATATTTTATTTATTATTTTATTTTATTTTGATTTATTTTATATTATTTTATTTCATTCAACTTATTTTATTTCAATACATTTTTTTATTTTTTTTTATTTCATTTTTTTTTTTTAATTTTTATTTTTGCTTTTTTTAGTTTTAATTTATTAAATTTAATTTGTTAAATTTTATTTAATTTTTTTTATTTAATTTTTTTAAATTTTTTTATTGTGTTTAATTTCAATTTATTTAATTTAATTTTTTCTTATTTATTATTTGTTATTTTTCTCTTTTATATTTTTTTTTACTTACACTTGTTTAATTTTATTTAATTATATTTCATTTTTAATTTCTTTATTTTATTTCAAATCATTACATTTGATTTAATGAAATTTTATTTTATCTCAGTTTATAATATTTTTTTTTATTATGTTTTATTTTCTTTTAATTTATTTTATTGCGAAATATTTTTATTTCATTTTATTTTATTTTATTTATATTTCATTTTATTTTATTTATTTTTTTTATTTTTTTTTATTTTTTTTTTATTTTTTTAATTTTTTTTTTTGTTTTTTTTTCATTTTTTTCTTTTTATTTTCTTTTATTTTATTTCGTTATCTTTTATTTTATTTCATTTTTTTTTATTTTACTTTATTTTTTTTATGAAATCGTCCCACTGTACCGTGTGGAGCGGCGGCTGGTTTTGGAGTTCGCATGTGCTGCCTAGCGGTTCATTGAACAGTAGGACATTTTATACGGCACATGACTTCTACGATAGATTTATTTATTTACTTTTTTCATGCAATAAAATCACAAAAAATGCTTTAAGCGGTTCGTTCAGTGGAAAAATATGAGCGGCTTGTAGGCTATAGGCGGCAGCTATGCGGTTGTTGTGTGCGTGCCTGTGTGGAGCAGCGCATGTAATTGAATAAGCAAAAATAAAATAACATTTTCGCGGAATGGGAAAATTTATATGCCTGCGGTTGAAAGAAAATATATAAAAATCGCTGACGCAGTAAAGAAGCTTGTGGAGAAAGCAAGCTAAGCTTAAACGCAGGGGAGTGTTTTACTTAGAGACAAGAGAGGCTTAAGCTCTATTAGTTTGACATCGCATTGTGTTGAAGGTCTGCGGGTTAAAGATATCTTTTGACTCATAGCGAACTGTGGAGACTTCGCTGACCCGGGAGAGACGCAGTCGCTTTGACTCACTTTATGGAGCAGTTTTGTAATTTTTGGAAACGCCTGTGGTCCTCGAATACGCATATACTTATACCACACAAGTTCTGATTACATAGAACTTACTACCAAATGCAGATATAATTTTCTTCGCATGAAATTCGCTTAATAAATTTTCAACGGTAACATAAACAAAATTATTCAATGGAAATATAAAATAAGTTGCTAAGTAAACAAGAAGTTAAATGAGTTTGCAAGCATTTCGGTGAAAACACAAATACAAGTGTACGCATATCGCATTCTCGTACACATGCCTCAACTTTATTCCTCATACGCCCACATATATCTATTCAAATTTCATGATTCTGTGGAAAAAATGTATTATTGCTAATATTTCTCTTAGCGAGGCTGTGTGCATTTTAACGTTAATTTAATTCAGACACTGCCAAAATTAAAAAATGTATACGAACACAAATGATACGCATGTATAACAACGATTAATTCCCATATCACCCTGTATTAGGCAACAAATTTTCATCACCAAAATAATGGTCACTTAGATTTGTATACCAAGAGCACTTGAATATTTAAGAGTTGTTGTTTGAGCTAAGTTTCTTTAAAGTTTGATATGAGAAACCTTTGCGCAACAAGTGTGAACGTTTTTTAAACACATGGGGCACTCTGTGTTTCCTAGGAAACTTGACACTTAATTTAAAGATTTGGATTAGATCAAAAAGGTCTGGAATTTAAAAATTGTTAATTCAGTTGAGACTTAAATTTAAGGGGGTAGCCTTTTTGTAACAAGAATTGAAGTTTTTTTGGAGCACACAAACCATTCTGTGTTTTAGATCAAAAATGTTTAAAATTGCAGCTTAAATACCTTCAAATTGCAGCAAATTTCAAACTCACACCTGTGAGTAAGTATTACAATTTATTGAAGTACGCACTTGGCTGAAAACAAAGAAAAATTTCTAAAAAATTTGGATCACCCGGTGTTTAAATAAAAAAAAAACTATCCTATGTTGTTTAAAACACAAAACACTATTTAAAGATGCGGTAAATCTTTAAAAGTTTCAATTTTATTCCTTTCATAGTAAAGGGTTAGAAATTCCTAAAACACCAAGAACACTCTGTACTTGATAGAAGATTTCAATTTCACCATAGAAATTGAGTTTATATACCAGGAATTTTTGAATACTTTATTACATTGTTAGATGCACTGAAAAGTACTATGTCTTCAATTGAAGTATGTACAGATTATAAAGGATTCAAATTTTTTAAATATCCAGACCACCCTGTATTTAATTACAAAAACCCATCTTATGAAGCTGAAAGTACCAAACTCTCTATTATTAAATAAAACATTTAGACCACTCTGTGTCTAAATAAAAAAAAAAACGAAATATAAACGTTACATGGTAGAAGGAAGGTGAATGAGCCTTTAAATATGCTCTTTGGAAAGTATTGTTCTCTGTAAAGTATACCAATACCAATTTATATGAATTTCTACACGATGATAAACAATTTTGGAACATTCATATCACTCTGTGTGCAAAAGGAGTGGCACAAAATATATGAATTTTAGCTATAAAAAAATCGCATATGTTTTAGACTTTAGTATAAGAATTTGGGACAGGCCTTACACACGAGTATGAATATCTGACTACTCGAAAGACGATGTTACCTCCTGGACTTGTCTCAGAGCTCAGTTCTTTCAATCCAATTTTGACTGTGACTCACCCAAGTCGGAAAGAGCCTGTCTGCAGTTCCAACTATTTCTTATTAGCGGAACACTTAAAAATTAATAGCGCTACTTAAAAAGGCCTAAGCTTACTAATGCAACCATAATATACCCCATCGAAAATAAATAAGTACAACGTTAAACTCGACCTCATTAGAAGTGCCGTCAAACTCGGAAGTATGTACTTCACTTAACTGGTTGCTCTTCGCCAATTTATCGTTGAGCCTCATCAGCATTGAATTATGAGGAATACAAATTCAGAACAGCATACGCCACTTTACTCACTCGCATTGCGTAAGTAGAGGCGTAATCTTTTGTTGACGAGTTGCAAAAAAAAAATGTCTTTCTCTATTCGATCTCTGAACACCAAATCTTTGAGTGCCTTCAATGTTTTATTAAAATCATTTTTATTTTACTGCTGTAAGTATTGTCAAAGATTTGTGCTTTTATACTGCGAAAGCGTGATCTGCTTCAGATCATTGCTACTGTCACTCAGTCAATCAAGCGTACATTGAGTTGAGCTCAAGTGGTCGCGCAATTTATTTTTATGTTGCTGCTGGCACTGTTCTTCGGTTATGCCATTATTGCTCATTTCATTGTCATGCAATAAAGGATTGTCACTGACCATTACAATTTCACAGCGAAAGCACACTTGAATTTCTAAAGAAGTTCAAAAGTACGCCAATGTGTGCAGTAGAGTGTTGAATGCCAAAGCAGCTAAGCTTCATTGGATGTTTTGTTGAGATTTGTCTCTGAGTTGCATTGCACTTGAGTTCCGCTTTTATGTGCATGGGTATGTATGGTGGGGAGGTTGTGTCTTTGAAGAGCCTGAAGGCATAACGACAAGATCCGCCAAACTCCTAAATCTATGTAATAATTTTTCAGAGTTCTTATATTGACTTCACCGTGAATCAAACTCAGGTGTCTTGAACGCTCAACCCAGGTGTCTACCATAATGTCATCGTATACTTGGGCTTTCCGCTTTCTAATTAGACCTTTGCTCTTGATAGTAATACCAGTTCCTTCGTTGTTGAATTAACTTGGAGAAGTTGTTGTTTTAACACAAAATTTTGTTTGATCAACAAAACTTGTGTCAGTTTTACAAAATTTTGTTAATTAAAAATTTAAAGAGCTATTAATACTCAATCAATAATTGAATGCAGTTACTTCAACAAAAAATTCCGTTCAAATAACCAACATTTTATCAATTTAACAGAATTTTGTTAACTTCACGATGACAGTAGAAGATTGCTGATAACCAGAATCAGTTTTTTCTGTGACGGTGAAAAAGATATAGAGAGGAAAGAACATATTTAGAGCGCTAGGAAGAGGGATAACGTATTGGAGTTTCAAAGGAATGCATTGCTTCAAATTTTTTTATTTTTTTCATATTTTAGCCTAAAAATATTTGAAATTTTTTTCAAACCGCATTCACGTGATGATGAAAAGCTGTCAGTGAAAAATGCACAAATAACCGCTAAGTAGTGAAGTATGCGGCTGCATGAAAATGTATACTCAGTTCATAAACAATTTCAATATGCAACAAATCACTCAAATGAACTTTGGCACAATAGCAACAAAACAAAAGGCATATTTTCATAAAAATTTATATTTTTGTACTGCAGAAAACTTGAAAACAGACAATATGACAGACAGCCAGACAGACAAATAGGCAGTATATTTGTATTGTATGCAGATAGATAGACAGTTGGAGAGTTGCATTTAAGTGGCTGACATATTTGCCGTCACAATGCAAAACGACCTTCAATGATTGTTATATTTTTTTTTTTCCTAAAAACAAAAATCAAGTACTTAAGTTTACTTAAGTGCTCGAACGAATTAGACTTTTAGGGCGCATTCGAAACCTTAAAAAATGGATAGCCTTTTTGGTCGAGCCGAATACTCCACTATTTGCTTCTGAACTAAGTAATCCACGAACAAACGTATTTGGCCCCAGCCAAAGTCGCACCTCAGACGAAACCATACTAATTTCGAGTTCAAAATTCAAGCTCAAACTATTAGTTAAATAAACCCGAACCTGAAAGCTCCGTTGTGTTCTAGACAATGCACTGTCAACTTGTAAGCAAATATCTGTGAGTAGGTAAATATGCATCTGTTTGCTGTTATGGCAAATTATTTCTCATTTTTTATCTTTATTCACAATTTGCTGTGTTAATGAGCGTCTGGAATGTGGGCTAAGTAAATATGTATTGTAAAATAAAAATTGCAAAATTTATATAAATAAACTAACAAAAGCAAGATGTTGCATACGAATATGACATTAGGACAGATTGACTTTTTTGTTCAATAAATTGGAGGGCAAAATTGAAGGAATGAGTGGGATTAAAACAAATTTGAGAATAAGGTTTAGAATATGAAGGGATGTTCGAGAGAGTTCTGAAATTAAGAAGTGCTTCAAAAGATGTACGGTCTTTCCGGGAGAACCCAGAAAAAATCATTGATGATCTGTTCTAATTAAAGGATGTATCGGCAAAAACCTCAAAATGTACACAGAAAAATATTATGCTGGTAAAATGAACAATCTTGTGCCGTTATCCTGAAGTTAACCAAATTGTGTTAAATTGATCAAATTTTTGTTATTTGAACGAAATTATTTGTTGAGGTAATTGCATTCAAAAGTTGATTGAACAGTAGAGCGTATCACGGTGTATGGAGGTAAAAAAAGTTGAAAATGTTCCCCCCTAGTTTGAACACTTACCTTATGAGGTTTTCAAAAAAAATTTTTTTAATTTTTTTGTCACCCTGTAAAAACAGCGAAATTTGTTTTTTTCTATAATTTCTATATTTCTCGTTCGATTTTCAAAAGTGATACATTTTTAGATAGGTATTCACCAAGGCAAGATTTCATCCATAGAAACTTTTAGCCCTTGATGCCAAGTTCAGTTTTTATTCTATTTTTACTAAAACCAACACCCTGTATTTGAAAAAAAAAATTTCCATTAAACTAAGAAAAACATCTAAGGAACTGGCATTTAAAATTTTTTTGCATCGTCCAATTATCGAAATTTAGTTAAACTGACAGCGGTTTTGTTGATCAAACAAAATTTTGTGTTGAAACAACAAACTCCTGCAGTTAATCCAACAGCGAAAATACTGCCTGCTGAAGTGAGCAAAGACAGGATCCTTATAGGTATCCTTGACCGAGGTAACGACCTTTGGGACGTCCCTAAAGACCGGTGGTGGTACGTCCGGAATGAAACCTGTAACGCTCTTCTTATAAGGCAGTCTCCGGGTGATCCGGCGCAAGGTATTGACGCGGGATGGCACCAGGGTCCGATCGACTTATTCGTTTGTGAGGATACAAGAACTATTGCACTGTATTAGGCAGCAGCTAGAAGACTGGGTGAAGTCTACCCAGGGCCAATAATTGTGGTCGTCGACTGGAAAGACTTTCCGACTAAGCCAAGTGCATAGATTCCTGCTGAACCTGAGATAATTCCCAGCATGCTGCGGCTCATGAATCCATCTCTTCACTTTAAAGAAGGAGGCACTCGAACCTCTTGAACGGTGCAATGGACGAGTGTATTACGGTATGAGTGAGACCGTGATCTACGTATGTATACCGTGGCGATGCAAAACGCACTGAAATTTCGATCGATATATGTATATATTTTCGGATTTGATTTTATATTAAAATAAAATAATAATTTTTGCTCCGTCTCAGGCGATAAACAAAGGCATGTAAGTGTGGTGTTTCTCGCCTAACACACTGAAGGTCCTATATAACATCAAATTATTTGAAAACTGTTTTTTTTTTAAATCTCCCCAAGTGTATATCTGCCATGAAAAGCCTCTCAGGAAGAATGCATTTGCTTCGCAGACTTTGATCAATTTCACATGAAATAACCCTTTTTTGCATGAATCATTATCTTAACAGTTTTTAAACTGTTCACTTACAAGCATATTTACAAGCAGGTGTATTAATTATCAAATCTACAACAGCGTAGCTAACAGCTTAATAACAGCGTAGTAATTATTTTCCACTTCTATTTTTTTTTTGCACATCAAAACTAATTTGAGTTGTGGTTTTAAACTTTAGTTCAGGGGTGTCCAGGTTTTTTAACTTACTGCACACCATACAGCAATAATATCACAGTTTTTACAACAAAATCGTTTCTAGAGGCACAAAAACTTATTCAAAAGAATTTCACGGCTAAAAAAATGAACCTAAAATTTAAACCCGTATAAAGTTTAATCAATTTTTCAAACTTTTTTGTACAATATTTCCAACCGTCTAAATACCTACAAAGATTTTCAATTTATCTAAATGAAAAAGCAGTCTAATTTTTTTATTTTTGGTTTGTTTGAATGTAATTCAATATTGCCCACAAAAACTTCATGTGCGTCATAGCTCAGCGGTAGAGCAGTCGGCTGTGACTCCTGAGCGTTTTCGTTCGAATCCTGCCAGCTGCCACATTTTTTTAGTTTTTTTTATTCTTAAAACTTTTCGGTTTAAAATTAAAACTTTTTAGTTTGAAAATTAAAACTTTTCGGTCTAAAATTTAAACTTTTGGGTTTGAATATTCAAATTTATTTTTGAAAGCTTATTCAAGATTGAATTTTGTCAACATCATTTATTTGTGCGATGTAGTTCAGTGGTAGAGCAGACGGGCATGATGCCGGGAGTCTTGGTTCGAATGCCCGCCGACGGACATAAAATTTATTTTATCTCTAAAAAATTGTTAAAACATTTCTGGTTTATAATTGAAACCCGATTCATTTAGCCAATTTTCATGAAAACTGGTCTAGATCAAGCATCGGAGCCCCATAGATCTTAAGATCAGTCATACAAGTTAGATTCATCACACAGACACGTTGCGCTCTTTGTTTGCCAAATGATTTAGTCGTCGCTGGGCAAGGGGCGAAACCACATCGCGTGGGGGTGTCGTTTGTTTGGTCAGCGAGTGTTAAAAATATAGTTCGGACGATCACAGCGCGTGTATAAGCGTTCTCACTTATACACCTGCATTTACAAATCTGCCGACCCATGGTCTAGATTGTATTTGAATGCAAATTTGGTTTGGTCATATATGTACCGTGTACATATTAATGACGTAAAACTAAAAGCAAACTAGCAAAACTCGACCAGCAAGCCTTTGAGTGTGCGAAGTGCCAACGCTAACTGTATTCTTAGAATAATATTGCCATTATTTTTAGTATTCTATTCTTGTGAATTTGAATTGTATTTTGTGGGACCCATGATATTGTTGTGGGAGCCACAGTGGGCCAAAAGAGCCACTACGTGGACATACCTGCTTTAGTTGATCAAACAATAATTTCTAGTTTAACGAAGAATAAAAAAACTCAATACACATAATCGTAGGCAAATAAGCGTATGCAAATTAATACATTGCGCGCATGCGTAATGGCTAACCAAATATAGAAATTATATTAAAAAAAAAAAATAATAATAATATGAATTTATTGCTGCTTTGTGCCATAAAAGTTATATTAAAACAAATAATTATCCATACGGCTGATCCTTGTTCAACTGTCTAACTTCCAGGCAGTTTGTTTATTTAATATGAGGTCACATATCTAATACACCGAAAGACCACCTGCCGATTGTCTAATGGCGTGAGTGCTATATGCAAAACTGGCTATTATTTTTGCTAAACTTTAGAAAATTGCTGTACAAAAATGAGCAAAGAGAAACTGTGAAATAAAAACCGATGCATGTATGGAAATAAAAAAAAACAAAGTTTTTTGCAAAAACTAAATCTACGGAACCTAACTTTTACTACCTTTATTTGTTTTTTCGTTTGCTTTAATATTTTACAGCTTTCAATTTTTATATCGTTCTGGTTTCTTGTGCATTTTACTTTTGTCTTTTTATTAATTTTTTTTGTTTATAATATTTTTTATGCTTTTTTTTTGGGGACACCTGTGAGATAGCGCTCGCTCGCAAATCAATTTGTTGTCAACTTGGCGTTCCAGTTTTTCTTTATTTAATATTTTTTGGCCTTAAAAAACAATTGCACATGCGCAACCGCTGCTGCACGTACCTAAGTATGTAGCCTGTGTCATGTGTGAGAAAAAGTCTTTGTGTTGTTAAACTAGCAATTTACAGCAGTTAGCTGTTGTTTGTTTGCTTAGATTTAATGCCATAGATTTTGGCGCGATAAAAAGAGACACGAAAATTGCTGTGACTGAAAAAAACTAGGACAGGCAATTTTTTACGGTGACTTTTGACAAAAAATATGCAGCTATACAAATGAAGTTGTTACAAATGACAACTAAACGTTGGGTAGTATGTGTGGATATAGCGATTAAGTTATAAAGCTGTAATTTACCGGAAACCTTAAATAATTTGTTTTAATTTTTGCTTTGCATTCTATTCATTTTATTGCTTAAGTGAAAAAAAAAGATTTTTTTATTTTTTATTTTACATATTTGTTTAATTTTTTTAATTATTGTTGATTATTTTATTCTATTTTTTACTTAATATTATTATTTTTATTTAATTTTTTATTTTTTATAAATTTTTTTTTATATTTTATTTAATTTTTTTATTTGTTATTTTTGTATTTGATTCCTTTTTTTTTTGAAATTTTTATTTTTCATTTATTTTATTTTTTTTAATTGTTTTGATTTTTTTGTTTTATGTTATACTTTTTTATGTTATTTTATTTATATTTATTTTATTTAATTTTTCAATTTTATTTTAATGTATTTCTTTGCTTTTTTTTGTATATAGTTTTATTTCTTTTATACTTTTTATTTTTTTTATATGATTTTATTCCATTTTATTTATATTTTTTTTATTTTTTGCATTTTTTATTTATTTTTATTTTTATATTTTTTTTTGTTATTATTTTATTTTAATTTATTTTTATCATTTTACTTTATTTTATTTTTTTATACTTTTTAATTTAATTTTATTTGCACATATTTGTTCAATTCCTTTTTATTGAATATCTCTTTTTATTTTTATTTTATTTTATTTTATTTTATTTTATTTTATTTTATTTTATTTTATTTTATTTTATTTTATTTTATTTTATTTTATTTTATTTTATTTTATTTTATTTTATTTTATTTTATTTTATTTTATTTTATTTTATTTTATTTTATTTTATTTTATTTTATTTAATTTTATTTTATTTTATTTTATTTTATTTTATTTTATTTTATTTTATTTTATTTTATTTTATTTTATTTTATTTTATTTTATTTTATTTTATTTTATTTTATTTTATTTTATTTTATTTTATTTTATTTTATTTTATTTTATTTTATTTTATTTTATTTTATTTTATTTTATTTTATTTCATTTTATTTTATTTTATTTTATTTTATTTTATTTTATTTTATTTTATTTTATTTTATTTTATTTTATTTTTATTTTATTTTATTTTACTTTATTTTATTTTATTTTATTTTATTTTTATTTATTTTATTTTACTTTATTTTTTTTTTCTTAACTTTATCTTTTTATTTTTTATTTGGTTTTTATTTTTTTTTATTTGTTTTTAAATATTTTTTATTTTTGTATTTATTTTTAAATTTTTTTTGTTTATTTATTATAAATTTTTTAGTTTTTATTCTATATAGCTTTATTTTTATTTTTTATTTATTTATTTTTTTTTTTATTTTAGCTTTTTTTTATTGATTTTTTTTGTATTTTTTTTGTATTTCATTTTTTTTCTTCCATTTTTTTCTGTTATGGATTTTTTTTGTTTCATTTAATTTAATTTTTATATATTATTTTATTTGTGATATTTAAATTTTTTTTATTTTTTATTTATTTATTTATTTTTTTTTTTTCTATGTAGAAATTTTCCTAAAGAAACTAATACATCCCAAAATAGGGTTTTCAAAGGTTTAACCCACCTAGTGCAGGCTAAGTTAGGTGTGTAAAAAAAAATATTGGCTATTTATTTCTAAAATTTTTGTTTCGAAACACACGACAAATGACCAACTTACTGTTCAACCAAAAGAGCACAAAAGAGAAAATCTTAAATCAGAGCCCATTAGTTTCCAACTTGCTATCAACCATCTTTCGACTCAAAGCATATCCAATAATCTCATTGTTAAGCTAAATTTATCACATTTTAGAGTCAATAAAGCTTAAGCTTTTCAAAAGAAAGTACCTCTTTGCTAACACACACACACACACACATACAAGTAAATGCATTATACACATTTGCTCCTGTTACTGCCTTTGAAATGAAATCTTATGCATTTTGAGATTAATTACACTGCAGTGGTAGCCAAAATTAAGAAAATAAACAAAAAAGCCCACAAGCTTTTAGTTGGACCTTGAGTAATTGCATATACTCGGTGCTCTGTACTCCCCCCATCCCACTTAAAAATCTGTTTTGCTATGCACAACTTCATTAACCAAAAATTAGACAATTTTAGCTTTTGGCCTTACCGCTACTCAAAGTAATTTGTGTGCGAAAGATTACACATATGTGTTTGTATGTATTTACAATGACTCGTATTCATATACACACGAGTATCCTTTTAGTCCGCTTAGGCATTGGTTAAGTAAGCTTTTTACCACTTATCCTTATAAACCATTGCCTATGTAAATTTTGCTTTTGCTCTTACACAAATTACACATTGAGTGGCAAGTGGAATACATAAGTATGTTTGTAGATTGCAAGTAGTTTTAATGAATATGTGCAAAGTTTGTGTTGTTGTTGGTTAGGCTCTTCAAAACCAACTAAATATTTATGTCAGTTTGAGGTGGGTATGTTGCCATTGATCGGTGAGCGGCTGGCATGAAGATGAAAGTGAAGTTGTGTGGGTATTTTAGAGCGTTGTGGTATTTGTGTAAGCGCTTGAACTGGCGAGTGTCTCAAATTTATTAACACAGATATTATAGGTTTGTTGGACTATATGTTTTCGTTGTCCATATTGCATAAACAAGAAATTGTCTTTTGCATGTGAACCCGCTGGACCGCAAATTTGAAAGGTGAAGTTACACGCATGTCCACATGATTTACTACGAGCAGGTCTAAATAGTTTATGAAACTATGTTTACTTATAAATATATGTAAGTAAACACCGTTAAAATATACCCAATACAGTTTTGCATTCAACTCAACATTGAGTCATTAAAGCTTGGAAATCTTTGAATAAGGTAAGCTTTTGAGAAAGAAAGCTTTTTCCCTGCAGTCAGTCACTCATTTTAAGGTTTAATTCACTACCTGGAAGAGATCAAGTCAAAGTTGCGTCCTTCTAGGCACTTTTGTCACCTCTATTGCCTGAGCTTTGATAAAAGCTCATTTTCTTTCTTCCAATACATATAATAAGTCAGTTGTCTTTGTTTAGAAAGAAAGAAACAACCAGCAAAAGAATCATAAAGAAAAAATTTTAGCCACGTTAAGCGAAAGCTCTTTTTAGTAGCTGGCTATTAAAGAGGCTGCTTCATTTGTAATCCTATTTATAAGTTCCTGTATCCACAAAAAACATGTAGTCGAAGGGTTGCGAAAAAGCTCATTGTAGATAAACGAAAGCTCTTTACCGTATTATTATTAAGAAAGCTTTTCATTAAAATTTAGAAGAGAAGACGAAACTACAATTTTAAATACATATTGGTCTATTTGTTACTTAAAGATGCATAACTTCGAAAGCTTTTTATATTAATTTGTTTCAATAAGCTTCCAGCACCCGAAAGTTTGAGAACAACTGACATTAAAACTAACTAATGAAACAAAAAAGCTCTTCAGGAAGCCAGCTCCAAAAAAATAGTAATGGTAGAAATGTTAGTATCTTCAAAAGCTTCCCAAAACAAATTTACTTTTGTGGAGCTTAAAACTTCGGCAAGTCGTTGGTTGGTTAAGCAAAAACTGAAGAACTCGGGTTCAGTGAGAGAAAAACCTACTAGTATCGGTAAGCATAAACTAGGGAGTTTTATCTGAGTATTTTGGGCTAACTACGTGTTGACTGAACCTGCTGAAAGCTTTTGAAACCAAACCATGGACAGTCTTGTGCAGTAGATTTGGTTTTCACATTCATCAATTAAATAGGAAGAGTCCTTTCTCTCTTATCAAAAAACTATAAAAAGCTCTTGGAAAGCTTTCTTACTTAAGTCAGCTTAAAAAGCTTAAAAGCTTATTTTGGTGGATATGCGGGTTTAAAGCTTTGGTGCCCCTGTGAGTAGGAGCCTTCCCAGAATTATGTTGTGCAATTCCGATAAAGAGACATAAATTTCAATGAAAGACTCAAAGTAAAATTTCACTACTAGGCTCAGATTTTTTTGTTCTTTCAGTACATATGTATATATTTACATTTCCAAGATCTTCACTTTTCCTATTTCTATTACTGATTTGACATGGCAAACATCAGTTTTCGGTTGAAACTAGGAAAATTGGGAACTAGAAGGTAGAGTTTAAAGGTAGAGTTAATAGATAAGACTTGCGTTGTGATGATAGCCTAACCACTATGTTTGCATTTTATGTACAAACCTAGGCCATTTTGCACTCAAAGCTTTTAGGCTATATTTACAGTTAGAGTACAAGTACTTGATATGTGAGCATGTGAACGAGTTTACGAGATGGCTTGCATAACAAAAGCATGCACACTAATACAGACAAAGATTAGGGCATTCGTTGGCCAAAGTATTGCGAGGCAGTACGTGAGAACAAATATATGGACGTGCATTCATTAGATATCATGTTGCATGTTTGACTTGTCGATGGACGCGCAATCACGAAAGATTTTGTATGTGACACATACCTAGTAGCAAAGAAATAAACTCAAGACGATATTTCTAAGTCTTTATTAGTATGTTTTTTTATTTGAGTTTTGCTTCTTTTTGCTAGTAATCCGCCTTTGATTGATTTTGATAAATACCTTTGGTGAAAATTCATTTCAGAACCAGTTTCGAATAATGATTGAACTAGTTTAGGAACATGATGATGATGATTTCAGGAATATTTCGATAATATATATAAGGTCAACTGTCCCTAATTAATATAACAGTTTTGAAAAGAAATCTTTCCGTAAAGAACCCCAAGGTAATCTTAAACTTTTTGTATGTTTTTTAGATGGAAATCCCTTACAATCGTACACCATTGGTAGTTTTATAGCTATGTTGAGGTGCTCTAGTTTTTGGTGGGACCGCTAATACCATGTTATCTTCTTCGGTTCTCCCGTTTTTTATTGCTTTATTTGTATTTCCTATTCTTTGCAATATTGATTTTTGCCTGACCTAACCAAAATGTTTCACTTTGTCTATTATAGTTGGTGAAAATCTTATTCTTAGCTTTGTTGTCTTCTTTTTTTGTCTTACTTCCTGCTCTCACCACATTTTGCGCCCATCTCTTTTTTTATAACTTTATTTACTATACATTTACTTTTAGTTTGTTTGCTAGCTTTTATATTTTGTTGTTGACTTGCTATTCTTAAGAATTTTTATTTTTTATTTTGTTTCATCAATTGTGTTGACTGTGTTTGAGTGCGGTCTTGGAACATCACGTACAAGCATTCTTGAACCATATATGCGAAACAAAACGCCTACTGGCGCTCCAATATTTACTTACTAGACTAGAATCTTTTTCTTTCTTTCTTTTTTATGTAACCTCACAGTTCTCAGTAGCTTTAAACGCTGGAGGTCTCCTCTGAATTTATGCTGCTTCCCTTGCCACTTAACATTTCGATTTCCTTTGACTGAGCGCACCATCGTCTGTGCGCCTTGTTTGCAAGCTCTTACAACTAACTCACTCAGTCGGTATATACTTCAATGATTGCTAGCAAACATTCAAAGTTCATAGTCAAAGCTAACGAATTTGTTCCAGATTATAAAATGTACATAACTACAGTTAGCTTATAGACTGGTTTAGACAGTGTTCACATACATATGTATATCTGTATGATAATAACCTATATGTTGACTGAGTCGCCAAACATATATACCTACCATACATATTCTGCTATGAAATTATATAAGTTATATACTCAGAGGATACAAAGGAATATGTAGTTTATAGGCAAATCTTACACCAGAGTCATTTCTAATTCTTGCCTCACTTCCTATAATCAGTAAATAGATCTGTGCCGTGTATATTGTATACATAGCCTCTTAAGTACGTGTGTACTTAAGCAAAATATTGGTTTTCTCTGTAAACGAGCATCAAAAGCTCTTGTTGTTTTCTTTTTATATTAAGCGTGTTATTTGTTTTTGTTTCATTGTATATATAGGTTCATTTTACAAGTTATTGGTAAGTGAATGCCCACCACAAAATGTCCCAAACAGTCAAGTTGCTACGTGACGCAGTGCTTTGATGTTGTATGCCACTGAATGGAGTGGATTAGGAAAGCAAAAAAAAAAAAAAAAAAAAGTAGGTACCTTTAGTTTTTCACTGCTTTGCACATTTTTCATCCGCTGAAATATTTACAGATACAGCTGCTGGTTGGTAGAAAAGTGCTTAGTTACGAATTTACTTAAATAATTATTATATGTTATTTTTATTTATTTAATTTTTTTTTTACATTTTTTATTTTATATTTTATTTAATTTTATTATTTTTTATTCAATTTTTTTTTTATTTTTTTTTTTTATTTCACTTTATTTTATTTTAGTTTTTTTATTTCAAATTACTTTTTATTTTATTTTATTTTTTTATTTTATTTTTTTTTTTTTTTTTATTTTATTTCACTTTATTTTTTTATTTTTTTGGATTATTAAATTTTTTTAATTGATTTTTTAAATTATAAAAGTTTTATTTATTTTATCTTATTTTACCTTAATTTTTTTCATTTTAATTTTACTTTTATTTTATTTTATTTCATTTTATTTTATTTTAGTTTATTTCATTTTATGTTATTTTATTTTATTTTATTTTTTTCATTTTACTTTATTTTATTTTATTTTTTTATTTTATTTTTTTTTTACTTTATTTTTTTTTTTTAATTTTTTGTATTATTAAATTTTTTTAATTGATTTATTTGTTTTTATTTTTTTATTACTTTATTTAATTTTAATTTTTTTAATATAATTTTATTTTATTTTAATATAATATATTTCATTTTATTTTATTTTATTTTATTTTATTTTATTTTATTTTATTTTTTTTTTTATTTTTTTTATTTTTTTATTTTTTTTATTTTATTTTATTTTATTTTATGTTATTTTATTTTATTTTATTTTATTTTATTTTATTTTTTTTTTATTTTTTTTTATTTTTTTTTATTTTATTTTATTTTATTTTATTTTATTTTATTTTATTTTATTTTATTTCATTTTATTTCATTTTATTTTATTTTATTTCATTTTATTTTATTTTGGGTTTCAGTTAATCAATACGAACCGGTTTTTAGTCTGCCAAAATACTTAAAAACGAGTTTCCAAAAATGTTCGCTTATCTCTTCCTGATCCTCTTGGCCTGTAATTTAATCCTTTCAAGTGTATGCATTCGAGAAAAAGTAATTTCCTGTCGCTTGCAAAACGCTCACTGAATAATTGAATGTTCGATAAAAAATGCCAAAAAATCCACAAAACCAAAGCAACAAAATCGCAATTGAGATCTTCGATTTTGGCATATTGATTATGCGCTCGAAATCATAGAAATTTATCATGAATATATTATGACCTTACTACGGATTGAGAAGCTCACGATTTTCATCAATGCCTTGACATCGAAATCCATTACAAAAACATATCGAAAGTCGTATGAAAAATTATTTGCTTTCTGAGCAAAGAGCTAAAAAGAGACAATGTAAAGAAAGAATTGAATGCCAACTATTGCTCCAGATAAGTACGCTTGCAATGTTATTTCATACTTAAATATGCAAAAATAAAGGCTTAACCTTTAGTTGGGTTTAGGGACACACTTGGAACATTTTTGAAAAGTGACTATTTTTCAAGGAAATTGGTTTTTAAACTTATCAGTTGAAACAAACTTTTGATAACCAAGAAAATAAAACACTAGTGAGTGAGTATTTTAAAAAATTAGACAAATTTGAAACCAAAACCACATAACCCAAAAATTAAAAAATTAAAAGGGGCCACATTTGGTCCGAGAATCTTATGCAGGTTAAAAATGATTCTTAATCATAAAATAAATGGTCAGAAAAAAACACAAAATTACTCAAATAAGAAAAAAAAAAAGCTTAAACTACTTTTGCAAATGGTTACAATGTAACCCGAAGACCTCATAAAGGTTAATAGTGGTAAGCCGCAAGTGTATTCAGAGTTAAATACGACTACTTATGCAGCTGGAGGTACATACATATGAATGCTTACTTACAGATAGTGCAATCAAGTGCCGTTACATGCAATTCCATGTCGGATGAGAAATATATGCACGACCGATATGCCAAGCATATTGACTCTAGGTGTATGTGTTCCTCATTGCTGCTGGCCAAACTAGTACTACTGAGGCTATTGTTTGCTTTATCAAAGTTACCGCTTCCGCATCATTGGCCCACATCTTAGCCAAGAGTCACCGTATGAATGTAGGTACTGCTCGTTTTGCTAAAGCTTTCTACATCAATTTTCTTACTCAATTTCGCATGCATCTTGTCCGTTTTCCGGAATTGTTCTTCTTTTGCACTCTCGCCGCTTTACAGATTATTGGTACAATTGCACTCATTTTGAATGGAGATTCAGCAGCGCGATTTCATATACAAACATAGGGGTAATTGGATGTAAGTATATAGAGGGTACATAAGAAGTTTTGGAATAAGGAAATATTTTCTCAATCAACCTCATGCGATACAATGCACCGAATAGTACAAAGACAGTCCCAGAAAATGGGAATATGGGATAAAAAGTTCCTCAAAAAGAGTCAGCTAACATCGAAGCATGCAGAAGTCGCGAAGAACCCTCTACTTTTTACTTCAGTTTTTATATAATTTTATTTTTTATTTATTTAATTTTTTTTATATATTTATTCGTTTTTTTTTTTTAGTTTATATTAGTTTTTTTATTTTTTTTTTATATTTTATTTCTCATTATTTTTTTATTAAATATTATTTTATTTTTGATTTGGTTTTTTTATTTTATTTTGTTTTATTTTATTTTTATATTTTTTATTGTTTATTATATTTTATTTCATTTAGTCTCACTTTTTTGAATTTAATTTAATTTAATTTTATTTTATTTTATTTTATTTTATTTTAACTTATTTTATTATATTTTTTTTTTTTTACTTTTTTTATTTTATTTTATTTTTTTTTTTATTTAATTTCATTTTATTTTATTTTAACTTATTTTATTTTTTTTAATTTTTCTTTATTTTATTTTATTTTATTTTATTTTTTTTAAATTTATTTTATTTTATTTTAATCCTCGGCAGAGCCTTTAAAGGAAAGTAAACCCGATCTCCACTAATGGCGCACCCTGTATACCTGCAAGTCTCTCTACTCACGTCGCACTCTCAAAACATGCAGCGCGTTGTACACTAAGCATGTCAGTGCTCCTTAACATGTTGTCTTTGCCGGTGGCGATGGTGTTAGATGGTTCCATATTAACACAAACACACCGACTACATATTCTGACGACTTGTTCAAAGATATTTCTTCGGCAGCTGCCCATCTATAGCTTCATTCCTATTACGTGCTTAAACAAGCTGATTTTTTTTAGTTAGATAGATGGATAGATAGCTAGATAGATAGGTTCTGTTGTAAGTACATATGAGTGTCTGATCTACGGGTATAAGCGCAAGCGACAACTTACATACCAACATTGCTGTGGGGATGTGAAGCGAGTATCTAACGTATGGTAGGTAGCGACACGTCTGTCAACTATGACAATAGCGTTGGAATTTAACAGACGTTGCGGGCCTCAAGTTCTGTTCAATTTAGTTAAGATGAGAAGTTGTGTAGTGTTGTCGTTTGCGAGGAGTGGGCTGTGGACAAGCTGGTTTGCCGGTGTTGCTGCCGCTGCTATGACTTGTGGCATCGCGCGTGATTTTCTTGCGGTTCTTCAAGCGACACTTCAAAGTAGTGCATATTTTTGTATTTTTCTGTTCTACATTAAATTGAGTTTACTACTTGTGGGTTTATTTTTCTTCTTCTACTTATTTTCTTATGCTGTTGTCATTCCAAGTACTCTTCTTCTTATTATTTTTATATTTATCTCCCTTATCTCCTTTCTATCTACTTAACTGCTGCTCTTACTTATTTCCTGAAATTTTTGCTCACCTAAAATGTATGACAATTGAAATGAGCTAAAGCCTGAAATTCTTGCTTAGCAACTTAACTTAAGTATTCGATCTCATAAAAATTGTAAGGAATAGTAAGCATGCTTTCTAGCAAAGAATGAAGATTTTGTGTTTGTTCTTATTACATATTTATTTTTCATATATTATCTTGATTTAAAGGCATTAAATTTTTAAAAGAGTTGAATTTGAGATGAGGTTGTAAGAAATTTGATGTAATTATATTTAAATAACCACAAAAGAAAAAGAAGACAAGTAGCAGAAGTATGCTGAGTTGCCACGAAGGGTGTCAGCGATGAAATTGAACAGTTGAAACATAAATATGTAATGAGCTTGAATAAAAATGTTTTCCAAAAACTCTATAAAGAAAATTGCATATAAAGTCTGCTTTTAGGCGCTGAAGTTTCGTAAGTAATTTCCTTTTCTCAGAATTTATCGTTTAAGTAATCGCCTAAAAGCACACTAGAATTCGAAAAAGTGCTGCTTAAAAACTGTTATGCGCATATTTTAGAACTTGAAAAATTTTAATGCAGCATACTTTAAAGCGCAATACAATTTTGAAGTACTAACTCAGATTTCGCACTGTTTCTGAGAACTACAAACTGCCACACCTTAAAATAAGAAGCAGAGAACAAGAAAGCTTTATAAAAGCTCTTAAAGCTATGCAGAATGGGTTTAAATACATTCAACCGCCAGATGTCACTGCTGGTATAAAAGATTTCTAAATCAAATTACTACAAACCCGATTAGGCTAGGTTTGATTTAATATTTTCTTCATTTTAATATGCTTTGCTATGGGCAAAAGCGATACTCTAAAAAATGTTAACACTAGGTGGCGCCAGAGGCGAGGTGCTTTCAAAAAAAGTATTTTAGTCCCCCGATGAGTTCCTAACACCAGATGGATGCATGGAAAGCATTTGGTGTTCCACAATTTGCTATCGGCAAAATTCTATCTGAGAAAGTTTCTAGAAAATGTGTGCGGTTCGTTTTATTATACATTCAAGTGAGGTTAGTTACCCTTCTTTTGGAAGAATGAGAGATCGTGTAGCTTTTTAGAAAACTTTTCTTTAAGAGCTTTTTATACATTTTTCAAAAGCTCAATATATTTTCGGGCAAATCCCATCCTGTTTTACATTCGAAACATATTTAAGAAGCAGCTTTTACTCTTTAAGAGATTTTTATACATTTTTTCAAAGCTCAATAAATTTTGGGGCAAAGCTCATGCTTTTTTAGTTATATTCGAAAAATATTCAAGAAGCACCTTTCAAAATTTACGCGTTATTTGCGATTTTTACAAAAGATTCTTGCTTCAAAAGCTTTTTATAAAACCAAAGTTCAATAAATATTGGGGAAAAAAAGCTCATTAATGTGCAACTTAATGGAGCGTAAAAGCCACCAAGCATCTTTAGCATGGAAACAGCTTAAAATATGTGCTCATTCAAGCGAAAAACGAAATTAAGCATGGAACTTAAAAGCTTAAAAGCTGCGGTTTGTTAAATATTTTCTAACTACAGACCTACTAAGCTGGCTGGGTGTTGGGTTGAAATTCATAAATATATTTCAATACATTTTCAAGACTAGGCAAGCCTATTAAAATATGAAGCTCATATTTTATTTTTTACGGCTTACTATTTTTATTGCTTTTTCAAGAGACTTTCAACATTTCATATTACTCGTTTCGATTTTAATCTTAAATCAGTATTCGAATTTGAAAAAGCGAAAGGTAATTGTAAGCTAAACGATGTTTCATATTTAGCCCCCGTTATGAGTTCAATTTTAAGTAGGTACTGCATTGAACACTTTTCCAAGCGTGCCGACAAGTGGGCATACTTGCAACAGCAGCTTTATAAAGCGTTTAGCCTCCTTGACTCATGTTAACAGCCTACCTATCGAGCAAACCGCTTTTAAGGCAGTGCAGGCCACTTGATTGCTCGCGTGCCAAAGTTTCGCTGTTTGTATGGGAACAAGGTGAAAACTGCGTTGCTTTCACAGAGGCGAACGAAGTTTATGGGGAAGTGTCGCCACCCCTTATGTCGTGTTTTGGAGGAACGAATGAAGATAGAATTCGGTAGACTGAATGAACGAGAAATAAACTATGTCTTTCTCAGAGAGTTGCCTGCTTTAGGCCGCGTTAGGTTGGGTTGGGTGTCTCTTGCTCAAAACACAGGGGCACACATGTGGGTTCATTGTGAAGGTCCCCACTTTAGCAGAAATCAAGTGCGAGGAGTCTTATACGTACTTGTATTTCTTTTGGTCGTCGTCTTATTACCTTGCAGATGGGTCCTTGTTCCCATTATAGATCGGTGTTCTGTCTGTAGAGCTTTGAATTGCGTTTTGGGCAGCACTGATTTAAAGCTTGAAATCATTATAACCGCGTGCTACTTTCTACCAATTTTTTCTTGCATTTTTTCCTCAATATTTTATTATTCCCTCAGCATTTTCGCTGCGCTTTTGCCACTGGAAACACAAATTTATCGATGGTTTATTGCCACAAATTATTAGTTATAATCTTTTTTAGCTGCAGCTCAAATTTTTTTGGTTGCAACGCATTGCCGTTGTTGTTGTTGTTGTTGTTGTTGTTGCTTTGTGGTTTGATCTACAGATATAAGCTATTATACTGTCTTACACATTCACCTTATTTCACAGCTGTGTAATTTGGGCACCGTGGCGCACAATGGGATATTTTGAAGGGATGTATATTGGAAAGAAATATCTCAAATCAATAAGATGGCTAAGTAAGTCGTCAAAGGTAGGTAGGCTCACTTCTTTGACGATATGATAACGTTCTAAGTCCAAAAGTTGATATTGATAATAATTAAAAATCACACAGTTTTTCTCTGTCAAGGTCATACCCTAGCTATCAAAATAGGCGAAGATTGGAATTTTTATTTAGACTATCTAAAAAACTGGCGAAGTAATAGTTTTCAATTAAATGTACTCACTTATGTTTAGTTGTTTAGGTTCTGATTTCTATCGTTAACTGAATTACTTGATTTTGTAACAATTTTCTGCAAAACAACCCACTGTGCTCAGTGCCGCGCATTTCAACATTGAACAACAAAAAAGATTGGAAAAAGAAATTGTAAAAAAAATTGGGCAAAAAAATGTTGTGGTAAATGCACTTTCGTTACTTCGATTGTAAATTTTTTGTTCGCCGTAACTTGCTCGCACTTCACTCATTTTCTGGTTTAACCCAGCTAAGCGCACTTGTTGAATTGATTATATGAGCCATATCCATAATCGAGATCTTAATAGGCTCACAAAAGAAAAATTTAAAAAAAGAGAACTATGACCAAACATGCAGCATGTACGAATGTATGAAAAAGAGAAAAAAAGGGGGAAAAAATAAAAAAAAATTAAATTAAAGTACAAAAACAACCTCAACCACTTGCGCTTTGTTTACCTCAAAGCACACAAAATGATCAAACGAATTACTACACTTGAGCATAACTTTGAAGGCGTGAACTTGTTGAAATTCAAGTTCGACATTCACTCGACGGCTTTTGCGGTTTTTCAACAATTATTTAATTTTTTTTGTATTTCTTATTCTTCAGATTAGCAGGCACTTATTTTTGTATTTTTTTTTTTTTGGTCTTAGTAGGTATTGAATTTTTTTTTAATACTTTTTCTGTTTTACTTTCCTGCCTCTCCAATATATACTACTACTTATATTTTAACCTCACAATTTTAAGTAAGACTAGCAGACCCGGATGAATTTATCCCGCCTAACAATAGACCTACGCGACCCTCCTACCTTTCGGTTTTCCCGTCTCACCTTTTAGGAGATATCCCCGAAGCCAGCTGAGATCTTTAAACTATCACCTTCCATATGACAGCACTCGCTACCACCTTTCGTTTGATACCCATATTGTACTTACACATTTTTGGTTACCCCTGGTCCACATATTGGCCGATATATCTGAAACCGGCCGAGTTATCGAATGAAGGGATGCATATCATAAATATTAAGTTGAACGTATACTTATGCAAATGTGAAAGATTCATTTAATTTCATTCAGCAATTTTCGAGTGATATGACCACAAACATGCAGACATGCAGATAGGGCTTTTAACCCCTTACATAAAAAAAGATACTGAATGGTAAAATATGATTTTAAAGTACTTTGGGATTTTTGACGAGCTCAAAAAACTAGGATAGTGGCCGATTTGGTCTCACCGATCTAACATAAATAAAAATTGGGGCTTCTGACCCCTTAGTAAAAATGATGGATAGTAAAAACGCACTCAATACTGAAGATAAAAACTTCTTTGATCCAATACTAAAGAAAATATAATGACGATAGAGTAGTAAAAAATTTGGATAAGAAAATATTTTAAAGTGTTTAGCTTCGAAACGTTTACTAAAATTAATTATCCCTTTAAAACCTATACATCAACATGGCATAGGTGGCCGCCGTGGTGTAGCGGTTAAGTGTTCGGCATTCTACACCAAGTCGTGGCGGTTCGATGCCCGGCAAAAGTAACATCAACAATTATTTAGAAAAAGAATTTTTCTAAACGGGGTCGCCCCTCGGCAGTAGTTTGGCAAACTCTCCGGGTGTATTTCTGCCATGAGAAGCTTCTCAGAAAAAAATTCATTTGCTTGGCAAGTGCCGTTCGGAGTCGGAAAAAAACTGTAGGTCCAGCCAACTTGAAGGAAAAAACTCAAAACCAACACACCACAAAGTGGAAAGAGAAGCTCGGCTAAAAATCTCGTTAGAGGTTATGATAACCTGTTGGTTTATCGCCGCCATTAGTTTTTTTTTTTATCAACATGGCAGCGCGGATCCACGGGGGTGCTTTTCAGGTCAAACCCTTTCCTTCGGGATCCAAAAAGTCATACTAAAGTAAAATTTACTCAAAAAATGTTGTGAAAATTGAAGAAAAGTATAGTAAAAAGACAGAAAAATATAGTAAAAATTTAACAGAAATATAGTAAAAAATTACACAAAAAATATAGAAGAAACCTTGAATTTGACATTGCCCATACTGACAGAGAGTTTTTTGAGAAAACAACCATAAAAGGCGAGTTTGGAGAAGCTGTGAATCGAAGATATCCTCGGAAAAAAAATTGAAACCCCCCCCTAACTTTTCAAAATCCTAGATCCGCCACTGCAACATGGTTTAGAGTTTAGTGATCTTCTTTCAATACGACAGTTTCAGGTTTCGATTCCTCCGCTAGGTAACATCAAAAACAAAAATGCTTCGAGAAGATTTAGTTTTTCGAAATTTGACGACCTCCGAAAAAAAAACACGTAAAAAAAATACGTAAAAAATTCTGGGGATATATTTTGTGAGGAAGCTCCTTTAAATATAATCTTGGCAACGACTTTTTCATTTTTAAAATGTGAAAAGTGAAGTGATAGTATACTTCAGGGTTGCCACCTGTTCAATTTTTTTTTTAAATATAGAATATGCTAAAACATGAAAGGTATTTTCGGCCATATACTAACGAAGATATTTTCATGTAGGGTTGTCAGCTAGGATTGCCACCTAAGGACAATTTATTCCTTCGTTTGTATATCGACCAAAATCTCGTGGACCCATTGACCTTGGGGCAGTTTTATGGGTGGCCATAAATTTAAAACCCAACAAGTTGTAATAATATGGAAATAAGAATTATCTGGCTCTTTTCTTATTAACTACTTGGATATCTATGATATTTCGTTATATTTTTTTTAAGGTCAGAAGTTAAGTTCTTTCACGTGTACTTTGATGCACTCGGGTTTTTTTTTATATTTTGAAAATTTCCTTAAGAAACAAACGCCACAATCAAGTATGAAAAAATAAATCTTAAATGAGTACTCGAGTAGGTTAAATGAGCTTAATGAGTAAAAATTCAAAAAGCACTGAAAAAAATCAAGTGCAAGTAAAACAAAGAAAAAATAAAGCTTACGAAAAATACCAAAAACCACACAATGTTGCGACATAAAAAAATTTAATACTTTGCACACTTGTAAATATGAGCTTAAAACAATGCTGAAAATAAACAAATAAAAGTACATATTTACACCATCGCACACAGGCTGGTGTTGCATTTTGCATACAATTCATTGTTTGGCCGAGCGTTGGATCTGTGCGGATAATGCTGCGGCTCAACAAACAATGCATCGCGCTGGCTTGCCACTGCAGCGTTGCAAAAAAAGCCAGCTCAAGTGACTGTTTGTAATTTTTATATTTACACGCGTAAGTATATAAGCAAATTGTGAGTGACAGCCACATGAAATATACCAAAAATATTTTTGTAACATTGCAAACAAAAAACAATAGCAGCAGCAGCCGCAACCGTTGTCGCACCCATTGTCTCTAGGCAAATGTATCATTAAGGCCAAAAACCTCAATCTCAACGTTTTAATGCGCACACGGTTTGGGGTTTTTTTTTGGAAGGCTTTTTCTTAAGCAACAACCATCACCTGAAGCGCTACTCGCTCACATCATCTCATTCAATTGTTTACCTTCTCTCTGGCAGTTACGCGTCAGCCGACATACCTACATGCATTCTTTGTTGGTGATATCTGACTGAGTTTTATATTGTTGCAACTTGTAAGTATTTTAAAGGGATTTTGTTGGCTTAATTGTTGGTTCTGTGTTGTAGTTTTCATTATGTAATATATATTTTTATATTCTTTTGAACTCAGTAATTATAGCTTAAAGTTGTTGTATGCAGTTAATACAGTTCAAAAAGGATGAGCGGTGAGATGGACCAGCCACTTCAGCAATGGATTCACGCAGGTCAGCGGAAATGTGAAAGGGCCAAAATTTGGGTGAGTCTTAATTTTCTTTGAGAAGTGATAAAAGATGTCGACGAGAGTTATGTTAATGATAATGATAACGGTGATTATAAGTATGATGATGACAATGGTATTGAGAACGATAATGATAATGATAAAAATGATGATAAAGATAAATATGATGATAACTAAAATGATAATTATGATGATTAAAATGATATAGTTAATGATAACGATAATGATGAACATAATAATGCTAACCCTATAAAGGAGCACACGCTTTCTTAACAGAAATCAGATCTCAGATAAAGAATATTTTATCTTTTCTACAATAGTTGGAATCACAATAATCTGTTGGAATATTATCATCATAATTATCATTTTAGTTATCTTCATATTTATCATTGTCATCATTTTTATCATTATCATTATCGTTCTCAATACCATTATCATCATTATACTTATAATTATCGTTATCATTATTATTAAAAACGTCTTTCTCAAATGAAGTTTATTCGGTTCAGTTGCATGAATCGCTCTACCGCTACGGTCTTATCAGAAACAATCCAACAAATACAGTTTCTAGTGTTAGAGAAATTTTCTTTGATACATTAGATAACTAGTGTAAATGTCGAGTCGAGAAAGATACTAGAGAACTACACTAGAAAACGACTCGAGAATGTTAAGAAAAATAATGCTAATCCCATGCACATTGGAAGGCTCTTGAACTCGATTGGAGCACTACAATTTTCTCGAATTATATCCCATTTTGTTGGAAAACACTATAGTTGTCAAGTGTTTGTCGAGTCGTCCTCCAACGTTAGAGGTTGGAAAATGAGGCTAGTTATCTAATCCACCTCTAGTCGATATCTAACTTCACGACATCTAACCATGAAGTTAGATTTCGAAGGCTACTTTACAGCAAGGCCGGCAGTCACTTTGGTTCACACTCGACAATCGTGTAGGGACAAATAAAACAAGAAAGACCTTCAAAACAAATACTTTCGTAATAAGAAAAAAAAATGTAAGAGGACAAACCACCAAACAGCATCCATCGGTGACAACAGCGATAGCGCGCCGAATTGCAGATAATTAAGCGCATTTTTGCTAACCAATTTTTATGTTTTAAGCATTTCCGTTTAAATTTATTTCGTTTTCACAAAATTTTTCTGTTGGTTTCATCTTCCTGCTTTGCAGATCGTCATCTTTTTGTTTGTTGCTGTATTTTGTTGCTCAACTCATTTTCAATCATTAAAACATGATTTCGTTGCAAAAGACAATATCGGCAAGTTTTGCATGGCAGCTCGTTCAGCAATGTTCAGTGCTCCTAATAAGTATGGGTCGTTGTGTTTTTTTCTTCTAAATTTAAAAATTTATTTAGTCACGCTACCCATGCTAAATTATGTGCGCAGTTATTTGCTGCAAATTGTTGGCAATGAAGTTGTTAAACAAATTGGTGATTTAATTAATTTTGTTTTAGCATTGCATGAAGTATTGCAAAAACAAGTTTTATGGGTTGCAAAAATATTACGCTTCAACGGATATGACAGTTTTGGGGACCACATTTATTTTTTATAAGTTATAAATTTAAATTTAAAAAGTAGGTGACACTAAGCAGATTTTAAACACTTACAGCTTAATTTGTACATATATTTATCCAAGAAAAGTTATCCAGAGGTACTCTGTAATGAAATAAGAAAGGTAAATTAGTTGCTGTTCCTGTTTGGCCGAAAAAATTACCAAAAAAATAAATTTATTAAATTAAAATGTAAAAGTATTAGTTCTGATAGTAACAATCTAATCAAATGTCGAAAATATAAATTTTGAAGTTAACTTCTTAGGCGGTAGCATCGCCTAAGGCATGAATGAATGAATAAATAGCATCAAAGGTGGTCGGATGAATAGTGCCAACGCACTTGAATATTTTATACAGCAATATCTCAAAAACTGCTGAAGCGATTTGGATTTGGCATATTGATAGTATGCTTCATTATAAGACTTTTTACTATGGTGTAGCCACTTCGGGCGATTTACAGTGTTGCAGCTGCCCCAAATTCTTAAAATATTAAGCAAAATGTGCGAAAATGTCATAAGTTTAAAATTTAACAAGCAATAATTATAAGGAAAAAAGAATTATATGGCTTTCTTCTTATTAATTGCATATTTATGATATTTCATGATTATTATCCATACTTTTTTTAACATTTTACTTTATTTTAAAAATTTCTTTTTATTATTTTTTATTTTTTATAACAAAATATATTTTTTTATTCATTTTTGTTTTTTTTTTATTTATTTATTTTTTTTTATTTATTATTTTGTCTTATTTTTTTTTATTTTTTTTTTTTCGTTTTGGTTTATTTTATTTTATTTGATTTAAATTTTTTTTTTTTTATTTATTTACTATTATTCTATTTTTTTACTCCGTTTTATTTTATTTTTTTTAAATTTAATTTTTCTTATTTTATTTTTTAATTTATTTTTACCTATATTTTTTATTGATTTTAATTTCTTTTTACTTTTTTTATTTACTTTAAATATTTTACTTTATTTTATATTGTTTTCATTTTATTTTATTTGCATTTTTTATTTTGCTTTTATTTTGTTATTTTGTTTTACTTTATTTTACTTTAATTTATTTTATTTGGTTTAGTCTTATAATATTTAACTTTATTTTAACAATTTCTTTTTATTCTTTTTTTCGTTTTATTTTTTTTTTTTTTAATTTTATTTCATTCTATTTTTTAATTTCTTATTTTTTGTAGTTCATTTTACTTTATTTTATTTTTTTTATTTTTTAGTTTAAATTTATTTTGTTAATTTTTTATTTTTTAGTTTTAATTTATTTTTTTTCTTTCATCTTTTTATTTTACTTTTCTTTTAATCTTTTTAAATTTTTATTCATTCATTTATTTTCTTTTATTTTTTATATTATATTGTTTTATTTTTTAATTTTTTTTTTTATTTTTTTATTTTATTTTGTTATTTACTTTATTTTATTTTATTTTTTTTTATTTTTATTTTATTTTATTTTATTTTTTTTTTATTTTTTTTTATTTTATTTTATGTTATTTTATTTTATTTTATTTTTATTTTATTTTGTTTTATTTTTTTAATTATTTTTTAATTTTATTCTCTTTTATTTTAGTTTGTTCTATTTTATTTTATTTTATTTTATTTTATTTTATTTTATTTTATTTTATTTTATTTTATTTTATTTTATTTTATGTTATTTTATTTTATTTTATTTTATTTTATTTTATTTTATTTTATTTTATTTTATTTAATTTTTTATTTTATTTTATTTTATTTTATTTTTATTTTTATTTGATTTTGTTTTATTTTTTTAATTATTTTTTAATTTTATTCTCTTTTATTTTATTTTGTTCTATTTTATTTTATTTTATTTTATTATTTTATTATTTATTTTTTAAAATTTTTTTTCTTATTTCTTATTTTGTGCCACTTTATTTTATTTTATGTTTTTTTATACTATTTTTTTCTATTTATTTTATTATTATTATTAATTTTTTTTATCTACCGCATTCATATAAAAAAATTTAACTCACAATTTCCATGGATTCCTTCACGTTTATTTTATTTATTTGATCAGACCACAAATTTTTTTAAGGTAAATTTTTATTTTTTTTTCTAGAAAATTTTTCCACTAAAATTTTTTTTCATTCAGCTTTTCCCACTGCACCATTTTTTCATCCACTAACCACCTTTCTCTTTCGGCATACAATTTATATTTGATTTAAATTTCAATTAATTTCAAATGATTTTTTTAACCATAAATTCAACCAACAGCATAACTAACGAATTTAGGTCGAATGCAGCAGCAACAACATATTTCGAATTTTCCACTAAATGACTCATTTTTAGTTGCTCTATTTAATTGCTTTCTTTGCTGTGTAGCTACAACTTTTACAAGCATTTCATCATGCTTAATTGCTGAGCTTTTATATAAAGCAAACAGACAAAAAGCACTTCACTTTATTTATTTCACTCGAAGATTTTTGAATGCACAAAATTTCTTTGAAAGATCACCGTGTCCCGCGAACTGTGCCGTGTCGTGTGCGTTGAACTTGAAAGACCGCGTACAACAGACAAACAGACGTTGCTTGCAACACACAACACAAAACTGAATTATTTTTGAGAAGTAGAAGGTGAAGAAAAAACAAATATTCACTGATTAATCGCTGATCTTCTGCCTCTGATGGCCACCGATCGCATGCATGGCAGCCGGATGAATGCGCGCTGCAACGCATTTGACACATTCCAATGGCATAATTATTGAGTGCATTTTCAAGAAGAAGGAAACGAAGCGAATGATGATGTGATAAAAGAAAAAAAAAAAAAAACAATGAAAAAAAAATTGAAATCTAAATAAATAAGAGAGATACATTTGCTCAAAGGCGGCAAAGGTTGTGCCTTAGTTAAAAGCGCCAGGCTTTTGACACACAAACCCATAGAAGTATATTTATGAGCCATATATAATGCATGCAACAAAGCTTTTGTTTTCGTATAAAACGGAATTTTATTTAGAGATTTTTTTTTTTTTTTTTTTTGTTTGACTAATCGCTTGAACACGAAAATGCATAAACGTATGACATTTTGGGCGGACATAGACACAGTGACTGACTAAATTATATATTATAAATGTATCTACTTATGTATGCATATTGGCATGTAGATATGTAAGTACGTGTGTGCCCACCATGGAATGATAAATAATAAATTGTTAAGTCAATTCGATTAGATGAATGACTTTGGTGGTTCGATGTGATGGATGTTGCAGCAACAATATGCCTACAAGCTCATAAAATATGGGCATCTATACATAAGTGCAGTTGCTCACAGACAGAGGGTAACAGCGATTTAAGAAAAAATACCGCGTGTAGCATAGTACACGTGAAATAAGTTAACTTCTTACCTTAAAAATAATTCGAAAATACATTTCATTTGATGCCCATATTGGCATATTTTGCTCTATCTTTAAAACTAATTGGGACAGGTGGCAAACCTGTAATACGTCCGAAGTGACAACGAAGTATAAATCGCTTCAGGCGTTCACGCAATATTGGTCTATATACGAAGGAATAAATAGTATGGGGTTGGGTGGCAACCCTGTCCAAAAATATCATAGTCGAAATACGGCCAAAAAATAAATGGTATATTTATTTTATTTTTTTATTTTGTTTGATTTAATTTTATTTTTTTTTTTTATTTTTTTTATTTTTTTTAATTTTTTTTTTTATTTTTTTTTTATTTATTTTGTTTTAATTTTATTTTTATTTATTTATTACTTAATTTTTTAAATTTATTTGTAATTTAATTTTTTATTCGTTTTTTTTTTTTTATTTAACTTTTACTTTTTTTTTTTTAATTTTTATTTTGCCTTAATTTATTTATTTAATTTTCTTAATTTTTTTATCTTTTTTTTAGTTTTTTATTTTGTTTTATTTTATTATTTTTTATTTTTGTTTATATTAATTTGTTTTATTTTTTTTTTTTCATTTTATTTTTTTTTTTTAATAAATTTTGCTTTGTTCCATTTTGACTGCGAATGACTGTAAAATCATTGAAACGTGTGGGAGCTCTGAGAGTATAAATTTCTTAAAAACATAATGAATTTCATAAATACACACACAGATACTATGTGGTAAGAAGACTGAAAATTTTGATCTGGTTGGCACTTAATAAAATTTATCGAATGCAACGTGTGTGTCAAACAACCATAAAACAGATATAAAAAAACTTTGTAATAAAAAAAAAATTTAATTATTTTTTTTTACTTATTAACGATCAAGAATTATGTTCATAATTTGGAAATAAATGTTTTGCACTCCAAACAAGCGATACAAACTAAAACAACAAACAACATCTACTCAAAACCCAGAAAAAAAAAACTTTGATTTTTTAAAATGCATTAAATTAAATAAGCAAAACCAACCAAATACATTAGTCGGCTGACACGGCGTGCGACAGCATAAAAATGAATGCAACAGATGCGTGGCAGCAGCAGCAGCAACAACAGCTGCAGCATGTACAACAACAAACACAAACTATATTTTACTTAGTTACAACAGACCTTCTGCCCACTCACTTACTATGTAAATGGGGTGACTAAAGTTTTGTTTAAAGTTTGTTATTGTTTTTTTTTTTTGTAGTTGTTTTTGTTGTGCTCCCACAAATGTATATGGACAAACTTGAATTTACCGGTAGCAGCGATGCCTCGTTTGCATTTTCTTCTACTTTATTTTACCCACGCGACTCTTTCACTTTTACTTTGTTGATAGCTAGGTATAAGATCACTTGGTCATATGGAACAAACTCCGAACTAGTTTTTTTTAGCTGAAAGTTTTGATCTTTTGTAAAGATGGTTAAATTTCGAAAAACTCCGAAAATCTATATATATATATATACAGGATGTTACAGTTGGAATGTTTAGTTAGCCTGCTTTCGATAATGAAGCATCACTTGGTTAGTTGGAAGAGCCTCCTTTCTTTTTTTACCAAAAAGTTCGGCTGTTTGGTGAAAACCCCCGAACTCCGAAAATCCATATTAGAGGGTGTTGTTATGATAATGTTTCTTTAGGGATTTTTTGTCGTTAAAAAGTATCACTCGGTTGGTTGAAACAGTTTGCTTAATTTTTTTGTTTCAAAAGTTCAGCTCTTTGCTGAACACCTTTGAACTCCGAAATACTCCGAAAATCTATATTGACAGAGTGTCACTGTGAGAGTGTTTGTTTTGCGATTTTTTCGTTGAAAAGGGATCACTCGGTTGGTCGCAACAGTTACCTTCCTCCTTTTTCAAAAAGTTCAAATATTTGCTGGAAGTATTTGAACTCCGAAATACTCCGAAAATCTATATAACAAGTTGTTCCTGTGAGAATATTTATTCAGGGATTTTTGTAGTTGAATAAGATTAACTCGGTTGGTTTGAATAGGTGCCTTCTTTCTTTTTTAAAAAGTTAAGACTTTTTGAACTGCGAAACCCTCCGAAAAGGAGGAGTTAAAAGAAAATTATATATTAATTAAGAGGAGTTTCAGAATACTTTGCTTAATTGAAAATGTGTTTTAAGTATCTTGAGTGGAAGACTTAGCCGAGTCCTCCTATACCCACTTCGTTCAAAAATTCCCTCAATCTCATTTGTCTGTTTCCTATTTTAACTGCCCGTTTCACTTTCCGCAAATCATTTTTCACTCTCTCGACTGACTCCCAAAAGAAAAGACACAAAAAAAAAATGAATACATTTAACTAAAATTAGTTTAAATAATAACGAAAACAATATTCATGCCGCTTGTGACAGCTGAACAAACTGCACCGCGCAAAAGGCATCCAACAAAGCCGCGGCGGCTAGAGGCGATGGTGTGAGAAAGCTTTTTGTTAAGTGATTGTGCAGCAAAACTGTTTTGGCGTCTGCGACTAACTTTAGCATTTTGGTGTCACTTCAACTCTAGACTAAGCACTAAATATGACAACAAAATATTTTTACAAGCTCACACTAAACCTACAACAACTATTTTTGTAAAACAATAAAAATAGTAAACGAAAAGAAAATTATGTATATTGAAATATGATACTAAGCACTTTCACTAGAAAATGTCGGCTTAAACGCCTCTACAAGAAAACGGAAAACAAAAATGTATATCGCCCGCTGGCAGCTTGAAATGCAACCTAATTTATTTATTTAAATTTGTTACATTGAAAGTGAATGCACTTTGAAATTGGAGTAGAAGAGAAGCGAAAAAGTGCAGTAGAAGAAGAGAGAGCGTGTGATAAAGTGAAGCGATATATTTTGGTCAAACTACTTAGTACCGGATCTGGCTGTGAGTATGGCAATTGTATTCTACGGCATTCATAACAAAATAACAGAGCCCGCACAGGCATATGGTTTGTTCATTAATTGCCAATAAGTGTCCTACAAATTGGGTGCGACATAAAGTTGGTCCGACGACCCCAGTATGTCAAAATAATGTAATCAAAATGTTTTGCAACAAGCAGCCAGTCCCCCGCCCCAAAGTCCAACCTTCAGCATTAGCTTGCATGTGACAAAGGGCATAGGTCAGCGTTCTTTATCCAATAGACCCTTTTTGGTCGTGCCCTGTCTAGCAAGTTCGTCTGCCCAAACAGTTTCCCTCAATTTTTCTGCATCCCGTGACCCATGTGAGGTTGGGCCATCTCTTTAAGATATCGACGACAGCTGAGCGTCAGTTCAGAGTTGAACGAGTAGGAGCCAATGGATTTGATGGCCGCTTGACTCTCGCTATAAAAGGATGATGTCCGATCCGATAGTGCGTTTACCTATCCAAGCCGCGGCGTCCATATGTAACTGCCATTGTATATGGAAGTGCAACCATTAGTAGCGCGATACCGATCCGTCCTCTCGCAGTCCTTACTGCTGAGAATATTTATTCCGAAGTAGCTATCTCGGACTGGCGTGGTAGCATAACGATCTGTGCTCAGAGGGAGAAAATTATAAGATTCCAGAATACTGGAGTGTTCAGTAGTGCTTGCCGGCTATATAAGTAAGTGAGAATAACAGCTCCAGAGAATTCTTTGTAGTGACACTCTCAGGCTTGAAGTATTTCATTCCATTCCAACTTAGTTAGGTACATAATATAATTTTTAAGCGACACTGCTTCCTCCATAAAAAAAATCAATAACTTCGCAAGCACACAAAGTAATGCATCATTCGACAAAAAACCTGACGACATAACTTGGCGTCTGTTTGGCTCCGAATCGCTGAAACTCAATGCTTTCTGTTAAACTAAACGAAATTGTCACCACATATGAAACACATTTCACGGTCGTTATGCTGTGGTAAAGTCATATTTGCAACAATATTGCTTTGTAATTGCGGCAGATACGAAATGCAGATCATAGATGGGCACTTTGCAATACAAGCAATTTTATAAGTCATCTGTTGTAATGCTGGGAGTCCAATTGCATTACCATCAAACATTTTATAAGAGAAGATAGTTCAGAGTTAGAAATTCACTGTTTATTTCTATAGCTAATGCTTTAACACATTGCTGCATCATGCCCACATATGACACATTTAATAACAGTGCACACGTGCAGACGTAAAAACAATTTTCCAAAAAAACCAGAAATCTTGTTGCAAAAATTTGCTCTAAAGTAGGTAGAAATAGCAAAATAAAATAGGAAAATGCATTGGCAAAGAAAACTACAACAAAAACAATAATCACTTTAGCAATTCTAATAGACAATGAGCGTGAAAGTAGCACAAGCGACACTTGTAATGACAATGGGAGTGGCAGTAAACCACACACACACACATTCAAGCAAGCATATGTGTTTGTGGCATAACGAAAGCTTGTGCTTGAATGGTTGCGTTTGCGTGTTGTATTTTCGCACAGAATTTCATGCATATTAAAATAATAATTAAAATTTCGCAATTTTGCACATTTTCTATGCACAAACATGAATTTTTAGTATATATGTAGCTATTAGTGTGTGTGCTGCTTTTCAGTACTTATTTTGTTGCTTTTTTGCTATTTCCTGTGGCATGTGGCAGCATTCGGCATGTTGCTAATTTATTATGCAAATGTATTTAATTGCGTTGCATTTATGCGTCAACGATTTACATGCATACATACAGACATACTGGTACAAAGCTAACAATTTTAGAGAGACAAAACGATAGGTACTTCTATATCGAAAGATTTATACCTTTCACGGCTAGCAAATTATTATTGAAAACTTGAATAACATAATGACCATAAAATTATACCAAAATGACCCCAAGCTGATCCCAAAATTACCCCAAAATGATACCGAAATGACCCAAAAATTATCCCAATATGATATCAAAAGGATCACAAAATGATCTAAAAATGACCCCAAAATGATCTCAAAATGATCCCAAACTAATCTCAAAATTGTCCCAAAATGATCACAAAATGATCCCAAGAAGACCCCAAATTGATCGCAAAATTACTCAAAATATGTCCCACATTTACCCCAAAAAACCCTAAATCATCCCAAAATGATCCCAAAATTACCCCAAAATGATCTTAAAATGATCCCAAAATGACCCGTAAATGATCACAAAAAGACACCAAAATGATCGTCAAATAATCACAAAAAGATCCCGAAATTAACCCATAATGACCCCAAAGGGACATTTAATGATCGCGAAATAACGCCCAAAAAGGCCACAAAATAATCTAAAAAAGACCAAAAAATGATCTCAAAACGATCTAAAACTGATCCCAAAATGATCACAAAATGACCCCAAAATGATCACAAAATGATCCCCAAAAAAAAAAAACAAAATAATCACAAAAAAATTCCGAAATTAACCTAAAATGATCCCAAAAGGACCTTTAATGATCCCAAATTAACGCCAAAAATACCAATGATCCCAAAATAACCCCAAAACGGCCTCAAAATGATCACAAAATGATCCCCAAAAGAACAAAATAATCACAAAAAAATTCCGAAATTAACCCAAAATGATCCCAAAATAACGCCAAAAATACCCATGATCCCAAAATAACCCCAAAACGATCTCAAAATGACCCAAAAAATTATCACAAAATGATCCCAAAATGAAACTAAAATTGTCCCAAAATGACCCCAAAATGATCCCAAAATAAACCCAAAATGATCCCAAAACAAACCCAAATGACATCAAAAATACCCCAAAAAACACCTCAAAATTACCCCAAAACTTTCCAAAAAGCGATGGGAAAAAAAATGATTTTTTTTAGGGGAAAGTTGTTGAGAAAGCTAATGATGCCCTCTATTAATGTAATACCCATTTTACAATAGAAAAGAAAACGTTATTAGTTTGCTAATATTCAAATAGAGCTCCACCATCCACTTTCCAACACTCACAAAGATTCCCATCTCCCCCAAAGTTCTTCGCCCTGCCTAATTTCATGCAAGGCATACAATTTTGTTTCAAAGCACCGCATTGCACTCTAATGAAATTAGTAATAATTCTGCAATTACTTGCGTACGTGTGCGGCATGCAGCAGGAGGTTTGGTTGTGGTTTGTGCGGTAGCTATGCCTGCCTGTCTGCAAACAGTTGCAACCAACAACAAAATCAAAGCAACAACTAGTTAACCAATTACAACAAACAACTATGTCACAGGCTTGTGTAAAGAGTGCACGCATCACTTGATGCAACAACAATTGCACTGCGTTTACCTTATGCTCCAAATACTCCACCCCATTTCACGCTGCCTCTCTCATTCTAGGAATGGAGTGCGCTCATTTGCGGTTTGCAAACATTATTCATTTGTTTGCTTAACATTAAATTTTTGCTGTTTATCAAATAAAATTTTTTTTTTCACTGTAACTTTTTTCTGTTGTTCCTTCTTTGCAGCTAGTTATTTAATGAAATTATGCTGTTTGCGGTGTTTTTGTTTGCTTTTAATTGTGTCTCTCACACTCACTACATATTATTTATCGAGTTAATGCATTCTGCTTGTAATTTAATAATTTTAAGTAAAATTACGCATATTTCATGGCAAAAACAGCATACGCAGATAATTTTAAAGCAAATTCATTAACGTAAAGCTAGTTAAACAAAAATAACAGCCAAAAAAGCACTCTGAGTGGCATGTTTTTAATTGGAAAACGCAAATATGCTAGCTCGCTCCTCAACTGATGGCATTGTAAACGGAAGCCCGCTAATGGCTGGTCTTTTGATATCTTTTTTTTTATTTTTGTCATAATTTATTATTATTACAACAGCACAAAAAAGTTCAATAAAAGCACTTTCACTATGGAAATTTAATTCTCGCTAAATGATTGCTTTGCTTAAATGTAATTATTTGTGGTAAAATTATACACCGCCAGCAAGTTTTTGTAATCTAGTAAAAATAAATTCAAAAAAGGTAATTATGTTAAAATGATATCACGCTGATATTATGTTTTTTCCGTAAGAGAAGTGTAATTTTTTGAATAAATAAAATGAATTATGAAAAATATTGAGAATGATTTCAAACAGGCATATCAGCCTAGAGGCACTTTTTGGCCCGCTGTGGCCCTACAACAACATCATGTGGCCCGCAACTTTTTAACGATCTCTTTTTTTTTGCCTTAATTCAATACTAATTCATTCGAATAATGTTTTGTGATTCCAGGAACGATGTTGTTGTAAAAATTATAACTTTGTTGTTGTATGGCCCACTAGGTTGAAAGCCTGGCCACCCCTGCATTCAAATGTTTGTTAAGTAGAGTTGTATGAAGTATTTTGTGAAAATTTAATTTAAAGTAACCTAAAAATTATTCAAACATAGATCAGTACCCCGTTTCGACAAAATTCTCGATTTTAATGTCGTCACACTCGACTCGATTCGAAATTGAAAAAAATAAAAATTTGTCACTACCTCAAAAGCAAGTGAGAAAATAAATCGACAAAATAAATTTTATTACAGAAACAAAAAAATCGACTATTTCATTCGAGGATAAAAAAACAACTTATGGCGGCGATTACCAACAGGTGATCGTTAAAACTTCTAACGAGATTTTTGTGCCGAGCTTCTCTTCCAATTGGTGGGACCTACCGATTTTTGCCGACTCCGAACGGCATCTGCAAAGCAACTGGATTTTTGCTGAGAAGCTGTTCATGGCAGAAATACTCTCGGAGAGTTTGCCAAACCACTGCCGAGGGGCGACCCGGATTAGAAAATGTTTTTTATATATAATATTTGATGTTGGTTTGACCAGTAGTCTATAAAAGGTCTCTTGGTATAGTAGGCCGAGCACGGCGGTCGCCTCTAGAAAACTTTCGATAGCAAATCGATAAAAACAGATGAGACGCAATACAATCGACTTATAACAGGAAGGACAATAACTCTACCCAAGAAATTTTCACTCGAATACACCGTGAGTCATTCCATCTTCTCGAACAATTTAAAAATCTTTAAATGATAAATATCGCTACAAGCTGATAATTATGACCTAAAAGAAAAAAGAAAAAAAAAACATTTATGAAAAATATATCAATTGTTTATAAAAAACGTAATTAATCGAAAATGTGTATGGGAACTACCAAAAAAGTTGGTTAGGTAATTTCAAAATAACTTTTTTTCTAAACTTTCAAGTATTAGTTTGCTAAAAAACCGATACAAGCACAAAATGAAATCGAAAATTGGAAATAAGCAAAAAGATCGATAAGAATAGAAGAAGATATCGGTTCTCCATAAGGCAAATCGAAATATTCTTTTTTAAACGAAAATCGATTATTTCAGGAGTTTGGTCCCTAGAGGAAAAAAATCTGGGGAATATTTAGGATTGAACTAGATATTTTTGTGACTTTTTATTCCTGATTTACCTCTAGATATTTAATTTTAACACAAGCTTCATCAGAATACTTCATAGTACACCGCCATACCTGCTTTCTCTAGCTCATCACCTGACTACATTTTCCAACATTAACCCTTCAAACGACCACATCCTCTCAAACGTCACTCAACGAACTGTGTCAATATGGCTTTTCGCTGTCCATTAGGGTCAACCTATAAACGTTGCCATATCAACCACAAATAGTTAAAGTAGCCTAGTAAAACAAAAACAAAAACTACATTAAGCGCAATAAAATGGCAACATTTATAAATAAAAATAAAAAAAACAACGTTGACTGACCAATGTAATAAAAATCTAGGTTAAACTTTTGCGGAATTCATTACGGAAAGTTGGCATCCGTTAAATAAATATGTATACAAATAGCTTTACATTTTTTATGAGTTTATAGTGGATGCAGAAGTAAATGGCTTGTGTGGGCATTGATCAATAAAAATTTAGTGCATTGAAGGTAAATGACATTTTTTTTTAAATAGAGTAGTTTCCGAAATATTGGAAAAATGAATTTAAAAACAAAAAGAAAAAGGTGAAATGCGTAGCTTTTGAAAAAAAAAAAATATTTATCTAACGTTTCCCATCAAAGCTCATTCAACTCGGAATGAGTATATTTCAACCATTCACTGATTTGACATGGAATGGCTCCATATTGTAACTAGTGATGTAAAGTGCCCAACTATGGCCACATACCTACTATCAATATAACAAAATCTGTTGGCCAAGCAAATTGATTGCCTTTTGTTTGATCGTTGTTAAGATTGCAAGCTGCATGGCTGCTGTGCGCCACACGGGCCAATGCTCTAAATATTTCACTGCATTTTTTATTGCATGTAACTTTTTTGGTTTGATTGGATTTTTTTTTTAAGTAATTTAATACATTTGCATGACATTTTACGACAAGTGATTGATACGCAGCGGTGGCATTAATGAACGGAATTCCAGAAAATACAAATCTTTATGCGCACATAAAAATGTTGAAACAAAAAAGTTACTAAAAATGCGTGAGAGAAACAAATAAAAAAGCTTGGAAAAAAAACAAAAGCAAAAAACAACATAAAAAGTTTTATTGTTATCGAAACGCACCTTGCGGTCGGTCGGCAAATAACAATACAAAATACAAATGCGCGCCCAAACAAAGCACGCATGCCCAGTGCAGTAGCTAACCGAGCGTTGAAAAATTTTTGTGAAGCGTACACGCCCTAAAGGGTTAGCAAAGAGATTGAAAAAATCAAGATAGAACAAGCGTTTGTAAATTTTTCAAGCGTGGGCGTATAGAGGAGGGGGTCTTGAAAGGGGTCGCTGACCCAATCAAGGCTTTTGAGGGGAGAGTGTACAGCTTCTGCTTGTAAGGGTTATCAATTTCGAAAAGTTTAACCACAAATGACGGCTGAGAATCCTAATTAAAAATATATTCTCATTATGGAAAGGATTTTTGAAACTCAGAATACTGGTAAGAAAATATTACTGTTATGAAAAATAATGAAAAATAATACCTGTATGGAAATACTATTTGTGTAAAAATAACACTCATATTTTGCATCAAAGTCTAAAATGAGGTGTGTTTTGGAAAAATATTGTCCTTATTCGAAACCTGTCTTCGCCCCTGTTTTGAAGCGAGAGTAACAAATTCAAATTCACTATGTTAAAATACACCTTGCTCCATAGCACTCACACAAACACACCCACACTCCTGAGCAATAGTTTACCCAAAAGATTCATAAACAATTGCCTTCGCACAATGCCCACAAAACATACCTTAACAATAACTATAAACATGGCAAAACTTCAGAAACTATAAAAATGAATAATAACAAAACACGGCAAACTTGAAAGGTAAATAAAAAAAAATTTAGAAAAAGCAATCCAACTCTTTGGCGCACAGCCCTCAGCATACATCCTTTCAAATGTTGCAGCACCTGTGGGTCGACTTTATTGGGTCGGTATTTGAAATTGTTGCTCATGCACATTTGGTTTTCGTGAAATTTACTGTGGAATTCTCAAGATATGTATGTAATACTTTCAATCTAACATTCTTACAGCTGAGATTGATAAGGTGGTTTTTGGAATATTTTTTCCTTGACCACCACCAATAGCTGAAAGTTTTTAAAGTTGATGACAGCAAGTAAAAATACTTTTTCCCCGCATTTATGGTTGGAATATACTTAACATATGGCATAGCGCCATCTAGCGTTCATATTTTTACTGGATACTGAATTATGGGGTATGTTCCAAGTCGTTAGTTCTTCGTAAAGTAACTTTTCTAATTGGGTTCTGGGCAATGCTGGTAGTTTCAAGTTTCCAAATCTCCGGAATCTACCGAAGTATTTATCAAAATGTCAACTAGACAAGAATTTTTGAAATTATACAAATATCAAACAGTGATCGGATTTTAATATAAATTTTTTAATAGAAGTTTCTAATTTGATGACCTGTCTAGCAAAACTCCACCCAGTCTACCCTAAATATTTAAAACAAACCATCTAATAGCCTTTTCATGTAAAAATAATTCTACTTGTTCACTTCTCAGTATTTGAACGACAAGGCTTTCATACATAAATGACATAAGTAGCCGAGGAACAAGTTGATTGACAAATTGAGTTAATCCGCGCTTAAGGGTTAATTATAATGTTGAAAAATAAAAATAAAAAAAAGCTGACCCATTAACTTAATAATGAGGCAAACACGCAAGACGATTAACTAAGATGAGCTGACATGCATAGTTTTTTACAAGCTTTAAAAATAACAAGCTTTAAAAATGAAAAATATTTCATAATAAATCAAAATAAAAGATAAAAGTACCACAAAAAAATACAACGTTAAAATAAACTTACAAAAAATATTTCGTGGGTAACGGGAGTTAAAGGAATTTGACTAAAAGCAAGAGGAAAAAAATTATTTAAAATTTGCCGACCTCACGAGCATGTCAAAGCACATTTGTTTCTAATTTATTTTATAGTTTGTGTGGTCAACTGCCTCAAAACTATGATGTGAGAGTAAAAAATGGAAGAGAATAAAAATATGTAGGGTAAACTGGGCAAGATGCGGCACGGTCTTTCCTTCTATGAAGTGAAATTTTGTAGTCTGGGGGCATATACTGGGGCTAGGCAGAAGTATTGCTTTTGACGACTTATATGGCATTTATCTTTTGTGCTCATGTCCCACGCTAGGGTAAACTGGGTAGGATTTGACTTATGTGATTTGGGGTTTTATATGGCTAGCCAAATCTTTTTGCCGTAGATCAGAGATCACTTCCTCAGGGTAAACTGGGCAAGATTCGTCATAGGCAGTTCTTGTATTATGAAGTAAAATTATGTGGTATAAGGGCTTATACTAAGGGATAGGCGCAGTCATTGGCTTTGAACAGAAAACTGGTTAGTTAATTCGACCATAGATCTGTGGTCCCATCGTCTCATCCTTAGGGTAAACTGGGCAAGATTCCTCAATGTCTCTTATTGTACGAGCTATAACTATGTGATCGGTGGATCATAGGGTTAGACATTGTTTTTAAACAGATAGATGATTAGTTTGATAGTAGCATAAATCTTGGGTGAAATGTGTGAAGTTCCCATAAAGCAAAATTTCATGGTTTGGGATGCATACCAGGGCGAGGCCCTGACATTGCTTGTAACAGGTAGATCGTTAGATTACTGCAAGTATCTGTTCCCTCGTGAAACTTTTTTCTTTTTTGATTTCCGCATAGCAAAAAATTGAAACAAGCCGACATTTCCTACCCATTTCACCCTATGAACTTAATTTGGCATCGATTTAAGATTTGCTAACATCCATTT
Organism: Campiglossa producta; assembly: GCA_964058755.1. Lineage (NCBI taxonomy): Eukaryota > Metazoa > Arthropoda > Insecta > Diptera > Tephritidae > Campiglossa > Campiglossa producta. The sequence goes on from CAXKVI010000002.1 coordinate 142,758,266, forward strand.
CTACTAATAAAGATTAATCGTTACGCAAATTTGATTAGTTGCAGGTTGCTTAATAATATTGACCCATTTTGTTTGGCGCTAGACAGCTAGACGGAGGAAAATAAAATTAATATCTCATATATTTTAAACACTAAAAGAAGTAAATAAAAAAGTTAATGCCACGTAAAATATTGGAGAAAATACCATCTGCGATTTTTATGGCAAAGCGAATCAAAGTATTCAAATCACAACAATGAAAGCACATTCAAGTATAGACATAGCTACCACATTTTAGAGGTAAATCAAAAACAAAAGGCGAGACCAAAACAAATTATTTTTTATAACTTAATATTTTTTTTATATTTTATACATATTTTAGCAACAATTTTTATTGCATACTTTTTTTTAAGCGCCAACGCCGCCGCTTCGATATTGAAGCTGGGTATGATGATGCTGATGATGATGAAGACTGTCTTTGATAGCTGAAAAATAAAAATCAACAACAGAGAGCTGCAGCAGCTTAAAACTAACATAACAATAAACATAATCAGCATAACAATACTTATGTCTTTTTTCGAAACGTCAAATGTGATTTGGCTTGTCGCTGTTAACTGACAGCGCAAAACATAGCTGGCGGTCGAGGTAATGAAAAATGAAATGAAATAGGAGACAAAAATTCATTTCGGTTTAAAAATGCAAATAAAGCACAAAAGAAAGAAGAAGAATACTAGAAAAATATCAAACAAAAAGTATCTAAAAAAATAAAAAATAAAATTAATTTTTAATAAAAAATCCTAATAAAACGAAACAAAACAAAAATTTGCAATAAAAAGTAAACAATGCTCACAGCAAATCAGTGCAATAATAAAAAAAGTAGCTACAACAAGAACACAATTTGTATTCATAGAACAACAGCAAATGAGTCGTAATAATAATGTAATGCAATGGTAATGGTAGGTCATCAGCATAAAAGCAGATTTTTTTTTTTTTTGTTTTCTAAGTGTTTTAGAATATTCTAGGAAATTTCAAATTTAAATTCATTTTAACGTGCATGAGGCAGCAGCTTTTATTTTTAGAAGTTGGGCGATATGATGCCGGATGATTTTAAAGTGTACACAACAGGGTCAAACAGACAGATTTTCTTAATAATATAAGAGGACGAATATTTCCCGATTTACCCAAATAATTTTTAAATTATTTAATTAAATTTTTATCTGTTCATTTTCTTTGATTAAATATTTAGTTGTTTATATTTTATTTAAGTTTTTCTTTTATATTTTATTTTTTTTATATTTTTTATTTTGTATAATTTTTTGTTTTGTTTAATTTTTTATATAAAAAAACCTTTTTTTTTGGTTTTATTTTGTGTTATTTTCTTTTATTTGTTTTTTTCTTTAATTTAATTTAATTTTATTTTAATTTTTTAGTTTTAATTTTTTGGTTATTTTTTTTTTTTTTGTTTTTTCATTTTGTTAAATTTTTTTTTTTTATTTTATTTCGTTTTATTATTAATTTTATATTATTTTGTTGTTTTGTTTTATTTTATTTTTATTTTGTGCTATTTTATTTTATCAGGTGTTATTTAATTTATTTTAATTTTATTTTATTTATATTTGAATTTTTAAATTAAATTTAAAAAAATTTTTTTTTTTTTATTCCACACTATTTTATTTTATTTTATTTTATTTTAATTTATTTTATTTTATTTTTTATTTTTTTTTTATTATTTTTTATTTTATTTTTTTTTTAATATTTTTTTTTAATTTTTTTTTTTTTAATTTTTTTTATTTGTTTTGTTTTATTTTATTTTATTTTGACTTTTTTATTTTATTATTTTTTTTTTATTTTATTGTATTTTATTTATTTATTTTTTGTTCTATTTTAGTTCATTTATTTTTAATATTTTTTTTCTCTTTTTTATTTGAATTTATTTAACATTAGTCTGTATTCTTCCCTGCAATCAGCGTGAATAAAAATTATAATTTACCTTTGCTTTCATCCATATTATATTTCAACGGTAGGTAGGTATGTTATTGCCGTAACTGAAACTTGAATGCACGCCAAAGATAATCGGAAGCTCTCAAAGAAAAAATTCACCAAAACTTTTTATTGATTATAATCATGAGAATAATCACGTTGCAATTTAAACTTTTTTTCGTGTGCATCCCACATTCAGTCTCACTAACAACTTGAAATCGATACGCTGAAGTAGCAGCAGCAATAGCAGCACAATGAATGAACTTTAATCCTCGGAGGAGGGGTAGATAAGCGGTTGCTGGCTGACAGCGAGCGTCGTCGAAAATGACAAAAACAATAAAAATGACACAATTTGCTTGGCAAATTTCAAAAACACAAAACCTTGACACGCTTGGCCCCATGGCGTAAGCGTCACACTGTTATCATTGTATGATGCAAAGAGCTGGCATAATAAGCGAATATCCTGTATAGTACGAGAGGGGTGAGTTAAGGTGGCGGCTTTGTTGTGGGGTTTGCTAGTAAGTCGCGCACTTGTTGTTGTCTCGTGTATCGAAAGCAATAAATGAAAAATTTTCTATGAGATATGCACTAGGGTGTGATTTGGATAAGTGCCATGCACCATTCTAGAAAACTAAGACGATCTCATCACAACCTCAGTCAGAGGGACTCTCTTTCATTCATCAGAGTTATTATGATGACGACTTCTCTTAAACAATCTAATCGCAGAGCGACATCTGCTGAGAGACAAAATTCTATAATTAGATAATAGATTGGAATTAGCTATCTTATATTTTCGGGTGCGAAATACGTATTTCTCCAACGTGATAGTCTCAGAAGCATGCCAAGAAGCTTGACTGGTCTTCCTACTTCTTAAATTTTTCATCAATGAAGGGATCGAGTGCAATATTTTTTTTTGACACCCTAATATACTTATCTACATACCTACATGTTGCATATCTATTCGAATAAAAGAAGAAGCTCGCAGAAAGAAAAAGCGACAACAAAAAAAAATAAAAAAACAACAAGAAAATCGAGAGCTCAAAAGTAGCTCAATGTTAGATAAATGTAGGTGTCGGAAGGAAGTGGAAGCAAATATTGCTAACAATCACGCGATTGAGCTACTGTACGTTAAACGCCAACAACAATGTTGTCATAACGAAAAGAAAACTCAGCAGCAAAAAACAACAATGAAATCTGCGGCACACTTAAACGCATTTGCTGTTTGCTACGATGAGCTGCATGAGATAACTCCTACGCGCATGCGCTCAAGTGCAACTAAGTACAAGTGTGCAATAAGTGGCAAGTGGGTATATACTTTCTATAGCATTGCCATCATCAAGTGAATTGTTTTTCAGTTTTACTATTTTTTATTGCTTGTTTTTTTTTTTTTGAAATAGTGTTTTTTTATTCTCTTTCTTTCTTCTATTCACGTGCATAAATCACGAAGTGCTGCTGCTGTCGTTGCTTGCTATCTCAGCTGCTGCAGCCACTCAGCAAAAGTCGGTCGATGTCGCAATTCTAGATCATCAGATTATCAAGTTCATTTGCTTTCTTGCTATCGCCTATGCCACTTCGAATGCTTAACCGCTTTATTGACAGCTTTTCGTTGCTGCCCAACTTTTTCTTTCACTTTGGTGTTCGCATTACTTGGTTTTTGTTTTCTAGAATTTATTGCGCCCATTTTCAATAAGGATTTTAAAGATTTTTTAAGGCTTTTGGTGAGTCTTATCCAAAGGCCGGCAATAAGGACTTCATAATTAGTATATCAGTATTTAAAAATTTTGACTGAATTTTAAAATATTTAAGGATGAACAGTTTTTTCCTACTGGAATAACTAAATGTTACTTATACGCCGTGTATGTCCAATAAAAAGTGCACTGTTATTGCAAAAGTTTTAGGATGTACACCATTGGTTTTGGTAGAAAACATATTGTTCCGTAGTGTATTAATGTAATTTTGTAACTCTCATGAATTCGTTAGTGATTTCATTTTTACAATATTCCTGTAAAGGATCCTGTTGTCCTCTATTTATTGGCAAAATGTTAAAATTTTGTAATTTTCATAGCCTTTATAGACTTTTCGAGGGCTTAGTATAAACTGCTAAATATAACTTTATCCAAAAGTCGGCACGGGTTATCATTATCCTAGAACAATAAAACTTCGCCCTTATGTTACTTAGGCTTAAACGCTTAGTGGTTCGTCTCCAAACTTAAAAAAAAAAAAAAAAAAAAAATAGAAGGTGTTATCCTGGCACATATGTCATAAGTGAGCTAGTTAAGAAATATTTAAAAAATGGTTGAAATCGCTGATCCTCTAGGGCTACCTTACTTGGACCTATAAAAAATTTATATTCAGACTTTATTTTCTGTAAAAATGTTGTTGTTGTTGTTGTTGTTGTTGTTAACAGCAAAAACTCTCTCCGAAGGTTTGGGGGAGTGACGCCGAAATTGGCAGTCCTTGGCCGGATATTAACCCGGTATGCTGCGATACTGCCCGACTGTCGTGGTAGAGATTTGGTATGACCAGTGGAACCTTCTCCATTCGTGAGAAAGGAGAAGATGGGTAATGAGAGGTGAGAGGCATCATATCCGTAGACAAACCATCGAGTTAGCTCGTCATTACATATGTACATATTAGTCGCCTCTTACGACCGGTATGCCTACCTCGGGCATATTCTAAACCCCTAACCCGCAGGAGCAAAAATATCTTCATGATACTGGCCACATAAGTTACCCTCATTAAAGTGAAAGACTGACTGACATTTTGCTGGTCAGAACTTGCCAGCGTTTTATTAATAGCATTTGTTTTGGTAGAAATAATATCACTTTACCAAGGAAACATAAACCTCTACTTTCTATAATCATTTTTCGTGCTTTTATGCTTAAACCAAATTTACGTAAAGAATGGCTGTAGCATAAAAATTTTTGGTCTCCCCAAAGTAGCAAAGGCTACATTTATGAAGTATACTTTTGGCTGGCTTATCTTTGTTTTAATGTTTGGACGATTATGCTAAATTTTCGTACAAAATCAGCTCTATACCTATAAAAGTTATATGCGAAATATATAGCTAAGCGAATGTTTTCCTCTAATGGGATACTCTTTTATGGAATTTTGTGTTTTCAAAGGAATTTTTCAACTCAATCAGTTTTGCTATTCCTGGAAGTTGTTTTCCAAAAATTTCTTCACATTGCACAGAAATCTTCTTTTCCCACAAATCTTCATTTAAATCTTGTTAGTAGATGCTGATTTGCTCTCTTCCTTCCTTCTAAGCTTACACTTTCTATTTGAACCAATTTGTGTGCGAGGTAATTGAGGGCGTAGGTAGCTTTGTACATATGTATTTTGTGCCTTGATTTGATCGGATCTATCAACTAGAAAAAGAGCTTTCTTCAGCTAACATCGGCAATATTGTTTTGGTATTGTTGTAGCTCGTTTAGATACTAGGTACCATACTGTTTGACCCCAATTTTTTACTTGCTACTATTCACATTGATTTCCATACATTTTTTTTTTCTTTTCAACTCGTTGAATTGTTTTGCGAAAAATTGACTGGCAACTTAAGCTTGACATATTTACATGCAGACAGATAATAGATGAGAGCTTTTGGGTATGTGTCTGTGTGGTACAAGCTAGTGGGTATGTTTCTAAGTCAAGTTGAATTGTCGTTTGATTGCTTGGCAATGAGCGTTACTGAAACCAAGGGTATCGAATGATTCTGTAATCGAAATGAGTTTAGTGTGCGCCGGGGGGACGCTAACGGTATGCCAAGATTTTAGTTTGTTGTTTCGGGGCACAAAAGGGCCACATGCTGTTGTTGTAGGGCTAAAGCGGGCCAAAAGGGCCACTACGTGGACATACCTGGCTTGGATTTTGAACTAAATAGCAATGTAAGATATAAAAAATTTTGTGGAAAATTGCAAAAAAGATATAAAAACTGACTATCCAAATTGCATGACAGGAAAAAAGCTCAGGACCGCTACGGTAAAAAAACTAATAAAAATAAACGCAAATCGAATCAAATTATTTGTGAAATTAAATTAAAATGTAGATAAAAAGGAATGTGAAAACAATGGCATGAAATGTAAGCAATTTTTTCGATTACTTTTGAATTTTTTTTTTTTTCAAATTTTTTCTTTCAAGTTTTCCTTTTCTGTGTTTTTGCATATTCAACTTTCATATGCTGCTAGCTTTTGGCGTTATTTTCTAAAACCATTTAAATTGGGTCAATTTAATACAGTTATAGCTGACGACATACATAGTGCAAAACATACATGCAACAAGCAAGCAACAACAACACAATCGTTGAAATGTGCAACAATGACAACCTTTCCACAGCTGTGCTGCGCTGCCACACATTTTGTGACTTTCTCTGTTAGCTATTAGAGGACCACCTATGCTGTAGTCACCGCTGCAGGCATTGCTCCATTTTTGCTCTAAATTTGCACAGCGTTTAATACCCCCCCTTCTAGCCCCCTCTTCGCCACATTTGCACTACACTTGTCCAGCTCGTGCCATTGCAAATATTCAATATCCTCTTTGTCAACATATTTTTACTTTTCAAGTTTTTCTCCCTCCCATTGTTTTTCTTGGAATCGTTAAATTTGCGGATTTCATTTGTCCATGTTGTTGTTGCTATGTGTAACGGTATAATGACATTTGTTAGCGTTTTGCTGATCATACTGTTTGTTTGCTTGCTTTTTTTGTGTCCAGAAAACAAGAGCAGTAACAACAATAGAGCGCTTTCTACAAAAGCAACGTTGGTTACCGTTAGTTACTATGGCAACTAGCTGAAATGAATGCAACTCTGGCAGCCATAACAACAGATATGCTATTTTATGGTACATATGTGTAGGTATATTCTCACGATTTCATCCATGACTTTTGTTCTCGCAAAAGACTTTTATTCAATTTTTTTGAGATTTTTTCGTTACTACCGTCGCAATATTTTGGAACAGAATAGCGATCTTTATTTTAAAAAAAATTAAAAAATAAAATAAAATAAATTAAAAAAAAATTAAACCATTAAAATTGAATTAAATTAAAAAACAAAAATAAAAAATAAAATAAAATAAGAAGTTCAAAATAATTATTATAACGAAATATCATAAAAATCCAAGTAATAAGAAGAGTGCCAGGTAATTCTTATTTCCTTATTATTGTTGCGTGTTAGGTTTTAAATTTATTTAGATAATGCAATTCAGACCTAGAAAACTTCCCAAGATTTTGGCCGATTTATAAACGAATGAATAAATAAATTGCCGTTATGTGGACACCTGAGTTGGCAACTCTGCCTGAAAATATTTCTGTTGATATATGGCCCAAAAAACCTTTCATTTTATACCCAATTTGAAATATTTTGCACAAGATTTAAAAAAAACTGAGATAGGAGGCAACCCTGGAGACCACCCGAAAAAATTAAATGGGTGGCAACCCTGTAAACGGCTTGAAGTAACAACCCCAAATATAAAGTTTTAGAATTTACGGTTAGGTGGCAACCCTAGGTGGCAACCCTGCCTGAAAATATCTTAGTCGGAATACGACCGAAAATACCCTTAACTTGATATGCATATTCGCATACCTTGTTTAGTATTTAAAAAAATATTCATATAGGAGGCCACCCTGTCCAAAGTGGCAACACCCAAAAAGAAAGTCTAAGAAAGAAGCGTACTATCTATATGCCAAATTTGATCCAAATCGCTCCAACACTGCTCGAGATATTGGTCGATAAACGAAGAAATAAATAAAATGGGACTGGGTGGCAACCCTGCCGGAAAATATCTTAGATGGAAAACGGCCGCAAATACCTTTAATTTGATACCCATATTGGCATATCTAGCTCAATGTTTAAAAAAAATTATTAGGTGGCAACCCTATAAACGGCTTGAAGTGCCAACACCCACGTAGAAAATCTATGAATGAAGCATATTATCTACATATATGTCAGTATGTACATTAGGGTGTTTCAGAAAACAAAAAATTTGTTCTTTTTTTCGGTCTTACCCCCTGAAACTTAGTTATTGATGAGAAAATAAGCCTTGCAAAAAATTAGCGCTCTCACTTAACCCTTAGAGGTGGCTATTTTATTTCGCGTGTAAAAATATTTTTAAAAAAATTTCAAAAATTAAAAGAAATTTCACTTTGAAAAAAATACCATTTTTCCACATGCAAAATGTGTGGGAAAGGGCGAAAAAAAATAGCCACCTCTAAGGGTTAAGTTAGAGCGCTAATTTTTTGCAAGGCTTATTTTCTCATCAATACCTAACTTTTTAGGGGGCAAGACCTAGTCGACCTTTTTTTTTTTTGAATCACTCTAATGTACATATTATATATTCAAGTCGATTGCCACTTTTCGTTGCCTCAAATCCGAACACTGGTGCCACTATTTTTTCATTCAAAAGGATAAAATACCGTTTACAAAATATGGTCGTATTGGGCTGGTCACGCCCACTTCTCCTGCTCCACATTGGATTGCCTTCTTGCTTAGAAAATATTTTAGTGTTCGTTTTTTTAAGAATATTTTCTGGTCACAAATTTTTATTTTCGAAATCGTTCCTAATTTGAGCAATAATTTTGCAACGCCCTGGCCTAAATAGTTTCTGTAGTGTTTTATTTTAGGTAGAAGCAACTTGTTATTAAGCAAGTTTGCTATTGCGTGACATAGCGTAAAATCGTGCTAGCAAAGCGTGTTTGTTGGGAGTTTATAAGGGCCTAAAAGTTGAGTTTGCACTCTTAGCATTTAAATTTGTGCTTGATGACCGCAAATTTCGTGAAGCTCAATATGTTTTTATTAGACACGCACACAAGCACACATTTTTCACAAGCTGTTGTAAATATTTTACATCGGTCAACACCCTGTTATAGGTTTTTTTTTTTCGTTTACGTTTGTTTGCCAATTCGTCACACTTACCAAGAGGTTCTTCTGAATTTAAGTGCCTACTATGTGGTAACTACTACTTCAGTATGTTAATGTACCTACGACCGTTACTGACGTCTAGTTAAACTCATAGCGTATATGGCGGCATGGGCGTAACTAACTAGGCTGCTTGAATAGGTGGGGCTGAATTTTGTAAGGACAAAACAAATAGATTCGTTTTGGAGAAAATTCTCAACAAACTCTTAAGCTCAGGGCCTTACAGACAACTATAAGGTACCTACTAAAAACTATGATTCATTTGGTCCTCTTTTTGGTTGATGACTATCTAGACCAGGGGTGTCCAGGTCTTTCAACTTACTTAGCGATAAAACAACAATCTCACAATTTTTACAACAACATCGATCTTGGAATCACAAAGAATGATTCGAAAGAGTATGGTAAGATGTTGTTGTGGAGCCACAGCGGGCCAAAAGGGCAACTACGTGGACATGCCTGATCTAGACTTTCAAAATATTTTATTGACATTTCCCGGTTTTTTTAGCCGGACTCGGTAATTTGCAAATCTATCATTGTTCTTTGATATGAATTCAATTTAGAACCACGACGAGATTCATTCTCCAACAGAAAATTGGATAAATGCGACTAGGGGGCCTGAACCCCCCCGTCTACACCCTCTTATGGATCACAGAGTGTCAGTATGCGTGATTTCTAGTTGGCCTTTTCGCGTGTCAACCTTTTTCACAATATTCAAGTTGCTAACAGTTTTTCATTATTACACCCAGGGTTTATGAATGGATGTGTGCCTTGTGCGCTTGAGACTTTAATTTGCATGCGACCCCTATATGGAATTGTAGTTTCGCATACTCACACACATAGCTATATGAGTCTAACGTCGACTTAAGTGCAATTGCACAACCAACATTCTGAAGTAAGAACTAACTGAAAGCGAGTTCTGCATGAGTTGATCTCATTGCGGATGATTCCACTTACGAATCATATGCGACAGAGAGCATCGATTTGAATCCAGAAGTTGTGGTGGCAACTGGCTCTACATGTCTCTGGTAACGCATTTGAAGAGTCAATGATATTTCTTACCTCTTATTATTAGGTAGCTCCATCTACAGGCACTTTTCCAGATGACAAATTCTCTAACTGCTACCTGGGTATCGTTTTATTTGCAAGCTTCTTTCATTTTAAAGCTATGTTAGAGCGTTAATAAATGTGCAATCATAAAAATTATTCATACCTGTTTACTTGAGGCCAGGTGCAGATATTCATACCACCAACCATATCACATAGTGGGTTTTGGAGGGGTATGAAGTGGCAGGATTTGTATAGCTGCGTTGGCTGACATCATCGGCGAAATAACACATTTGTGACTTATTATTTTTATACGAACGTTCCTAAAGCATTATACAAGCTGCTAACTAACCAAGACAGATAACCCATTAACGAGCTCAGCCGGCAAGACAAACATTTGACTCACGAAGACCGTTTCAAATGACATTTTTCGAAAGTCTCTCTATAAGTTATTTCCTCGTTTCTTTCACGTATAAAGACTTTTAATTCAGATCTAAAGTTTTCTTATCACTTTTTGACAAATGGATAAGTCGTGTTTATGTTTTGTGGTATGCAAACAAGAACTAAATCGGACCCAAAGCAATTTATATATTTATACTTTTGTGCCAATAGTGACTAATAAGGAGCTTATAGAAACTGAGGAGAGAGAAGAAGAGGAGGTTTTTCTGCGAAGTGGGTTTGCAGTTGGAGGCCACAAAGGGTCACATGATGTTGTTGTATGGCCACAGCGGGCCAAAGGAGCCACTACGTGGATATGCCTGACTTAAAGCGAGAGATACGAAGATAGAGAATAAGATGTTCACTAACAAGCTGCGAAAAAATTACAATAACCTATTATATAGAGAGAGGAAATGGTAAGAAGAAAGACCTGCAGAGGTTAGGAAAAGAGAAAATTTGGAAGCGAAGAGATGGCTCTTGTGTGCCAAAGGCACGCCCGTGGCAGATGTGCATGTCTTATGACGCGACTTAAACTCAGATCGACCTCGGGCTCGTAGTCAAAGAAATCGGTTTTTCGTAAGTATCGGTGCTCATACGTCTCCCAGCATTAATTTCCTTTAGAACGGTGCTTTTGCGGAGAGAGAGGGTGTGGGCGATTGGCTCAAAGATAAACGCATAGAGTGTGTTTTAGGGGCTATTTTTATGAGGAAATGGCTCAAAAACTACTAAACGTATTTATGCTAAATTTAGACAGTTTATACCGTGGAAACGCTCTCTCGACATTTCTCCCTCTAGATGGCGCTGGAGTCGCTATATTTACAAGATCCGTATTTATAGTGCGATTTTACTTATATTAGGTACTTGTGCTGGATATGCAATAAAAAATTCTGTCACAGAAAACCGCTAGGCTACAATAAAGAGATCCGATAAGTGTCGCTGGAATATAGGTATGCAAATGTCGACTTAAGCGATTGTTGCAAATCGACACAGATATGGCTTTGTACACATGTATGTATGTATTAGTTTCCACCTTTAAATTGTCAAATGAAACGTGCAACAGTGATTAGCGTCAAATTGTTGACGATCAAAAGCACCACCAGTAATATGTATGTATACACCGGCTGGTATATTATACCCAGTTGTGTGTAGATATGTTTTACGATTGTAAATTCTTTGACAAAGCCAGAAATTCCCACTGGCATACAAGCATGGCAAGTATTTAGAAACATGAGTAGATACATTGTAGGTACATAAATACATTGGCTTTATAACCAGTGTTGTCGTTGTTGCTCCACCACCAACAGCATGCCTCCACCACTGCCACATCAAGTTAAACATCCACAAAGTGATTAATCAACACATATTTAATAATGATTGACAGACAGAAGTTGTGTCACATTTTGCTTCACGTTAATTATGCATGAAATAGTTACAACAAAATGACAACAGGGAACAACAACAACGAACAGCAAATACAATAGAATAAAATCAAATGATTGGCAAGAGAGGGGATGGGTATTCTTTTGTTTTGCCGCGTTTTATATAATCATAAAGCGATAACGCGCACAAATGTCTGTCTTTAAAATAAACAACAACAATTTGTTGTACTCTGTGAAAAACAGCTGCTCACTTTCATGCCTTGAATATGTTATTTAAGTGCTGTTTTTTTTGTTTTCTTTAATGTGCGTTTTTTTGCTCATTGTTGTTGTTGCACACATTTATCAACGCTTATGAATATTGCAGATTTTCTAATGACAGATATGAAATATGAGTAGGTATGTGTGTTTAGGAAGGTGTGATTGTGTTGTTAATTTCCTGGTAACTTGTATTTCACAAATAGGAAACTTTGGGAGAGGCAGGAAGGGGAAAAACTAACATTACGAAGAGGAGAAATAGTAGGACAAGGAAGAGGAAAAGCACTTTTTGTATGCTATGCCGACCCACTCATTAAAAATTTTGAAGTGTGAGTACGATAAACAAAGAATTAATTGCTAGGGACATACATCGTAGCTTAGTATCAATAATACGATGCATACCTCAAGTGTATCAGCTTCTATACTACGAATAAAGTGAGGATTTGTATACTACACTGTCGATACTATAGTATCAATACTATATGTCTATCCGTGCTAGTATAGCACCTTATAAAAGCCTTCTCTAGCTGAAATGATTGTAAAAAAAATGTTTGTTTTTCGCTCCTATATAATTGTTTGAGTGCTAGGTAGGGCCATTGAGAACTAAACAATTGAACAATTCCTTCTAAAAAATCAAGTCTTTTTTATAGAAAATTGAAAGTGAATTATCAATAAACTATAATTTGCTGTGACGTTTAACGAAGGTTAAATTAATTATTGCTTAAATATTTATATTGATGGCACCACAGATTTGAACATTCACCAATGCTAAAAGGCGTAATAAATTTGTTGAAAATAATTTCCAATTGAAGCAGGGGTATCCAGAGCTTTCAACTTACTGGGCCACACAAAAATAATTCGCAGGCCGACGCTAACAGTATTCCACGAATAATATTGCAATATTTTTTTCGTACATTGCGTGAATATGCCTGAATTAAAGTCATTTTTTTTATGATCATTGCCATTGGTTATGGTGAGTAGTCCTCTTCTGTATTAGTACAAGAGCCCCATAGGCATAATATATTATGGTCGTTGATTAATAGCAAGCTAAATTTTTGTAAGCGACTTCCTTTCCCCGAGATGTCCAATTTTTTTTATCTTCGAAAATTCTGGAAAGTGCTACCTTTGGGAGGTAGGGGGCGTGACACATGTCGATTTGGTGCATGCTATCTTTTTAACAGTTTTTTTTTAATTTCATTAACTGCCACTGTCATAACCAATTAACGACATAAAGTGGGTCCGACGACCCAAATATGTCAAAATAACGTCATCTAAATATTTATAAATAACAAGCTAGTTTCTTTGCAGTTTGTTGTCAGTGATGGGCATAATTCAATTGTTATTGTCCTCCAAAAATTGGACGACATTCAGCCAATTCCTTGCCCCGAAGTTGTCAATTTGATGCCTATATACTTAAAATTCATAAAGTTAGTATGGTTCGAAGTCTGAATATTTTGAAGAGTGTTCTTCGTATCGACTTGGGGCAGTCTCAAAGTCTTATTTTTCCCTGTGCTAGTGAACCGCAATATACGATTGAAAATAAATTAGAACCCGACAGAAATGGAAGTGAGGGTATATTACTGAAATGCGTTTACACCAATGAAATTATGCTATCTAGTTATGCTCCCTTGCTCACTAGCAAGCACAGCGCAGGCTGTTGAGACTAAGTTTGCAAGTATGGTTTTTGACAATCACGGTATTTCTGGATTTTAAAATGACAATCTCTAGGTCCCGGGATTTTTTGGGCTTATCTCAGTCGATAGGTATTTCAACGACTTCCCCGAATTATTACCAACGGGAAGATCCGTCGGAATATCTGATAGGCCCCAATAACTTTTCACTGAAACACAAATTTTAATTTCTGCTTTTCCTTTATTGGAATCGAAGTCAAAACGCGCCTTTTAATACCTGTCCTGAGGTTCTGAAGGCCAGGATTTGAATAAATATAATTCCGGGATTTCGGAACAAAAAAAAATTACGTGGGAGGCCCAGAATTCGGGATCGGGCTTTCGAGGGCTCGATGCCTTACTTGCAACTAAGCGGCAGCGCAATTTCATTGTTCGAGAGGCCAAGCAAAGAGCGTAATAATCTGTGTGACTTTGGTTCTCAGATTTTCGGACAATTGTCCCACTAGCTGCCGGGGCTTGTTATAAATCGATTTTCATATGAAGCTAAAATTTTAGAAGAAGACATTTTAAAGTACCAAATTGGTACGACTTTTCATAGATCCCCACATGACCATACTGACAGTAACTATTCTGTATAAGGTTTTAACTTTCAAGCATTCAAAGTTCAGTGCAGATCCCTGCAGCATGTTTTCCACCTTAGTGCAAAATTAACACATTGCGCGCCTACCTCAAAGCATACCCATAAGACCGTCTATAAATCACAAAAATCTTTGCCTAATATTCGCATTAACAAAAATTCAAAAACATGTTTCCACAACACAAGCAATTAGCCTTGCCACGTACATAAAATAAATATCTTGTATGCCACCGCGACGTTGACAGCAAAGCGAAATATATGAAAAATTGCCAAAATGCCTACCATTTGACATGGACATAATTTTCAAAGTAAAGCTTTATTAGGTGGGTATTTGTTAGTGTGAAGCAACAAAGCAGCGAAATTATTTTGCTACAGAAACAACAAAAAAAAAAATCACAACATAAAAAGTGTGTGTCACAACAATAACAACAGTATTATCAGCAGAAAGTGTAGCGTGAATGCTGATCGTTGTGGGCATTCATGGGCTGTCGATTGGCAACAAAAAAATTATACTACAATTGCAGGAACAACGGTAGGAACAACGTGTCCAACCAAGCAGCAACAGCAAAAAAAATAAGTTGCCACTAAATGTGCGACATTTACGAGCACACGCGTAGCCGCCGAATGAATGCTGAGCACTGGTAAAAAAAAAGCGCGACAATGCATAGTGTGGCAAAAGATAAAAAAATTATATATATCTGGGCTTTAAAAAAATTTTTTTTTTTTCCGAAAACTACAAAAAAAAAAAAAATTATCCCAAACGGTCGATTTGTGAAAAGGTTACAGCATTAAAAAAAAAGGTTTTTTTAAAAGTTCATATTTTTTTTTGATTTGAGGAAAAAAATTTGAAAAAATTCTGAAAAATGTCTTTCGCTGGGTAGAAAAAGATAGCAATTTTTTAGCGAAATCGAAGAGGGTTAGGTAAAAAATTTGTCGATTTGGTATGGAATGACCCATATATGTATGTATATTATTGGATTTTGGGTACAACATTTCCTACGAGCCCTACAATAATGCAAAAAGCAACATTTCTTGTCCTCGCAATTTGGGATCATTTTGAGGTCTTTTTGGAATCATTTTGGGATCATTCTGGCCTATTTTGGGATCGTTTTTGAGTTATTTCGGGGTCATTTCGGGATCAGTTTGGGGTCGTTTTGGGATTATTTTGGGATCATTTTGGGGTCGTTTTGACATCATTTTAGGGTGGTTTGGGACTATTTTGGGATTAGTTTGGGTTCGTTTTGGCATCATTTTAGGGTCATTTAGGGATCATTTTGGAATCATCCTGAGGATGTTTTTGGGTTAACTTTGGAATTATTTTGGGATCATATTGGGATAATCTTGGAGTCATTTTGAGATTATTTAAGGATCATTTTTGGACCATTTTGGGTTATTTTGGAATCATTTTGGAATAATTTGGAGGTCATTTTGGGATCATGGAAATGGCAACATTTTCGTGCAGCAAAGAAAACATTGTCCGCAGCTGGGGTACGGAGTGACTTCGAAATATGCTCCCATGGATAGGTGAAGATTTTCTTCAGAGAACCGGTGCTAAAGCCAACTTGTTTTTTACAGTAAAAGTATTCACTTGCCCATAGTACATTAGTAAAAAAAAATCCAGTAAAATTATGTGAATAACAAGTGACGAAAAACTTAGTTTGAAAAAAATATTAAAATTAATAGCAACTAAATAAATTGCAAATGTGCGAGAGTCAACAACATTTCGTTGATTGTTGCCTTTTTTGTTAAATTTTAGCGCGCGTTTAGCTGCTGTGTTCGCAACTACAGGTATTTGAGAAGTGGCATACGGCCCACTGCTCTACAACACCCCGCACACAATAGCCATTTCCGTTGATTTTTTTTTTGTTTAACATAAAATGTTCAAAATGTTTTTTTTTTGTTGTAATTTTTTATTTAATTTTTTTTCTCGGTCTATTGTTGGTATTACCATTGTTGTCGCGCACGTCTCACATTAAATAAATTCCAATTAAGTTATGAACATGAGCAATGCATTCACGCGCTCGTCTCGCGTTGAGTCTGAAACCTGCCACAAAAGGCGTTTGTAAAAATAACAGCAAATTCAATGAAAAAAGAAAAAACAACCAAATGGTATATTGGAGCTCGATGTTGTGGCACGCAAATACGTTTTGGCGCCATTGTCTACCTGCTGTAGATGGTATTCAAGTGGTATTTTGTTTCTGAACTCCCCCCTCACCACGCTCCCCGTCACTCATTCTATTGGCCACTCTGTCTACCATTCTCAAATTTGTATCTATATTTTTATTTACATTTTTTTCTTCAAATCTTATTAATTCATTCTTGCACGCAAATCGCTCGTCTCCATCCTCTACCTCTCATTACCGTTTTTCCGTAAGCATTCATTCATTCATTCTTTCGCTTTCAGATAATTTTTCGTGCGTAACTCTCTTTTAGTCGAAAAACAAAAAAAAAAAAGGCCTCTTTTGTGCGCAGAAATAAATTATTTATAAGTTCACACTGCTCATTCATTCGTTGCAATTAAAAGTTGTCGCAATTCCAGTCACGTAACAATTTAAATTCGTTTTAGCAGTAAATAGCATAAGTGCAGCAGGCTCATAAAAGGAGGGGGAGGAAGTTGATACAGACTTGAAACGGAAATGGCGGGATTCTCCATTAAGATGACTTGATGAAGGCCTAAAAGTCTTTTAAATCCAGCTCCTCGACCTGCATAGACTACCCAGGAAGGGAACTCCCAAAATACGCATTCCCGCGCCGCTTGAACCCGGACAGTTGCAGATGAGGTGCTCCAGCGTTTCCTTCGCCTCATCATATTTCCAGCTCCTACAGCATCGTCGGTAGAGCCTTGCCTAGCCTTGCTGCGTGTCTACTATGTGTAAATATGTCTAGATCTTTTAAGATCTCATTTTGTCTAGGCTAGTTTGGATATCTGGATATCTTTCGTTGGCTTGACGGAGTGTGTGTTCCTTCAGCATTAGTTTGCATGTGGTGGCATACCTAAGTGTTCTTTATCCCGAAGAACCTGCTTGGTCGTGCTCTGCCTAGCAATTTCGTCTGCCCTACAGTTTCCATCAATTTCCCTGTGTCCCGCGACCGATGTGAGGTTCACGCGGTTCTGTAGGGCCATCTCTTGAAAAGAGAAATGACAAACGAGTCTCAGTTCAGAGTTGAACGAGTAAGAGCTAACTGATTTGAGGACGCTGAAACTTCAACCTGAAAGACACTGCAGTGATCAGGTAGTCTGAAGGAGAGCTCAAGTTTCAGATCCTTTGAATAAACCCCTCTTCCAACAATCTAACTTCGAACCATCGGTGTATATGGAAATGCCGCCATTAGTAGCGGGACACTGATCCGTCCTCTCCCAGTCTCCTCTGCTGGGAATATTTATTCTGAAGCAGCTATCTCCTACGGTTGTGGTCGCACAACGATCTGTGCTCAGTGGAAGGTAAGTGTAAGAACCCAGAATAAAATAGAATAAAATAAAATAGCATAAAAAAATGAAATGAAATAAAAAAAGTTAAAAATAAATTAATAAAATTAAAAAAGGAAATAATAAACAAAAAACAGAAAAAAAAAATTTAAAAAATAAAATAAAATAAAAATAAATTAAAGAAAAAAAATTAAGTAATAAAAAAACTAAACTAAATAAAATACAAAAAAAAAAAATAAAAAAAAAAAAAATAAAAAAAAATAAAAAAAAAAAAAAATAATAATTTTCAATCCAAAGCCCACTCTCCTACTACCTCAGCAGCCATTATATCCAGTGGTCACACAAGCAATCAGCAATCAGCAATTACGCTCCAGCTACTGCATAACGAATTTGCTGCCCATCAGAGAATCAACTCAATTGATATCTAATAGATATGTACATTTTGTACGTGAAATAATAAAATTGAAGTGGCCAAGCGGAGATTAAGCCGCAGATAGGCCAGTAGCGAGCAATAAAAAAATCAACTAACTATCGTGGACTACAGCAACCGGAGAATAGTTGCTTGAATGGCAAGATTTTTAATTTTTTTTTTTTTTTTTGGAAGTTGAGATACAACATTTTAACAATTTTAATGCTTCGAGTAGCAAACGTTATAGCCACTCAGTACTGCTAGGCGAGTTTTGAGTTGAAAAAATGTGAATTGAGACCAGAGCGAACTGATATGAGATATCCAGGTAGGTATGCAATAGATTATTGTGTTTGTGTGCGCACACCTAGATTGACACGTTAGTTATGCACAGGTTTTGGTATAAAAAGATGCATATCTCGAGCACGCGGAAACTCGTATCTTTGGCATTTTATTGTCAGGCGTGCACATTCCGTTGAATATGTCCAGCTGGCGTATGGGTTGTCATAAGTACATATGTATGTGTGTCTGTATGTAATGACGTTGCACAGTTGGGAGGTAAAATGCTTTAAAATAAGTTAAATTGATACGTAAACTTTTTTATTATTAAAAATGTATATGGGGAATTCCATGTCAAGTCATCTAAGTTGGTTGAAATCACGATATTTTGGCTGTAAAAAAATTTCAATAAAAAGATAGCATAAAAAAGTTTAAAATTGAATATTTTATTCAGCTTTTTTAATTGAAAAAATTCGCTTTGAATAAATTAAATTTTGCAAATTTTTGGAACAATTTTTCAGACCAATAATATTTAAAAAAAAAAACGTCATTATCTTTTTTCTTTTGAAAATAAAAACACTATCGCTTTCTCTAAAAACTGTCGCGACTTATTTTTAAAAAAAATATTTTTAACATTTTGGGAATAATTTTTCAGACAGTAACTTAAAAAAAAAATATAGAAAAAGCCATCATTTTTTTACTTTTTGAAACTAAATAAAGCGTAGCTTTATCTCAAACCCTTTACCTCTCGCAATGCACAAATTTATTTAAAAAGAAAGGTTAAAAAGTTTTTATTTGATTTCAATATTTGTTTTTCAAAATTAACCGTTTTTGAATTTCGAAAAAAAAATGTTGTACGGTTGATTTATATTGAAAATATTTCCGACATCCGAGCATCGTTTCTTTTCAGATAATTTGAAATCGATTTTCAAAGTTAGAAATTTTTAAAAATTTAAAAAAAAAAAGCAACTTCGCATTTCGATCTTAGTAAATATAAAAAATAATGTTTAATTTTTATTTTTTTTTTTTTTCAAAATACTGGCTTCGGGAATTTCGAAAAAAATCGAATTTTGGATTTTTAAAAAATCCTGTAAAAATAAACAATAATAAAAATGTAAGTTGCGTTAAAATTTTATTTTTTAAAAATACTGGTTTTTGAATTTCGAAACAAAATTTCAGATAGTTTGAAGCCGATTTTCAAAATTTGATATTTTTAAAAATTTCGAAAATAAACAAAACTTCGCAGTTCACGACATTCGCATTTCGCGATCTAACAAAATATAAAAAAATCTTAGTTTACTTTTTCCATAAATACTAACTTTTTCAATTTCGAAAAAAATTCGAGTTTCGAAATTGTTTAAAAATTCTGTAAAAATAATACTGGTTTTTGAATTTCAAAATTTTTTTTGGAAATTTGTCCGGTTTTCCGACTTTGACGTCATTTTTTTGGAACTAATTGGAAATTAATGAGTACATGAGTACTGTATGTAATTAGGCTGGTCGATTTCCAAATCGCCCAAGTGACAAGGAAAATCGTATTTGAGGGATCAAAGTAAGATAAGAATTCTGATGTCCCGACTTTGTACCTTTGACTTTTAGCGCCAAGTTCGAAAAATACCAAGTTGACCCATTTAGAGTGCCCCAATCGGGTCCAAATGTATGACCGACCCCCACTAACTTTGAAGGACCAACAAACTCGTGTCAGTGGCACATCCCCAGAAACCCTTTCTTTCCCAGTTTATATGTAAAGCCCAGAGATAATTCGATTCGAAAAGGAATAACCCATTTTTATACATTGCATATCCTCAACTCCACAGCTAAAAATAAATTTCATGCAACTGGCTGTAAAAGTCTTGGCTGGTGCTGCCAATGTCATTAGCTGTTGGCCGTTAGTGCACCTTGTTGTTGTAAACTTTTGACGCTTACACACAATCAAGCAGCCAATTGAGCGGCATTTTGTTGCCTTAATGTTCATTCAGTGTAAAATGTCAAAAGAATGAAATAAGTTTGAAACTCAAATTGCGATATGCGTGCCAATAATATGTGGATAGTGTGGTGCTTGTGTCTGTGCGCCGTGCCCAGCAGGCTTTACTGAAGCACCTGCAAGACAAAAAGCGCTGCAATACCATTTAGACGGGTTGCTAGGTGAGTCGGCATCAAGTGCAACACAGAACGAGTAGAAGATTTGGAAGGTAGCGAGGTCTAAGTGAGTAAATGACTGAGAAGGAAAGGAAAATAAGAAAGGTGGGGATTACTGTCTTGAGAGCGGAGCTTGTTTGAGGAATGTGAAGAGTTTGAGTCTGAAACTCGGTTCGAGGGACTGCGAAGGAAAGGGAAATAAGAAAGGTGAAGTTTATTGTCTTGAGAGCGGAGCTTGTTTAAGGAATGTCAGTGGTTTGAGTCTGACACTCGGTTTGAGAAGATAATCTGGGATTTTCATTGCACTCAGATAGATCGTCCTCGAATGGACCTCAGTCAAACTCGTCTTTATATATATATATAAAAGTGTACGATTTGGCTCCAAAAACTTCAGAACCGGTAAAATTCGGTTATTCTTTGCATAAATCCTCTCAACATAGAATATATTTTCCCGCTAGATGGCGCTGGAGTCGTTATATTCTCAAAATCCGCATTTATGGCAAAAAATTAACCTGATAGGTGGCGCTAAAGTCGTTTATCGCTCGTTTTTTTTTTTAATTTCGCAGACTAAGTCGCCGGAATCTACTACTCTACCCCTTAGATGGAGAGTACTGTAATAGGCTAAACGTGTCATTCCCAAATTATTTACTACCTGTACAACCAAGCACTACTTGGAGACTCCAGGCTGGAGTGGATAATCAATTCCACAACCCCTTTACAAGAAGATCTCTAAAGCTCTTTTTTCAATAAAAACTTCATTTAAGAGGGTATTTGGGCCCACATTCTCTTCAAAGCCCAAATAAAGTTCTTCATACCCCATAAGATGATAGCTACCTCCTTGTTGAGACTAAGCCACTGTTACTAAAACCTCCAAAGCTGGGTGTTCATTTTTAATGCAACAAAACCCAAGCCGTTGTCACCTGCCGGTAAGCAACTACAAACAAAAAAAAATTATTTCAAAAACTATTGCATTGATTTGCAACCTGTTAGGCACAAGTGTGCAACATGTGCTACAACAACAACAAACAAAAACTTCTATTGTCGCTTTTTTATGCAAATTTTTGTTTAAGTATTTTGCCTTTTTTGCAATTCCACATTTTGTTGCTTACTTTGCCTCGTAAACCCGCACAACAAAGTTGGTCACGGAACAAGCTGCTGTTGCTGCTGGTGCATTTGGTAGGTAAGAGCAATAAGCAAAAATTTCCGGCGTGACCACATATCAATTTCATGTCACATTGACAGTTTAGCAACGAGCGGCTCATACATACAACCAAGAGAGGCAAAGTAAGAGGCATGTGGATGTACGCATTAAGAAATATGCAAACAAATGCCATGTTGCACAAACATATGTTATGGCCATGCTATGGCCAAGCCTGCTGTGGCAACAACGAACAAATGAAACTTAAGCAATTTTTTTTTGTTGCTTTTTTTTCTTTTGACTTTATTTTACTTTTCATTATCTTTAGCTTCGCATTTGCTTATCTTGACATATTGACGTTGCGCAAAATTGTTATGCAAAGATTGTTTTTGTTGTCATTTTTTGTTTGCAACTTGTCATGCAAATTTTTTTTTCTTTTTTTTTTTTGACGGCAATAAATTAAAAAATCAATTTGCAACTTTTGACACGCAAATTTCTGTTGTGCATTGAGTTGGTAATAAAATGTGAAATTTCAGTCTAAAAAAATATGTTCGAAAATATTTCTTTAATTAAATAAAAATTCAATTTCACTTACCACCAAATATTTCACGTTTGAAGCATTTGTGCGAAGCTGTAACGAAAAAAAAAAATTTGTTCATTAAAGTTGAATGGAAAGATATCTCAAGTGAAAGAAATTTTATTTTACTTTATTAAAATTAAATTAATATAAAACAAAAAAAAAAAAATAATTAATAAAACACAAAAAAAATAATGAAAATTCAATAAAATCTTATTAAAAAAAAAAAATTCAAATAAAAGAAAATAAAATAAAACAAAACAAACAGACTAAAATAGAATAAAATGAAACAAAAAAAAAAAAATATAAAAAAAAATTATATTAAATAAAAAAATATGGAATAAGTAAAAAATATAATAAAATAAAATAATGAAATAAAATTAAAAAAATTATAAAAACTTAAAAAAAATAAAAGAAAATGAAGAAACTTATTAAAATAAAATAAAATTAAACAAAACCAAAATAAAAAAAATGAAAAAATAAAAATAAAAAAATGGAAAAAAAAAATAAAACAAAAAAATAAATAAAACATTAAAAATAAAATAAATTAAAAAATAAAATAAAAAACAATAAAATAAAAAAAAAATAAAATGAAAAAAAAAACAAATAAAATAAACTAAAAAAAAAATAAACTAAAAAAAAAATAATTATTAATTAAAAAAAAAAAATAATAATGGAAAAATGGAGATGCCCAGATAACCTAACGTAAGAATGACAACACGAAGTGGACGTAGATACTAGTAGCTACTGGCTCTGAAAACTCTACGTAAAAGCACTGTAATATAGAACTAGGTATGTATGAATTTATGATTAAACCTAAGTTGTTTCAATGGAATATCAGTCAGATAATTTTAAATTTTCATTCAATTTTCAATCAAGAAAACTAACAGAAATTTTAGAGCGTCCCAAAATTGTTTCGAAAAAAATTCGGTTCAACGGTGCATTTTAGTTTAAATAACATGTCAGCAAAGTTTTATTGTTCTAGGATTACGATAACCTTTGCCGATTTCTAGTTAAAGCTTTAGCTAGAGCTTATACTAAGATGGCAAAAACTGCATTAAAGCTCAACATAATTTAAATATTTTTTCAATGAATAAAGTACTGTTTAACAAATGTTCATCTTTGAATTTTTATAAGGACAACAGGATTCTTTACAAGGATATTGAAAAAAACGTATTCATGAGAAAAGGATATTAGAATTCGGATAGTATTTTAGTAGGTTGCGTTACAATATGTTTTCAAACAAAAATAATTGTGTACCTATATCCTGAAACTTTTGCAATTATAGTGCACTTTTTATAGATCATACACGGCGTATGAGTAACATTTATTTATTCGAGTAAGAAAAGTTAAGCTAAGTTTTATTCAAGTTTTAGTTGATATCTCCGCAACTGATTGATATATCTAAATAAAAATTATATTCGAATCATTCTTTAAATTAGCAAGTCGGCACGGGTTACCTTGATTTTTGGGACAGTCTAATATATATCAAAGTTTGATATATCTTGGCAGCTCTGTGAGAGTTGTCATTGCAATAGCTTTGCAAAAATGATCTCACCGCGAGACGCAGGTGAAAGATGACTTTACTTATGTTTGCAAAAATGTATTATACTAAAAAATTAAAAAAAATGATTGAAGGCGTTCTATGACCAATATCGTTAAAGTCGTAACTGCAGCAATTACTTAACTAGAAATTATATACAACTTATGTTGCCTCATACCGCTATACTTCCTAATGTCGCACCCTGTGATCACATTGCAGTAAACGTGACTTCATTGCTCCAATTAAAGTTCACAGACGAACTTTCGCTGATGCGGCACACGCGCAAGCGATCAATACCAATATCCAATATCGGGGAAGTGCAATGCAAGCATATTGATCAACACGCGCAACTCAACGATTATGAAATACCGGCAAGTGGTGGGAACTGCAACATCTGCAAATTAGCTTAGCTTAAGAAGTTAGTTAGTAAGAAGATTGAATTGTAAAAGTTAGTTTGAATTGGAACCGCAATCGAGGCGGAATTAAATAGCGCTCAATTTTAAATCTTGTGTTTTTAATTGTATCGGTGAACAGTTAGTTCACCGCATCTTTAATTTTTTTGATTGCCCTCTGCTCGCAGGGCATAACTTACATATAGCTTAAGTCGTAAATTTTTAATATAAAAAATCTATAATAATGCCATTTTAGTTTATGGCTACGGCCTACTGAGGAGGGGAAGCGAAAAGTTGTATATAATTAAGACAGGTTTGTGTGAAAAAGAGTCAAAACATTTAACTGTCAGTTGCAATGATTAGGAGCTTTGTAAATCTCATACAAAAAAAATTAAGTAAAATGTATTAAAATTTAATTACAATTTGCATATTCTAAACAACTTTTCAAATGCAACCGAAGTAAGGATTTTAGACATGTTTAATGAATTTAAATTTAAGAAAGCAAATGACTTCAAAACAATATAAATTTAGAGAATTAGCCATGCATTAAAATTTACAATTAAATTATTCAAGCGAAATTTGTGTGAAATGTTAAAAGATAAATAAATGCAATTTCAAAGGCACTTCAATTAAATGTGTACAACAACAAAACACAGTTAAAGGGTTAAAGAGTGTGTGGTTGTGCGTAAATGAGCGGCATTTGCGTAAACTTTTGATGTAACCAAAACGCACAGATGCTGGATATGTATGTAAGTTCGCTTATGGTTTCATTAGTAAACCTTTTGAAGCTTTTTTAATACGAAAATGCATTTTCACCTGTTTCTAAATACCGTTAGTTCATTTGTTTATTTATTTTGTTTGCTTATTTGACCATTGGCGTAAATAAACAATTGCGTTTAAATAATGCGGTATTGACATTATGATTACACCTACATAGACATACTTACTTTACCCAGCAAGCATTTTTGAGTCGAAAATTACCACATACAATTTGCTAGAATAATCCCCAGAAAGTAGCGATGTGGTCCCAAAAAGCTTCGACAAAACTTCCGAAATGGTCTCGAAAAAATCTCTAAGTGATTTCATTAAAGTTCTGAATCGATCCAAAAATGTCCCGAAAACAATCTCAAAATGGTCCAGTGAAAGCGAAGATGGGATCCAAAAATTTATTTAGAGATGGATCCAAAAAATTCCCAAAACAATCGCGAAATCCCCCAGATAGAAAAGAAATTACAAAAAAAAAATCCCAAAAAACTAAGTGAAAGTCCCAATGTGATAAAAAAAACGTTCAAAAATAATATCGAAATAGTCCCGAAATGGTCCAAAAAAAGTTCCGAAACGATCTCTAAAAATTCTCGAAGTGGTTTCGAGAGAACACTGAGTTGATCGAAAAACGTCCGGAAACAATTTCAAAACAGACCAGAGAAACCCACGATGTGATCCCAAAAAGTCCCGAAATGACCCAGATACGGTCCAAACAAAGCTACGAAAATAATTCACTTCGTGAAAGTTCCAATGTGATCCAAAAAAACTTCAAACCTAATATCGAAATAGTACCGGAATTGCATAGATGTGATAAAAAAAAGTTCCAAAATGGGCACAAAGAAATTCTAAAGTAGTTCCGGGAAAGTCCAGATCCTTTAAAAATATATGGTCGCAAAAGCATCCCGGAAATGATCCCGAAAAATTTCAAAAATACAAGAGCAGGTTCATATTTTGCTTGCTCCTTCCAACAAGTGTATATATCCATACCCTGAGGGTTGTTATTCTTGTTGTTGTAGCAGTACTCCGCCCTGCTTATTCAGAAGATCCACTTATAAAAAGTTACATGGCGCTCCAGACAGGACCAGATGTTGTCAGTTCTTTGCCGGATATGAATCCGGTACGTTCCGGTGAATAGAAACTTGTGGTATTAGCTCGACTGTCTTTGGAAAAATTCCGTTGGATCTCACGACAGGCATACATATCTATCTCGGGCATATTCTAAACCCATAACTCTGATAGTATACATCCTGAGTGACAGCCCTTTACAGACTGATATTATTTAGGGGTTGTTCCATAGGTTAGACCCATTCATAGCGGTAATGTGACACATCTGAATTTACTACTCTTTATATTTAGTTCTCCTTATATGATTCTCATAGTTAGTATTGACTGTTCTAGAAAGGATTATGATGTTCTTAAACTAAAAGCTTCTTCCGAATGTATCGCACTTCACTGTCGGACTCTCTAAATGCATGGATGGAGGACTTCATATTTCTATAAGAAAATAGTCCCAATTTTTTACCATCGGAGCGTTTTCCAACCATTTACAAAAGTCGACGCTGAACATTTGTGGGAACTACCTATTTTGTATGCTTTCTTTGCCCTGTCATTATCTCGGAATAGTATCATAGTAGGTACTCTCACTGTTAAAGTGAGCTTGTTTAGTTGTCTATAAGTGTTCTCATACTTCAGGTGCATGCATCAATCATCGCCCCTAAAACGTTTGCACATTGATCATCTTCAGACAATACCCTTCAAAAAATGCAAATACTCTAAACAATACTCTGTAGAGCATTCCAATACCGAAGTAATCCAATAATAGTCCAATTTCATACAAAAAAGTTGTCCAATTAACATAGCGATATCCGAGGGTTGGACCACCTACATATATGCAAAGAGTACTCCTTAGAGTAGTCCAAAGCAAAGCGAGAGTTGGGGTAGGTGTTCCTCTTTCGCTTTGCTTTCCAGGGAGTTCGGGATGGAGTATTCCGAGTTGGATTAGTGGTCCAATTCTCAGACATCGCCATGTAAGCAGTTTATGTAAGTACGCACCCAACTAATCTCTGCTCCCAATTTGTCTGCAATCATTCTAGACTATTCGCAAATATTTGTTCACCTAATCAAAAACTACTCACTTCCGGACATTTACTCAACCCATATCGAACTAAGTCCGCAACATTTCACAACTGCGCCACTTTCATCATCCAACTTTTCGCACCTCCTCCCACAAGACCAAAAATCTAATTTCACAAGAATAAAAACAAAAACAAATATATTTACTATTTAATTGTAAATACCAGCGCGAAAAAAGCAACAAATTAATTTTAAAATGAGGCCAAGCATTGGGTGACGGTGTGAGCCGCGAGGAGCGGGACTCCATTTGTGCATTATCATTACTAATATTACTTAATTATTCAAATTTGATTTGAAATTGGCTCATCAGGGATGCACTTAAATCTTAATGAATAAGCTCAGTATACAACAACAACATCGACGATGAGCACAACAACAATATCTATATGAACACTAAAACGCCAATGAGTCTACGGTCAACAGTGATTTGGTGCTTAGAAACAACAAAAACAAAAACATAAAAATCAAATAAATGAACAAAGGCAAGTTGTCCGGGTTTGGATGAGTTGAAATGATGTTTTTGATGAGGCGGACAAACGAACGAACGGTTGATAATGTGGAATGTGCGAACATTAAAAGGGTCGGCTTAAATATTTACAGAGAAAATAGGAAGCGGGCAAAGGGAGAAAGCTAAACGAATATTTGCTCAACCGATTTGACAGCGAACCCGCCAAAGCTAACAAGACCCCAATAAAAGTATAGACCATACATATTAATGTTGTTGTTTTTGTTAGATAATTAGTTGGCTTTTAAGTACACATTAAATAAATACCTATATCAAATCAAAACAACAACAATTTTATTACAAAAATTATCTAATACGTCAATATGCGATAAAAATGAGGTCTAGGGAGGGAAGCACCCAAAAAAGTGTACGACGCTTAGGTACTGCCCCAAAAGCGTGAAATGTCATTTTAGTCGAGCGAAAGATAGCCGTCATCGACTGTCAATAGAACTGATTAGAGACGCGCTCTTATTTTTTGTTTAGACAGACAGACACACAGACGGGTAGACAACAAAATGAATATTTGCTTAACCCACTTTAGATGGCTGTAGTGTTATTTTGGGGATTAATCGATGAACGAGTACTGCAGATGTTATGCTTTTGGATGCGAAAGCAGAGTTAGAACGAGACATACAAACGTATGAATTGGCAGTTTTCTTCGATGGAGCTATAAATATTTATGTAGCTAAAACTCTGATGATTCGTGATGTTTTTATCTAGAAGTTTTGTCGGTACATTTTGACGGCGGAGATAAAAGAGATATTGGAAATCTACAAATCTGTACATAAAGTATACATTAGAGTGGTTCAAAATTTTTTTTTTGGAAAATCTAAAACGCTACCCCGAAATATGGTTCCTTGTGACAAAAAAAGAGGCTGCTATTTTTTTTTTTTTTAAGGTGCTTTAGAGGTCGCGCTACTCGTTTTTATAAAAAAAATAAGATGCTTGCAAATTTAGTTTAATTTTAACATGTTTAAGTGCAGTAAAAATTTGCGTTTTTGTGTGTTGTTATTCTGTTTTCATTGACGAATATTCCTACAATTCAATAGCCTTCTTGGATGAGTAGAAAGGGTTTAACTCCTGAAAGTATGTTTCGAAATTGAAAACGGTGCAACTAAAACGCCTACACTGACCCAATTTCGCATTGGTTTTTGGGATATATTTCGCAGCTAGAAGGTTTATGACATCGCTGATTATGAATCCGATATCGGTTTTTTTTTAAATTCAAAATGGTGGATCCAATATGGCGGTGATTTTTTTGAAAACTAATTCGACTGTGTGAAAGTCGTCACTGATGGATTTATGACATCGATTTATATGAACTAGTATCGCTTCTGATCGAAAATTCGACCAATAAAAACTTTAGAGGGTCGAGGGGTCACTAGCCCCGTACCCCCATCCTTAAATTTCGGGGAAACCCCTGAAAATATACGAAACGAGTCTCTGCCATGAATCCTTTTAGAGATATTCAGCAAGAAAAGCTAAGTTTATATGGGAGATACCCCATTTGATAGGCCCGGAGTCTCAGCACTATACCTCTACATCGCAGTTTATTTCATACTCATATCGTACAAACACCTGTCAGGGTCACATGTGGTTCAAATTTAGGTCGATATCTCAAAAGCGGTTTCACATATGAAACTAAGAATAACTCCGTGTTAAAACCTTCATCAACACCTTCATTTGGTGCCGATATTGTCCAAACACTCTCTAGAGTCACATGTGTTCCATATTTCGTTCGAGCTTTCAGAAACGGTTTCGTACCACTCAATTTCAAAACACTCATCATCACCTTTCTTTTGATAACCATATCGCAGAAATACCTTCTAGGGTCTCAGTTGGGCTACACTGGGTTTCAATACACTAATCACCTAGGGATATGAATAATATAAATACAACAACCCCTTTTATCCATGGTAAAACCTAAGTTCAAACTTTAAAGCCTCAGGCTCTAATTTAAGTATACATCAAGCATCGGCGCCCCATAGATCTTAAGATCAATCAAACAAGTTGGATTCATCACACAGACACGTTGTGCTCTTTGTTTACCAAATGATTTAGTCGTCGCTGGGCAAGGGGCGAAACCACATCGCGTGGGGGTGTGGCTTGCTTGGTCAGGAATGTTAAAAATATAGTTCGGACGATCACAGCGCGTGTATAAGCGTTCTCACTTATACACCTGCATTTACAAATCTGCCGACCCATGATATACATTTCTGTCGAGCATTAATGACATTCACTGTCCTCACTTACTATAGGTGGTGTTTACACATCTTTCTTTCAACAAAGTATTAAAAAAGCTAATTTAATGAACACATTGACCTCGCACACTAACAACAATCATAAATCACTAAATTATGCTATTAAATGAATTAAGAACTTTATTATATGTTTAACTAAAATTCAATTTACTTAATAAGCAGGTTAAAAGGTTCACAATTCATTACTAAAGTCGCCCTAATGACAGTTCAGACAAAGTCCAAAAGATTCAATATTACGTAGGGAGTTGTAAAGTAAATAAAATTATGAATACGTTAATGAAGGCATTAGTTTGTTGATGCGGGGACTAACAAAGGTACGCTAGATTGCTGAATATACCCATAAATTGTAATGGACATCTAGTAAGTCGAAAGTCTTTGACTCATGCACTCACCGCAGTGCTGCTTTAATCCAATTTATGACATTTTCGTCAGCTAAGTAAACTTGTTTCGGTCCCCCTCGTATTGAGAAACGCTAGCTTAATATTTAAGTAAGCAATGGACGCTGTGAATGCTAGAAATTAATTTTGGCCACATAAACACGCAGTATTAATTAACACTACAACGATAATTGTTTGCATGCCTGACACAAAAAACAAATGGCTTACCTACCTAGAAACATACATAGGCCCGCATTCACACTCAGCAATGGAGCGCGAAAAAAAGCTCAGATAAAAATAGAAAAAATAGGCGCTTTAGGAAATTCTGTCAGCGAATGTGTGAAAAAAATCCAAAAATCATTTTTCTTTTGCTGTTGCTACTGCTGAGACTTCACATGCTAAGCTGGGCTATGAATAAGGTTGATTTTGTGAGGGGATTATTACTAAGCTGGTATAATAACACTGATGACAGGAATAATAGAAAAAAAATATTTTCAGTTGAACTAAAAGTTGTATACCAGGTATAGATATGTATGGTCATGTGAATGCTTTTTATTCCTTTTTATGGGTGAGAAATATTAGCACTTCAAGCTTCGTTGAAGCACCTCACTCAATGGCTCACCAAATATTTGCCTCACGAAAATTTTGCGTGTCGAGAAGAGACAGCAGAGAGCAATTGTATTGGTGGCAGCTTTAAAGGTGTGGACGTGTGAATTAGTAACGTTAGCATGGACAGGTGATATTTTCGGTGGGCGGTGTTTCGTTCATTACTCGCTAATTGTTTTGCTTGAAACTACATATTAGCTAAAAAAACAACAAACCCAACCAAACCCACCCATGGACGTCGAGAACATTTGGAAAGCAAAGGTGCGAATTTGAGAAGCAAAAATTAATTAGTTTCGCTATTCATAAGAATAAGTATTGTATTTACAAAAGTATGAAATAAGCTATAATTACAAATAGTGAGTTCTCAAGTTTGCCGGGCAAAATAAATAATTTTGCAAGTCTGATGTGTAAACATATGTATGTATTTACACATGGTATGGGAGACTCTTGAGCAAGCATCGGCGCCCCATAGATCTTAAGATCAGTCAAACAAGTTGGACTCATCACACAGACACGTTTCGCTCATTCTTTACCAAATGATTTAGTCGTCGCTGAGCAAGGGCCGAAACCACATCGCGTGGGGGTGTCGCTTGTTTGGTCAGCGAATGTTAAATATATAGTTCGGACGATCACAGCGCGTGTATAAGCGCTCTCACTTGTACACCTGCATTTACCAATTTGCCGACCCGTGCTCTTGAGAGTTCCGCGTAACGCTAAACCGTAATTGTAACTGTGACTTCAACCGTAAAAAGACTTCAGTCATCGATTTTTCTGATTTTTGTCAATTGAAACAACCCATAATGGCATTCACCTACACACAGAATAATTTTTGTCAACATGAACCATGTTAAACTAACAAGAAAGATCCTGTTAAATTTGCATAAGATAATGAGGCGGATAGTGTTGTTTTAACAGGAATTCATGTTAGTTTAACAGGAGTTCATGTTAATTTAACAGAAAGTCATGTTAATTTAACACGAAGTCAAGTTTTTCAACATGAGCTTCATGTTGATTTAACAGGAAGTCATGTTAATTTAACACGAAGTGAAGTTAATCAACATGAACTTCATGTTAAAATAACATGATCGATAGTGTTGAAAAATAATAACCTGAAAAAGTGTTGATTTTACATGAAAATTTTTCTGTGTGTACTTTTTGATTAACGTTACGGTTATGGTTTCGGTTAAGGTTGAGGTTATGGAGAAAGTAGTGGTTAATGAAAATGTTTACAGCTATAGTTACGAAAGTGGTTATGTTTATGCTTAAGGTTATGGGTTAGGTAATGGCTATGGCCTTGGCTATGGCTACGACCATTGTTATAATTATGATAATATTGAGGATTATAAATATGATTAGTGTTAAGCCTATGGCAAATATTTTAATACCTATGGTTCTGGTTATGTTTAAGATTACGTCAAATGAAATCGTTACACTTAAATTATATTAATGAAGATTTTTATGATTGTGGCTATATGGAGTGGTTATGGTTACGGGTATGGTTATGGTTGTGGTTATGGTTATATTTAAGCTTACGTCAATGGAAATTGTTACACTTTAAGTCATGCTTATGGAAATGGTTATGGTTATGGATATGGTTATGGTCACATTTATTCTTTCTGTTGCATTTATAACCTCTGTCACACATTTTTTCTTAGCCTGCTGCTTAAATTTCTTTCAGCTAACTCACAATTTATTTACCCTTCATGCGAAACCTTATGCAATTATGTTTGTATATTCATATATTTATTTACCCCGTCAGTTGGCACTTTAGTGTTGTAATAAAACATGTTTTGAGTGCTTTTCTTTCACCTCATAAAACAAACGGTAAATGAAGAAGAAATAAGGAAAAACTTTGCTTACACTTTAGGGTGCATCAGTCGTAGTTGGCATTCATATGTACATGCCCGGAAAGAGAAGAAAGCGCCCGACGTTGTATGGAAGTAAATATTTGTGCATAGAAAACAAAACTTACAATTGCTTAAGCATTCAAGTTAAATAAATTTGCTTATGAGTTAAGGTTCAGAAATGTAAGCATATATGCTTTAGTAAGTGCGTATTTCCGTACATACTTGTGAGTGAAGGCGGTGTTGTTATTTGGAAGCTTTAAAGCTTTAAGGCGCAAAGTGTTTTGAAAGAAATATTCTAATTGCATTGTAGCGAAATTTTTGCCTTTGTAAGATAGCCATAAAACGTACTCGAGCTAATTCAATTACGTAACGTTCCGTCAAACTGCTTCGAGCTTGTATATGTAACCAAAATCAGTATAATCTTTAGTTCAAATCTATATCGATTTTTTTTTTTTTTTTAACTTTAAATCTTTGCTAATCCCACCAAGTTGGTAATTCGATTAGACAAGTCCAATAAGCTTAACATCTTAAGGTTCGTTAGTTTTAAGAATACGTGATAGTACCTACCTATTGGTAAATTAGTGTAGGCGAGAAGCAGCGCATAGGCCTATGACAAACAATTTTAGGCAGTCAAGTAAATTTAACAAAAACTTGAGGACATGTGCCTGTAATTTTCAGAATGATAGTTTGTTATATGTAATTTGTAAATAAAACTTGTACCCTATTTTATTTTATTTTATTTTTTTTTATTTTATTTTATTTTATTTTATTTTATTTTATTTTATTTTTTTTATTTTAATTTATTTTTTTTATCTTTCTTCATTAAATTTTTTTTTTAACTTCTTTTATGCTATCTTCTTTTTTACTTTCCTCTATTTTATATGTACTGTTTTATTTTTTTTAATTTTTATGTTTTTTTATTTTTTTTTATCTTTTACTTTGTATTTTTTATTCTTACTTCATTTTGTTTGGTTTTTTGTTTTTTTTTTTTGTACCTTTTTTATGTTATCTTTTCTCTTTTTTATTTTCCTTTATTTTATTTTATATAGTTTTTTTTTTGTTTTATGTGGTTTTAAAATTTTTTATTTTATTTTATTATCTCTGTTTTATTTTATTTTATTATTTTTATATTTTGATATAATTTTGTTTTATTTTTAATTTACATTTCTTTTTATTTTATTTAATTTAATTTTTTTTATTTATTTTATTTTATTTTAATTCTATTTTTTATCTTTTATTAATTTTGTTTAATCTCTTTTCATTTTGTTTTTTTTTTTTTCCTTTTTTATGTTATCTTTTCCCTTTTTTATTTCCCTTTATTTTTTATTTTTATACCCAGCTGTACTTGTACACAGGGTATTATAACTTTGTTAGGATAACGGTTGGTTGTACAGGTATAAAGGAATCGAGATAGATATAGACTTCCATATATCAATATGATCAGGATCGAAAAAAAATTTGATTGAGCCATGTCCGTCCGTCTGTCCGTCCGTCCGTCCGTCTGTCCGTTAACACGATAACTTGAGCAAATAATGAGATATCTTCACCAAATTTGGCATGCGTACTTATTTTGGTTCAAAATAGATTGCTATTAAAAATGGGTAAAATCGGACCATAACCACGCCCCTTTTTCGATATCGAAAATTTCGAAAAACGTATAAAATGGGTTAATTCAATATTAGAAGCAGCTACAATGATAAAATTTGCAATATGTATTGATTTAGATGTTCTAAGGCCGATTTTATAACAATTTTTGAAAAGGGGGCGTGGTACCGCCCACGTATATTTGAAGAAATTTTAAAATGTTGACTCTTAATAACTTCAGAACAGTTTATGCTAGTATAACGAAATTTCGTAGAGGCCATACTATTGTTGTGGTAAATTCAGCTATAGAAAATAAACGAAATCGCTTCGCGACCACGCCTACTTTTTCATAAAAGTTATATTGAAAGGAGGTGGAAATATTGAAAGGTCCATATCTAATTAACTGATTTCGCTATAATAATATAATTTGGTACATACATCAACTTTCATATTCTTTACATAATTTTTTCAAAATTTTGGAAAGTGGGCGTGGCACCGCCCACTTATGAGTCAAGCAATTTTTAAATTCGACTGCTAACAACTTCAGAACGGTGTAAGATAGACTTACGAAACTAGGTATACAAAACAAAGAATAACAGCATTTTATGTGCACAGCTGGGTATGTAATGTTCGGTTTCACCCGAACTTAGACTTCCTTACTTGTTTATTATTTTTTTTTTGTTCTATTTCTTTTTTCTATTTTTATTTTTTTTTTATTTTTATTTTTTTTATTTTTATTTTTTTATATTATTTTATTATATTTTTTAATTTAAATTTCATTACTTCATTTGATTTTTTTTTATTTTATTTTTTATTTATTTATTTTTTTATATATTTTTCTATTTTTTTGTTTGTTTGTTTAATTTGTATTCTGTATTCTGTTTTCTTTTATTTTTATTTTTATTTTTATTTAATTTTTTTAAGTGGTTTTATTTTTATTTTTTTATTACTTTTTCTTTATTTTATTCTATTTATTTTTGCTTATTTTATTTATTTTTATTTAATTTTATTTTTAATTTTTTACTTTAATTTATTAATTTTTTTAATTTAATTATTTTATTTCATTTTAGTTTTTTTAAGCTTTTTTTTTATTTTATTTGTTTTCTTTGATTTTATTTAGTTTAACTATTTATTTTTTTTCTTATTTTAATTTCACAATTATTTTTTTTTGTTTTTTTTTTTTTTGTTTTGTCTCTTCTTTCTACACGTGAGCACTCAAATCTCAACAACTTTCTTCACAATATGTAAACAACTTTTTATTTAAATTTAGTTCAATTAATTCAAAGATTATTTACTGATAAAAGGTAATTATACAAACTCAAATACACATAACAATATTTGGGTTCAAATTTCTATAAGCATAAAAATATACACTTCAAATATATTTTTGAACTCATTAAATTAATGTAATCTTATCGGCAATGCGTGAAAGCTTTCACAAAAAAAGCTGTCACATAACTGCAGTCTAACTGTGAATTAGTGAAATTAAGAGTGGCAATAAATTCGTGAGCTTATCTTAACCAATTTAAAAGTGAATATTTTTGTTTTTTAATTGCTACTTAAAGCAGAAAAAATGTTAATCTTCACAATAAAAAAAAGAGTATTTCACTTGTTCTACAGCTACTCAATGTCACTTTGGATTTAATTTAAAGCACACACAAATAAATATGTCAAATTAATAGGAATTTATTTGTTTGATTAGATGAAGCTTTATGGTGTACGAAATGATATAGATAAAAGAAATTTGAAAATAGTTCTTTAACTGAGATGACAGATTGAAGAGGCTATTATAGTGTGTGAAGAGGAATATATTTATTTTTATTTATTGAATAAAATTTATTAATTTTATTTATTTATACACAAATTTGAAGTAGAACTAATGTTAACGTAGCCTAATTTTATTAACTGCCTATCGACGTTTGAGTGGAGGCACTATTTTAAAACTTGGTACAATAATGCCCTTTCTTAGAATGATTGAAAATTCAAAAAGTTTTCAAATAAAATACAGCGTTATTTGGGAAAATTTCTGAGATAGAGCGTTTTGGAAACAATAATTTAAACCAGGGCGTTCTTCCACTGAGCCATCGTTACACACTTGGACAAATTGTCAAAATTTTTATTAAAATGGAGCTTTTTAAAGCTCACGAATAAAAATTAAATAATTTCAGAGCTTTCACATGAGCTTTTGAGAGTTCACATAAGCTTTCAAGCTTTCACTTAAGCTAAGCATTCTGCAGGAACTGTGACACAAAGCTGAAAACACCACTGAGCTTTATTTTAACACAGCTTTTTGAAAATTATGAATAGAGCTTTTTTTCTTTATCAAGAAAATCCCACAAATCACCTAAATCATTTGAAAACACGCTCCCAATTAGTCTAACTGTAATTAATGTCACTCAATAATTCAATTTACACATTCCTGCCATTAACCCTTTTCTTACTGAATTTATTATATTACTAACAAGCGTTTTAAGCGCATTTTTTATGTGAACCACTTCAGACGCCTAAAGGTATACCCTTTATTTTGTGACAGCTCAAACTCATACTCTTTTCTACTTACTTGTGGTATCCTAAAATCTAACCAGTAATTAAAAATAGTTTTTAGACGAAGGACAAAAATTGAAAGCAGATAATTTTAGATTCCAGTTGAGACCACAAAAGCAAATAGTCAATGCATGAAAAGAGACATTTTCAAGTCGAAAGCAAAGCAAATGGCCCAGTGACATTGTAAGAATTGTTTTTGTTTGTTTATATAGCATACAACTAAGAATGTTATAATTAAATTCTTCTTAAATATTTAAAATACTAACTAGAGCACATTTTGGGGAGGAAAGCGAAAATTGCACAAAATAGCCTAAAAGTAGGCAATGGGAAAACTTACAAATTTAAATGAAAATGGAAATGGACAAATGGACAGTGTTTTCCCTGTTGTAGCGGTGGGTAATGCCGCAAGATTTTGTGCGTTAATACTATGAAACTTGAAATATGGTAAGAGCGCAATGAGCTAAAGTATTCATACAACATTTCTCTATTTACCTACTGCCTACCTTCTGGCAGACGAAAAAGAAAGTGGCTTCCTTTTGTCTTAATTCCTTTCATTGTGTCGTTCTAAGCTCGTCAAATCAACACAATAGCGCAATGCAATGCTGCATTAGACAGCACTACTCTCTGACCAACATCAAATTCATACAAATACATATTCTTGTAAATATTTTAAATAATGAACAATCTTAGTTTCGTAGTAGATATGATATGCTTTGAAATGTGTACCAAGGAAAGTGGGGGGAAACGAAAAGCAACTAACAAATAAATAAATGAACGAGAGAGACCAAACTAATGTTGTGTGTCTTGTATGAGTGTGGCGCCAGGCTGTTGGAAAGTAGCTGGAGGACCAGCACAACTATTGTTAAGGTCATTTGTCCACTGATAACCTATTTTCTGTTTTGTTTTGGGGAATTGAGACATGAAATTGACTTCTGTATTCCTAAAAGACGTCGACATTGGAAAGAGTTTATTGGAATTTTTAAGGAGACAAAATGTTTTTAATTACTTTGAAATATTGAATGCAGTTAAGAACACGATAAATTTATACAATCTCTTAAGTGACAAATATTTTGGATATTAAACAACTTCTGGTTTAATAATAAATTAAACACAAAAAAACTTATTTTTTAATTTCCAGCAAATTTGTGTTCCCACAAGCATTTAATGGGCATTTTAAGTATAAAACTGATAAATTCACTTGCGTTCAAAGCAGTATATGCCATTTTTGTAGCAACATTATATGTTTCAGATGTTTTAAATACAGTTTTCGATATTTTGTAAGTTGAACTCTTGAGGGTAATGGGTTAATAATACTCGAACAAAAATAATCGAAAAGTCAATAAAATTGAATTTTTGATTACGTTGTTAGAAAGACCCCCAGCAATCAATCTACTGATCGATAACATTCTAAAAAATATATAAAATCGAGTATCGATATATCGATTATTCGGTAAAAAGGTAAAATACAAAAATTGCGCTATAAATGGAATTCGAAAAAGATTAATACGAAATAAAACATTAAAATAAAAAACTAATAAAAATCGATATATCGATTATTCGAAGAGAAAGAGAAAAGAAAAAAATATCGATTTATAGAAAATCGAATTACATAAGAAATCGGTAATAATGGACAAAAAAGAATTTAAAAAATTCTGTATATCGATCATTTTGAGTAGAAAACTATAAAATAAAAAAGGTAAAATTTTGACCAATTCTATCGACTTTATCGAAATAAGCAAACAAATCCCGATAAAGTCGATGAAATTTGACACCATTTGACCTAGTGAAAACCAGCCTTAAGAATATAAAAATTTATCGATTATTTAAGAAGAAAAGAAGGGGGAAAAAATATTGTTTGAAAAAAAGATGAAGGCCAAGAATTTCTATAAAAATCGAAAGAAGAAGTAATCAAGTTGATTTGCCGATTATTTAATTAGAAAAAGAAAAGCCCCCAACAATCGACTTTTTATCGGAACAAATATAAAATCGAAGATTATCACTAAAATCAAAAGAAAAATCGGTGAAAACGACTTATCCACAATATTCGAGAAAAAGTTGTTAAAAAGGAGAAATATAAGAAGTAATCGAGACAAAAATTAATGAAAGGGATTTATTAAGAGTATGCAATACACAATAAATGTCGACTAATCGATAACAAACATATAACATAACATATTTCAAAGTTGGCTCATACAGGGTGCTCTGAAGTGGGGCAATATTTACAAAATTCATAGCGAAAGTGAATTATGCTGACATACTGTTTGTTTGTCCAATAGTTGATGACTTTTCATACTTAATTATATTCTTGGTAATTCTCCGAATTGTTTCCTTTACAACTTTCCTTTGTTACGCCTTTCACCTCTTCTGACATTTGATATACAATAGCGACTTAAACAGTTAGTGATGGCGTGACTGAAGGCACAAAACCTTCAGCGCAAGAAAAACAAATCCAAGTAAATTTTGGCATTGTTATAATGAAAGTACATTTGACCTAACTACAACGGAAATGTGATATATTGTTAATAACTGTAATTATTCACATAGGTACATACAAAGTACAAGTGTTATAAGCAAATAATTACATAGTTTGTGGTCAACAATTGCGTGTTTGCGTGTTCTCACATCAATGTCACAGGTTAAAAGTTTATACCAAGAATTACTTGGTATTGTTGGAAATATTTTCTTTTCTAAGTGGTGGAAGCACAAGTGTTACATCAGTCAATCAACGAAGAGGAGAATGACAATAGTTTTTTTTAGTAGTTTATGAGTTTTTGTGGAGTCATTTCGTCTTCAGGCATAAATTTTAATCGAGATCTCTAATGGTAGGCCCAGAACACGCCTTCAGCAAAGATGATTTTTCTTAGAGGGTATTCATATAGGTATGCGGCATTTGCATGAGCTCACACTATCGACTTGACTTGACTTATTACGTGATTTTTTCACGTTTTTCAAGTATTCTACTAAGCACGTTTAAACAAAGAAATATTGGTAGAAAATACCAAAAAGAGCACGAAATATGACAAAAAAAACTCATACAACTAAGTTATTATTGATGCAAATGACGCGAAAGTTAAGCTGAGCTATGCATACGTTCACACTTACTTGACATTCGATTAGAAGTTACAGGCAAAACGCGTTCGAGAAAACAGTACTCAAAAGCAGTACAAATGTATGTGAATAGGGAAATTGTATAACAGAAAGGCATAGACTGGGAATATAAATGAGAGCACCTACTGATGGGAACAACATGGATACATTACATTATAGAAATTTTTACAGGAATAGAATCAGATTCGGAACACGAAAAGAAATATGAAAATTTATAGGAATAGGATGGGAATCATTTGTACGACCAGGAATGGAACGGGAATATGAATAGGAATCAGAAATAAAGGATGAGAATGGGAAAGGGAATGGAAATATTAATAATAATAAGATAGGAATAGGAATAAGAATATTGATAGGAATATAATGGGAATTAAAATAAGAATTCGAACAGGAATAAGAATATTGATGAAAAATAGTAA
Organism: Campiglossa producta; assembly: GCA_964058755.1. Lineage (NCBI taxonomy): Eukaryota > Metazoa > Arthropoda > Insecta > Diptera > Tephritidae > Campiglossa > Campiglossa producta. The sequence continues at coordinate 142,798,563 of CAXKVI010000002.1, forward strand.
TGGAAGTACTGATAGAAATAAAAAAAGTGAAGCGGAAGCACGAATAGGATGAATAATTGATTTAGGAATATTAATCCGCCTAGGAATAGAAAGCGAATAGGGGGATAAATAGAAGGAAGGAGAAAATAGAAAGAAGATTTTATAATAAACTACACAGAGAAAAATGAGACGGTCATATCCACCAAAATATGGGTTGATTCAACCAAAATCACGGTCAATTCTTATCCATTATTCGGTGCTGTTGATTAAAATGCATTGAAACTTAATAGAACATTTTTTTGTTGTTGTTCAAGGTGTTCTCAGTTCGATTCTCGGTGAAGTCAATATATTTTTTTTATATAACTAAAAAAAGTGTTATTTTAACACCAAAAGAAGTCAAAGTAAAAAAAAAAGTTATGATATTTCAGAGTTCTTATATTGATTTCACCGAGAATCGCATACAGGTGTGTTGAACGCTCAACCCAGGGGTCTACCATAATGCCATCGTGTACTTATACTTACAGGCGTCTAGTTACAGGTTTGATCTAAATGACACCACACTTTCTCACTTTGCTTTGTTGGTTTCCCCGAAATTCGAGCTCATATTATTTGAGTGCTGAATGCAGTGTCTACCATGATGATATCGTATATTTATGCTTGCAGGCGTCTAGTTACAGCTTCGTTCTTTGACAGTAATGACAGTATCTTCGCTGTTGGCGTAACTGCAGGAGTTTGTTGTTTGAACAGAAAATTGAGTTGGATCAACAAATACTCTGTCAGTTCTACTAAGTTCTACAGAATAACAGTACGAGATAGTTGATTTCACCAATGTCAATTTTTTTCTGTGTAATTTCTTGAAAAACGGCTCCTCATTGAGAGTAGAAAAAATGTAGTCTTCATTCATCACCGACCCCTTACTCAGCCAGCAATATGGTGTGTTAATCCCAAAGGTTGTGTAATTGGATCAAGTTTTGACTACTTAGTTTGGACTGTCAGTTTTAAATTTTAAACTCGCCCCCTTGCTGTTCAAGCAGCTTAAAATATTCATATTTATAAATATTAAATCACTTACATCAATAAAAAAATTGCGTGCGTAGATTTAAAATAACTTTTATTGAATACAAAAAAAAAAACTTTTAATAACGTCATTGTTCTTTTTTTAATTATTTCGTTTTTTTGAGATTATTATTTTAATTGTATTACTATAAACATTTCCCAGTGCTAGCAATAATTGAGTTATTAAATCAAACCTACTTATGTACATACTCGTATATATTTTCAGCGCTCTATATGAGTGTGCGCCATAAGCTGATATAAGTAATTAATTATTCAATGAAGCAAGTGTTTGTACTTTGCCTACGCTGAGGAGTGCGCGCCCGTGAAATGGTAAGGTCACTAACAAGTGATAGGGCGTTTTATGAAGCTATTGAACTGAATTGAGGGATGGAACTCTCGCAAAAATTTCAAATTTTAGGGCACAGCCATATTTCGTGGTCAAAGGATTTTTTTAGCGAGACAATATCTTTTGTGCAAATCACAGCACAGGTCTGAAAATTGAAATCTGAATTTTAAATATCTCTCTGTAGATAGAACTGTCACACTTCACAGTCACCAGTACCGAGACCATATAAATATGTACCTTGAAACCCGCATATTCGGTATTGACAATGATCTCTCAATATCACATTCCTATAGGTACTTAGATTAATCTACTTTACACCAATAAAGACACGTTTAAATGTGTAATCAAATGTAATAATAACTTTACTATAAATGTTATTATAGTTCTACATACAAAGTGCGTATTCAAGTTATTCAAAAGCGTATTAAAAAATTCTCAACACTCGTGCATTGAATTAATTTCAATTAAAGTACAAAAGTATCTGAATATGTGCGCAAGTGCAAAGATTTGCAGCTATTCACTTGCACTTACCTGTTGAATTGTAAAGTATTTTAAATTGTTGTTAAAAATAAGTTATGGGGAATCAACGCTGCATTTTAAATAGCCAAGTGAGCCCAGCTGCTACAACAATAACAATAAAGGCAACAAAATTCTGCTATAAAGTAAATTTTATATGTCAATGTAGTGGTGATACCTATAATGATGAATGATATTTACTTTACCGGGACAAAAAATATAGGTATATATTTTTTTAAATAAGAGATTGATATTATTTTTCAGTAGGATTTTTTGGAACTGATCTCATTTTGCCTTTACAATTTCCAAAGCAACTTTACAAAGTTTTGTAAAAAATTAAACTCCTCAGAAAAGAAATTGGGTGGTTTCTGATTTCATGTTTTTACTTCGAAAAATTTTCAAAAATTCAAACATCAATACAGAAAACCGGTTGCGAAGTGCGGCAACTAAACCAGCAAACAAGGCTTTAGTAACTATAACTTGTGTCCAGGCCTTTCAACCTACTGAGCCATACAACAACTATCTCATAATTTTTACAAAATCCTTCTTGAAATCACAAAAATTATTAGGGTTCTTCTCTATAAATTTTTTTAGAAAAAAATACAAGAAATTGTTAGACTATTGTCAAAAAGTTTTTTCATGCAATAAAAAAATATGTGTTTTTTTTCTTGAATGAAAAAATGTTGGCAATAGTTTAAAAATTTCTTGTGCTTTTTATGAAAAGGATTTCGAGAAGAGCCCTATTTTAAAGATTTCAATGATTTTTCGTATTTTTCTTGCGAATCTGGTTTGAGCCACATAATGTTGTTGTGGGACCACAGCGGGCCAAAAGAGCCACTAGGTGGACATGCCTGATCTAGAAGATCACCCTGTCTTAGAACATTTTTAGAGAAACCCCTATCTAAGATTTTATTTTAAACAACTTATCTCAGAGCTCGGCAGAGTAATGTCCTCTCAGAATTTGTCTCAACCTTTTCACTGAGTCGTATTGAATTTAAATTGAGTTAAGTAGTAGAAAAAAAAGTTGGAAGAGAGCGCACACCCTAATGAATACTTACAGATACTATGTCCAATAAATGTACGTTTGCTCATGACAATGAAATTTTATTGGTGTGGCTCATAAATATTCTTTAAATGTGCTTGACGCAGAACAGAATTTACTTAAACTATGGATTATTAGAGTGTTTAATTTTCAGGGATTTTTTTTTCTTTTCCTAACTAAAAATCCGATTAACCCTTCATCGCACCCCTAAAAAACTCGATTTTTTCATGGTCCCTGTACTGAAATATTTTTAAAAGAGGTTAAAGAGGATTAATAATTTTTGTCATGATAATTAGATACACAAAATTAATACAACGCAACAGTTTTTAGAATTTTTTGTCGGTCTTTATGTTTTTGAAAATACCTATTACTCGATAGCTTTACCGGTATCGGATTTTTCTCGACTTTTGTCCCCGAATAACTTTTTTTCGCAAATGAGATCGATAAGAACTTTTCTTTTTTTCTTTCTGGAGCGAACCTAATCTCTTGCCAAAAATTTGGTCCTGTCAGAATTTTTGTTATATCAGACTAGTTATTATTATTTACCAGACTAGTATTTTTTGATATTATGCATGGACCCTTTCGGTGGCTCTAGCGCGAGCACTATAGGCTTTACACAAATAACTATTTTCATTGTCGATGGGGAACTTCGTAACGAACAAACGGTAATAGAAAATTTTTCTACGCATACTAAAATTTTCGAGAAAAATCCTGAAAAGTCCATACATGGCATATATTTTCATATAAATTCCAGAGCTAACTTTACCATCGGGATATCTGAGAAGTGGTTACTCTTGGAGAAAAAATGCTAGAACCATATTTGTAGAGAATTTTCAGGTCTACAACTTGGTGTCGGGTAACTTTCCGAAAAATCTTACCGATTTCGAGAAAAGGCCAAATGTTTAGTTTGACCGGACTATACAGTAAATCAAATTTTACACAGACTTTTTTGGCATGATCCCTGGGTTATAGTCCGTTCATAATTCAATCGATCTTCTTTTGTTATGTCATCACAATCAATATATGTTTGCTATGTAGTTAAAAAAAATATCACCTTAAAAGTGCACACCCTAATGCTGATTTGTTGGTTGTATTATTTACATTGATGACAGTGTGTGTGTGTGGGTGCTTATTCTGATGCGCTCAGCAAATATAGCAAATCAGACAATGTGGCGACATAAATACAAAGCGCCAACCATTGCACGATTTAACGCACAACAGCGATTTTTACTATATAAAAGGCTTTGGACTCCAAACTCTATGATATATTTTTTTTTTATAAAAGTTGTACAGCACTGATTCGTGCAATAAATTACGCTTAATAACAATTGTTTATTGTTTTTCAATAGAATACTTAATATTACCTTGTATGTTGCTATTGAAATTGATCAGATAACTTTAATGGAAAGATTAAATCATTTTTGAAAATAGCGCACACTTGAAACGCCCTCGCAATGGTTGTGTAATATTTTAAAGGTAAGAAAAGTGTTAGCGCGGGCAAGAGATTTTTTAAGTTAGGATATCATTAAATAGTATTTAAGTTGGATGCTTGCCCATTAGACCAGTGGTCGGCTCGGAGAGAGAGCTGAAATTGTGAAGGTTTTAGCTTTAGACCCTGTCCAGCTATTTGATATATTAATCAACTAGTTTTCCATGGAC
>CAXKVI010000002.1:142805660-142834687 GCA_964058755.1 Campiglossa producta
AAACCAAAACATTAAAAAAAATTTAATTAAATAAAATTGTATTACACCTTTAGTGCCTTCAAAATATGATATAAAAATAGTGGTTAAATAGCCATAATCCCAACAGAGCCAAATATTGGTAGATAGCTTATAGCGGTTTCTTTTCTGCACGAAAATGTCGCCCTCGTCGCATGCCCGCTAAAAGCCATGTTCTGTTATAAAATGGGCATTACCTTCATAGAGCGCATCATTATCTTTTCTCAATCTCCCTCCCCTATAAAATTGCAAAAAGACAACATATCTTGCCCTCGCTGTCGTAGGCGGTGCGATTATTTGCCCTGATTAATGGCAATAACAAACAAAATCGGTATACTATCTGTCACGTTCTAACACATGTATATCAGCCACGGTAAAGCAGTAACGATAGGCATACACAATTTTGACATTTCATATGGCGGCAGTGTTTTCTTCTTCTGAAGACATGCAGGCTGACACTGAAAATTTTAAGTGTGCAGCAATTTCACAGGGCGAAGTTAAACTTATAAAAATGTTCCTCTACGATATGGCAACATTTTCGTGGAGAAAAGAAAACGCTATTAAGTTCGCTGTGAGAAAAAAATTTCAAAAGTTATTCGGGGTCAAAGGTCAAAATTTAAGGTCGATAAAGATGCTAAAAAACCGTCAAATATGGATTTTTTTTATATAGCCTCGAATAACTTTTTTTTTAATACACATGGGATCGATGGGGACTTTTGGAGTTTTCTTTCTGACGGCGAAACTAAACTCTCTACCAAAACTTGGCTATTGCTCTTTCAAATGTTTAATTTGACCAGACTATTTATATTTTTGAAAAAAAACATGACAAATTGATATAGAAAAAGCAGCCCTTTAAGAAAACACAGATACTCATTCAGACATACACACCAAAAAACCTACTCGGTAATGTCAGTAAAAGCCTCTAAAAATAAGTTTATATTATTGTTGCACAAACAAACTTAAACGCTTAGAAAATATTGCTTCTATATGCTGCTATTTTATATACCACTTTTATGCCTTACTTAATTCTAGGTACCACACACACACACACACTCATACCTATTTTACGTAAACACAGTTTCAAGTACAATGTTAGACAAATATAAACAAAGTTTTGTTATTCTTGCTACTTAAAGCTTTTAGAGAGCACAGCCAAAGATGTAACATAAATTACATTAGCTAAGTGGTGGCTGGCGGCAATTAAAAATTTAACAAAAAAACACAACAAAAACACCAAAATGCGAGTAAAAAAACTTAGATGCTTATTGTTGTTGTTGTTGTTGTGGGTGGCGTTTGGAGCTGCCGGCAAATATTTGTGTTAGAGTTTTTGAAGCAAACGAGATACGGAAATGATAAACGAACTGTGGGGTTGTTTGATGAAAAAGGTCTCAAAATTAATAATCTCGTCAATACAGATTACTAGATTTTCTTCGAAAGTTATAACGTATTTAAAAGAACTAAAAGAAAAACAAAACTTTTATAAAGCATTAGAAATTCTAATCTCGAAATTTTCCGAAAAATTTTGAAAAGTTTTTGATTGTAAATTTTCGTAGACAGTTTTTACATCAAAACACTTGGGCTATTCTCTCGAATATTTTTTCAAAAATAATACAAGAAATTGCTAGACTATTGTCAAAAGTTTTTTTCCAGTAAGAACAAAAACCACACGCATGAAAAAAAAAATGTAAACAAAATTTTTGAAATTCTGGCATTAGTGTGTTAATTTCTTGTGTTTTTTTTTTTGTTTGAAAAAAATTTATAGATTTTTTTTGTAACTTTTTTTTGAACATATGCCCTACAGTGCGCTGTGGAGGTCACATACAGCCTCTTTGCTGGAGGCGGTATTACCAAACGTTGAGAGAAGATGAAGCGTGAACAATTTTGTTAATGCGTTGGGTGGTGTTTGCGGTTGCTATCTCCTTGTTGTTGTTGCTGTTCTACTCTATTTCAAATTTTTGTGGCTCATAGTTAAGCGTTGTTGATATAGCTGATTACCGCTGATAATTGCACTCTTAAGTAAACAAAAAACAGACACACACACAAATAGTTGCTCCTACAACTCACCTGCACTACTCACTTTTTCAAGGTTAGATGCGAGAACTAATGTTAAATGTTATGTAACACCAAGAGCAAACAAAAAATTGTGTAAGAAAAGTGCTGACGAAATAGAATTTATTGAGACAGATGAGAAGCATGTAAGAGTAAGAGAACAGAATACAACACAAAGATCGCTTCTACTACATAAATACGGGTCTAAGACAAGATATATTCGAGGGTCATATCCAACTTAAAAATATACTGGCAGAAGCCAGTTTTTCGAGAGTGCCTGCTCTAAAAATCTTAAAGTTTCAAGGAGCGATAAGCACTATCCCAGCAAACACAGTCTGTAACGCTAGAGAAATTTGGACTGCCACATTATATAACTAGCTTAATTCTCGAGTCGAGAAAGATATAGCATTTTTAGGCCGAATGAAACCTTTTTCAAATGAAATGAAACTTTTTTTCAAGTCAAATGAAACTTTTTCAAAGTAATTAGTTTCGACTTGTTATAGAGAATAGTTTTATGAAGTATTCGATACAAAGTTCCGTCTTCATACAATTTTGTTTTCTTCCTGAGTTTGAAGCTTTTTAAAGCATTTCAACGGTTGAGTTGGAGAAAGCTTTACCTCAGAGTTTGTTTGGAAAAAGCCCTATCAGAACGAAATTTCAATACATCTTCAGGTGAGTTAGGGTGTTATTGAAAAAAAAAGTTCCCAGATAGTGGGATCTTCAACTCAGCTATCGATTTGTGATTCAAGGTAAACAGGTTCTGGCTCGTTCTTCTGACAAAGTTCTTCGTAAACATCTACTTTGTCAATCCTCCTATTTTGTTAATACGTGTTCGAAATCCTTTAGAACATCTTCGACAGAAGAATGTATTATACACTTGCACTCAGGAAAAAACATTTTGTAAAATTAAATACGATCGTGCTTAATCTTACAATGTCCAACCAAAGTTTAAAACATATCGTTTTAACTATGAAAGACCTTGAATTAAAAATGGCAAAATTTTGCGCCATTAAGCAATCTTAGCCTGCTTGATTTAAAAATGCCATTCTTAAACTGGCGTATTTGGATGATGAAAAATTAATATTGTTCATACTTGGATTAAAAATTTTCCAACTTAATCGGAGTTTATGACGGTTTATGCTTGATCTCAGATTTTGTATGCTATTTAACAACGTTTTTTTCTGAGAGTGCCTTAGAATGATCGGCTACTTTAATACAATTTAAGGGCTAATTATGTAAAAGATGCAAATACCTAGTAGAACGCAAAAACTGTTTTTTTTTAATACACTAATGCATAGTTTTTGTGTTATTTTTGTATTCTTATCATGACTCACCTATTGTTTAACTTCGCTGTTTATCTAAGATAACAAATTTAGCGCTTTTTTTTGTATTATTCATGCAATCTAATATTTTCTTAATAACCAGAAATGAGTAAGGCTTTTGTATGCATAGGTGTAGGTGAGCGATTTTGAGTTAGAAGCCAAATATTTTTCTTATAAAAATTTCTACTACACAAAGAATGAGCTTTTACAAAGAAATTTAGATCAAAATAAAGTTGGAAAATAATTTTTTCCAACATATATAATAAACACGTGTTTTTTTTTGGCATATTGTACTCAATTTATTCAGCTTTGGGGCATTTCAAAATTATATGAAAATATTCGGGCGAGGTTTTGAAAGTTAAGCATAGCCTACAATTTTTTTCCGCTAGATGACGCTAAGACCACTATATTTGCTAAATTCGTATTCATGTTCCGATTCTGTTACAAAACATTAACCGGCTAGGTGGCGCTGGAGTCGAGATATTCATTAAATCCATAGTTATGTAAGAATCGATTTTATATGTTTCGTAGACAAATTCTAGGCTTGCTAGTCCAATTAATTTCTTATTTTCCTGTGGTAGGTGGTATCCTTTTTCGTAAAACAGCCCCTTTATTATTTTAATAAATTTTTGTTACAGTTTTATTTAATTCAGTCGAATCAATAACGAATATATTTATTTAATGTCGATTATAAACTTTTTAACGACTAACTAGAGATAAGCTAACTATTTTTTTTTTTCAATTCGTAAACATTTTTTCCTTAAATATCATCTATTTACACACAATTTTATAATCCCTCGCAAGTAATGTGTAAACAATAAATTTTTTATGCCCAACACTGACTTTAATGATAAATAAACGCATTTTCTGACTAAAAAAAATTGGAATTCATTCTTTTCATATTCAATCTATTGCTTTATAAGTAATTTAAAATTACTCACTTCACGTTTTGCCGCATTGCATTATCTGCTTATCGTTAAATTGAATTTTTTGTGATAAGAAAAGGTGAGAAATGGGCACAACGAGCGATAAGATAAAGCAAAAAAATGCTACGATTCAATGCAATATACACACTGAAATGTATTGAGTAACTTCGTAAAGTTTAACCCAATGTTTACCTCAAATATTTGTTTACAATTTGTATATTTTTTCAGGGGGTAAGTATGGTTTTAGGGGGGTATGTGGTGCCACTAGCACTGCACTTTAGTTCCGTCACTTGAAAATAAAATACACTGGTTTTAAACTAAAAATTACTAGCTTCAATCTTTATTCACTTGAACTATGAACGTTAGCGGGCGGTAGTTACAGACGAACTGATTTGGCAAATTTCCTAAGTCTCCTGCGCAGCAGGGAAACGGTAAGTATGTATGTATGTATGTATGTAAATATGTAAATATGAAAATGTACAAAGAGTATTAAAAGGCAGAAAACAGTAAGTAAATTCTTATTTTACAGGGTGTTTGAAAAAGGTGAGTTAAGTTAATTTAAGTAAATTTAGGTATTTTAGCAAAATGATATAAGTTGATTTAAGGAATTTAAGGTAAGTATATGTTAGTGTAAATTCATTATAAATTCATTATTATGTATATTAAAATTGAGCTTTTTGGGAAATTGATTAAAATTGAATTAAATTGGAGCTCATGTCTCCAACATGGCGGCCGGCCTGCTCCGATGAAGGAAGCAGTAGCTCCTGCATCTCTGATAACGTCGATACCGCAGTAGAGAACAGGGTCTTCAAGCGCCGCTGAGTGTCCTTGCGTTCTCCCCTCCTTTTCTTTGGCTTTGCAATGACCACTCGTCGAGTAGGGGGTGTCTCCTTGGGTTTCGGTGCATTGCGTCGATTCTTCTGCTTCTTCGAGGGCTTATCTTGCTGTCGATGTAGCAGCGTGTGGTGTGCAAGGCCGCATTTGTGGCAACTGTCCGGGGAGTCGCATGCGCCCGTTACGTGGGATGTTGCCAAACAGTTAATACAATATTTATGAGCCCGTGCCGACTCATAGCGTTCTTCCGGTGTCATTGCCATGAACGCGTTGCAGTAGCGCAACGAGTGCTTTTGGCAACAGAGCCGACACTTGCTGAAACTCTCGTAGCGTCTGTAATGAGAATAGAAAGAGAAAGATTTTATGAGGTGAGTACGGGTGCTAACAGTAGGGTCTGGTGGGTATCCTAGAGTTTACATGCTACGGAGAGATTTGTAGAGTAAGGGTGGAGATCTTATTCGGCTGGGGGAAGTGCGCAAAGCTTTGCAATGGGTCGTGTGTATGTTCCGCTTTGAGTGCGGACATCTACAACTCGAACCTTTTCGTCCGAGCCGGGATGGAGACGAGTAACGCGTCCGAGTCGCCACTCATTCGGGGGGAAAAGGTCATCCTTAACGACGACTAGATCACCTTCCTTGATGTTTGGCTGCTGCGTTTTCCATTTAGTACGCTTATGAAGTTCTTTGAGATATTCATTTTTCCAGCGCGTACTAAATTGATGGTGTAGAACTTGGAGTTTTTGCCATTTGTTGATGAGCGGAAGATTTTCGGAGTTGGGTTCGGGTAACGCGAGTAGTGGAGCACCACGGAGGAAATGTCCAGGAGTTAGAGCGTGTAGATCATTTGGATCTTGCGACATCGGAGATAGCGGTCTAGAGTTGAGAACCGCTTCGATTCGAGTGAGTAGGGTAGTAAATTCTTCAAAAGTGAATTTTTGACTGCCTGCAACTTTAAGGAAATGGGTTTTAAAGCTTTTAACAGCCGCTTCCCATAATCCGCCCATGTGGGGAGCATATGGTGGGATGAATTGCCAGGACAGTCCATGAGTAGCATATTTTTGAGCTATGTCAGTTGCGGCTTCCTTGAGAAAAGAAGAAAGCTCCTTCTGAATGGCACGACTTGCTCCAATAAAGGTTTTGCCATTGTCTGACATTATTTTGTGTGGGAGCCCACGACGACTAACAAATCGAGCAAATGCTGCTTTAAAAGCAGCGGTTGTCAGATCAGAGCAGACTTCAAGATGGACTGCTTTTGTTGAGAAACATACGAATACGCAAACGTATGCCTTTGAGTAAGATGCCTTCCGTAAGATTGATGTCTTAACGAGAAAAGGTCCAGCAAAGTCGATACCGGTGGTGTGAAATGGGAGAGAGTATGTGGACCTTTCCGGAGGGAGGGCGGCCATTATTTGAGATTTAGCCTGTTGTTTATAGATAGTGCATGTCTTACAGTGAAATATGCACTTCTTCACCTTTTGTTTGAGTCGAGGGATGTAGTATTCCTGTTGTATCATGCGGATCATCAGTTGTTTTTCGGCATGCAACAAGGTAGAGTGAACAAATTCTAAGAGTAAAGAGCAGAAACGAGAATTATCGGGAATTATAACCGGATATCGCTCGTTATAACTAAGATTGGCCTTTGCGAGCCGACCATTCACTCGCATTACGCCTGTTTCGTCGAGCATAGGGTTCAGAGTTAATAATGAACTCTTTTTGTGGAGTGGTTTGTTTGACTGTAGATCCGCGATTTCGGCAGAGAAATATTTCTGTTGCGTCAACAGGATCAAACGAATCTTTGCCTGATGCACTTCTTCATGGGTTAGAGTGATCGTTTTTTGAGTATCGAGCCCTTGTGCCCTGTTTATAAAACGGTACATATAAACAACGACTCGTAGAGCTCTTGAGTAGGACGAAAAGCGTTCGAGTAGATCAGGCATATCTACAGCATGAAATGCTTGAGTGCGCTTTTGTTCCGGTGGAGTAGGGGTTTGTGTCGCTGTTTTCGGCCAGGACGTTGGGGATTTGGCCAACCACTCTGGGCCCTTCCACCAAAGGGAGTGTTCGGCTAGATCCTTGGGTGTGCATCCGCGGGTACCAAGATCTGCTGGATTATCTCCACTGGGTACGTGTTTCCAAGTGGCGTTACTCACGTTTTCCAGAATTTGTGAGGTTCTATTTGCCACGTAGGTCTTCCAAGTGTGTGGGGGTTTTTCCAACCATGCGAGTACTATGGCGGAGTCCGACCAGAGAAACAGGTCATGTGGAGTCAGAGTTAGGTGGGAGCGTATTTGTTTTACCAATTTGGTGAGTAGTACTGCTCCACAGAGTTCTAGGCGTGGCAGGCTCACGGTTTTCAATGGAGCCACTTTGCTCTTCGCCACAAGTAAGTGAGTTGAGAATGTGTTATCGCTATTTTGCACTCGTAGGTATACGCAAGCGCAGAATGCTTTTTCGGATGCATCTGAGAATCCATGCATCTGAAAGGGTTTATTGGGTGAAAATTCAACCCATCGAGGGATTTTAATTTCATTTATCGCGGAGAGATTTTCGCGAAATGTATTCCATTTGTGGAAAGCGCTGGGTTTGACTCGTTCGTCCCAGTCTGTTCCTTCTAACCAGAGTTCCTGGAGGAGAGTCTTGGCTAGTATCATTATTGGCGATAGCCACCCTGCCGGGTCAAACAATTTCGCAACCGCCGATAAAATTTGCCTCTTTGTGTTCGAGTTTTCTGCGGGTAGAGGGTCGTACGAGTACGAGAAAGAGTCGTTTATGGCATTCCATTTTATGCCGAGAGTCTTCGTTGAGCTGGCATCGTGAAATTTGAGAAAATCTGCATCTAGGAGATCAGATTCTGGAATGGATTGCAATAATTGTGAGTTATTTGCCGTTATTTTCTTGAGTGGAAAACCGGCTGATTTTAAAACTTCGATAACTTCGTGTAGAGAGTCGTGAGCGGACTGTAAGGTGTGTTCTCCCGAAAGTATATCGTCTACGTAGGTTTCGTGTAGCAATATATCATGGGCGAGTGGGTGGGTGGGTTTTGTGTCTTCTGCGAGTTGATGCAGAGTACGTATCGCGAGATATGGGGCACAGTTGACGCCAAACGTCACTGTCTTTAATTTGAAGTCCTCCATTGGCTGCTGTGGGGATCTTCGGAAGAGAATTCTTTGAAAATCCTGATCCTCTTCGTGAACGAGAATTTGGCGATACATCTTTTCGATATCACCATTGAATACGTACTTAAAAAATCGCCATTTGAGTAGTACGAGCATTAGGTCGTTTTGGAGTATAGGGCCTGAGTGTAAAGCGTCATTCAAGGAGTTTCCAGAATGAGTGGTTCTAGATGCGTTGAAGACAACGCGCACCTTTGTTGTTTTGCTGTCGGGTTTTAAGACAGCATGATGGGGGAGGTAGAAAGAAAGATACTTTCCTTTATCGATGACCTCGCGGGATGAGGTTGCCCCCATATGGTTAAGGGTTATATATTCCTCCAAAACTTCAGAGTATTTTTCTCTCAGCTCGGGGTTTTTTTCAAGGGATCTTTCGACGCTGAGGTATTGTTGTTGTGCAGCAATTCGCGAATGTCCCAGGGCGAGCGTGTTTGGAAATTCCCTTTTAAATGGTAGTTTCACAACATATCTACCATCTTCTTGGCGGTGGGTGGTTTTGCGGTAGAGTTCCTCGCAAAATTTGTCATCTTCCGAAAGAGCTTGAGTCACGGGTAGCTCTTCTTGTTGCCAGAACTGCTGGAGTATTGTACTGAGAGTATCATCAGGGCTCTCGAGTACTTGAGTCGAGAATGTATTTACAGTCTCTTTAATGGGGCCGCTGAGTATCCACCCAAATATAGTATTTTGGGCTAATAACGAGCCACTTACGTTGGCTTGTAACCCTTGGACTAATATTTGGGGAGTGAGATCGCTGCCTATAACCATGTCGATTTTTGAGGGTGTGAAACATTGAGGGTCAGCGAGTGGCAATGTTGCAATTTCCTTCAAGTTTACTGTCGACACTTTGAAGCTGGGCAGGAAATGAGTCAATTTAGGCAGTAAAATGGCTTGAGTATTAATTTGCTTTTTCAGATCCGCCGAGCAGAGTGTTATCTCACAGATCTTATTCGAGTTTTGAACTACCGAACCTCCCATTCCCGATATTTTATAATGGGTTTCTTTGGTTGGTAGTTGTAGGAGTTTTTGTATTCTAGAGGCTACAAAGGTTTTTTCGGAGCCTTGGTCTATCAGTGCCCGAATTTTATGATATTCGCCGTTAGCTGACACTGTGACTAAAGCTGTGGGTAAGAGGGTGGTTTCGCTACTACTTGCGAAGTGAGTCGATGTCGTGTTTTTCTTAAATGGGTTCTGAGTTGATTGGGTTCGACTGGCATCTTTTGAAGTTGATGGTCTGTCTGGGTCTTCAACTGCGGGTTGCGCCTTGTTCCTTTGTTGCCCCTGAGCTGAGTTTTGAGAGTTCGATTTGGTTTGGAAATGAAGTAGAGAGTGGTGTCGTTTTTGGCAATATACGCAGGTGAAATTGCTACCACAATCTCTTTCCAAATGTGAGCAAGCCAAACAATTTGTGCAATAATTGTTTTCTTTTACGAATTTGCTTCGCTCTTGAGTCGAGAGATCTCTGAATTTCATACAACTCATTAATGAGTGATTCAGATTACAGAGTTTGCATGAGGGTTGCCTCTTTGAGTCCACATGGAATGTTTGGGTTTTATTCCTGAAATTCGACTGGTTTTGGGGCGTCGAAGATCTGTGGTTGAAGCTAGAGTTTGAGTTACGGGGTTTATTGGGTCTATATGTGCCGAGTCGCTCTACCACTTCGTACCTAGTCGTGAGAAATTTGTCCATCTCCGACCAAAGTGGTAGCTCTTTTCTGGAATCGAGTGATTGTTCCCAGAGTGCTAGGGTTTCATCAGGTAGTTTTGATGAGCATAAGAATACGAGGATGGGGTCCCAGTTATCAGTTGAGACATCGCTCGCATTTAGGGTCGAGATACAGTTATTTATGGTGGTTTGAATTTCTTGAATTCTTTCACCATTTTCAGAGTAAACTGTGGGCATATTAAATAGGGTCTTTAATTGGTTATCTACGAGAATTCGCCGATTCTCGTATCGGGATTTGAGTGCTCCCCAGGCCAGCTCGAAGTTTTGATCATTTAGTTGATATTTTTTAATAATAAGAGCTGCTTTGCCTCGGGTTTTCGTTCTCAGGTGATAGAGTTTTTGGGCCTGAGATAATTTTGGGTGATTTATGTAGACCGCAGTGAACATGTCCCGGAATGACGGCCAGTCTTCATAACCGCCGTAGAAGACTTCCGTGTCACATGCGGGGACTTTGAGATAGGGTTGGTGTTCATAGGGGGTATGGGTAACGTGTATGGGGCTGACGTTGGGTTGACTAGGCTGCAGGGTGCTAATCAACTCGCTGATCCTGAGTTTAGTGCTCATCGCTGTATCGAGTGATGTGTTGTATGCCTCCTCGCATGTCGCCCTGAATTTTTCCTCCGTTCTGCCTAGCTGTGCCGCTTCGTATGCAGATTCCACTGCGTCTACTCGCTTGTTGAGTTCCTCCAAGTACAGCTTGAGACTGGTCTCAGAGTGGTCCGTTTCCGCCAAGTTCCACCATTTCTCACAGAATTTTTCTAATTTGTTAATTTCGAAGAAAAATTTTTTGTCCAAAGCCCCGTATTCCTCTTCCGACTGGGATTTAGATCGGGTAACGGGTCCTGACTGTGGATTTAGGGTTTTGGGTTGGCCCTTTTTCTCGTCCGCCATATTACAATTTAAATTTGAGTCTAAAATTTACTGAGAATTTAAGTGTTTTTTACCACTGTAATTTTACTCAGTTTTTGAGATGCCTTGTACCACTGTGCAATTTGGAGTAGCGGAATTTGCACAAACAAGTGGATATGAGCGGCTTTTGTGTTGAGGGTGGGAAATTACTTGTCTTAGCGCTTCTAAGTACAAGTGTGTGGGTATGTATGTAAATATGTATATGGCGTGGAGAGATAAGAAAAAGAGTGGGTGGAGTTATAATTGCTTTGCGCTGCAATTATTTTGCTAAGTTGAGTTCTAATTTGTGTATTGAGTGAAGTCTTCGTTTTAAAGTGTGTATTAGGGTAGTTCAAATTTTTTTGATTTTTTTTTCTGGGTCACGGAAAAAAACCAATTTTTATAGAGTTTTAGTTTTTTACCTAGAGTTATGGGCGGAGCTTCTTTGTGCAGCAGAGATTAGTGCAAAATTGAGTTTTTTTTTTTTTTTTGAGATTTTTTGTATGTTGCGAAAAATATATGCAACGGGTTATTTACATATATTTGGGTAGCAACTAATTTTGGGTGAGAGAGTTAATGATGATAATCAATTATATGTATACGAAAGAGTATGAGTTGGGGTATTTATATATGAGGGTGTGAAATATACGTATATATATATATGGGTATAAGTACAGCTTTTTTTTTGGGTACCGCTATGGGATGGCAGAGAAACTTTTGCTTCGATTGCAATTATATTATGTATATACATATGTATGTACGAACTACGGTGTTTAGACGGGACTGTACCTGGTTTTTTATCCAGCGTATGTGATATTTAAGTGATTGGAGTTTGCTGTACTTATCGATATATGGGCATCAATATTAAGTTTTGTAAAGGGTGTACTTACTTTGGCATCCCGTTTTGTATTATTACCACCTGTTTTGTTGTGCTTTAGCTTAATGTTGTTTTTCCTGTGTTGTTGAGTCCTCTGTTTTGTGCTTGGTGTTTGTTCCTGTGTTTTTGTGATGTTGTTGTTGTGTAGATTTTTGCTGTTGTTGTTGTTGTTGTGGAACCACTTATGCAGGTATACTGCTCGTGGCGACAATAAAAAAATAAGTTAACAAGTTTTATTTCAATATGTTCCGAATATATTTTTTAACTATTTTTTGGGACAGTCTACTGTCCGGTTTTTTTCTCTGTACCAATTTTTCCACTTGTGCACTTTATATGTATAGATATATACACGTATGTATGCGTGTGTGCCGTTTTTTACACTAGAGTGTACCACTTTTGTAAGTATTTATTTGCAGTTAGTTTTAGCGTGCGCGTACCGAGTAAGTTTTAAAATATATTTTTTTTGGTTTCACAGGTAAGTACACTCTTTTTTATAGTTGTTTTAGCACTTTTTCCTCGGGTAAGTATGTATGTAGGGTAAATAATAACTTTTGATTTTTTTTTTCTTTCGTTTTGCCAATAAGTATATATATATTTTTTTTTCACTTTTTATTTCGGCTTTTTGTAAGTATATGTATATAAATTTTTTCCAACTTTTTATTTCAGCTTTTTCTGTTCACTTTTACTTTTTTCTTAGGTTAGGTTGAATATTTTTTGCAAATTTTGGTTGCAAAAAGCTATTGCTCTTTTTTTTTCAATTTTTAATTTTAAGGGTTTTTTATTTTTTCTTAGGTCACTGATTCACTAATGGCCGCAAAGGACCATGTATATTTTTTCAGGGGGTAAGTATGGTTTTAGGGGGGTATGTGGTGCCACTAGCACTGCACTTTAGTTCCGTCACTTGAAAATAAAATACACTGGTTTTAAACTAAAAATTACTAGCTTCAATCTTTATTCACTTGAACTATGAACGTTAGCGGGCGGTAGTTACAGACGAACTGATTTGGCAAATTTCCTAAGTCTCCTGCGCAGCAGGGAAACGGTAAGTATGTATGTATGTATGTATGTAAATATGTAAATATGAAAATGTACAAAGAGTATTAAAAGGCAGAAAACAGTAAGTAAATTCTTATTTTACAGGGTGTTTGAAAAAGGTGAGTTAAGTTAATTTAAGTAAATTTAGGTATTTTAGCAAAATGATATAAGTTGATTTAAGGAATTTAAGGTAAGTATATGTTAGTGTAAATTCATTATAAATTCATTATTATGTATATTAAAATTGAGCTTTTTGGGAAATTGATTAAAATTGAATTAAATTGGAGCTCATGTCTCCAACACAATTTTGTGGTGCACTTTTGTTTATTTCTTTTTTATTTCGATAAGTGAATGCCCTGTGTAGCTATTGATGAGTTCAAAAATGGATTTGTCTGCAGAGCAGTGATCGGCAAATAATTTCCTGGCATTCGGATTATGTTAGATCTTCACATACATATGTATACGCATTCTCTTTCAAAAAGTTCGAGCGCTAACCAAAGCCTGCAAAAAACTTAAAATTCTCCGTTAAACAATGCTTTTCCATATGGTGATGTCCTAAAAGATTGCAAACTACTCTATCTAGTTTTACTCCATTTCCTTGCTTTTACGTACTCCATGAGAACTTTTCCAAAAACCCACAAACTTTCTCCATGAAGATCTCCTAACCAAAGGAGAGAGGGAGTTTTTGTTTTTTAGGGCCATCAAGTCCCATTGTCTTGTTTCCGTCTACTCAAAATACATGGATCATTTGTAGTTACCTGTTCTACCCATCTCAGCATTTGATTATTTGAGAGAGGACGCTCTTGACTAAATTCTGAAATAGCACTTTACTGAATCAATTTATGAGAAGGATTGTTTTTCAGACAAATTCTGAGATAGGCGTTTGAAATTTTTTTAATAGAGTTTTTTTACACTCAGTCGCCGTTATATCGAGGAGTATTACCTTCTCTACCCCTAGATATCTGTCAACTCAGGTCAAGTCCAGATAAGCTAAGTCATGTTAAGTTACATTAGATTATGTTAGTTAGGATAGGACCAGAGTCTGACAAGTTTCAAACATTCCACCAATAACCCCAAGTTTCATGAAACTTAAAATTAAGCCAACTCGAGTCGAGTCAAACTACATCACCCCACTTCAAGTGAAGCTAAGTTAATTTGGGTAAAATTAGGACATGTTAAGGTATATCTGAATTCGGAGCCAAACAAGTTTAGAAAACTTTCTTCTCTGTCCCTATGTTAAATTAAACTTTATTGAAGTTAACTTCTGCGGGCGGTTTACAGAGTTGCCACCTATCTCATCTTTTATACTTTGAGCAAGATATGCCAATATGGGTATTTTCTGCCTTATTTCAAATAAGATACTTTCAGGCAGGATAGCCACCTAACCACATTTTATTTATTCTTTCATTTAGCGAACAATATATCTGAACCGACTGATACAATTTGGATCAAATTTGTCAAATGGATATTATGCTTCATTGTAAAACTGTTTACTTGGAGGTTCCCACTTCGGGCGGTTTACGCGGTTGCCACCTATCCCAATTTTTTTATTTAAATATTGAGCACGATATTGGGATATCTATGCGATGGGTATCAAATAAAAGAAATGTTCGATCGTATTGCAATTATTCCTTCATGTAGTGACCAATATCTAGCGAATGGCTTAAGCGATTTGGATCAAATTTGGTATATAGATAGTACGTTTCGTCCTAAGATTTTCTACTTTGGTATTGCAACTTCGGGCGTTTTACCCCATTCTTATAGATAAGTTATTAACAAAATTTGTTTCTACTTTATTAGACCTAACTAATTAAATTTAAATTTTTACACGTCTTTTACTTTCCGCTCAAATTACGTAAACAAGACAAGTTCAACGCCCCCTACACACCTCAAATAAGCGATATGTATGCTAATAAAAATAATAATTAATATGTGTTGTTATTTTTATACGTCCCAATACGTCAAAATAAACTGCCACATACACGTTTATAAACGGCTAACCTTGAGCCACTAGCGACGACGAGCACTTGACAAGCTAAAATCGCGAACGTAAACAGAGCAAAAAAATTGATAAATATTGAAAACAAACAGAACAAAAAGCGACATTAAAAATAGAGATAATAAAAGAAAAAAAAAAAAAAACGGAATAAAAGTTATAATGACAAATCTCGAAACTTTGCTAATTAAAAATACAAAATTTTTTCGATTTACGCTGCAATGATGCGAGAATGCAAAGTTCAAGTAAAAGTGGGGAACAAAAAGTGATAGTAAAAAACAAAATTATAAAACAAAAAAAAATTAAAAAAAATTATTCAACATTAAACAAAAGTCAACAGATAAAAGTACTGAAATTTGCATTAACTACAACATAAAAATTCATTGCAAAGTAATGAGGTAGAGATGAAAGGGTTGAGTGTAGTCGAGGTTGAGTTGCTTGTTAAATAAATAGTGCCACGGGGTCTAGCAGTGGATAGGAAAATGATATGCGTTGTGTTGCTCGAGGCAAACGACGATAGTTAGAAAGTGGAAAAAAGCTCATTAAAACTTACACTAATTATCTGCAAAATGCAACGTAGATATGTTGTGTAATAGATACTGCAGCAGTCAGTAGTGGATGCCGAACAGCTGATGAATCGCTGAGTGTTGCTGTCGATGCTGGTTGGTTGTAGTACGCGTGGGTGCGGTTTCGAGTGCTGTAGATACTTAAGCCACTCCGCTTTCAATTGTACACTTTTTGTTTTTAATTTTTTTTTTTTTGCTAGTTTTGTTTCTTTCACTTTTTTACACTTTTTCTAGCTGCAGCCGCTTTTGGTGCGTGCTATTTGAATTTTTTTTTTTGTTTGTTTGATAGACTTGATCTTGTTATTGTTTTACAGTAGAATTTGTTGTTTTACTTGTTGTTTTATAACTGCTGCTTGTTTGTTTTTTGTTGTTGTTCCTTTGAATGCCGCAAACTTTTTAATGATGTTGCAAGCGTTGTGGAAGCGCACAGCGTAGAACAAAAAGAAAACAACATCAATGCTTCAGTGACGCGAATGACAGCGTTCTGGAAAAACTTGCGATTTTTTTTTGCGCTCAAGAAAGTTTCACAGTTTTTCAGTTATTTGATTTCTTGCTGATGTTTGTGCGCATTTTTAGCACGTGCGTTTGGCATTAAATTGAAAGCAAATTTTTCGATTGCACATACAGACATACAACAAGATATGGTAGACGCAGCAATTACGTACGAAAATAGAAGAAAATTCTCTGGGGGAAAAAATAAGAAAAAATGTGTTTATTAGTTTCTATTTGTTGTTTTTACTTGGAGAAAGGCGAAACTCATGCACGACATAAGTAGAATGTACGCGTTATGTATGGATGGGAGTGTGTGTATGTGCTCTCATGGTATAACTGAAGGGTCACGTTGGGGTCAAACTATTTTGGTTAGATTTTTCACATCAAATTTTCGCCCCCGAGTTTGCTTGTGCTAACTGAATGACGTAAGCTTATTTTTGAAGCTAAACTCTTGTGAAAGCATATTTAGATACTTTTGTATCTCACAGATACTTTTTCGTTTATGCTACTAGAACACTTAATTGCAACTATTTCATTTAGAAACTGTTTTAGATACTCTTTGTACTTCATATAATTTTTTATCTTACAGATACTTTTTGTTTCACTCAAATTGAAGCCTAAATACTTGTTTGATCAATTTAAATACCTAAATTTCAGGTATACATACATCTAAAGACTTCAATAAAAACTTCATTAGATACTTTAGTATCTTACAGATACTTTTTCAAAACACACTAGACTTCGCTCCGAGACTTGTTTGAGCTGCTACTGTGCCAAGTCAGAAACATTTAACAAGCAGTTACTCTCATAAACTGTGTAGATACTTTTGTATCTTACAGATACTTTTTAGGTGCATTCCCAATTTTCCCTGCACATTTATTTTAACAACTGGCATACTTAATTGCAAGTGCAAAATTTATTATTTCATTAAAAACTAGTTGAGATACTTTTGTACCTTAAAGATACTTCTTCAAATTAACTAAAAAAATTGGCTAAATCTGAGTTTTTGTCATGGATTGTAAATAAACAGTTATTGTTATAAGTGCCTTAGAAATTTTAGCAAGCTATAGATACTTTTTAAAAACATAGAAAACTTTGCTTCAGAACTCGTTCAAGTTTTAAAGCTAGTCTACATGTATGGCAAGCTAACAGTTGTTGTTAGAACCGCTTAAGATACTTTTGCTTATTTCAGATACTTTTTCAAAACATACTAAACTTCGCTGAAAAACTTGTTTACGCTGTTTTTATACTAAGACACGAAACAGGTATTGTTATAAGTTCCTTATATACTTTTGTAGCTTATAGATACTTTTTCAAGAAAAACATATCAAACTTCATTTAATTTGAAGTGTAAAGCTCAACTACAATGAAGAAGCTTAACATTCTACGAAGTTCACTGCAGATACTTATGTTCTTTAAAGTTACTTTTTTCAAAAATATCCTGAATTTCGCTTTAAATTGTTATTTATTAGTTTAACTAACTTTTAGGGTTAATTTTCCTGTGAAAACTGCCGTAAACTCACAAATTAGTTTAATATTACTACAAACAAACTATTTAGCTGGAAATTGGCGCTTAATTTGTTGGAACTGCTTTTGTAGCTAACAGATACTTTATCAATACGTTTGCAAACTTGTCAAAAGTATACAATTTTGCGCAACAATTGTTTAAGTATACTGTGTAACAACGATTTAGCTTGAAATTTGAGTTGGAATTACCGCAGATGCTTTTGGATCTAATCGATACTTTTCGCAAAACATTTGCAAACTTGACAAAAAGTTCAAGTTCGCTTTGTATTTGTTATAGATTGTTGTAACATGACACTTATGCTACAAACGCACTTTAAAATGTGCCTTAAATTTTGTGCAGATATTTTTGTATCTTATAGATATATTTCGCAATGCACTTGTTTACTTGGGAAAAACTGAAATTTCGCAAGAAATATGTTTAAAATAATACACTAGAGAAATTAAAAGAAATACTTGAAGGAAAGGAGTTTTAGATACATTCAATATCTCGCAGATATATTTTGCAATTTACTTGCAGATATTATTTACACTCCAGTTAGTCTTCGAATCGGTTAAAAATCTTTCCATGCAGTGTCCACGCTGAAATTTGACATAGAAAATGCTAAAGATACTTTTGCAGCTAATAGATACATTTTGAAATTTACGCGAAAACTTGCCAAAAATTCGAATTCCACTTCTGATTTAGGCGAAAAAGCTACCCTGCATTGATTTCGTTACAAAACTGCATTGATAACTCGGCAGATACTTATGCACCTTACAGATACTTTTGGCATTTTTTAGATAGATACGTTTCCATTCCTAAAAAAATATAAAATTTTGTATAAACTATTCTATAAAATAGCATTTAGACTTAGATGTTAAGTTAAAAATGCCTGAAATACTTGTGTATCTTTCAGATACATTTCTAAAATGCACTTGCTTTAAAAATCATGCTCAGTGTCAAGTTTATTTTCACATACCTTGTTTTCTAGCACTGCAAAAATTTGCATATGTAGACACGAAAAATGTATCTTATAGATACGCCAAAAATTTTGCTATGCGTCTACGCCCCATTTTCCAGCTTCAATTGTCCCATCAACGAATGGCTGCACAACCGACAAACAAGCATTGTTTGTGCGTAGTGCACATCTGCGAGATTTTATGATGTACGATTCGTAGCGACAACGGCGCTTTGACACTGCTGCTCCCCTACCCGGCATAGAACAAAAAGAAAACACATGAAGAGGAAGCACATCACGCACGTTTTGTTACGTATGCTTTAATTTGTTGTTGTAGTTCGTATTTATTTTTCAATAATCAAAAAACCAAACATACATACGAACGTGTTTGTTCACACACATACACACACTCCCATACAAATGAATCGTTCTGTTCCTCTACCGTCCGTTTACAATTCAAACAAGTTTTATGCTTTTCACCCTCAGACCACGAGAAAAAATTTGTTTGGTACACTCACGTACATATCCATATGTATGTTTGTATTCACACTTCACTCATATATCTAGTTATATTTATATGTATAAACACGCGACGAATACCCGCCAGACGAGTTAAATACACGGTCGTTCTGCTCGTTCAAACGATATAAAAATCGGCGTCACTTTAACGTCCACTCACGTTCACGTACATCGCTCAACTGCCAGCTATAGCATTAGCATTGCGTGTCTGTCTGTTCGTTTATGGTGGTGGTCGTACAACACATTCGTTATCGGCGGCAGGCAGCACCAACGTCTCTGTTCGTACAATTTGGGGAGCTGATAAGAGCAAGAGCACTGCTGCCAACAAGCAAAAGTCAAATTTTACACAAGCAGCCCCATTGATGTGGAGCATTGTTCCCGCTGCATGACTAGATATGAGAGCAAAGCGCCGCAGAGTGAGCAAGAGAACAACCATAAGCAGAGAGAGAAAGCAAACAAGTTTGTCATGGGCGCCAAAATGCACAGAGAACGTGTAAACTTGAACAACTGTAAATTTTTCCTACTCAAATTGACTTTGCTCTCAAAATGGTTCGGAACTTGGCTAAATAGTGGGCTAACAGGCGCATAACTGTTAATTTCTTATCGATAGGCATTTGCGAGTGTACATACATTTGTACTGTTTGTTTGTATGTAAGTATTCGGCTTTTAGCGCTATCTGTTTACGATTCAATTGATAAAGAATGCAATACCATGTTGATTGGGCATCGAAAGTGATTAAGCTGCATGTTGTTGTTAGTTAGTGCATAAACTTTTAATGGTACTTAACGGTAAATACAGTGAGAAATTTTATTTAATTTACCGTTGAGAAGAGGCTTAAGTAATTAAGTATTTTATAAAGCGATTTGATATGATTGAAGCAAACATTTCCTTTGAAGAACCATATTAGCCGTTTGGGTTATTATATTAATGTGGGTAACTCGAAGTAATAAAGTGGAGATTGCTCTAGTGGATTTTTTCACTGCACATCCTCTGAGACCTCATAGGGGTTTCTCGTTGAATGCTATAGGCGCTAGTTTTAATATATTCAGCTCTAGTAACAGACCAGGTCAGGTAAGACCAAAGCTTAATCGAGAACTTGCTCTTTGGGCTTTGGGATTAACTTAAATCTAAAACTTTTCCGAGCAGTTTTGTCAGTAAAATCTTCAACTGGCTCAGATTTTTAGAGGATCAAAAGCTACCCCGCAAAAAAGTGTTTATAACTGGCATTAAACGCATCCTCCTTTGCTACTGATCTCGAACGCATCCTAGACTAATCGAATTTTATATTTGTCTTAGTGCTCTTTAGTGGTTTCAAATAGAGGGACGACCTCGCCCCGGACACTGATATTCATAGCAGACCAATTGTAGACGACAGCTCAGAAGTGTGACTCAGGCTATACAAAACGAGAAACACGGCATGCCCGTGACATTAAAGGTCTGCTCCGATTCCCCTTGATTTTCATGTAGTTACTGGGATACTGGTTTAGCCCGCCTTGCCATCTTCAAAAGGCTTGGTCTTATCAATATCGCTTGTCTAGCCTTTCTAACTTGATTTAAACAAAGTTGCCTATGTTTCGCGTCTTCAGAACCTGGATTATATTCGAAAAGATGGCCAAAGGTGGCACAGGAAGCCCTTTTATGTCCATATGTATCCGTAAGCCTCCTAAACATGCCCTTACTGCGGTAAGGAGACCGAGGTAACAGGGTTTTCTCAGTTTGCACCCGAAGGTTGGTACGTTGGTCTGGCCCCACTTCTGGTCAACGTCTGATCCGGTATTGGCTATCTAAGAATACTTTCATTCGTTCAGTAGGAGTCTGCTCAGTCCTAATTTAACTTAATTTAATTGAATTAAGTTAACTTAAAACAAAAAAATTTATTCTTATAGGAATAGATTTTACTCTACAAATTTGCTAAAATGAAAATGCATTGCATTATTATTTTCCTCAGCTCTCTCTGCATCTCTTTGCTTTTCACGCCCATTTTGCAAATCGCTCAGTTTTTCCACTATTACTCTCCGTCACACTCCTACTTTTTTCGCGAGCAAAGCGCTCTTTTGCATTTTCCACTGTATGCTCTCTCTACTTACCCAGATTTTCCGCAAGATGTCGCTTAAACTGAGCAGGCGGTGGGTCGTACTTCCGCCTGTGTGAGTATGTGTATGTGCGCTTTTTTGTTTACAAACACTAGATTTGGTCTCTCTCAAACAATTTCGCTAGCTAACTTGATTTGTAGATGAAATGATTTATTTCGCCAGCTGCTACGAGTCGGAGTGAGCAGCAATAAAAACGCCAAGAAAATCAACACCAACAAAGCAACAAAAACTACTCATACAATATCACTCGAGCGAGTGAAGGGCTACAATTTTGATATGACGCTTTGAATTAGCATTTGGCATTTGCTGCACTTATCATGTTGATGGTGGTAATTTAAGTGAGAGATGTGGTGGTGGTGGTAATGGTTGTAGAAGTGTGCTGGCTTTTTTCAACTGCACGCAGTGTCGCGTCACCAATCTCAGTGCACTTTTTAGTTGAATCGTCACATAATTGGCATCAATGCACTTGCGTCAAAAAACTGAATTTCTCCGTTCTCCGCAGGCCTTGATGCACTGTGACTTTTAGTAAGACCTGTTGTGCTTCACCGATCAGCTTACTGCATCTGGAGATTTGAATATACCAAACATTTCCAGATAACTACTGGAGTATATTAAGTTGAAAAACCCCAATTGAACTCTTAAGTTTTGGAGTTTTTGGAACAGGACTCTAGGATTTGTTTGGTATATGTATATGGAACTAGAATGAGTCCAATATACACTGCTGGTTATGTAGGTACATAGGAATAGATTTTCCAATATGAGCGTAAGTTTCAGCTTTCATTTCAATCGTTTCCTTTCTCCTCCCACTTACAAATGTCGTCTCCATATGTGAGCCCATCAAAACTATCGCCATTACCTACCCTCCTGAAGTTCGTTTCGAATTAGTTTCATATCTCACTCATTGCTGCTTGTTAATCTCTATAAGAAAATCACTCATAAAGGTCCATTAAGCATAAATTAAGTCATAATTGTATGAAATGAATTGTGATGAAGTGCCGAAAATGTGTTGGGACTCACTACTAGGATAGAGGGCATATGCGCCAACATGTGTGACATGCCTGCAGGGAAAGCTATTGGGCGTACATGTTCTTCGTCTTATATGATAATAGCTCGGGGGAATGTAACTTGGAGAAGTTTCATGATGATTTTGTCCAAATATTTATTTATTGTGTGCTTCTTTTAAATGGTATTGCAAAAAAAAATAAATACTGCTCTGGAGGCCATCAAGTTTTGAAAACAAAAAAATTTTTCAAAATTTTATAATTCTGTGTTGATAATAATAACTAGTTAGTCATCATGATCTTCCTTAACTCCTAATGGATTCGAGATAAGTTTTTCTCCAGCCATACAAAAATTGCCTGGTAAAAATCTTTGACTAGATCATCGACCGGTAATTATAGGTTAGTTTGAAAGTCACTAGTTTGTAGCTTGTTTGAAACAAAGTAGTCATTATTGTCACTTGAAAATATTCACTTCATGGCAACATTATGGGGTTCTCCTAGTGCTTAGAGCTCCCTACTGGGTATTCACAACACTTTCACAACCACTTACATGGTATGTAGCCGACGTCTCTGGAATAGTGTTTGTTACCCACACTTTTTACTCTTTCACTCATAATTACTTTTGTAATGCCTTTTTTCTGTGCGACTTGATATTATCCCCTTTATCGCTGCATCTGTCAAAGTAAATGTTGTTCATCTGTTTGTTATTTTGATTACTACACTCAATTTCATGTTATTAGAAATTTATTGGCAAATATAATGAAAGTGATGATGGTTTTTTGATCGATGGGTGGCTGTATAACTGTCATGTTTTATTAGAAAAGTAAACAATCCTGAACTACTTACTCATATTTATTTGTATGATTAATTTAAATATCTTTTGACCAAAATAAAATCAAATGCTAATAAATTTAATCAATGAATAACATAAAAATTAAATAAAACAAAATAAAATAAAATTAAACTAAATAAAATAAAATATGTAATAAAGTAAAATTAGGTCAGGTTCAAATAGCTCCCGCAGAGGCACACTTGGGACAGTTTTAAAAGGCCCGTTGTGACCACCACCAACACTAGGAATATCAGAGCCGGACGGGGTCCTTTTTAGGGCGTAAATGCGTCTACATCTTTTACGATCCGTTTTGGCCAGGCTTATTTGGATATCCGGCGTCCTGGGGATTGTAGCCATCTTTCGTTGGCTTGACGAAGTGTGTGCTTCTGCAGCATTGGTTTGCATGTGGAAAATGGTATACCTAATCGCACAAAAAATCTGCTTGGTCGTGCCCTGCTTAGCAACTTCGTCTGTGCAACAGATTCCCGCAATGTTCCTGTATCCCGGTACCCAGGCGGTTCTGTTGGACCATCTCCTGAAGAGATCGGCGACAACTGAGCTGAGAAAATTGTATATTTTTGGTAAGTTATTTTCGAGTAGTGTCATTGGAGCACACTACGCTAAGTAAATACTTCACACGTGATATGAGTGGAGACTTACACCAACAGGGCACTCGTTCAGAAGCTACATAATATCTTTCCAACAACACATAAGTACTCTTTCGCTTGTACCTGGCAGAAATAACTTTGAATGTGCGTTTAAATGATTTTACTTCCTTTGCCTCTCTACTCATCTCTTTCAAATTTTGTTTGCGAATCTCACCGTAAGCTTTCCAACCCCTAACCAGCAGAACTAATCAGCATTAATTTTAAATTTAAATAAGATTATTCCATCAAAAGTTTTGCAACAAAAAAAACTATTGCAAGCATTATCTAAAATCGTTACAACACCTTTGCTCCCAGAGAGAGAGAGAGAGAAAGAGAGGGGAAGGAGACCTGAACAGTTTATTTATATTCATGAATGCAACAAGCTTTGAGGGATTAAAAACTTGACTGGCCAACACCAAACGCATGAATCACAACACTCGTGTGGGTACCAAAAACAATTCATATAAAATGCATGTGTGGTAGCAAAAACAACAACAACAACAGGAAAACCACACAGAAGCAACAAAACAACAAAAAAACAGCAACAACCAAAAAAGTACAAAAGGGCAGACAGACAAATAATCTCTACACCTTTGGGTTCATTAACAGCAACAAAAACTTGTCGTTATATTTTTGTTGTTCTCTGTTTGTTTGTTCTTGTTTATCTTTTAGTATTAAATATTGTTTTTGGGATGTTTTTTTTTTTTGCTTCTGCTTTTGAGTCAATGTTACAAGCTTGAGAGGATTATGGCACTTGAATAATTTGCATTGTACAACTGTCAGAAACTGACACTATCTGACCAAATGTATGCTTGAGAGTGTGTGTGTGTTTGTTGATGATGTGGTGATTTGATGTCGGTAATAAGAGTCCGTATAACCGGGTACCAATATAGCGGAATATATAATATCACGGCAGAGGTGATTTTGAGAACCGTCCTTTCCCCTACGGTTATTTTTTTCGCAAATCGGATGGCGATGCTCGTTCAGTTCATGATCTTATGTTATATCAGTTTATCATCTGGTTTGTACTCATTAAATTTTCCAATAAGATCTATAGTCGGGTACCCGGTTGTAAAGCAGTACCGCATGAAAAACTCCTGTTCTCCTCTGTTGCTTACCCACTCTCTGAAAATGCTACTTTGTGCTTTGCTCTTACTAAACGTCGCTTTACAAACGATTAATTACGCACGTTATTCATTAGTCAAATTAATTATTCGTTATAAATCGTATTATTACGGAAAAAAGGTACTAAAAACCATCCTTTTTGCAAAATTACACTCAGTGACTAATACATTTATAAAAAAGTTCTCGCTTGCTGGTGCAATTTTTTTCAAAAACTTTTATTTGACAAATTATTCAAATTATGAATTGAGTTGTATCATTGTGAATGTATAGTAATTACTCGTTTAAAGGTAGAACAGCGCTTTGGCTGGAGGCAGTAACCGACACAAAATGATTGCTGGAAACCACAACACAACTGAAGCCAAAATAAATGAGAATTTTGAATGGAGCGATTAAAATGGCGAACAAAAACCCTTTCAACAAAAAAATGGAAACAGAATTTTTTTTGCATGAAAAGTTTTTTTTTTAATATTAAATCATAGAGCGAGAGCTGCCAGACATCACTATATAAAAAATGGTAAAAAATTGGGTATTTAAAAACAGTCAAAGTTGGAAAAATCCCTTAAATTGTTAAGACGTAACTAATTTCCATAGAAAAATCCGCGAGGTAGGGGTGCCTGGTTGGGGCCCTATTACTGGTACGAGTCTAACAACGCTGAATACTAATTCAGGGTTGTATTTTACGACAAATAAGTGAAAATCATTAATTATAAAATAAATGAAGTTATGGTCGTTTTTTGTCGACTTTGACCCCTGATTCCTAGGTCGCTGCCTATGGTACAGCTTTTAAATATTCACATTCGATCTAGAGTGATAGCGTCATCCATTATTAAATATATGAGAATTTGCTCGCTATACAAACGAAGGAGTAAATAAATTGCCGTAAGATTTCAACCCTAGGTGGCAAACCTGCCTAAAAAAATATCTTCGTTGGAATAGAGCCGAAAATATCTTTCATTTGATGCCCATATTGGTATACATATTTCACCCAATATTTACAACAAATTAGGAGAGATGGCAATCTTGTTAACCAAGTGGCAACACCCAAGGAGAAAGTCTCCAAATGAAGCATACTTTGTGCCAAATTTGATCCAAGTCGCTTCAGTAGCTCCCTAGACATCAGTCGATATACAAAGGTATAAATTAAATGGGGTTAGATGGCAACCCTGCCTGAAAATATCTGCGTTCATATCGTTTGGCATATCTTGCTCAATTTTAAAAAAAAACTGAGATAGGCAGCAACCATTTAAACCGCCCGAAGGGGCAGCAATCAAGTAGAAAGGTCGTCGAATGAAGCATGCTAACTATGTGCCAAATTCCGAAGTTCGCTTCAGCCTTTACCAACAATTTTAGCTAGCAGCTTATATAAAGTTCGCGAAAAACTATATTAACGTGATGTTTAACATAATTTTTATATTTTTCCCATAAATAAATGACTGTGTAACAAATCTCCATCTTTGGTTTTTTATAAGGACAACAGGATCCTTAATATTCGAGTATATTAAAAACCCTATTTACAAGAAGAGGATATTGGAATTTGGAAAGTATTTTAGTAGATTGCGTAGTAATATGATTTCTAGTAAAAATTATTATGTAAATCTTGAAACCTTGCAATTATAGTGCACTTTTTATAGGTCATACACGGCGTATGAGTAACATTTAGTTGTTCAAGTAAGAAAAGTTCAGGTAAGTTTTATTCAAGCTTTGGTTGATATCTCCGAAACGGATTGAAAACTTACAACGCTTTGATACCCTCACAAACAGCTCTCATTTGATGTCCATTATTACCCATGATTTACTTACCTCCCTTTTCTCTCAGAACCTCTAAAAAAAAACAAAGAGGATCCGCTTTCAATATAACGTATCAATTTTACTCAATGGATTACAATCCAAGCAGATATTCAAACACAAACAGACATGTGAGATATGAAACAAGCAATAATAATTACGAACAACAACAACAATACACAAAACATAACTCGTTTTGCTGTTTTATTTTTGTATTTTCACAAAACTTTTAGTTTGAAAAATATTCTGTCATTAATACTACCAACATCACCAGCAAAATATTTGTTGCACATTCTCATATCTCATTGATATTGCTGGAATGTGATAGCGACCATGACGCCGCCTCTACCGCGAATGGTCTGGGCTGACCTTATCTAGATTATTGTCCAACTATGTATAATTTGATATCATTAATCAATTCGTTGTGGCAAATATCGGCAATAAAGTGGTGGAAGAGTGAGAGAAAGAGGGAATGAGTGGATGAGATAGCAACTCATTCAATTTAACCCTATGTATTTCTACACTTCTCACAAAAACCCTTTCAATTGCTGCAGAAATTGGCGTGCTTGGTGAGGATGATGATGATGATGATGATGATGATGACTGGAAGCTAATAATAAATTGTATTGTGTCAATGTAAGTTGATAATTGTTTGTGTGTGTGGGATCATATTCTGTTATCCAAATAAAAAATGCCAACAATCAATTGGCGGATAATTATTTATACAATACAGGAAAACAGTTAAAAACAAAAACAATGTGAGGAACTTGAATAAAAAAAATATTTACTACGAAACGACAATTCATTTTTGCATGAGAGCTTATAAGATAAGATCTCTGGCACTTATAAAGCGAGTTGGTGTAGTGGAACGAATAACCTGCGGGGCTTAAGAACTTTGACAGAATGTTGCTATTGTTATCTTCAGTGATATTAAAATAAATAATGGAAACTTTTATTGGTTTTGGCAGTTGACAATTTTTTTAAAAGTATGTGCTTATTCAACTATAACGAACCACATAGATGGCAGCGGTTTCGCGAGAGGATTCCATTGAGGTACGCGTGAAATAAGTTAACTTCTTACCTTAAGAATAATATTACTTGTTAAGTTTTAAATTTATTTAGATGGTGCTATTCATGTTGATTATTCAAAAACAATTTAGATAGGTGGCCACCCGGAATATTGCCACAGGGTCAATGGATTCCCGAGATTTCGGTCGATATACACACGAAGGAGTGAATAAATTGCCGTTAGGTGGCAACCCTGTCTGAAAATATCTTCGCCGCTATATAGCCAAAAATACCTTTCATATTGGCATATTTTGCTCAATATTAAAAAAAAACTTATATAGGTGGCAACCCTGTAAACCGCCCGAAGTGGCAACACCTCAGCATAAAGTCTAAAGCATACTATCTACAAGCCAAATTTAATCCAAATCGCTACATCAGTTCCTGAGATATTGGTCGATATGCGAAGGAATAAATAAAATAAGTTTAGGTGACAACCCTGGCTGAAAATATTTTAGTTGGAATATAGCCAAAAATACCTTACTTGGATACCCATATTGCAAAATGTTGCCTAATATCTAACAACACTGAGGTAAGTGGCAACCGTGTATACCGCCTTAAAAGCCAACACCCAAGCACAAAGTCTAAGAATAAGCCATTCTATCAGCAAAATTTAATCCAAATCGCTACAGCAGTTCCTGAGATATTGGTCGATATACGAAGGAATAAATAATAAGGGTTGGGTGGCAAACCTGCCTGAAAATAACTTTGCTGGAATATTGCCGAAAATACCTTTAATTTAATACCCATATTGGCGTGTATTAAAAAATAGGTAGATGGCAACCCTGTAAACCGCTCGAAGTGGCAACACCGAAGTAAAAAGTATATAAGCCGTTCCTGAGATAAGTATGTATAAAATACTCAAGTTGCTTTCTAGGTACTACTCCTTGCCTCAAGTCCGAACACTGTTGCCACTATTTTTTCATTCAAATTTCACCTCCATAAAAACCCCGCCGCCTTAGAAGTTAACTTCAATTAGTTTAAGTAGAAAGAGTTTAGGATTCTGTCATATAAGAGAAGTTGAAAATTGCGCCCCACACCAAAACAAAGCCAAGTAATTAACTCAAATCAAAACCAAATTTTCTAACTTCAAAATATTTCACAGTTCACAGTTTATTGCGCAACTCTTTAGGGAACAATTTTTGGTGTGTTTGTTTAGATTTCTTGGAAATTCTGATAATAATTTTAAATTAATCACCAAACGCACCAAGACGCCACAACGCAAGCCATAAATTATAATTTAGTTTGTAGCAATTTGTTCGGCTGGAGAAGAAGAAGCAGAAACCAGCTAAGCACCGCGACAACTAACTAATAAACGGGCGACAGATGTCGTCTCCAAGACAATAATCAAACAATTGAGCTGTTGTGTTGAGCATTTTTGGAAAGAGACAAAGATGGATTTTGAAAAAAAAAAAAACTTTTACCAACACGCACTTGTCCCCGAGCGCATTCCATAGCACAGCATACTGCTGCTGCTGCTTCTTGGGGAGCTGTAATGACCTTTTTCGTAGCTGTGAAGATCTGCCACGCACGCTGATTGAGATCGTTGAGCTCTTCTAAGCAATTTATCGCTGTCGGAGTTGGAAACGTTCCTTTAGTGCACC
>CAXKVI010000002.1:142834887-142873877 GCA_964058755.1 Campiglossa producta
ACAACGAGCAAACCAAAGCGCAAGAGATTGGGGAAGCAAAACAATTCAATTACACCGCCATTCATTTGCGTTTGCGTTCTGAGCAACTATGCTCTTGCACTATGGAACATTTATATACCGCGAAATATAAAAAGCAAAATTGAATTAAGGATCTTTGAGCCCAGAAAAATTGTTAAATTACACAGTGTACAAAAAAACCGGCGAAATGGCTATGCCCTTGAAAGTCCCAAAAAGCAAAAGTAACTCCAAAAAGAAAAAAAAGGTAACCATTTCGCTGATTTTTTCAACTTATGTGCCAAAATTTTTGTATGGGGAGCCCCCTAGGAGTTGTTTCTGGGGGTATGCCAGTGGCATGGGTGGGTCGACCCTCAAAAGTTAGTGGGGCTCGGTCATACATTTTGATTCCATTGGCACTCTAAATTGTTCAACTTAGGATTTTTTAAATTTTGGCGCTCAAAGTTAAAAGTACAAAGTCGGGACATCAGAATACTAGGTCGCTTCAAAAGTGTGAAATCACTGTAACACTGTGTTATTAGAAACACATTTTTTTACAACTGCACATCTCTTTACAAACCACCCTCTGGAGAGAAAATCTAGGATAACCCAAAAAATCTGACTTCAGATTCGGATTCCGCACACGCAAAAGTTTCAGAAACCGTTGAGAAACCCGGTGGAATTTTCAAAAACTTAATTTTAGTTGTACAGTGTAAGTTGCTGTGAGTATTTTTCATCACTGTGGGAAAGTTCTCTGACAAATGCTTAAGGACCATTACTGTATCTAATGATTAAATAGCGAAAAGCTCGCGCCCAGCGAAGCGGGCAGGGTCCTAGCTAGTCTACTTGCAACTCTTCTCAATTTGTGGAATACCTTCTTCAAGGGACCCCGGCAACTGCATTTTAATCCTTTTTAACAATTTAAATAAACTTCATCAGCCATATTATGATCACGATTTTGGAGCTTATTGATCATAAACATTTATTTTATGACTTCAGCTGTTTCAGTTTATATTCCAACTTACTAAGTAATACCCTCAACCAGCCGGCGGCAAGAATTCCACCAAATGACACGCAGGTAAACCAAGAAAACACCTGGAATTTCGGCGTAACAAACAGATCACCACGGAATTATGCATATCGTATAACTTTAAATAAAGCAAAAACAACAACAAAAATAAACAAAGCAAATGAAGAGCGTGAACAAGAAGACTCGACTTTGTGCACCAGAAATCATTTGCGCTTATCTGACTTTTGCCACAGTCAAACATAATTCGTCTCATGCATAAGGAGCAGTGCAGTTAGAGCAGCAACACACAGTCTACAAAAACAAGAACAAAAGCATATAGCAACAACAAATTTAAACAGCAAAAGTGAAGATGCCAAATACAAAGTGCAGTGGAGTTGCATGACCAGCCAAACTAGGTAGACCTCGCATGTTGCAAAGATGTATGAGGCTGGAATTTTACCTTCAATTCACCTTCTGGGGGCAATGCGCTTTATGCGCATTTAAACCAAAACGCGGACTTTAACAAACGTGCTGGCATTTTTCTTGTCCAACAACAACGGGCAAGCGGATTGCGGGGATAAGATTACAGTAACAACGAAATCGAAAAAATAAGCCGACATGCAAGGGCCAACTAGTAAAGGAAGGAAATATTGTGCCATCGCTCATCCGGCAGGTGCAAAAATCTCACCAATTGGAGTGAAGTTGTGGCGTGCAGCAGCCGAGACAAGCAAAAAAAGCGTGGTCAACAACAATAATCACAACAACAACAACAGTGGCTTATAAAAAAATGCGGTAATAAACTTTAGGACGGACGGCTGGACAGACAATCAGATGGCAATAAGACAGTCAAATAGACAAGGCAAGATGAGCTTATTTCATGACCACACCGGAATTGCGAGGCAAAGTCAAAGTTGTGAAAAAAATGCGATCACGTTATTTAAATTTACACGAGCGCAATGACATTAAAAGTGATGCAAAGTGAGGTATTTAAGGTTTGGTGGGAGGTGGGGTGGAAAGCCTGTTGCTACATTCTTGCACTCATAAGAATTTTCATTAGTTTTTATGCACATTTTCAAGAAATTATATTTCAACAGTGTAGATTGTGTTATTCTAACATGTCTTCCTGTTGAACTGGCTTGGCTTCTTGTTAAATTAACATGTCTTCTTGTTAAATTAACATGACTTCCTATTAAATTAACACAACTTGCTGCAAACACGATTTTCTGTTAAATTAACATGTCTTCCGATAAAACCACACTTAACGTCTCGTTAAACTATCCCCGCCTAATTTCACAGGATCTTTCTTCTTAAATTAACATGTTTCTTGCCAAAGAAGTGCCTGTGAAATTATTCTACATTCACAAAATGCGAAATTAGGTTACGTAGTCTACCCTCGTAAATCACTCTAAGTAGTTCAAGGCAGATGAAACCAAAATGCATCTCGACAGGTTTTGCCGAAAAGCATTCCGAGCTTAAGCTTGGACCCACTATAAGACTATCTATTGCCCCTGTGGGTTAGGATTTTAGAATATGCCCGAGGTAGGCATACCGGTCGTAAGAGGCGACTAATATGCACATAGGTAGTGACGTGCTAACACGACGGTGGATCTACGGATATGATACCACTCTCCTCTCATTACCCATCTTCTCCTTTTTTAAGGATGAAGGGATTGCATGACCTGGTCATAGCAATTCGCTCCCGATACAGTCGGGCAGTGGCGCAAGGGAGTACCGCATTCATAACCAGCCAAGGACTGCCAACTTTCGACATCACTCCCCAAAACCTTCGCGAGTATTTTTGTAGTTAAGAACAACAACAACATAAGACTAGCTACAGTCCTTGTTCTTCCAGGTGCGTTTGATATGAACTTAGACTATACTGTTGAAACAGCATAACAGTGCCCAAAAAAAAAAAAATGTCGAATGATCCAGCTCCTTCTGAGCCATCCATAGTATTCCTGAACAAATCTCTTTCAATGTGGTGTTATGCGTGATACCTGAAGAAAATAATACTCGAAATGGAGGTCGCTCCTATGTTGACAGACCGTCCGAGTGTATTTTTGCCATAGAAAACTTCTCAGGAAAAAATTTGTCTCATAAAAACGGAAGGTACTGCCATTTTGAAGAAAAAAATACAAGTATAATGACATATCCCGAAAAATTAATGGGAGGTTTTCTGGAACAGTGATCAAAACGCGCACATTTTTTGTAACCATTCTCTCTAAACTATGATGCAAATTTAGTAGTGGCCGGTCTACATTTAGTCTGCTTAATGCCGTAGTGTTGTCTGTTGTTACCTCATCCACGAGCACCAGAAAAGCGGATGCTTAAGGTCCGATTGTTGGAATTTTTTTCCAGCCTCTGATTCCCAATCGCGTACCGTCTTTCAGACTAGGATTCTGATAACCATCACATTTCCTTTCCGAGACACTTTTTGAATATCATAAAAAAGTCTCGAGTGCACCTGTTCAACACCTTTGTGAGGCCACTCGACGCCAAAACCAACTCGTTACCGCCCTAAAATACTTCAGCTTGAATGAATATGCGCCTAAGTAAACAAATTTTGAAAGATTTTCACGGATTAATTTGTCCGAAAGAGCAGCAGCGAGTGTCGCAGAAGGTTGTTCAAATTACAGAGCAAACCATAAAACCTCAAGAAACACCTACCAATTTAACAAGTGAATCTTGTAAAAACCAGCGATCGAGGTGTATTTGCAGGCAAGTGTAAAGGCAAAAGGTGCATATAATTAAATACATACAGAAATTTCCTCAAAAGTCATGAAAAACAGCAACTTCATTATGCAAACAATAATCTGCGAAAGGTGAAAAGAACCAGTAAATTAAAATCTAAAAAAAAAGCAAACAACAACAACAGGAATTACAACAACACTACCAGAAAAGGTGCAACATATAATCAACGAATGAGATGCAAAACAAACAAAACGAACGAAAGAATCAAACAGCTGAAATATTCATTGTCCAATGTCTGTGTCTGTCTGCTTGTGAGCTCGTCATTATTAGGTTCTGGGTTTGTCTCGTATAAATCGCCATCGAGAATCACGCGAGTACGATCATCTCCCGCACGATGCGTTTTATTCCGAGATGCACCTTTTGTTCAAGAACGCAAAAGCCAAAAAAAAATATAAAAAAATCGCAAAGTCATTGCAGTCGAGGTGAGTATTGAAGTAAAGGGCTACAGAGTTTTTTGTTGTTTATTTTTATTTTTTTCCGAATCACATGTTGCCACATTCTCAATTAGAACCAAAATTCAAAGAAGAAACTCGTGAAAAGTAAATAACTATTTGGCGACTGTAGCACAGAAGGTGGCTCGAAATGTGCAGCTTAAGGCGTTCTGCAAGGTGTCATGGTTTTTAATTTTTTTGTTTTGTTTTTGGCTTAGGGGCTCTTAAGCTTGGCTGCCCAAAATCCATTTTATAACACTTATTTTCTTTACCAAAGAATGTTTTAAATAAACGTTGAACCCAATGCGTATTTTGGAAATGACTAAAGGTTATGTAATTGGGCCTTAAAGCTTGTTGTTGTTGTTGTTGTTGTTGTTGTTGTTGTTGTTGTTGTTTTTGTTGTTGTTGTTAACAGCAAAAACACTCCCGGAAGGTTTTGGGGAGTGATGCCGAAATTGACAGTCCTTGGTCGGATATGAATTCGGTACGCTGCGGTACTCCCTTCTAGGTCATGTCATCGGTATGCCTACCTCGGGTATTTTCTAAGCCCCTAACCCGCAGGGGGTTGTTTTTGTTATAACGGGCGTCGAGCCCTGCTCAAATGTCAGACAGGGTCACCCCACGTGTATTGGGCTCTTGGTCGGAGCGATATAAAAAATGG
Source organism: Campiglossa producta (assembly GCA_964058755.1). Taxonomy (NCBI): domain Eukaryota; kingdom Metazoa; phylum Arthropoda; class Insecta; order Diptera; family Tephritidae; genus Campiglossa; species Campiglossa producta. The sequence continues at coordinate 142,839,734 of CAXKVI010000002.1, forward strand.
CCCGGGTCGTTTCGGTACGATGGGTACAGCACAAATACTGGTACCGTTCTCATAGACACGGCAATACGTAGAAACTAGACGTGTAGGCCATGTAGGTAGCGTTACCCAGGGCCGTAAAGCTCGACAGGTGCTTCAATAAATGGCGCTGGTTTTCCCTATTCCTATAACTTTCGGTTTGTGTAGTCATAATTGAGATACGTTTTTGACAACATTTTTGAGAAGATAACCCCTATAAAATATTCCGAAATTCCCACCAAAATGAGAGCTGGGTTCAATTTGCTCAAAATACATAGGTACCTGCACCCAATCTACATATTCCTGAACTCCAATTCAGTTACAGTTTTCCTTCATTAAAACTCAACTCAGCATATATGCGGCATCATGATCCATCCGTTGCGGACATCAAATGGGCTTGGCGTGATCTTCACCTGTCAGCGCGAGACAATGTGTTGATTTTGTAGGCAACACAACACATTAATGGATGCGTTCACACTTCGAACTCAAGTAAGAAAGCCAAAAACAAAATATTGCCTAACAACAACAAGAACAAAACAATGCAACCACTTCAAAGTCGCTGTAACATCAAAGTCACCAAGCCATGCTGATAGTGCAACATTCAAGTGGTTCGAAGACAGCATCCGCAGCGCGTCCATCACAACGCCAACCGAACTGAAGGTGCGCGTAAAAATTCAATCTTTCGACCACCAAGCATTCCGGCCAGAGGCTAAGTAGCGGCCAAAGAGCTGAAGAAGGTGCGCGCAAGAGCTGTTCACCATGTTCTCGGAATTGCCTGCAAATCAATCCTTTCAGTGGAAGAGCATGCAGTGAATTGGAGCTCGTTCGCTGTGTGCTATGGGGTTTTGTGTGTGCACTTTGAATACTTCGCTCTTCTTGCTTAGATCAAATGACGTGGTATGATCCAGCAGGGGAAAGAAAACCAATCACATAATAAAAGAAAAAAATAAAATAAAATTGAATAAAATTAAATTAGAAAAATAAAAAAAAATAAAATAAAATAAAAAAAAATAAAAAGAAAAATTAAAAAAAATAAAAGAAAATAAAATACAATAAAATAAGAAAAAATCATTTACAATTAAAATAAATTAAACAATTCAATAAAAAGAAGTAAAAAAATAAAAAATATAAAATATAATAAAAAATTTAAAAATATTAAATGAAATTCATAATTCATAAAATAAAATAAAAAGTAAGTGAAAAAATAAAATAAAATTTTATTAGAAATAAATAAAAATAAAATCAGATAAGAAAAAATTAAATAAATAAAATCAAATCAAATACAGAAAACTTAAATAACAAAAAATAAAACAAAATATTTAAAAAAATAGTTAAAAAATAATTTTAACTAAAAAAATGTAAAAAAAAATTAAAAAATAATAAAAAAAATTTAAAAATTATAATTTGATAAAAAATAAAACAAAAATATTATAAAAAAATTAATTAAATAACATTTTTAAATAAATAAAAAATTAATAAATTAAGTAAAATATGATTAAATAAAATTAAATTAAAAAAAAATGTATTAAAATAACATGAAATAAAAAATTAATTATCAAAAAACAAAAATTAAAAAAAAAATTATAAAAATTAAATAAAACCAAACTATAAAAAATTAAATTAAATAAAATCAAATCAAATTAAATTAAATCACGTTACATCTCATAAAACCAAATCAAATCAAATTAAGTTAAACAAATCAAGAAAGAAAATTAAATAAAAAATGTTAAAAAGAAATAGATTAAATAAAAAATTTATAATTAAATCTAATAAAATGAAAAAAATTTAAAAAAATTAAAAAAATAACAAATTACCAAAATAGATGAAATAAAATAAAACAAAATAAAAAAATATTGAAAAAAACATTAAAAAATAAAAAATTTGAAGAATTGAAAAAATAAAAATAATAATGGGAAATAAAAAAAGTAAAAAAAAACAATTCTCCAAAAATCATTGTATCGAATAAAAAAATTTAAAAAATAAATAAATTTAGGAAAGTAAAATAAAAAAAGTCTTAAAAAAAATAAGTAAATGAAATAAAAAATAAATTAAACTAAATTAAAAATTAAAATAAAATAAAAATAAAATTAAATAAAAAATTATATTAAACGTGAACAGGTAAATACAGTAAAACAAGATGAAAAGTAAAAAAAAAAAAATAATATTAAAAATGTAATAAAATAAATAAATAAATAAACAAAAAATAAAATTGAATAGAAAAAAAATAATATTAAAATAAATTAAGATTAAAAATAACAGCGTTTTGTCACGACATTCAATTTCGTTCAGTGCGATAACTACCCCACATAAACCGAAAGTCAACCTTAACCGTAGTCGCTTCGTCAAACTTTTCCTCCTAAAATTTTGCTTAGAAAAGCAAATTTAACTAAATTCCGTTGAGGCTGCTCCACAACACGATATTGCGACAACTAGACAATAGAGTTTACATAAAATATGCAGGAAATTTCATTAAAATTTCCACACCACAAAAGACGCTCGCTCTCCGCTTGTAGTGCGACATCCCTAGAAACCGTAAGCCTTGCAACTGACGGCCGCTTAAGCCATGTTGACAGAGTTTTGCTTTAAAATTCCAATGCAATTATGAAGAGGAGCGCAGCATCATCGAAATGAGTTTGTTGAGCGAGTGCTGAAGTAGCAAGGAAAATGCCAAGCAGGGACAAGTGTCTATAGGAAAATAAAGTAGCCAATTTTAAGGGGCCTACGTACAAACACATGTCGAATGCTGCCTGTGAAAGTGCTAGGAAAAGTGTAGGTGCGATGTGGTTGGCTGTAGGTGCGAAGGGCGCTTGGAATAGTTACTTTATCCTTGCCATAAGAGAAAATTTATGTAGAACATTTGGAGGGTCAGCCATGCTGAAATTCGAAAATCTGCGTTGCCACAAAAGCGTTAGAGCATCGTGCAACATTGACTGCGGCTGCCTGCCGCTGCTCATGACTGTTAGCAATAAAGCTTTGTTGGTCTTTACTTTCACAATTCCTTTTTTGGTTGGTAGTGGCATAGTGTTTATTACAACTGATTGTTTTTATTGTTATTTTTAGTGTTGTTGTTTTTTGTTCGATGCATAAAATGTGACTTAGTTGCAAAACTGATTACCATTAATCTAAAATTCTCAACTTCGCAGCGCACCCTACGTTACGCTTGAGCTCAACGTAAACCACAAGCAGCCGTAACTCATTGTCGGCGGAGGCAACGCCTGAGAGCGAGCAATAGCGGCAAGCGACCGCAGTGGCAATAGCAACAACTACAAGCTTGCAACAGCAAGCGGCAGGCAAGGACAGACAGCAAAAGCAGTAGCAAAGCAAAAGCCATTGCGGTTAAGAGCCGCGCGTCAGAAACGGCAAGGATAAAGTTCATGTCGATATGGTTTATACGCTACAGAGCTGACACACGACCAAGTTAGTCAATATTAAAAAACAGAAATAATAAATAGTTGCAAATTTGCAACAACAACAGTCAGCTATAAAATTTATATTCATTGACAATTTGTTGTTCCTCTCTTGTCTGGATTTGTGTTTAGCTATCGCTTTCAGCGACGCTGATATTGCGTGCAAATTGAAACAATTCGTAACAAATTATTGTAGTGACACATGCAAAAATGTGTGTTGCAACACCATCGACAACCGCAACGGAAAGGAGCGCATAGCGGATGTTATTGGTCGGAGAACGGATATGGCGCAAAAACAGAGGATAATGAAAGCCATGAAGGGTAACTAATGTTAAGGGTAATGAAAGCAACTTGTGGATGAAAGGCTTGATCGTCAACGGCACATAAGTATGAAAGACCTGGCAAGTTACTCTTTACCCTCTGAGAAGAAGGTGTCGTCCCAGAATGTTTTATCTCTGAGTATTTTTTCTGATTAAATTTGATTTTATTTTATTGCTAATTTATTTTAATTTAATTTAGCCTGATCTATTTAACTAAGCTTAATTTAATTTAATTTAAATTAATTTTTTCATTTTTTATTCTAATTTAATTTTATTTTTTACTTAGTTTAAATTAATTTTATTAAATATTTTCCGATTTGATTTTTATTTTACTTTTTTGATTTATTTTTTTTTTTTACTTTGTTGTATTTAATTTTTATTTATTTTTTATTATTTTTTGTATTTTTATTTTTTTCCTTTATTTTATATTATTTAATTTTATTTTATTTTTTTTTTTAATTTTATTTTATTTCATCTATTTTTTTACTTTATTGGATTCTGTTTAATTTTTTTACTTCATTTATATTATTTTAGTTTATTTCTTTAAATCTTTTGATTTATTTTTTTTTTTTTTGTTAAATTTTTTTTTTGTTATTTTTTTCTGTATCGCCCTTAACTAGAATTTCAAGAAATTCTAAGCTCGATGCATACTTTAAGGTGCAGTTTGACAGTTAATAAGAGCTAACATAAATATATTTTTTTATTTGATTTTATTTAATTTTATTTTATTTTTTTTTATTTTTATTTTTTTTATTTTTTGTATTTCATCTATTTTTTTACTTTATTGGATTTTTTTAATTTTTTTACTTCATTTTATTTTATTTTATTTCATTTTATATTATTTTAGTTTATTTTATTATTTTTTTTTTTTTTTTAATTTTAATTTTTTTTTTTTTACTTTTTTTATTTAAATAAATTTTTTTTTTCATTTTATTATAAAATCTTTTGATTTTTTTTTTTTTTTTTTTTAATTTTTCTTTGTTATTTTTTTCTGTATCCCCCTTAACTCGAATTTCTAGAAATTGTAAGCTCAATGCATACTTTAAGGTGCAGTTTGACAGTTAATAAAAGCTAACTATAAATATATTTCGCTTACCATTTCAAGCACACTTTAGTTCATTGACAGCCCGGACAGGCCCCTGCCAGCGCGTGAAGGCCAGTGCAGCCATAAATTGTCGCTTTGCAGTACATTCACGCCCATACATACATATATATATATAAACTTTTACAATTGCGTCGGGACAAAGCCACACCAATGTCGCATTGATACGCCCTCCATTTTGCATACTTTTCGTACTTTTTTCATTTCATGCCACAAATTGTTGCATATTGCACACTAAGCGCGCATACAACAAATATTCGCAATTCTTTCTTGCTACAGATTGGCAACAAAACGTTTGGCACATCATAAAACTATTTGCCATGGTAGTTGTGAGTTGTGGTAACAACATGACTGTTGTTGTTTTGTTGTTGTTATAGTTGCCTATATTATAGTCCCTATATTGCCCCAAAATTCAACTTCCTCTCATAATATTTTCATTGCACTCTTTTTATTTGTAAACACTTTTCATACGCTCAACGCGCGAGATATCAGTACTCAAGTATAGTTTAAATATACCCGTACACCCACTTACATACATATAGAGACACCTATAAGCACAATGGCAAGTAGCAACTAGCAAGCGCTACAACACCTCCTCCTAGTGAGGACAAGCAGCAGTTGCATCTTTTACCACAATTTCCGTTTTCCTGTTTTTATAGCCAATCTTTTATTTTTTTGCTGCCGTTCTGTTTTCTCTGCTTCTTCATCCCTGCCACAAAGTTAACGCTTGGTTGGTGGCGGCAAGTCGCTTGTGGGTTTTATCGACTAGCTGCTTTAGTTCGTTTTTTTTTTTTTTTGCTTTTTTCGTCTATGCTTTGGACCATACTCTATGCGGTTTATTGAGTGCAACTTGCCACCGCGCTAGTAATGCACAATGTTGCAATATAGTTTCGCTGTACTGTTGCTGTTGTTGTTGCATAAATTATTGTGCATAAAATGCAATCCATGTGGTGACAAAAATGTGAATGCAAAATTTGCAACTTTTTTATTTTCGGCTTGCCGGTTGGAAGCAACACACAGTGGGGAATCCTTTTACGAGACATTTTCTTAAGAGCGCGCGAGGTAATAAGCAGAAGTGGTGCTGTATAAAAAGGTAGAGGGTGCTTTTGAAGGGGGGTGTGAGTGAGTTTAATTTTTTTTTAATTTTTTTCCCCTATTTTCTCTTTTTTATATTTTTTTTCTTTATTTTTTATTTCATTTAGGTTTACTTAATTTTTTTATTTTTTTTTCTTTATTGTAATTTTTATTTTTTTATTTTTTTTTTAATTTTGTAATTTTTATTATTTAAATTAATTTATTTTTTAATTTAATTTATTTTTTATTTTTTTTTATATGTATTATTTATTAATATTATTTTTTTTATGTTACTCTTTTCATTTCTCTTCTTTTATGTTATTTTGTTTTTTTTTTTCAATATTTTTTGTTTCTTTTTTTATTTTTTTTTTATACTTTTATTATTTTTTTTTTTATTTTATATTTTTTTTATTTCTTTATTGTTTATTTTAGTTTTTTATTTTTTTATTTTTTTTTTCCCTACGCATATAATTTTTAAACCTCGAACACTCTTGAATACACTTTGCATAAATTAAATTTAATTTACCATATTTTTCGTGACCCACAAAAAGTTCAGGCAGCTGATGTCGCCTTAACCCTTTTTGGCCCATTATATATGGGCCCGTGACAACGCTTTTATTCACTTACCGCTTTATATTTTGTTTCTGCGGTTTAGCATTTTCCATGCTTATTTTTTGTGTCTAAGCTTTTTTCCCCCTTTTTTGCTTTATCTACTTCCTGTTATTTCTTTTACTTGCTCGCTTTATACGGAAATTATTTTCGTAACGCTGCGCCGCTCTTTCATGCTTGCCTTATTACCAAAGCCGCACTTTTGCTTTCCTACATACATCCCTTTTCTGTACACTACCGCCCTAGCTTTAGTTCCTTGCCAACTTGATTTTTTGCTTCTTTTTTAATTTTACTTTTGTAAGTTTAAACGTTGCTTTTAAAGCTGTTACTTATGGCCGATGGACTTAGTAGGTCGCTGGAAAGAGTAATTTAATTCATACACAAAAGAGCAGGCTGTTATGTCACATATTAGGGGAATGGGGTAAAAGTACCTGTGACAAAATATTTGGTGCGAAAAGGGCTACAGCCACACCTAGGGGTTTAACAACACATTCTTAAGCAATCACTTAGTCTCAATTGCCTATTAAAGATTATTTCAAATCTTTTTCCCAGGAGAACCTTATTGGAAGTGACCAAAGCCAATTAGTTGAAGATTTGTCTGCTATTTATGCCCGTATGATACTACGTTTTTTCCTTTTATCTTTTCTGTATAGTTTCTCTATTTTTCATAGAAAAAATCAAACCACAAAAACAATTTACAAAAGTTACAAAGAAAAATACACAAAAAAAACAAGAAAAAATACGTAGTGTCATAAGGGGATTAACCCTTGAGTGTCATTGTAGCTATTTTTTAAAAGAAACGGTTGTCACAGTGATTATTTTCCGTTTGGAATAAATATTAAAGTGTTAGTGAGCTTAAAATATATTCAACAAATGTGCTTTTAACCCTTCAGTGGGGTCTTTCGAGCCCAATATTAGTATACACATTAAAGTCAGCCCGAACACAAAAACTGTTTGAATTAATGTCGTTTTTTTTTGGAAACCTCTCGTTCAGATAATTTTCCTAAAAAAATCATTAAAATTGTTCGCTGATTACTTAATAAGGAATTTTAATTCGGTTTAACAACTCTGATAAAGACATTTTACAAACGAAAAACAAGCATTAAATTGCTAAACTGCATAAATAAGTTAATAAAAAAAATGTTTTCTAAAAACAAACCAAATAAAAGTAGACAAAATTGCGCTCATTGCGGTTTTAATGGCTTCAACAGCATGTCAAGTGGTTTTCTAAGTCCAATAAAAAATAGTTAGCTATGTGTGCGCACTTTTAATTGTGATAACACAATTCAGAGAAGACAAAACATAGTGAGATTACATAATTAAATTAACACAATTAACTTGGCATTTCTCTTCTTCACTTTTGGAACATTTTTTTGTGCGGTTTCTTTAATTTTGTGGAAAAAGAAATAAAAACTGAATGTTTGATCTAAAATAAGTTGTAATTGCAGTAAAGTATGTACTTAAAATTTGAATGTTAGCAAACGCCTAAAATGCTGCAAGAACGCAGGCCTCGAAGTGCATACTTAACACAATTTTATGGCTAATAAAAAAATGTCTTAAAAAAAGTAAAAAATAAAAAACATAAAAATAAAACACATTCATACTAGAGCTCTTCATAAGCGTTTGCTGCTCATAAATTTTGTGAAGGCAAATACGCTGCCACAATTTTCAATGCAAGCACATAAGGGTGGGTCTATTTGGTACGGATGAAAACGATTTTTTTTTATATACAAAAAGTAAAAATTAAAATAAAATAAAATAAAATAAAATAAAATAAAATAAAATAAATTGAAATAAAATAAAAAATATAATAAAATAAAATAAAATAAAATAAACTAAAATAAAATAAAATAAAAAAAAATTAAATTAAAATAAATTAAATTAAATTAAATAAAAAAGGAAAAAATATAACAAATTAAAATAAAGTGGATTACAAAAAAAAATTAAAAAATAAAATAAAAAAGTTAATTAAAAAAAGTAAAGCAATTAAATAAATAAAAAAGGAAAAATAAAATAAAATTAAAATTAAAATTAAAATTAAAATTAAAATTAAAATTAAAATTAAAATTAAAATTAAAATTAAAATTAAAATTAAAATTAAAATTAAAATTAAAATTAAAATTAAAATTAAAATTAAAATTAAAATTAAAATTAAAATTAAAATTAAAATTAAAATTAAAATTAAAATTAAAATTAAAATTAAAATTAAAATTAAAATTAAAATTAAAATTAAAATTAAAATTAAAATTAAAATTAAAATTAAAATTAAAATTAAAATTAAAATTAAAATTAAAATTAAAATTAAAATTAAAATTAAAATTAAAATTAAAATTAAAATTAAAATTAAAATTAAAATTAAAATTAAAATTAAAATTAAAATTAAAATTAAAATTAAAATTAAAATTAAAATTAAAATTAAAATTAAAATTAAAATTAAAATTAAAATTAAAATTAAAATTAAAATTAAAATTAAAATTAAAATTAAAATTAAAATTAAAATTAAAATTAAAATTAAAATTAAAATTAAAATTAAAATTAAAATTAAAATTAAAATTAAAATTAAAATTAAAATTAAAATTAAAATTAAAATTAAAATTAAAATTAAAATTAAAATTAAAATTAAAATTAAAATTAAAATTAAAATTAAAATTAAAATTAAAATTAAAATTAAAATTAAAATTAAAATTAAAATTAAAATTAAAATTAAAATTAAAATTAAAATTAAAATTAAAATTAAAATTAAAATTAAAATTAAAATTAAAATTAAAATTAAAATTAAAATTAAAATTAAAATTAAAATTAAAATTAAAATTAAAATTAAAATTAAAATTAAAATTAAAATTAAAATTAAAATTAAAATTAAAATTAAAATTAAAATTAAAATTAAAATTAAAATTAAAATTTAAATTTAAATTAAAATTAAAATTAAAATTAAAATTAAAATTAAAATTAAAATTAAAATTAAAATTAAAATTAAAATTAAAATTAAAATTAAAATTAAAATTAAAATTAAAATTAAAATTAAAATTAAAATTAAAATTAAAATTAAAATTAAAATTAAAATTAAAATTAAAATTAAAATTAAAATTAAAATTAAAATTAAAATTAAAATTAAAATTAAAATTAAAATTAAAATTAAAATTAAAATTAAAATTAAAATTAAAATTAAAATTAAAATTAAAATTAAAATTAAAATTAAAATTAAAATTAAAATTAAAATTAAAATTAAAATTAAAATTAAAATTAAAATTAAAATTAAAATTAAAATTAAAATTAAAATTAAAATTAAAATTAAAATTAAAATTAAAATTAAAATTAAAATTAAAATTAAAATTAAAATTAAAATTAAAATTAAAATTAAAATTAAAATTAAAATTAAAATTAAAATTAAAATTAAAATTAAAATTAAAATTAAAATTAAAATTAAAATTAAAATTAAAATTAAAATTAAAATTAAAATTAAAATTAAAATTAAAATTAAAATTAAAATTAAAATTAAAATTAAAATTAAAATTAAAATTAAAATTAAAATTAAAATTAAAATTAAAATTAAAATTAAAATTAAAATTAAAATTAAAATTAAAATTAAAATTAAAATTAAAATTAAAATTAAAATTAAAATTAAAATTAAAATTAAAATTAAAATTAAAATTAAAATTAAAATTAAAATTAAAATTAAAACTAAAATTAAAATTAAAATTAAAATTAAAATTAAAATTAAAATTAAAATTAAAATTAAAATTAAAATTAAAATTAAAATTAAAATTAAAATTAAAATTAAAATTAAAATTAAAATTAAAATTAAAATTAACCTTAATGTAATGTAATGTTACCTTAATGCAATGTAAGCACACACTCTCTCCCACCGAGTCCGCGTGTGAAATCGCATGTGTGCATTCACTTACTCACTTGCTTACGTAGAATTTCACTTGGCTAATCTCTATCTGCTCTTTACTACGGGTTGCCCTTAGCCAGCCTTGAGTATTAAAAGCGATGAACAACAATTTGGTGTACGAGTACGAGTAGTTAGAAAATGCTCATAAATAAAAAACGCGCATAAAATAAGCCATTTATGGATCGTAAAAAGGCGACATAACACGCATATCTACTAGATAGATATTTGGTCATTGGGTGTGCCGTAAGGGAGCGAACGGGCGCAAAGGCTGCCTTCGCATAGCAGAGCGCCTGCACCTGCAACCTGCACCTGAGCTCTATCTCACGGCGAGCATTAAACCAAAAAGAGTGGGAAAATTAATTTAAAAAATATGTTTTGGTAGCGATGAGTTAATTAAATAGTATGTTCTTGCTTTTTTAACGGCGTTATTAACATATGGGTATATGTTGGTAGCACTCTATTGGCTTTGGCAATTAGGTAAAGTAAATTAAGTAGCTGTGATTTCAATTAAGGAAATTAGTACAGAGTCGAATTTTAGCTAGAGGGTAAACTGTACTAGTAAAGTTTTAGATGGCAAGAAAGAGAAGATTTTGTTTCAAGTTAGTTTCCCTATTTTACATAGGCGCCTCTTATCCTGTTTAAAAAGAAACAAAAAAGAAACAAAAAATATTGCATAAAATTAAAAAAAAAATTAAATCAAATTAAATAAGAAAAAATATGATAAAATAAAAATAAAAGTAAATAAGATAGAAGAAAAAAAATAAAATAAATTAGGAAAAGATTAAACAAAACAAAATTACAGAAAAAAAAGTAAAATTTAATTTAAAAAAAATTATCATAAAAGTTAAATTCAATAAAATAACAAAATATAACAGACATACGACCCAACTTTAAGACAAACACGGACAATTGCGCTTATATAAAAAAACACTTACTTACGAATGCGCATTACCATACTCCACGTCTATGCCTACAAAAAACTTAACAGACATACGAATCAACTTTAAAAGCGACACGGACAAATGCGCTCACGAAAAAACAGTACCATACTTCACGTCACACAGAGCAGACGTTTTGAGAAAAGTAGGTAAATATTTCTTTCGTTGTTATTATGTTTATGTTTTTTTAATAGCTCTGAAACCTTGAAAACGATTGCCGTAGAGCAATCGAAATATGACAGTCCAACAGAATAAGTTAAAACAGAATAAAATAAATTAAAATAAAATAACATAAAATTAAAAATAAATTAAATAAAACAAAAACAAATAAAATAAGATAAAATAAAACAAAGTAAAATAAAACAAAATAAAACAAAGTAAAATAAAATAAAGTAAAATGAAATAAAACGAAAAAAAATAAAATATAAAGAAACAGCAAAGGAAAGGGCAGAAGGGAAGTGAGTTAAAGGATTAGCAAGTAGAAAACCTATTAAAATAAAAAGCACTCTGGGTCACTCTTTCAAACCAATCCAAATATTTCCGGTTTCCGCTTTCATTCAAACTAAAAAAAAAAACCGATAGCTCTTTAAAGAAAGTGTAAAAAATCAGCTGTCCGTTTGTCATCTTCGCATCTTCCGCGCAGCTGCAAAACGACATTAACCATCTTACAAACACAGTCATCAACCAATAGCCCACAGCCATTCATGCTCCGCCTTTAGATACCCATCCGATTAACTGATAATTTTCAACAGATTGTCAACTGTGATTTGCCGATGCACTGTTTGAAGGAACAAAAAAAATTGAGACTTGACTGTTTTGACTCATGCATAAAAACACATTTTCTTATATTTTTAATCCGCTCAACTCCTTTTGTGACTTTCTGCATATCTTCTATTGTTGTGGTACAAACCTCCAACCTATGTACGCCCGTTTGTGGTTTCTTCATCTTAGGCGCTTCATCTTGACGTCAACTTAAACAGCTAGCAAATGTGGTTGAGTGCAATTTCTTTGTTCTACTTCTAATGAATTGCATTCAAGCGTTAGTAATCCTTTCTTTTGCGCTCTGCTCGGTTTTTCTTTTGGTTATTGTCATCATTTTTATGCAAAGCTAAGTCCATGCAGTCAGTCAGTAGTTTGTGGTAAGTGATTTTGGTTCGCCCATAAAAATCAAGCTATACCAGTTATACGTACGAGTAGATATGAAGTACGCTTAACCGCCTTAGCATCAGCCTTAACACACCTTGTCGGTAAAACATAAATGCAACAGCCGCAGCTCGAGCAAATCATAATCGATGGAACAATTTTTGTTGTGGTAACGGTGAATCGTAATCCTGTGTGACTGCTTGTTTGAAGAGCTCCTTTCAATGGTAGGAATTATCTGTTTTACCTTTATGTCCTGCATCCTTTTTTGTTTCTCGTTCATATTTTCATTCAATGCGACAATGCATGGTTTAACGTTGAAGGAAAAAATGTCAGCTTCATCTACTCACTCCTTTGATTTTAGCGAAAACATTTGCCCCCTTTGACAACCAACAGATTTTCCTTCTTAATCGCTGTGCGGTAGCTGGTTTCATGGAAGATAGGAATTTTTTTCTGAGTATATATAATGATTTGTCTATGATTTTTTTATATACCCAGATGTTCTGCGACTAATTTTTCATCATCTATCCCTGCCTGAAAGTTTCTTAGTTGGAATACGACCGAAAATACCTTTCATTTGATACCCATATTGCCATATACTTAAAAAAAAAGAAAACAAGAAAGGTGGCAACCCTGTAAACCCCCGAAGTGGTGACACCCAAGTGATAGTCTTAGAATGGAGCATACTATCTGCATGCCAAATTTGATACAAATTGCCTCAGTCGTGGCCGAGATGTTGGTCGATATACGAAGAAATATATAAAATGGGGTAAGGTGGCAACCCTAGGCGGAGGCTCTGCCTGAAAATATCCTAGTCTGCATATGGCCGAAAATAACTTCAATTTCATAGGTACCCATTTTGACATATCTTGCTGAATTTAAAAAAAAAATGTGTTGAGAAGCAACCCTGTAAATCGCCCGAAGTGGCAACACAAAGTAGAAAGTCTAAAAAAGCGTACTATCTATGTGCCAAATATTATCCAATCTGTTTCAGCCGTTCCCGAGATAAGTATGTATAAAATATTCAATTCCGTTGCCACTATTCGTTGCCTCAAGTCCGAACACTGCTGCTACTATTTTTTCATTCAAATTTCACTCTGCATAAAAAACTTTGCATCGCCGCCTAAGAAGTGACATTCAAAATTTAATCAAATAAAAATAAAATTAAAACACAACAGGGTATACAATATTGAGACCTTATAGTACTGGATTTTTTTCTAGATATGTCTGAGTATGTGCGAATGAATTGCTTGCGCTTGTGTTTGTGGTATTTGCGGTTGTTGCTGCTGTCGATGTTGATTCTGCTTGTAACGTGCCACATGCATTAACCGCAACCGCAAGTCTGTGAATGTGTGTGTGTGTTGCAATTGCACATACGTATTTATCACTCACTCCTTAACACATATTGATCCTTTCTACGACATTCCATTGTTATTTTTGTCTACCTCTCTGTCTATCATTCTGTCCGTCTTCATATTTGTCACATCTTCACCGCTATTAACGCTGCACATAAAATATCTTCATCTTCAACAATCGCATTCTCATTTTCATTCACTGTAACGCTCAACATTCATTTAACTTTACCTTTCTCGCATGACAATCTCGCCTAGATTCAGGAGCGTATATATAGAAATGCACTCGCAGTTCCTTCATTGCTGGCTGCATATGGATTGTGGTTTGTACATATTTCTTGGATTTTGTGGTTAACATTTCGTCTTGGTGTTAAATTTTTTTGTTTTTCTTCAACAAAATCTAAGACGATAAAAATATTTAAAAATCAATCTAGCATTTTTAGATGCATCTGCGGGCTGTGCCGAAGATACGGACGCCAAATTGAAACGCAAATAAAGTAAAATAAATTTCAAATAAAAAAAAAATATTATAAAATAAAATAAATCCAAATAAAATAAAATAATATAAAATAAAAAAATTTAAAATATAAATACAAAAAGAATAAAATAAACTAAAAAAGTTAAACAAAATATAATAAAATAATATAAAATAATAAAATATAATTAAATAATGAAAAAAATAAAAAGAAATAAAAAAATAAAATAAAATAATAAAAAAAAAAATAAAATAAAAGAAAAATAAAAAAAAATAAAAAAAAAACTTAATTAAACTAAATTAAATTGAATAAAATTAAATTAAAAAAATTAAAAAAATTTAAAAACAATAAAATTTAAAAAAAATTTTTAAGTTGAAATAAAAAAAAATAAAATAAAATTAAAATAAAATTAAACACATAAAAAAAACAAAAATAAAATAAATAAAATAAACAAAATAAAATAAAATAAAATAAAATGAAACAAAATATAAAATATAATAAAATTAATTAAAACAAAATAAAATTTAATAAAATAAAATAAAATTAAAAAAAAAATTAAGAAAAATATAATTAAAATGAAATAATATGAAATAAAACAAGTAAGGAAAGCTGTCTTCGGCTGTGCCGAAGGCTAAATACCTTTCATGAATAAGCGTCACGATTTTCACTGTTCCCCAGTACAGCCTGTGTGAATTTAACTTTAGCTCATACCGAAACTTTAGCTCATACGGTCCAATCTCATTGATTTTTAACATCGACATTCCACATTCTAAAATAGCAACATTTACGAAATTTCACGTTCCTACCGATATAATTACAGAAGTTATCTACCAAAATCCGCTTATCGGAAAAATCGATTGTATGGGGGCTATGTGTAATATTTATCCCATTTCAATGATTTTCAACATCGATATTTTACATATAAAAATAGCGATGCTTCCAAAATTTCGCGTTCCTATGTGTTTAATTACAGGACTTATAGCCCAAAATCCGCTTATCGGAATAATCGATTGTATGGGAGCTATGTGAAATATTTACGCCATCTCAATGATTTTCAACATCGATATTTCGCATATAAAAATAGCGATACTTCCAAAATTTCACGTTCCTACCTATATAATTACAGGAGTTATCTACCAAAATCCGTTTATCGGAACAATCGATTGTATGGGGGCTATGTGAAATATTTATCCAATCTCGATAATTTTCAACATCGATATTTCACATATAAAAATAGCAATACGTCCAAAATTTCACGTTCCTACGTGTTTAATTACAGGAGTTATAGCCCAAAATCCGTTTATCGGAATAATCGATTGTATGGGAGCTATGTGAAAAATTTATCCCATCTCTATGAGTTTCAACATCGATATTTCGCATATAAAAATAGCGATACTTCCAAAATTTCACGTTCCTACCTATATAATTACAGGAGTTATCTACCAAAATCCGTTAATCGGAACAATCGATTGTATGGGGGCTATGTGAAATATTTATCCAATCTCGATGATTTTCAACATCGATATTTCACATATAAAAATAGCAATACTTATAAAATTTCACGTTCCTTCGTGTTTAATTACAGAAGTTATAGCCCAAAATCCGTTTATCGGAATAATCGGTTGTATGGGAGCTATATGTTATATTGGTCCGATCTTACTGGTTCCGACAAATGATTCCTATATTGGAAAATGGTGGCCGCATACCAAATTTCAGCCAAATATCTCAAAAACTGAGGGACTAGTTTGCGTTCAAACAGACAGACAGACAGACAGACAGACAGACGGACAGACGGACAGACGAACATGGCTAAATCAACTCATCTCGTCATCCTGATCATTTCGGTATACTTATTGATGGGTCTATCTCTTCTTCTTCTCATATTTACAAACATCGGACCAAAGTTATAATACCATTTCATGTTCATGAAAGGTATAAAAATAAAATACGAGAAGATAGTATGTATTCTACGTAAAAAAAATTATGCTACAGAAAAATGTAAATCTCTTGTGTTGCTCGTATGAAAAAATAATTGCTAAAGAGTCGATTTCAACCACAATGCTTAGTAAAAATTGACACAAAACGATTTTCTGCTTTAATGCACTCGGATAAACGACGCCAAGACTATATGACGGCACCCATCACCCCTCCATATGACTTTTTCTTCCCCACTCACAGCTTTGCCTCTTTCAATACTTATGAAGGAACACATGTATGTATTTTTACATAACCTCAAACATTATTCAGAAGCAAAAAATTAAATATTCTTCGAACAAAAGCATTCATTCTACTCGTATAGTTCAATTTGTATGAAACAAATCAAACGCTTAAAGCTGGCTTTACTTCATACCGGAAATATTCATAAAAATTGACATTAATTTTTACGTTATTAAATTTTTAAATGGTTTTCTTGTATGTATTTGTTTGTGTTTTGTGTTGAAGTGGTCTACATAACAGATATCCTTTTATCATAAAATTGGAAAATTAGATATTTGTATAGCGGAAATTGAATGGGTTATTGAGTGCTTAAGCACTCATGGATTTCCTTAGTGTTCTCATAGTAAAGAAACTGAATAACTAAATACTAAACAAAGAACTGAAATGATTATTTTATCAGAGGGAGAGGATAGAAGATTTAGATTATGAGGGAGAGGGTGATAGAGAGAGAGAGAGAGAGAGAGGGGAGAGATGAGGTGGATTGAGAATGTAATATAGGATTTATTAATAGGAATATAATATCTTAACGGGAAAGAAAAGGGAAGATTAAAAAGGTAAGTCAAAAAGAAAATGCATGAAAAAGGAATGCAAATTATAGGAATAGGAATTACCTACTAAGAAGAAGTGGTTACGGTAGGAGGAGAGCTAAAGCATATCGCTTTGTGCTCTTTGCTTTCGCGAGACGACACTCGTATTAATAGTCCACCCAAGAAGTCGTGGTATACGCAGGGCTATTCTCTTTGGCTCAGTAGAGGGTGGCAAGAAGACAGCAATACAGTTCCAAGGGATACATATATGGCCGCGAACCTATATTACCTACTTTAAAAACTAAATAGGATGTAAATTACTTTAAAAACCAATGAAACAAGAAAAGAATTAATTGGATCGTTTCAGACAGAAATAAAGTTCTGTTTTGGCTATTCTGCAATTCGTAGCCTAGTGTAGTCTCTCCTCCACTTGCTTAATTATAGTGGACTGCGGAAGTACTACTCCAAGTACTCCCCTTTCTGGAACCAGCCACCTCAACCTTTGAATTTTATGTAAAGCATGGGCTCAAAAAGTAATAATAGAATTTTAGCGTTTTAGTCTTTGGATAAGTCTTCTCGGCATAGGCTATATTTTCCCCCCTAGAATGCGCTGGTATCACTATATTTGTAAAATCCGTATATATATATTATGTGATCTCTGTTACAAAGAAAAACTCCGGTAGGTGGCACTGACCAACTAACTTCAATAAAAAAAATATTTAATCTCATAAATATAAAACTCGTGTTAGATTTATCAGCGCTTAAGCCATTTACAGGAAATGTCAGTCCAATTAAACTTAACCCAAAAACACATAAAATCCTATTTTATCGATGGAAAAAGCCAAAAATATCTTGATTTATATAATAAAAAAAATACAAACATATGTATGTAATAAAATATAAGTTTCTAATCCAAAATTGCGCATCTGGCCGTTATGCGAGATCAAATATTACAAAATTTACAGAGAATATATACCCATATGCACAAACTTACAAGCATTACAATAAATTATATTGTCAACGAAATCATTTGAACATTTACGCGTTCTATCAAAATACATTAAGCCAATGAAATACAATAAATATTAAAGTGAAAGAACCACAACAACAACAACGACGACGAAAATACGAAAACACTTATCAAAACGCGCAATAAACGACGCACTGTGGTACAATCAGAGTTTGATTGTTGCAAACAGCAAAAAAAAAAAAGTTATTGCGACCTAACGAGAGGACGAATGAAGTGAAACAATAGAGCAATTAAGAAGAAATATAAACATATGCACTTACACACACGTATCTAGAATACTTGGTAGCCGCATAGTTAAAATATATTTTTGGGTGGGTTGCGGCAGGTCCTGCGTCCTGTTACATCCAACTCTAAAAGTCAACATATAACAGTAAGTGATTTCGCTGTTATTGAAGCCGTCAACTTTTCTACTTTTTCGATTTTGTGGCATGCCACAAGCGTCAAATTTAATTGAGTCGCAAGAACATGTGACAATCGCTAGATGTCTATGAGCAAATGTGTTACAAAGGACAAATCATAATAATATTTGATGAGATTGTGGCAGGCCACTTAAGCAGTTGTAGAAACAAATCTAACGGCGTGCATAAGTGGTAGGCACTCAACAATAAAGCTACAGGCACTTGAGTTGGATTAGAAGTACAACATTTCTAAATTCGTACAAATAGTGCATATGTATTCATACTATATGCGATTTAAGTACATATGCATGTATGTATGTATGTGTTACTATACAGTAGTAATATGACAACCTTAGGTGATCATTGCCTGACTTCATGGTGATGCTAAACTTTCACTGAGAGAAATTTTCCAAAAATGATACTAACATTTTTTTTTTATTTTTTTTTTTACAAATTTTCTGGAATAACCGCTCATTAGTTTAAAGGGTGGATAGTTTGTAATATTTTGTGGATTCTATAAGCCAAAATTTCCAGTAATCTATTGTGAATTCGATAAACAAAAATAAAAATTAGTCTATTGTGAATACGATGAACTAAAATCCAAATGGAAATCCCTTTCACGGAAGCTGCGAGGAGAAATCGATACGATACCTATGGCAATGATGGGAGCAATAATCGGTACATGATCAATAATCCATTGTGTATTTAATAGACCAAGCTTCTCAATAAACTGTTATACAATTGATAGTGAACTTTTTAAACGAAAATGCCACTTGAAATCCCTTTTACTGAAGGTTTATAGCGGTTAATGAGAATAAATCGACTCATTCGGCTATAATGTGTTCATTAGACCACACTGTGATCAATTGCTCACAAGGTAGGCAATCTATAATCTATTGTGAATTCCAAAAACCGAAATGTCAGTTTAAATCTATTCTAGAGAAGATTTCTAGTGGCTAATGAGGTTAAGCAGAAGCAAATGGCAATGATATGGTCATTGTGCATAGACTAGGCGATCAAAAATGTATTGTGAATTAAATAATCTATTGTGAATTCGAACTCCTGAAATGGCAGCATGTGGAGAATACGTCCCAAAGAGGCCAATAAATCTACCACATGAAAAACTTTAGGAACCTCCTGTGAGCGAACCATTTGACCGATTTGAATGAAATATGCACCGATGGAAAGGAAATTGAACAAACTGAGGTATAGGCGGCATATTTTCAGGAGCGTCCCAGAAATTTAAGGATGGGGGTACGGGGCTAGCGACCCCACAAACCCTAAAGATTTTATTGGTCGAATTTTCTAGTCTGTATAAACTCAACCACCCCGCCTTTGGGCACAATAAAGGTCGATTTCGGCTTTTACCTGTCTACGCTCAGAAAAAGGTCTCCTTATTTTGGCGCCAAAAACATGGTATCCTTAAACTAAGTAAAATATTCCTTAATTTAAAGACTTTTTTCCTCAATCTAAAAGATTTTTTCCCTAAATTGAGGAAAAAAGTCTTTAAATTAAGGAAGCCATATCTTTGGAGCCATATAAGCGAAATTTTTTCTTGAAATAAGAAAACTCTTTTTCGAGTGTACTGTACTTCGCTAAGTCCTACGGAGATATAAAAAAACCGGCCTGTCACAACTGGATAAGCCCTTCGGAGATCTAAAAAAAGCGGAGGATCTTCTGCCTTGTCCTTGAAGAAGCTCTCCACCGAAGAATGAATCGAAAGGATGCTTAAATTTCGTCACCTAGCAGATAAGTCCTTATTGAGTGTATTTCTCCGCTAATCCCATTAAAATTAGCCCTTTGTAGTCTTTTCAGCATCTTCAATCCAACAAGTAGTCGCTTACCTCTTTGTTGGTTCTAAGAACTACGAATACCTTTTTGTTTATTGCGGAGTCAAAATGTTTACAATTCTCTCAGTGTATTTGAAGTAAAGTGCTCCATGAGGCGCAATACACATTCAATCACAATTGTTTTCTTTTCCCATGCCTATGCCAACCGGCAGGATATATCAAAACAAATATTTTAGCATCCACAGGCCAATATTGAGGGGCTCCTTGCCTCATGCAACATTCAGCTGTTTGGCCCGTCGTTATTCATACGCCTTATTTGGATTATTATTGGGTGCTGTCGATGCGGTTAAATGTTATCTAAGCAAATAATCGAAAGGATCTCAACACAACAACGCACGAGCACCAACATCAACACCAACACATATGCAAAGGCATTAGCTGAACACAACAGCAAACTCGATTAGCTGCCACACAATGGAGGAACTGCAATGATTTTGTGTTATGAAGTTGGAAAAATAAAATAGGATGATGAAAAAAAATTATTTAATGAAAAATCGCTGTATACAAGTTTGATGTGCGAGTGAATGAAAACACTTCGAATGACAGGACGCGCATACAAAGGCAGCAAGAGGGAAAGATGTTTTTTGCAGCAGAATAATGATGAAATGAATGACACCCAAAGCTGCAATCAAAACAAATAAGCAAAATATATAAGAGCCACAAAGGCATGCAGGCGTACGCAGAATAGACTGAGTTTTTTCTTATAGAATAGCAATTTTTTGTAGTCAAGTTGCAAAAAAAGACTGGATGGAATTGCAGTCCTTTATCGACAAAAAAAAATTAAATTAAATTGAATTAAATAACATGGAAAAAATATAATAAATTAAAATTAAATTAAATAATATAAAAAAATTCAAAAAAAAAAAATTTAAATAAAATAAATAAAAAAAAATGAAACAAAACGAATACAAAAAAAAATAAATAAATTTAATATTGGATAAAAAAAAAATAAAAAAAAACAAAGTAAAATAAAATTAA
The DNA here is from genome assembly GCA_964058755.1 of Campiglossa producta. Taxonomy (NCBI): domain Eukaryota; kingdom Metazoa; phylum Arthropoda; class Insecta; order Diptera; family Tephritidae; genus Campiglossa; species Campiglossa producta. Next base: position 142,861,062 of record CAXKVI010000002.1, read on the forward strand.
AAAAAAATAAAAAAATAAATTAAATAAAAATAAAATAAAATAAAATAAAATAAAATAAAATAAAATAAAATAAAATAAAATAAAATAAAATAAAATAAAATAAAATAAAATAAAATAAAATAAAATAAAATAAAATAAAATAAAATAAAATAAAATAAAATAAAATAAAATAAAATAAGATAAAATAAAATAAAATAAAGTAAAATAAAATAAAATAAAATAAAATAAAACAAAATAAAATAAAATAAAATAAAATAAAATAAAATAAAATAAAATAAAGTAAAATAAACTAAAATAAAATAAAATAAAATAAAATAAAATAAAATAAAATAAAATAAAATAAAATAAAATAAAGTAAAATAAAATAAAATAAAATAAAATAAAATAAAATAAAATAAAATAAAATAAAATAAAATAAAATAAAATAAAATAAAATAAAATAAAATAAAATAAAATAAAATAAAATAAAATAAAATAAAATAAAATAAAATAAAATAAAATAAAATAAAATAAAATAAAATAAAATAAAATAAAATAAAATAAAATAAAATAAAATAAAATAAAATAAAATAAAATAAAATAAAATAAAATAAAATAAAATAAAATAAAATAAAATAAAATAAAATAAAATAAAATAAAATAAAATAAAATAAAATATAATAAAATAAAATAAAATAAAATAAAATAAAATAAAATAAAATAAAATAAAATAAAATAAAATAAAATAAAATAAAATAAAATAAAATAAAATAAAATAAAATAAAATAAAATAAAATAAAATAAGGCCTAGTTGCCACGGCTAATTGTTAGATCTAAGTTTTACACTTAAGTACCTAACTTGTAAATAAATAAATAAATAAATAAAATAAAATAAAATAAAATATAATAAAATAAAATAAAATAAAATAAAATAAAATAAAATAAAATAAAATAAAATAAAATAAAATAAAATAAAATAAAATAAAATAAAATAAAATAAGGCCTAGTTGCCACGGCTAATTGTTAGATCTAAGTTTTACACTTAAGTACCTAACTTGTAAATAAATAAATAAATAAATAAAATAAAATAAAATAAAATAAAATAAAATAAAATAAAATAAAATAAAATAAAATAAAATAAAATAAAATAAAATAAAATAAACTAAAATAAAATAAAATAAAATAAAATAAAATAAAATATAATAAAATAAAATAAAATAAAATAAAATAAAATAAAATAAAATAAAATAAAATAAAATAAAATAAAATAAAATAAAATAAAATAAAATAAAATAAAATAAAATAAAATAAGGCCTAGTTGCCACGGCTAATTGTTAGATCTAAGTTTTACACTTAAGTACCTAACTTGTAAATAAATAAATAAATAAATAAAATAAAATAAAATAAAATAAAATAAAATAAAATAAAATAAAATAAAATAAAATAAAATAAAATAAAATAAAATAAAATAAAATAAAATAAAATAAAATAAAATAAAATAAAATAAAATAAAATAAAATAAGGCCTAGTTGCCACGGCTAATTGTTAGATCTAAGTTTTACACTTAAGTACCTAACTTGTAAATAAATAAATAAATAAATAAAATAAAATAAAATAAAATAAAATAAAATAAAATAAAATAAAATAAAATAAAATAAAATAAAATAAAATAAAATAAAATAAAATAAAATAAAATAAAATAAGGCCTAGTTGCCACGGCTAATTGTTAGATCTAAGTTTTACACTTAAGTACCTAACTTGTAAATAAATAAATAAATAAATAAAATAAAATAAAATAAAATAAAATAAAATAAAATAAAATAAAATAAAATAAAATAAAATAAAATAAAATAAAATAAAATAAAATAAAATAAAATAAAATAAAATAAATAAAATAAAGAAAATAAATAAATTTTATATTGAATTGAAAAAATAAAATAAAATAAAATAAAATAAAATAAAATAAAATAAATAAAATGAAAAATAAATTAAATAAGTAAATTAAACTAAATTAAATTAAATTAAATTAAATAAAAACAAAAATAAAATAAATTAAAATTAAATTAAAAACATTAAATTAAGTTTAAAAAAATAATATAAAAAAAATTAAAAAAATAAAATAAAATGAAGTAAAATAAATAAAATAAGATAAAAAAATAAAAAAATAAACTTATAAAGAATATTAAAAAAAAAAATAAATAAATAAAATAAAATATGATTAAATGAAATAATATCATGTAGAAAAAAATAATAATAAAGTGAAATAAAAAAATTAAATTAAATTAAATTAAATAAAATGAAATAAAATTAAGGAAATAAAACAGAAATGAATAAAATGAACACAGAATACATACATATACTAAGCGGGGAAAAATTAGAAATCGCTTAATATCCCATTAAAATTGAAAAACCGAAACAGTACAATTTAAATAAATTCTCCTTTTGCTACTCGTTTACAAAAAATTACAGCTAAGTAAAAAACATGAAAAATTTAATAAGGAAAACTGTTTGCCACTGGAGTAAAATATTGAATAACAACCTACAACAATGGCAGCAACAATGAAGTAACAACAACAATATAAACAACAACAAACAACAATACTTTAGTAATGCCAACAATAATACCTTTAATGACAACATGGGTTTTTCACAAAAGTTGGAGGGCGATAACAACTTGCAGCATAACGCACATAAAACCACAACAAATCCAATTTCGCAACAATACGTCAACCATATTTGTTTGCTTGTTTGTGAAAATGGAACATGATGAAATATAAAAAATAAAATTTGGAAATGCAATGCAGGCTGCTCCAACAGAATTGTTATAAATACTACATAGTAGAGTACCACCTGAGTGCTGAGGCCTATACTCCAATAGGAGTTAAGGAAGATGATAAATTGCTGGACGAATCGAAAATTAGTGGCTGAAGAGACTCCATTCTAGATTCTCCATTTTTTAGAGGCCAGAACATTTATTACATTTCATCTCTGCTGTTATAAATATCAACAAAACACTAATACGCTAGAGAGAATCGCAGCGGGTTATACGAAATTGCATAGTCAAATCAGCCAAACCCAACATTCCCGACAACTTAAATAACAAACATTCATTGCCAATATAAGTAAAACAGACGCATAAAAATTCCAAGAACAATACAATTTCGAGTTACGCAAAACCTAATTGTAGTCAAGCTAATCCGAGTTTCGGTGTACCGCCCATAGCTAATGGATTTCTGCCACAGATTATCACCTCTGCCGTTGTACCTTGCTGAGCTCTACGAAAAAAGAGAGATGTTTCGGCGAAATAATAATGGCTTTGAAGATTGAGCTGAGCTGCTGCTGCGCTGTGCATTATTTACTTTTTGTTGTTTTGATCCTTGAGCTGTCAGGCAAATTCAGAGTTTATGAGGATAAAGGATATGCGAGGAGCTGCGTAATATGTGCGGTATGTGCGTAGTAACGCATTTTGATGTTAATCTCTTGGAATCTCTGTTACTTCATCAACATAAACAGCTATATAATAAACATATCTGTTTTGGAGAATAAATGAAAAGCCTCAAGGCTAAAGAAAGCCGACAAAGAAATTTTATTTTCACTAAATTAGTAACAAGCTGAAGTAATAAAAACAAACACTCAATTTGCAGACACACACTCTCACTATTTTACCGCAAATTATCACAAAAATATGGCTAACAAATTTTTGTATTCAAATTTTCTTTGTTGAAATTACCATGAAAACTAAACCGACAATTACTCTCTTGGTAAAGATTATTTTGTAAATTTTCAGCTGCATTATTGTGCTGATGATTATTTTTGGTGAGCGCCAGGGCCTGTTTAGTTTTAGTGTCTGCAAGCTTTATGGTCATCAAACATCAAAATGTGAGGAAAAATATAACAATTTATTTTGATTAGAAAGCACAGTGGGACATCAACTCAAAATAAGTAAAAAAATTAATAAACTTTATTTTATATTAACTTTTGGTACTTATATTATTTTGTTTTATTTCTCAATTTATATTTTTGAGTTTGTTTTATTTGTCTTTATATCATCTCTTCAATTTATTTTTCATTATTCTTTTTATTTTTTTATTTTTATTGTGTTTCATTTTTATTATTTTTTTCTTTATTTTATGTTTATGGATTTTTTTATTTCTTTTTATATAGGCAATTCATAACCTCTAGTATTTCGTGCTATTTGTCTATTTTTCAAAAAAATTATATTGGAAACCATGGAAACATACAACGATAGACGAATAGGACACCCCTTGTGAGTTTCCCAATACTCTGTTTTTCGCTCTTTTTATTTATTCTATTTGTTCACTTTTTAAGATTTTTATTTTTTTATTTACTTTATTTTATTGTTATTTTACTTTACTTTTATTTATTTTATTTAATTTCATTTATTTTTTGTTTAAATTTTTTCATTTTTTTTTTTATTTTTTTAATTTTATTTGATTTTATTTTGTTTTACTTTTTTTTATTAATTTTTTTTTCTGTTTTTTATATTATTATTTTTATATTTTTTTTTTTTTGCATTTCATTTCTTTATATTTCATTTCATTTCATGTTATTTTATTTCATTTCATTTCATTTCATTTTTATTTTATTTTATTTTATTTTATTTTATTTTATTTTATTTTATTTTATTTTATTTTATTTTATTTTATTTTATTTTATTTTATTTTATTTTATTTTATTTTATTTTATTTTATTTTATTTTATTTTATTTTATTTTATTTTATTTTATTTTATTTTATTTTATTTTATTTTATTTTATTTTATTTTATTTTATTTTATTTTATTTTATTTTATTTTATTTAATTTATTTTATTTTATTTTATTTTATTTTATTTTATTTATTTTATTTTATTTTATTTTATTTTATTTTATTTTATTTTATTTTATTTTATTTTATTTTTTTTATTTTATTTTATTTTATTTTATTTTATTTTATTTTATTTTATTTTATTTTATTTTATTTTATTTTATTTTATTTTATTTTATTTTATTTTATTTTATTTTATTTTATTTTATTTTATTTTATTTTATTTTATTTTATTTTATTTTATTTTATTTTATTTTATTTTATTTTATTTTATTTTATTTTATTTTATTTTATTTTATTTTATTTTATTTTATTTTATTTTATTTTATTTTATTTTATTTTATTTTATTTTATTTTATTTTATTTTCTTTTATTTTATTTTATTTTATTTTATTTTATTTTATTTTATTTTATTTTATTTTATTTAAAACTTTTTTGATAAGTTTATTTTCGTTTTATCCCACAGCACCCCATCAACGCTGGATTTGTAATAACGTCATGTTTACCGGTACATTTACTGGCAATACGCAATTGCTAAGAACCTGCTCAGCCAACACAGAAGACCCATTAGCACCAGAACTCCGCAACAACTGCGCAATTCTCATCATCGTAATCAGCAAACACCCATTAATGCATATCACAGCAATGCACGAGCTTTTCGTCAGACTATGCAAAGTCTCAAGCCTCAAAAGAGAGTTCAGCCCTGAGCCTGAAATGCTTTCACAACATTTTCATTAATAGTAATAACAAAAAACAACAAAGTCTACACGAAAACAATAACAATAAACGCAGGCTTCACAGAGTGGCGCTGCGAGCTCAAGGAACAATGCCGCCTACAAATGCGTCAAATTAACGCATCGAGGTGCGTATTGGGAGGTAAACACAAATAAACTTGCGAATATTCATTTCATTTCGTTGAGAAAGTTTTGTATCGCGCCCCCTCACTCCATTATTGGCAAAGCAACCATGACCACAGTCGACAATGGAGCGTGTCGACATTATCATCATTGCAGGAGATAATCCTGCGGCATATTATTAAAAATAGAGCCAGTCATTTGGCGTAATGCGCCACAATGAAGCAAAGCGCTGTTGGATGAGAAACATAGCGGGTGGCGCTGAGAAACAAGGCATGCTGTCGTTGTCGTTGTTTGGTTGGTAAGCCAAGGTGGTGTAGAGCTTTTTATTGTTTTGGCGTTGTTGGCAGTGCCACCATTTTGTTTTTCGCCTGCGCTGGGCCGCACGAGTCTTCTTTTGTTTTCCATCTACCGTTAGTCCGGCGTGCTTAACTAGTTTGCCGTTTAATACTTAATGATCCAATATGGCATTTTTGCGCTGCGTTCGTGATATATGTATGTGTACAGGGTGGGCTGTTAGTGACCGGACACCTTAACTCCGAACAAAACGAGATATTAAGCTATCCATATGTTTTTCGGAACGGCTTAAGCGATGTAGACGAAATTTGGTATTTGGATATTTACATAGTATTTTCTTTGACTATCTACCTAGGTTCTACCACTTAAGGTGTTTTTACAAGATTGCCACCTATTCGAAATTTGTTTAAAATAGGTATTTTTCTTCGAATTTTAAGAATGATATTTATAGGCAGCGTTACGACCCAGGGTTGCCACCTAGTCTTATTACATGTGTTTATTTCTTGGCGAATCCGACGTTTTTCTGAAAACCACTTAACCCAGTTAGACGAACTTTTGAATATTTAATATGGTAGATTTCAAGCTATCCTTATAAAGTTTTACCACTTAGGATGTATTTAGAGGGTTGCCACATTATTATTATTTATTTACTTAATGTCGTGTTTCTATAAATATATATGTATATACTCGCATCATTCTTTTTTTTGCATCTCTGCTACTCTCGAAAAGGACTCAGCCCATTGAGATGAACTTCTGAATTTTTAATATGCTACATTTCAATGCATTCTACTTGAGTGTTGCTACTTTTAATTTCTCACAGGGTTGCCACCTTTCTTTGTTTTTCAAATAAAATGTAATTTTCCAAACTTCCTTATCCTGTTTTATCTACTTTTCTGCATATCCACTAAGGCCACCTATCGGATTTATTTAAACAAAATCAAATATACGAATGTGGGTATCAAACTGAACAGAAAAAATATGTCTTAATAAGATAGGAAAAACCTGAGACGTCTAGCGAGCTTGACAGGTAGTATGTGCAAAACTACTGACCTTTTCTCGAAAAGGTCGGATATCCATATTGCTGTAAACTATTTTGATGCCCACTACCTGCAGTTAGGGAAGGAAAACTAAATGCTGTAGGTAATTTGAAGCTTTCGGCTTAGTTGACCACAACCTGAGTTCCCTCCTAGGCTAACGCTGGCGGTCAATATTAAGAGTAGACCTTTTACGCCCCCAACACCATTTATTTAACACTCTCTAACAAACGGTGTCTGCCTATCAGGAACTTTTTGCAGACCCTGTACAAGCTACTACTACGCAGTCTTACTTACTTAGTAACGGACGGTAATGGACTCTACCACTGCAGCCACCAACCGGTAAGCATTTAATGCCCGGAACTATATCGAACATCACAGTTCATTTTTGTCTTAAACAAAAGAGGTCCTTGGTGGCAATTTTACTCCTATTTGCTTTCAACGCTATATTTCATTTCATTACTTGCTTTTCTGTTGCAATCAGCTTTCCCATAGTCTTCTGTTTATCAGATGTGTGTAACGATGCGTTGCGGTGCGCTATTGCGCTGATACCTTTTTGTGTATATAGCATAAAATAACTATTGGAACTGAGAAACTTGTAGGCTCGAGTATACTCGATTTGTGCAATTGCGCCAGCTTAACGCATAAACGCAACAAAAATTGCGCCATTACCCACCCCCGGTGCTTATTTTTCTTCGCGCTCATTTCATGTTTATTTGCCATTGCGCCACTGCGCTCAAAGCAAGGAAAAAAAACAACTTCAATTAAACAAATAAAGAAAAGCAAGAAGAAGAAACACGCGTATTTATCTTTGAAACATTTTTTTTTTGGATTTTCATAAAAAAAAAAACATTTTCAAACACCCATCGGTCGTGCAATATTTAACGCTTTTCTTTCGTCTCATCTTTCTATGCGCTTCTCAGTTAAATACTCGGTTGCCACTTACAAAAAAAAAAACTTCCAAAATCTGAAAAACACTACCAAATTTTATTTTCAAGTACTCATTGTAAAGAAAAAAATGTATTAAAATTTTTTTTTTTTTTAATACAAAATAGCATTACATACATGTTAGATATAAGATGAACAAAAATATTTGGGAGTTCCATTGAATCGATATGATATCTAAGTAAACAAAACCTACAAAATCAGAAAAAAACCTCCAAATTCGAAAAAGTAAAAAAAAAACTACCAAGTTTGGTCGAACCGTGGTTAAATAAAACATTTCGAGTTCTTTCAGTTGTATTGCGCAAAAATTAAACATTTCCAAATTACTCTTGACGGTGCTACTTGAATGCCACTGCTTGCTTCTCGCACACCACTTCTTCGCCTCAATTCTTCTCATAGTCCTTTCTACCATTGCAATCTAGATTACTTACGAATAAGTGCTTCCAAGTTAAACAGAAAACGTAAATTTTAAGTTTCATTGCGCCCAAGTTTGTTTGCTATTTTTTTTGCCTTGCAACATTTGACGTTCAACTTGCAACGTGCAACATGCCACCACCACTGACTATTATGGCAAACTATTGCTGTAAAACGCGTTCCCGTTTATTATTTACTTGCTCCAGAAAATTACAGTTTTTCACCAAAATTATACCAGATAAGTAAGTTTTGTGCAAATAACAAAAAAAGAATCAAACAAGTGGCAAGTAGATAGATACAAGAAAGTATGCAGCAAACTCAAAACAAAGAAGTTGCACCAAAGCAATGCATAAGTATTGCAACTCAAATAAAGTAGTAATTACCCGAAATTCTTCCTGTTTTTCCTGAAGTTTTGCGTTTATTGCTTTTGCATAAATTATGAGTCCACTTGAGTTTTGTTTGTTCTTTTTTTTTTTTTTTTTTTGGAAGATGTTAAAACTATTTGTGGAAAATGAATGTGTTGTAATAGTTTGCTTAAACATATAGTTACTAACTAAGCGAGTTTGAATTTTCGAACGAAAGTTTTCGAAGCCACGTACAAGAACAAAGGTAGACACGGCGCATCCCTAACTTACGGTTTCTACCACGAGATAATGATTAGGGATCACGAATGCAAAGGAGTGGACGACATATGTACATAACTAAGACCAACAGCTTTGAGAAGAGAATGGAACTGGGAGAAGATTGTCCGCACCTGATGGTACGGTAGAAGAACATTCGGAAGGGGCATAATCTCACAAGATTCTCCTACTACCATTTTGTCTTCCAAACATCGTCCCAAAACTAACTCTATGCGAGTGGACAAAACTGTAGGTAGTCTCGGAAGCGGAAATACCACGTAGCATCACTTTTGTGGTGTATTTTAAAGAGGACGATTTCCCCTCAAACAAGCATATACTAATGGCGGCGATATACCAACAGGTTACCATAACCTCTAACGAGATTTTTAGCCGAGCTTCTCTTTCCAACTTGTGGTGTGTTGCTTTTTCAGTTTTTCCTACAAGTTGGCGGGACCTACATTTTTTTGCCGACTCCGAACGGCACTGCCGAGGGGCGACCACGTTTAGAAAAATTCTTTTTCTAAATAATTTTTGATGTTACTTTTCCCGGGTATCGAACCGCCACGACTTGGTGTAGAAGGCCGAACACTTAACCGCTACACCACGGCGGCCGCCAAACAAGCATATCCTCAGAATTATTTCTCTTCAAAACCCGGCCCAAGACCCCAAGACACCAGGTACTGGGGCATCCTTTATCGGATAACTGTAGATCCGGTGTCAGCGGAAAAAAATACCTATCTTGTATGCATGAGATACAAAACTCGTTCTTTTTGTTGGAAGTTATGGAAAGGAAAGGAAGGGAAGAAAAGGAAAGTAAAGAAAAGTAAATGAAATTGAAGGAAAGTAAAGAAAAGGAACGGAAACGAACGAAAAGCAAAAGGAAGAAAAGGAAAATTAAGGAAAGGAATGAAAAGCTAATTAAAGGAAAGTAAAAGGGAAAGGAAAGGAGTGGAAAGAGGAAAATAGGGAAAGGAAAGGAATGGAAAACAAAGAAAAAGAAAAGTAGAAAAGGGAAAGAAAGGAAAGTAAAAGGAAAGGAAAGGGGTAATTTTGGGATCATTTCGGGGGTCATATTGGTCATTTTGAAATCATATTGGAGTGATTTTAAGGTCAATTTGTAATAATTTTGGGGTCACTTTAAAATCATTTTAGGTTCGTGTTGGGGTCATTTTGGGTTCTAATTGGGATCATTTTGTAGTCATTTTAGGATGATCTCGTGCGTGATTTTGGGGTCATTTTAGCATCATTTTGATGACTTTACAAAGATAGCAAAAAATAAAATTGTGTTGTTGTTTTGAAGGTAATTCGGTGAATAAGCAGCATTATTTTCGCATTTCATAAAAAGGAAATAGCCTAAAAATAATAATTTACTCGTGTACTCACGTCTTTTTTTTCTAACTATTTTTTTTTAATTTATTTTTTTTTTCCTAGTTTAACTTAATTCAATTTTATCCTATTTTCTTTATCACCTAGCTAAGTCACTTCCATATCATTAAGTACAATTTTGTGTGAAATTTCGCTTTTCATCAACTCAGTCAAAGCAATATCAATAAAGATAAAAAAAAATTGTTATACGGTAGAGATTCATCCATAACGCACAACTCGCTGACAAACGCACATTTCACACATTTTAGCATAATCTTAAGTAAATTATTATTTCACACTTCTTTATTTTTTTTTCGTATCTTGTATGTGTGAATTTTGTTTTTTTTTTATATTTTTTACTTTAAAGTGTTTGTTTGTTTGTCTTGCTTGTCAAATAAGTTCAATGAAATGATGCGAGAGGAGTTGTAAGGACTTGCTCACACATATGAGAGTGTGTGTGTATGAATATTTTCTTTGTTGTGCCAAGAAAATGACTCTATACAAAAAGTCCATGAATATGCGTCTAATCCCATACACATATTCTATGTTGCAATGTTTTGTATAAATAACCACTTTGATCCTGTAAGGATTTCTCTTGGCACTGCTGCCAAACAATAATAACAACAACAATGTATGCTTATAACTGATACATTTTGTTATTATACAACACATAAAAACAACATTGAATGTAATAGAATAAGCAATATTTTTTTATTATTTATATGTGAAAATGTAAGCATGCCGCCTGTGATGCGATTAAGCGGAGCACCTAAGGACATTATGTTTGTATGTATTAGAAAAACAAAAAAAAATGTTTGCTTTTGTTTTGGGTGTTACTGAGGCAATTTTTTTGAAGACAGAGGATGTAGCAGCAACAAAATTATAATACAACAATAAACAAAAGCATGAGCCTGCTCTACTCGTACGAAGTATCTATGGTTATGTAGAGCGCATAAGACGCGTTGAAAGGCAACAAAGTCGCAGCAAAGATGCCACACATGCGACGCCTTATTGGTTGTGTTGTGACAACATGCAATATGCATGCATTGCTAAGATTTCTACTGTTTGGTGTTATCACAGCTTGTTGTTGTTGTTGTCGGCAGGATTAGAAGGACGCTGTACATGTGAAATATAAACAACAAACATAAATAAAAGACAGCACGTTTGAAAGTGATGCTGTGTAAGAATCAACAACTTATGGTATATTAAGTCACTCGCTTTTCCTTTCAGTAAGTTTGCGACTATATAAAAGCAATCACATACTCACATACATACTTGGATAAACATATTTTAACATACGACTATAAATACAGTGAACATAGATTTAAATGTGGCTTGTTGGAAAATGCATGCAGCGTTTAAAATATTTTCATTAAGCTTTCAAAGCTTTTTGAACCAAAGTCCAAAATAGAGTGCTTTTGAAAAGCGTTTTTGAACAAGCTTATCTTCCGTGCTTTGATAGGCGACGGCCAAAATCGCTTAGGCGGTTAAGCGCCAATAAATGATGATGATCTTCCGCTCGGCTGTCAAAATGGGAAAACAGAACCTGGATGTTCCCGACAGATGATTCATTCAGCATTTACCACGATCTAAGCTTTTCAGCTTGCAAAAGCTTTTAATTTTTCAACAACTCGATTTGAAGAGCTTCTTGTCCTTAATAAATTCAGGTCTCAGAGGCTTGAATATGCCCTGCCGCCAAACTTTTTGGTCATTCACGATAACTTGGAGCTTTAAGCTTTGCGAAAGCTCTTTATTTTTAGCAAATCACTTAGCAGGGTTTTTACGATTTTTAAAATTAAAGCTGTAAAGCACGCAAAAGCTCTTAATTTTTCAACACTTCAGCTATTAGATCATTTTAGTTTTATAAATGCAGTTCTTAGTGACTTGAATGCTGGGATATTTATTGATCACTTTGCCATGACTTAAAGCTTAAAAGCTCGCAAAAGCTCATAATATTCCATCATTTCACTTAGAAGCACTTTTTTGCTTTTATAAAAGCAGAGCACATACTTGTGTAGGCTTGAAAATGCTTTTTTGGAAATTGTTGCATTGTTATCGCATTTATTATTAAGCTCCAAGTTTCAAGACTCTTTCTTACTGGATCCCTCCAATTTTACATAAGAAATCTCGCTCTTTTCCACATAAGCCGAAGTATTGATACTACAGTAGTAAATCCTCATGGACTCCATGTCCTATAAAAAGCAAGGTTGAACGGCTGTCCCAAGAAAGGATCACTGTTTTCCCCAAAAAAAATATCACCTTTGAAGCTTAACCCGAAACATGGTAAATTTGCTCGTTCAATCCGGAGGTGGTGCTCTTAATAACTATGAATATCTTGTTAGGCTGGTACAGCTGTGTGACTCACTTCCATTATGTTTCAACTTTCCTGCAGGGTTATTATTTATCATCATCATGCAAGTCGTTGGCGGTCCGGTCTGCTTGTACAAACAGATAAGCTGATCTTATTAGTTTTTGAAAGGACA
>CAXKVI010000002.1:142874077-142974077 GCA_964058755.1 Campiglossa producta
TCGATTGATGTCGCTCTAGTTGTCGATAAGGTAGTATAAAAACAAACAAACAAAATAAAATGAATACATACTAAGTGAACATGATGGATATAAGCTAGCAATAATCTCAACGCAGCTTGGTGTAAGAGGTACACACTGCGGGCTTAGAAATTCCTAATCCCCTTGGTTCTTGGTTCGATGACCAACAAAAGGTGATGAAAAATTTCTAAACACAAAGCCATTTGATAAGTGCCCTTGAGCAAGGCCGAAATTACGTAATCATGGTAGCTTGTAATTGTTGTTACTTTTCCATCTTGTTCACTAATAATAAAAACATAGAATAATTTAAGGAAAAATTATTCACAAACGGTCAAAAGTCCACCAAAGTTTCAAAGATTCTCAAATTAATGACCACAAACTCATAACATACATACATATTAATCGCAGGACACAGCGAAAAAAGCCACCCTGTGAAAATAAGCTGCAGCTTTCAGTAAAATGATCACGGGGTGCACTAAAATCCTTGACACTGCTAGTATAAATGGCGATCGATTGATGTCGCTCTAGTTGTCGATAAGGTAGTATAAAAACAAACAAACAACATAAAATGAATACATACTAAGTGAACATGATGGATATAAGCTAGCAATAATCTCAACGCAGCTTGGTGTAAGAGGTACACACTGCGAGCTTAGAAATTCCTAATCCCCTTGGTTCTTGGTTCGATGACCAACAAAAGGTGATGAAAAATTTCTAAACATAAAGCCATTTGATAAGTGCCCTTGAGCAAGGCCGAAATTACGTAATCATGGTAGCTTGTAATTGTTGTTACTTTTCCATCTTGTTCACTAATAATAAAAACATAGAATAATTTAAGGAAAAATTATTCACAAACGGTCAAAAGTCCACCAAAGTTTCAAAGATTCTCAAATTAATGACCACAAACTCATAACATACATACATATTAATCGCAGGACACAGCGAAAAAAGCCACCCTGTGAAAATAAGCTGCAGCTTTCAGTAAAATGATCACGGGGTGCACTAAAATCCTTGACACTGCTAGTATAAATGGCGATCGATTGATGTCGCTCTAGTTGTCGATAAGGTAGTATAAAAACAAACAAACAACATAAAATGAATACATACTAAGTGAACATGATGGATATAAGCTAGCAATAATCTCAACGCAGCTTGGTGTAAGAGGTACACACTGCGAGCTTAGAAATTCCTAATCCCCTTGGTTCTTGGTTCGATGACCAACAAAAGGTGATGAAAAATTTCTAAACATAAAGCCATTTGATAAGTGCCCTTGAGCAAGGCCGAAATTACGTAATCATGGTAGCTTGTAATTGTTGTTACTTTTCCATCTTGTTCACTAATAATAAAAACATAGAATAATTTAAGGAAAAATTATTCACAAACGGTCAAAAGTCCACCAAAGTTTCAAAGATTCTCAAATTAATGACCACAAACTCATAACATACATACATATTAATCGCAGGACACAGCGAAAAAAGCCACCCTGTGAAAATAAGCTGCAGCTTTCAGTAAAATGATCACGGGGTGCACTAAAATCCTTGACACTGCTAGTATAAATGGCGATCGATTGATGTCGCTCTAGTTGTCGATAAGGTAGTATAAAAACAAACAAACAACATAAAATGAATACATACTAAGTGAACATGATGGATATAAGCTAGCAATAATCTCAACGCAGCTTGGTGTAAGAGGTACACACTGCGAGCTTAGAAATTCCTAATCCCCTTGGTTCTTGGTTCGATGACCAACAAAAGGTGATGAAAAATTTCTAAACATAAAGCCATTTGATAAGTGCCCTTGAGCAAGGCCGAAATTACGTAATCATGGTAGCTTGTAATTGTTGTTACTTTTCCATCTTGTTCACTAATAATAAAAACATAGAATAATTTAAGGAAAAATTATTCACAAACGGTCAAAAGTCCACCAAAGTTTCAAAGATTCTCAAATTAATGACCACAAACTCATAACATACATACATATTAATCGCAGGACACAGCGAAAAAAGCCACCCTGTGAAAATAAGCTGCAGCTTTCAGTAAAATGATCACGGGGTGCACTAAAATCCTTGACACTGCTAGTATAAATGGCGATCGATTGATGTCGCTCTAGTTGTCGATAAGGTAGTATAAAAACAAACAAACAACATAAAATGAATACATACTAAGTGAACATGATGGATATAAGCTAGCAATAATCTCAACGCAGCTTGGTGTAAGAGGTACACACTGCGAGCTTAGAAATTCCTAATCCCCTTGGTTCTTGGTTCGATGACCAACAAAAGGTGATGAAAAATTTCTAAACATAAAGCCATTTGATAAGTGCCCTTGAGCAAGGCCGAAATTACGTAATCATGGTAGCTTGTAATTGTTGTTACTTTTCCATCTTGTTCACTAATAATAAAAACATAGAATAATTTAAGGAAAAATTATTCACAAACGGTCAAAAGTCCACCAAAGTTTCAAAGATTCTCAAATTAATGACCACAAACTCATAACATACATACATATTAAAGCTTTAAAGCACGCAAAAGCTCTTTATTTTTAAAAACTTCAGCTATTAGATCATTTTAGTTTTATAAATACAGTTAGTTAATGCTTAATAAC
The DNA here is from genome assembly GCA_964058755.1 of Campiglossa producta. Taxonomy (NCBI): domain Eukaryota; kingdom Metazoa; phylum Arthropoda; class Insecta; order Diptera; family Tephritidae; genus Campiglossa; species Campiglossa producta. Next base: position 142,876,699 of record CAXKVI010000002.1, read on the forward strand.
TTGATTGCTGGGATATTTATTGATCACTTTGCGATGACTTAAAGCTTAAAAGCTCGCAAAAGCTCATAATATTCCATCATTTCACTTATAAGCACCTTTTTGCTTTTATAAAACCAGACCACGTACATACATATGTAGGCTTGAAAATGCTTTTCTGGAAATTGTTACATTGTTATCGCATTTATTATTAAGCTCCAAGTTTCAAGACTCTTTGTTACTGGATCCCTCCAATTTTACATAAGTAATCTCACTCTTTTCCACATAGGCCGAAGTATTGATACTACAGTAGTAAGTCCTCATGGACTCTATGTCCTATAAAAAGCAAGGTTGAACGGCTGTCCCAAGAAAGGATCACTGTTTTCCCAAAGAAAAAATCACCTTTGAAACTTAACTCGAAACACGGTAATTTTGTTCGTTCAATCCGGAGGTGGTGCTCTTAACAACTATGAATATCGTGTTAGGCTGGTACAGCTGTGTAACTCACTTCCATTATGTTTCAACTTTCCTGCAGGGTTATTATGCAAGTCGTTGGCGGTCCGGTCTGCTTGTACAAACAGATAAGCTGATCTTATTAGTTTTTGAAAGGACATTAGGATTAAGATAAAGATGTTTTGCCGCAATGAAATAGTTTCAAATAAAGACATAAGGACCACAATGTTGTACATACAAACATATATTTAAACAGATTCTTACACTTGCAGAAGGCGTATGAATTGAGAACAATACAGCTGGCTAAGATGGCGGAAGGACATATTTATGTTTAACGATAAATATACCTTAAACTCATTCCTCCAAAAAGTAAATCTTTAGGATAGGGAAGAACTTTTTGGAGGTATTTGCTATTGAACTTCGTTAGAGTACTTTCTAAGATCACCGCGTCATCGCTTTATGGGATCTAGAGCGATATCTTGAGAACCCTCAGTTCCTTTGTTAAGTGACCTTCAGGTTTCTGGGGCGAAAAACATATCCACCAGGTACGGACTATTTAGAAAGCCAACGATTTCCTCAGACTTTTTCTATTTCTTGGATGGAGCTACTAACTATGAAAAAAAAATTATAAAGATGGGCGCCACACGTTGATTTCGAGCTTGGAGCATGGAACTGCCCTGTGAACTAAGATCTATCCCTCTAGTAAAACCTATCCTGCCCTATAGGTTTTCCCCTTTCGCTGGTTCTAACAAGAAGTTAAAAGACAAAACAAATAGACATTACGCGCCACTCAGCGTTCGCAGTAATAACAACATTCCCGCCCTACTTGACAACGTCTACGGAATGCGTGCAGTGCATTACACCCTTTAGATGTTTAGCCGCAGTTCAACTCTGCCCGAGTGCCTCTAAACTACCAAACCCCAAATTTTACCATAAATCGTAAATGACAGCTCATTTAAAATTGGGAAAAAACGCAATGAAAATAATTTTGAAAATATTGATTTCGTTACAAAAACCATATAAAGCAACGATGATTGTCAATTTTGGGCTGCACCCAAAATATGTATGTAAGTTCATAAATGCACGCAATAAGTAGCAAGTTGCAGCTGCCACATGTGGATATAATTTAAATGGAAGTTTGAGTATTGCACCAGTGCGTAAGAGCGTACAGTGAGTCACAGGCGCAAATTGACAATTTATTTTCCTTTGGTGAAATTTAGAAAAGTGATATCTCTGAAATCGAATGAGTTAGATTATTGACGCTGTACATAATTCTGACCCGAGGCACACAATATATCATGACTAAGGCATCCAATACCGAAGCTTTTTTACAATCCCCGGTACTTTCGGTATTATCTCAGTTATCGTCCAAAAAGGGCGAGAGAGATATCAAAAGAAGCGTTTGGACTTCGGTATGCATAATACGAAAGCGAAGGATCGTTATTTTTTTTTGTCAAGAGATACTTCAATTCAGAAAGCTGTTCTACACGCCCCAAAATTTGGGATCGGATCCGGTAAGATTATTGGTTTTTTGCCAAAAACTTTTCTCTGAAACAAAAATTTCAATTTCCGCTTTCGGATTATTGATATCAAGGTCAAAACGTAACTTTTTATATCTCTCACGACATTTTTTACACTCGTTTTAGGAGTTTGGGGATGCCGGGTTTTGAATAAAACTAGTCCCGGTACGAAAAATAGACGCGAAAGGCCCGGATCGGTATTCCCGTGGATCGATGCCTTAATCACGACAAATAAAATAGTTAATCGATTATTTTTCAGCTGTCTCGTTTCCACTGTGACCGACTGTACCTGGGCATATTAAAATCTATTTCTCTATATGTATCTCAACCCCAAAAAGCCAACCCTATGCCTTCGCCAGCATAAACCTTAGATCCGCTACAGTTTCCACTTTGTTAATTATGTTGTTGAAGCATGCAACACAGCCGTTGTCGTCACCGCCATGACTGCGCTACTTTTACGCTGCAGCCAAATCTGCAGCAAACATTTGTTGACAGGCGAGTTGTGCATCATTCACAGTTGCGGCCCTGAGTGTTTTTAGCACACACACACACAAACAACCTTCAACCCTCAAGCTGACTTTTAAAAGCATGTTTGTAGTTGGGTGTTTGTGTGTGTGCGCGCCTGTTGGGTGCATCGTACATGTGTGCTTAAGTGTGCGTGAATATGCAACTCCAAGTGTTTCTCACTTTTGCAATTCTTTTATATATTCATCCCTTTTAAGTTGATTCTATTTTATTTCGTGTTTATTTGTTTCAATGTTGCAAATGTGTTAATTTCCACTTCAATATGCCACTTACGAATGCTGTATAATAACAACGTTGTTGTTTGTATGCATAGGTGGATGCTGTTTCTGGTACAGCTAGCAACGGCGGCCAACTTGCAACACGCGCCACATGCTTTCAATGCGTTCTTGATAGTCTAACTAGCTAAGTCTGTGTGCAGCGGTGCATTAAACGAGTGCGACCCTAAAAATCGCGCGAGTCCTTCAAACTAATAAATGTTATAAATGAATGTCTAATTTACAAAATATAACAAAAACAAAGGCACCAACATACATGCCACGCAACCTTACCGAGCGCGAGTTAAAGGCATTTGCATGAGCCTCCTTGTAAATATGATTTCGCATCTATTGAGTGAAAAGTCAGTCCAGCATCAGCAGTTAAGAGCATTTTGTATGCGCTACAGCGTTTTGTAAGGTTAACCTTGAAGTTATGAAAGAATTTAACTACCCTCTTTTTATTGCTTTCATGATGCCCCTGAACTTTATGCCGTTTTTCTATTTGTCTATTTTAATTTATGGTTCTCAAATGTAAATTTTTTTCTCAAATGCAAATTTATTTTTTATTTTTTATTCGCATATTTACACATTTATAGCATAGGAAATAAATTTTTCCACGTTTTTTTTTATCAACCTTGAAGGGAGATTAAACTAAACAAGAAGCTCTTTATAAACCATATCCTTTTTCCTTTCTATGCAACATCGCATGTTAATGACTTATGCATGTCTGTTTGCTCCTAAATGAGTCTTGAAAATGCATACAAATTTGCTTGAAGAGCACATCAATTGAAAAAAAAAAATTTCTCTAACGAAATGGGTTGAACTCTTGTGTAATGCAGTGTTATTAACCCTTAAGGATGAGAAGAAGAAGAGATGAACCCATCAATAAGTATAACGAAATGATCAGGATGACGAGATGAGTTGATTTAGCCATGTCGGTGAGTCCGTCTGTCCGTCTGTCGGTCTGTCTGTCTGTTGGGAACGCAAACTAGTCCCTCAGTTTTTGAGATATTTGGATGAAATTTTGTATGCGGCCACCATTTTCTAATATAGGAATCATTTGTCGGAACCAGCAAGATCGGATATTACATATAGCTCCCATAAAATCGATTGTTTCGATAAACGGATTTTGGTAGATAACTCCTGTAGGTATAGGTAGGAACGTTAAATTTTTATAACTATTGCTCTTTTAGAATGTGAAATGTCGGTGGTGAAAATCAATGAGATTGGACCAATATAACACATCGCCCCCTTATAATCGATAGTTCCGATAAATTCGATATGAGCTAAAGTTAAATTCACGCAGGCTATATTGGGGATCGAACAGTGAAAATCGTGACTCTTATGAAGGTATATAGACAGCTTTCCTTACTTGTTTTTTTTTTTTTTTCTTTTACTTTAATTAATTTTTTTTACTTCATTTTATTTTATTTTACTTAACTTTATTTTATTTTATTTTACTTTATTTTTTTTTTATTTTTTTTTGTTTTATTTAATTTTTTTTTTTTATTTAATTTTTTTTTTTTCATTTCACTTAATTTTATTTTTATTTTATTTTATTTTTTTTTATTTTATTTTATTTTATTTTATTTTATTTTATGTTATTTTATTTTATTTTATTTTATTTTATTTTATTTTATTTTATTTTATTTTATTTTATTTTATTTTATTTTATTTTATTTTATTTTATTTTATTTTATTTTATTTTATTTTATTTTATTTTATTTTATTTTATTTTATTTTATTTTATTTTATTTTATTTTATTTTATTTTATTTTATTTTATTTTATTTTATTTTATTTTATTTTATTTTATTTTATTTTATTTTATTTTATTTTATTTTATTTTATTTTATTTTATTTTATTTTATTTTATTTTATTTTATTTTATTTTATTTTATTTTATTTTATTTTATTTTATTTTATTTTATTTTATTTTATTTTATTTTATTTTATTTTATTTTATTTTATTTTATTTTATTTTATTTTATTTTATTTTATTTTATTTTATTTTATTTTATTTTATTTTATTTTATTTTATTTTATTTTATTTTATTTTATTTTATTTTATTTTATTTTATTTTATTTTATTTTATTTTATTTTATTTTATTTTATTTTATTTTATTTTATTTTATTTTATTTTATTTTATTTTATTTTATTTTATTTTATTTTATTTTATTTTATTTTATTTTATTTTATTTTATTTTATTTTATTTTATTTTATTTTATTTTATTTTATTTTATTTTATTTTATTTTATTTTATTTTATTTTATTTTATTTTATTTTATTTTATTTTATTTTATTTTATTTTATTTTATTTTATTTTATTTTATTTTATTTTATTTTATTTTATTTTATTTTATTTTGTTTTATTTTATTTTATTGACGCTCGTGCTTTCTTATGATAGAAATCTTCTGGACCCTCGCAACATAACGCCCATTATGCATGCCTACATTGGTTTTCAGTTACCCAAATGATTAATCACGGATTCCATAATACTTTGACTTAAAACTAGTAGGTATGTATGTAACTTATAAACCTCTGTATGTTTTGGTCCCTTTTGTCGCGCGCATTCATTTTACGCTTCTCTACATCCTTCACTTCCCCTTTTTTGTGAAACAAATATGGACAGAGGCACAAGAAATGTGCATATCGTTACCTTAATTCACAAAGGTCTTAATTGACACATCTTTCGAAAATGAGTTTTTCACATATACAAGTATGATATATTAAAATACACACTCACTACAAATTTTAAGGAGTTATTTACTAGCAGATATTCCATATCTACAAAGCTACATATATTTGCATGCGTTCAATGTAAAAAAATTATTTGTTTTTTGCTTATCCTCTAAAATTTTTTTTATGTCAGTTAGCGCCTTTGTGAATTAAGGTAACGCTATGTACCTACAGTTAATATACAATATTTCCCTATGTCATATTTACTATGTCCCTCTAAACGTTTTGACAACAGGGTTGAAATAGTTCATACCTTTTTCATATTCCTTTCCAATTGATTCCTTAAAAAATGAGCAATGCGACACGTGAAGCTCAGCTGCCTAAGATTGAAAATTTTAAATTTTGAATGTCGTTTTAGGGGTGTGAGTCGCGGGTTCCATACACAATAGGGTGTTGACGTAGTTTTTTTTTATTTGATTGAACCAAGATAAATTACTTTAGTAAAGTGACAGTTTATAAAGTTAAGGGTTTTTCATTTATTGTTGGTACTCATGCTCAGGTCGTTTAAATAATTTAATGACTGATGAAAAACTTCACTCCCTTTGCCAACACAGTATAGGATTCTAGAAATATTTCTTTTTGAGACTAAAAATTTTTCAAATTTGCAACCATACAAAAGGAGTTACGAACGTAATTGCCCTTTATAAGTAAACTGGCTCGCACTCCAAAAGAGTGAGTATAGAACATAGGCCGGCAATTCCTTTCCTGGGAGGAAAATTCCAATGCTTTAACATAGCAAGCGCTCTCTCGCATCTCCATGGAAGAGTTCCAGAAAGCCCACTTAACGGCCGATTTTAAATAATTCCACTAACCCACTTCAAGTCTTTCATGTTATTGATTTCACTGTTATTATTGTTGTTATTGTTATTTTTTTTTTTTTCGACTATTCATACAGCCTCTGAGCGGATCATTTAGCTGGTCATTTTCTTAGCAACGCATTAATAAAGTGGCAGTTGGCTTTGGAATTGAAATTTATAGCTTTAAGCGGATTATTTTGAAATTAGTCAATGGACGTGTATTAAATGTAAGCTTAACGACAAATGCGGCAAGAAAAAGGGTCGCACATAGCTAGATGGTACATATGAAGTCTAGCGTAAATGCTCGCAATCCCAAATAACGCATCAATAACTTTTCTCACATTCAACATTTGTATCTACTTACTGTTTTTGGGATTGAGAAGCTTTTTTTTTTGTCTGAAGTGGCGTGAAAAAGACTTTTAGTCTGATTAAAAATTAAATCCAATAATTGGGTGAATCAATTAAGAACCATTTAAAGACACTAAAAAATGTTTTTGTTGCAATAGAAATGCAAATTATTTAGATTTTACTAAAGCTGTTTGAAAAAAGGGTCTCAAGATAAAAGATTTGTTTTTATGAGCTGTCGTACAGAGCTTTTCATGTTGTCGGTATATTAATTAAATTGAATAAAATGTTTGAATTGTGGTAGCTTAGTGTTATAGTTTTTGAATGAGCGGTAATGAGAATGGTAGTTAATGTATTTTATATAGACTTAATGTTGAGTTAGAAAAAGATACAATCTAAGTTTAGTCTATTTTGTGGACGGTTTACTATTGATGAGTTTACCGGAAGTGCTCTCATTTGGTTAGCTTCATTATTGCTAGTACCGTAATACATAATTAAGGAGACTAAAGTGTTTCGAAACATTCAGCGAGTGCTGTCTTGCATTTGTAAATGACTTCGAGCTTAGTTTCAATTGTAGCTATTTTTAATTGAACATCAGACATATAAATTTTTCCTTCGACATAAAAGGCACTCACTTAAGATAATGGTCATCGCAGTGTAATGAAAAAATTGCATGACTTAATCAGACTCAAGGGCCTGTGACAAGAACTAGGATCGGTATTCAAGAATCACTTCGCCCTCTCTGGAAATACAAAAAGATTTCTAGAAAAGGTCCTACTCTCTGCTGAGATCTAATAATTTTGCAGGTTCGAACAGTCGGATATTCAATCTAGCGACCGCACGACGGAAATACCAAATATGCTCGAGTGTCGCTCCAAGCATCTATTTCCACTGACGAGACCTAACTTGTGTATATGCATGCGATGGCGTCAATGCTTTGTAAAAATGTTCATCATGATCACTTGATATTGGAGATTTTATAGGTTCACGCTTTATTCACCTACGTTGCTGCCTCCCTACAACTCCCGCATTCTGGTTAAGACTTCAAACGTATGTTTATTATTTGGGATCAGCAGACCCCACATCGCATCTACAGCAGAGGTCGGCACAGAGAGAGCGCTCAATTAGTGGTGTACTCCAAGGAAAATAATTGCCGTTTAATGATCTACAGGAAAGGCTTATCGTACCCCAAGCTCATTACGGAATGGCGGGTTGAATCTAGAAGATTTCGTGTCGTTATATTTAGACATTCACATCACACTGTGCTATTACTTGCAGGTATTATAATTTGGTCGTACTGGTTTCATAACCGGTTAAATATTCCTCGTCTGAACTCGAAAAAGTATTTAGAAAAGCTTACCCTGAGGTAATCAGTCATAGTAGCCTGGCCGTTATCTTTTTCCGGAAAATACTGTAATGAGCAAGGGAAGTAGAGGGATTGAAGTCGAATCAAAACAACACTTTAACGAGCTGTATATCGCTACCTCAGAATACGAGTGTCATGTGTTTCTCATGAGAAGCTATTTCATTTTTAAAATACACTATCGAAAACCTTAAACTGTATGACATACGACAAAATGCATCCTGGAACTTTGGGAAGTTATAGTATTTGGAAGCAAACTGAAAACACCATTCGAAAGATACTCCAAAGCTGAATATGTATGCCATAAACCCGAAATGCCAAACATTCACATGCGATATGTAAACTATAAAAAGTGTTATATTAACACCAAAAAAGTGTCGAAGTAAGAAATACTAATGAATGAGTGCTTATTTTTCCTTCGCCGAGAATCGAACTCACAATATTTGGAATACTAAACTCTGGTACCTACCATCATGCCATCGTATACTTATGCTTACGAGTTTCTAATTACACCTTTGTGCTTTTTAAGGAACTAACACTATTTGAATGCCGAACTCAACTCAGGTGTCTACCATAATGCCACCGTATACTTAGGCAGGCAAGCTCCATGATCTAAATGATAGCGACGAACAGCCATTCGAAATTGTCAGTTATATAAAACTACCTTAGATTATCATGACAATTGTCGTTATGATCTAGGTTCCGATTACAACAATAAAAGGAAGTAAAGACTCTAAAGTTCCAACACTCTCGATTTTTTTGTTTTTCGATGACTGATTTGGAAAAGCCCACCAAGGTATATGATTTGAGTTCTTTAATCTGGAATGAAGTTATTTTGTATAGGCCGTCGAATTTGAGTTCTGTATGGTTTAAATGAAGTAATCTTCCAAGTGAGATTACGAAACCGTTAGTCTATATGTAAAAAACTGTAATTTCGTTACTAAAACAACAGAGTTATTAAACCTATCACGTATCATAAAAACTCTTATCGGTGCTACAATTCTGCGAAGACACGCATAAAATGTCAAAATGTGCTGAAATCTCAATTTTAAGGTTAGTTAGATAACTATCAAAACAGCATATTAAAACAGCAACAAAACAACAGACTGAAAATGTCAACTCAGCAAAGGAAAAAGGTATAAATAACACAAAAGCAATCGTCAATAAAAAAAAAAAAAGCAATGGTATGAAATTTTCCACCTGGACATAGGATTGGTAACACCTTTGGCAGGACTACAAAAAACGTCTGGCAAACAAAACGTTTAGCTCTCAATACCAAGAAAAGAGCCAAACTCAAAAACGATTACAATGTAGCTACAAGGCTATACATTACTGATTTATTAAACATCAACCAAAATTTTTGGGTTTCAATTACAGTTCCCCTTCAAGCCGCATTTGGACAATTAAACTGAACAAAAGGACATTGCGAAGGACATTCAAAGGTGAGTTGACAAAGTGTCTGAGATGGCATTAAAGTGAGCGCGAATAGCAATACTTGGAGCATTGTTGAATTGAAGGCAACACCAGTGGACAAATCATAAATCAAATCAACGACAACAATAACAACTTAGAAGAATAAGAAAATCAAATAAATTGTTTATAGCCGAGACTTTTATGAATTTCTTGGTTTTATTTGTGAAAATGAAATGCAAGAAATTTCTTGAGTTTTGCTAGAACAATGCAAAACCATAATGCAATCGTAATTGCATTTTTACTAGCTTAACTAAAAGTACACCAACAACTACCATAGCTACAATAGACCATATTGTCCAAAGCAATGACAACATTTTTATTACCTAAACAAAAGAACAAACAAGAATTCATGGCATTTTTTGTTTTAAAGAAAACGTCCTGCGTAGCGCAGTATATAGCGAGTGGTGGGGACGAAGATGTAGAAAAAGTTGAAGAAGAACAAAATCGAGAATACCGATGGGCTGCAAAACTGCGGGTGGTACTCGCAAACAGCGGTTTTGCGCCACAGGCGAGCTGACAGCATTGGCAGCAACTCAATTTCTGCTTATCACACTTTGCTTGGTGGAATTTGTTTTGCGAGTCTAGATACAAAACAGGGTGTTCCAAGGTTTTGAGACCATTTCGGCTAAGAAATTTTAATGAGACAAGCGGCCAAGATGGTTTGGGTAGTACTACAAGCGCGTTAGGGGTCGCGCTGGAACCGTAGCATATCAGATCAAAACTCCCCGAACAACTAAGCTTTTTCCCCTAAAACAAACCAGCAATAGGTTAAGTCGAAATATCTTAAATAAAATACGGCGAACTGAGTTGCTATAATTAAAATCCCCATTTGTATGGGGTGTGTACGTACCTCTGGAGAGGCAGTCACATGAGCTCTGGGTAAAGTAAAGAAGCAGTTTTTCGATAATTAACCCTTTTCGATCTATATCAACGCGTAAGTAGAGGAAGCTTCTTTGAATGGCTCTTACCCGAACATTTGGCTGAAAAAAAAAAAAACTAATGGCGGCGATATACCAACAGGTTATCATAACCTCTAACGAGATTTTTAGCCGAGCTTCTCTTTCCAACTTGTGGTGTGTTGCTTTTTGAGTTTTTCCTACAAGTTGGCGGGACCTACAGTTTTTTGCCGACTCCGAAAGGCACTTTCAAAGCAAATGAATTTTTTGCTGAGAAGTTTCTCATGGCAGAAATACACCCGGAGAGTTTGCCAAACTACTGCCGAGGGACGACCCCGTTTAGAAAAATTCTTTTTCTAAATAATTTTTGATGTTACTTTGCCCGGCATCGAACCGCCACGACTTGGTGTAGAAGGCCGAACACTTAACCGCTACACCACGGCGGCCGACATTTGGCTGAAGGCCTCTGTGAAAACCCGACTCACATCTAGCCGAGATTCTTCGTGAGAATGCTGTCCATGACTCGGAATGAGAAGTCAAAGGGGATTACCTGATGATCTCCCCGTTCCAAAATATGACCATCAATAGTACCAGGTATCAGCATAAAAGGTTTTACCAAGTCACCTGGCTGTGCCTTGATCGAAAAGTCGTAAGAAGACTTAGCTCACTTCATAAAAGAAAGCTCTCTAAGCGCCGTGGTTCTTAAGAAGAAAAAAACTATTCTCAGAAATTTGCTGTCTACATACATACCTGGTTTCTAAAAGGAATCTTCCACCAAACGACAAGCCCGCGTGATGAAGGCATATTTTTTAGCTTACTTTTTCAAAGGGTGTTCTATAATTCTAGTAAGTTCGAAAGAAGTAAGTAAAGTTATGCTGGGGGAAGTGAAGCAGAGAAACTGTCTACGGTTTTAAATAACTGAGTAGCTGCAAAGACTCGTCCTCCTGCAGTTCATCGAGGATCATGATGAAGAAATTCAAGGCAACCAAAGCTCGGAGACGACATGTGACATCTCTTCAAACCTAACCTTTGTTTAGTAGGGCTCTATTTAGAGGACTAACCATCGACGATTAAAAAATCAGGTTGGGACTCTAATCGCACTGAATCTCTCACCGATACACTTCGCACTACCGTCAAGAACTACGTCGGAAGCTGGTTTGAGTGTTGCGAGAATCGCTTGCTGGGTTAACGGCTTAGTAGACGGCACATAAGGAGATAACAGAACTTACCAAGCGGTAAGGTCATAAACTTGATATATCGTTTGATGGACCTCCGAGAATATTAAAGCAAGTCTACTAGGCGCAACTACACTTTTTACTCTACCAACGACATTATTCACTCTGACTAGTTTTCACGCCGGATTCCAGGATTTATTACTTTCTTGGTCCGGAGAATCAAATAGCGACTCAAAAAGGTTGTATGTAAGTTCCACGAAATAGCTGTCCATCCCCTTCTGTGGCAACTGTTTTCGAAAGAATAGTTGCTCGCCACCAAAAACCTAGCACACCCTGTATAACTTCATTCCTAATGCACTTAACGATACTCTAGCAATTTGCTTTTGATATTCTTAGAAAATGTAAATTGTTGAACAATTTACTCAAACCAAACTGTGTGGCACTTAGTAAGAATTGCAAGGAGCGTCCATTATTAGCACACACCACAAGACTCACTCTCAAGGATAATTGCGCTCATCATTGCCTTGCTGTTTGGCTTTCATAGTTGGCCTTGACGTGCGATGTCGCTTGTCAGCAGGCAAAATGTCCGTCATTAAGGTAAACAAAAGTGACGTTGTAGGCATAGTTAGATAAAAATGATGACAAAAGTAAAACTACGAATAGCACAACATAGGACTTAGTTAAGAATATAGCAATTGGAATGTGCATTCTCTTAAAAACCGGGCTAGTTTCCTTATTTAAAGTGTTTAAAGTCATTAATAACGAGGTCAAGTGTCCTGCCGTTATTTCACTGGTTTTTTGTTTATTGCGTTGGCATTTTATGTTTCTATACGTTTCGATTGAATTCTTAATCAGCTGCATAATGTTTGCGCTAAGTAGCGAGCCCGAATGTTTGGAACGTGCTCAGCTGCAAGGATAAAATTTCACTGACCTTCAGCGCAATTGGCCTGATATAAATGGTTTTGCATCGCTTGCATACCAATATTATTAAATTCAAGGATAAAGTTACCTGGAAAAATAGTTAGATAAAGATTAAGATATTAACAGCTTGGGATATTTTTAATTTTTATTTTGCAATTGCTTCGGAAAAAACAGACTCTTTGGATGATTAACGAACGATTCAGATGCTCTGGAAGGCCTATAATTATAAACTCTTTCTTACTCTGGCCAATCTTTATATGGATTTTGAAAATGCTTGAAAGGAAAATTTCAAGGAATAGTTTAGATTTCTTGCCAGCAATCAACCAAAAAAACTATTTCTCAAATCTTATTGTTATTGTAGCGAGGTGTAGCCCTGCCTAAATGTCAGACAGGGTCACCCATAGTATATTGCTCTTGGCCGGGTCGATATAAGAAAACGGCCCGGGTCGTTTCGGCACGATGGGTGCAGCACAAGTACTGGCACCATTCTCGTAGAACCGGCAATACAAGAAACTAGCCGTGTAGGCCATGTAGGTCATTTAGCGTTACCCAGGGTGCAACAACGGGGAGGCGACCTACTCTTACACCTCAAATCTCATTTTCGCACTGAAAATATCTTATCGACTCAACTCTGAATACAACTCCTATGGAAGTACTTCGGGCTTTGTAGAAATACTACATAGCCTCTCAAACTACCAACCTTCCTTAAGCTTAAATATCTTGACTAATTTAATAGTTACAGCTTGATATCCATCACACACCAATTAAATTTATCTACATATACCAGGCATTATTTGAAATCAATAAAATTTCCTTTTTTGCACCCTCTTTCTCTCTCTTTCCTCCATTGAGCAGCAAACCAATTTAAGAAATCAACGGAATTGCTTTATCATTAAATTTTACAACTTCCAGTCAGCTGCCAAATGAGCAAATATTTCGATGAAAAAAAATATATAGTACAATCTGTGCTAAATATATTTGTACAGTGGCGGGTGGAAAAATAGCAACAATAATCAATGAGATGTAGAAATTGAACAGGGGTCGATACTACAATTCGCTCAGCGGCGAGAATAATATATGTACATATTTCTTATTCTTCTTTTCCTATTAGCATTTTTTATATTTTTAAATTTATTTTTTTTTTATTCGATTTTATTTTTTAAATTTTTTTTATGTTTTATTTTGTCTTATTCCTTTTTATTTCATTTGGTTTTGTCATTTTCTTGGATATTTTTTTTAATCATTTAATTTTTATTTTATTTTATATTTCATTTTAATTACTTAGTTCTTTTATTTTATATATTTAATTTTGTTTTATTTATTTTGTTTTATTTCATTTTTTTGTTTTAATTAAATTTAATTTGATTTTATTGAATTTTTTTATTCTATTATTTATTGTACTGTTTTTGTTTTTTCATTAATTTTTTTTGGTTTTATATTTGTTTTATTTTTAATGTTTTTTTCTAACTTTGTGTTTAATTTTTGTTTATATAAATTTTTTGAATTTTTTTTTTTGCTGTTATTTATTTATTTATTTATTTTTTTTTTTTTTCATTTTATTTATTTCTTAATTTTTTTTTTTTTTTTGGTTTAAAATTTATTTTATTATTTTTTTTTTATTTCATTTAATTTTATTTTATTTTACTTTCACTCAATTTAACTTTAGTTTTTTATTTTATTTTTTTAATTTATCTCATTTGTATCTCTGTTTTGTTTTAATTTTTTTTTTTTTTTTTTTTTTCATTTTGTTTTATAATCTTTTCTTTTACTTTTTTATACCATCCTATTTTATTTTACTTTATTAATTATTTTATTTAATTACACTTTATTTGGTTTAATTTTATATTATTTCCCTTAATTTAATTTTATTTTCTTTTCTTTTTTATTATCTAATTTTTTCCTGTTATTTTATCTTGAATCTTGGTGCTCTATCTATCAACCATCACTGTACTTACATCTATATGGAATACATATTTTTGCTACATGTTCATATCTGTAAATAAGCCAATAAAAATCGGATGAATCTATAAAAGTAAAACGGTAACATTTTCACATTAAAGATAATGAACGACCGGAAGAGGACGACAATGCCGAGGCGACAATTCAATGCGGGAAGTCAGCACCAAAAAATAAAAAAAAATCATGAATCGTTGTAAGACATTGTGCAAAAAGCGGACATTGTACGTGTAATAAAGTACGGCCAGGTTGACTTGTAGTGTAAAGTAGTTACATATGTGTTTTCAAATGTGTAAAAGTGTGAATGTATGTATGTATGTAGTTATTAAATACAGTGATTTCCCCCTGTCTCATTGTGGAGTTATATATGAATGGCTTGCAGACGGAAGTATGAACTTCGGCGCATCCTTTAAGTGAATTTCAATGGTTTGCGAATTTCTCACAGTAAGGAATTTGATTATCTCTTACTGTCAGGACTTTTGGTGCATATGTGTGTATGTTTGTTTATTAGGGTGAGCCCTATAGCTTCTTAATTATTAAGAACAATTTTTTTAGTATGGAAGCTACCTAGTTTTTTCCCGGAATATAGTAACTAAGGCAACTTCTGTCTGCAAGACTCATCAGTCATAGGAAGCAGTTTTTGGTAAACAAATCCCCTGGTCCTTTCCAAACATATTTTTTTTTATTTAATGATCTTCACTCTTTCCAATGAGAATTGCAGCTGAAGCTTCTGATCTCGAACAGTTTGAATACCTACTAGATAATTTTTTGAGCATAGCCGCTGAGTTTCTAATGCCTGAGCAAAGTAGATATATCCCGCTTGTGAAATTTGAATACCAACCTACTTTTACAGTTTGAATACCTTCGTGTTATACAGTTTGAGAAACACTTAGAAAATTGTTGACTGGTAATGTTCAAGTTGTCATTCCAAACGGATAAAGTTTGTTGTGGGGTAAGTCAAGCAGATCGATACAAATTTCAACGAATTCTAAAAGAAGTGCGAAATGCCTGGGAGAAACCTTGTTAGGTTCGCCCTAGGAACCTACTTGTAGGTACAGTTTGAATAACTACTAAAAAATCCTCAATTGGAGCCTCGGAAGGAAATAAGAATGCTTGGAAAAAAAGTAATGTGCCATATATATTTTTCTACAGTTAAAATACCTTCTAAGCAATTTCTTCATTACACCCACTATATTTCTTCACGCTGGCTGATTGCTGTGTCGGCATAAAACTTGCACAGTTCCAATGCTCACCTACTCTAACAGTTTGAATGCCTATGCAAATATTTATTGATTGCTATAGCAAGAATTATCACTCCGAGTTGATGAAATGTCAAGCTGGTGTATATCAAGAACAACCATACCCATTTTAACGAGGTCTATGGAGCCTCGATAGGAATCCAAGCCTGGGAAGTACTTTGTGATATCCAAGTAAACTTGGAGCTTTCACAGTTAACCTTTTCGTTTTCTTACTGCATGGACCACCCTAAATTCCTTTAAAGCTAAAAACAACTTCACGCGCACCTTTGCCAGCGAATAAAAGTTATAAGTAAAAGCCAACTCGCCCCTATGGATGTGCAAGGATGCTATCCCAGCAAAAGGATACAAACGCGGCAACATTGACCAATGCGGACATACATATATTATTCAATGATTAATTGCTTCCGAAGCGAACCGTCTGTTCTGCTATTAGTGACGCCAAAGAAAAGGATTTTTTCGCACAGGAGCGGAACGTAGAAAGCGGTGAGTGTGAGAAGAGCAAAAGCAGGGCGAAGCGAATATGCTACATCCTGCTTTTGGTGCGAAAATGAATCGCAGCAGCATCGAAAAGGCACAGCTAAATAAAAAGGATATTGACGTTGGAGCAAAAGATGCTGTCGCACAGATAGTGGAAATATATAGCAAGCAAGTTTGAAGGAAGGCGCGCGAGTATTTTGGGGCTAGAGTGTGGGAAAGCGTTACGCGTTGTGGAGTTTTTAGCAACAGAGCGACAGCTGGCAGGATGCTGATTTGCAATTTCTGACTTGATTTTCTTACGTTTGTACACTGAAGCGATTTTAATTTAGTAACGCGCATATGGCAGCTCAGACGTGAAGCAGATATCGTTCGTAGAATCTTTTACGCGCGCAAAAAAAATTGAAAAAATTTCCAGCAGTGAATGGATCAAAAACTCTGAGAGCTAAAAGTGCTACTTGCTGTACGCGTGTAGCCTACCTGCCACCTCACAGCGCACATACACATTTCATTTCTGTGACTTTATGACCTTGATTGGCCGCAATGTGCGTGCTTTTGATTTGCCTATCTTACGATGCGCAGCAGCAGTAGTGTTGTGGCAGCTAATCGCACTCAAACATCGCCACTTAATGCGTTCTTTTGCGCCTTATCAGCGTTCACATCTTGTCGAATGGCGCGCATAAATCTAAAGCGCATTGAACGATAGGCACAAACGCGGTTCAATAAGCTGTTGATTTTTGGTGTGTATTGCTTGCCTGCCTGCGTTCACTGTTGCGCGCATACTCACCGCAACCGTAATCAAATCACTTGCCATCGCCTATGCCGCGCGGCATATCTTGTGCGCGCGCCTATCACTTTTTATCGCGCAACAGAAATTGAATTCAATCGAAACGGATATGTATACAACTTTTTGTTATTCCAATGGTATAAATTACATAAATTGCATTTCCATGTTGTACCATAGCCGCGCGCTGTGTTATAAAGAAAACTTTGTTGCTACTGCCGCTCACTTGCGCGCGCGATCTTTGCTACATATTGCTTCTGCGCGGATTGACCGTGCGCGCGTGATGGAACTTTGCTATAGTAGCGCGGCGCGTCTACCGCTGTGTACCTATAATATTTAAAATAACAACATAATGCACTTTGCCAAAGCCTATTCAAAATCATAAATAAATGGTACGTTGTTGTTATGCAACCTTTGTTGTTAGCTTTGCTTTGTTATTATTGTTGTTGTACCCTTTGTTGCTATTAGTGTTGTGGTTATTTATGCGGCCACTACTACTGACCAGTGGCAAACCTGTGTACATTTCAAATGTTTTGTTGTTTACCTATGACCACCATGACGGCGCCATCGCCGCTGCCGTTGCGCTCAAGCACTTAAATCTACACCACAACTTAATGGGCAACGCCCGCATCCGCGCCGCCGCAAAGCGCTTAGGAAAGGTTTATGCGTAATTATTGCATGCGTGTGTGTGTGTGCGTTCATATGTATGATGAAAGCCCTCTTACACTTGATTTGAAGAAATATTGGTGCTGTATCCCAGTCAACATTTTGCAGCTTAAACGAAAACAACATCAGTATTCTGTCTGCTCAGCTAGGGATTAACTTGTACTCGTTTTTATCTAGGTGGCGCAAGTATCGAGATATTTGAAATCGATTTAGAGTAACTCCCCCGTAAGCTAGAAACAAATTCCGCGAGATGGCGCGCGCCTCTATAAGAACCTTAAGGCTGTTAGAAGTCGACTGGAAGAGAGCTTTTAAGCTTGATAGTGCTCTCAACGCGCTTCCCTTCATGTACATCATTTTCTCGAGCTACGACGAACGCGTCTAGTAAATGCATTCTTCCGCGCTTAGTTTAAAGCAGGGCCCGGCAAAATTGGAAGGTATACTAGTGAAAGAACGGTCATCGCACTAATGAGGCAAAAGCGTTGTATGTTGCTGCCACGACATCCATTGGTTAAGCAATGCGATCATAGTTAGCTCTCTCACAAGCACAGCAACAATTTCATTGTTCGAGAGTGGTTCTCTGACAATTGTCCCACTAGCTGCCCGGGTTTAAAGACTCGTTTTAAATTCGCGTATTCTTTAAAATGCTGACTGGGAAAGCTTTACCCGGGCTAATACTATATTTGCTCATTGTTTTGTTTGTGTTATAATGCTAAATAACAACTTGCCTCATTGTTTGTTAATCCTCCTGACATTCATGCATATCTGAAATGTATTATACATGTACCTGTAAGTTATTATAAATCAATAGCGCAATGCATATATGCTCAAGTATGCAGGTATTTCCTTTGTATTAATTCAATTCGATTTGCGCTGAATTAATCATAAAGTGCGGTTGTTCCAGGTGCGTGGGCGTGGTAATTCAAGGTTAATTAGTTTTCTTCGCTTTAGGCGCCACCGTTAATGTATAAGCGCCTACGGGGTGCTATTGTGAAATTTATGTAATGGTGGAATACAAATATAATCAGTACAGCAGAAACAAGTTCTGGAGAAGAAGTAAGTTTTTAAGGAAGACAAGCTCTTCATAACAAACCTTTGTATTGACTTCGAGTTTTACCCCTGAAACACTTTTCTCAGATGCTAATTAGGGCCAGATTCTCTCTCCCATATAGTAAACGCGAGTTTCTCTCTCTAGTCATCAGCTTGTAGGTGGCCTATGGGAAGAAACTTAAAATTCCTTAATGCCCGATTAGCTAGAAAAAAATTCTGGAACAAGCTTTACTAGGATTTAAAGTCCGAAGGAGCCCTTTCAGTAAGAGATCGGGAAACGGTGCTTGGAATGTACGCTCTGATCCAAATTTGTATGGAGAAAGATTAGACAAATGTTTTGTTGTCGAATCATTCTTCATCATTGATAAGCGTTTAACCGGGAGTTCAAGTTATCCTCCACCTGTTGTTTCCATCTCAGTCGAGGCCTCCCCATTCCTCTGCTGCCGAATAAGGGTGACGATAGGAAAACCTTCTGAGCTGGAGGTTCTTTGTGCATTCGCATAACATGACCCAGCCAGCGGAAACTTTAGGCTTCAAGTCGCTGAACTATGGTCAGATCTGCGTACAGCTCGTACAGCTGATCGTTAAATCTCATTCGATATTCGCCGTTGGCATCACGGGAAGGACCAAAAATCTTTCGGAGAACTTTTCTCTCAAATACTCGAAAAGCTATCTCATCTTCTCTTAACATTTTCCATGAATCTGAGCCATACATCAGGATTGGTATGATGAGCGACTTATAGAGCGTGATCTTTGTTCTTCGAGAGAAGACTTTACTTCTCATTTGCCTACTCAGTCCGTTGGATTTCTAGACTAATATTATTTTCGGTGTTAGTGCTGGTTCCCAAATAGACGCAGTGGCTCACAGTTTCAAATTTGTATCAATCAACAGTGACGTGGCTGCCAAGGATCAAGGATCGCCATTTCATGGCACAATTGTGCTATCTAAAATCATTCAGGTTGTTACGCTCGTTTGCTTTTTACTTTACTCTTTTTTAGCTATAAATGCATCAAGTCACATTTTCACAATCTCAAATATTAATAAAGACCATCAATCAAGCTAAAATTAAGTCCAGCCTACATAAATCAAACTCATTAGCCTAATAAAATCAACTCTCACTAAAATTAATTTCATAAATATTTTTGCATAATTTCCCTACAGCAAAAGACTGCGCTAAATAAACATTTACTTACAAACATTTTTTTTTTTGTTAATTTATTATAAATTCATATTTTAATTAATTCAAAAAAACAACTAATGTGCAACCGATTTTCACCATTTACGGCCCGCAGCGAAACATACAAAAATACATATTTACATACATAAATATGCACAGATAATCGATTAGCCGGCCCTAAACATGCTATTAACATACAAAATGTCTATTTAACTTAATATTCGTATATACCCAAAACTCCGCTCCCTCCCTTCCTGCTCATATAATTCGTTACTTCGAAACGAATTAAAGTCAAACTTAAGTCAAGCCATACAGACACACACAGCGACAGACAATCTTCAATCTTACTTTTTCTCGACATGCCATCGCTGATGAGACAACGCTGATTTGATTGATGATGGATCGATCGATGCCAACAATGACAACAGTGGACCCGAAACAAAAAACAAATTAAAGAGACAAAAACGAGAAAACAATCGCAAGCAAATGACATGCAATACAAAGATAATAAAAAAAAAAAAACAATGAAAAAGGAATGTGCATAAACTAATAAAAAACACAACAAAAAAACATAATAACATCCATAATCAGTTAATGTTGAAAGGCAGCAGAAAGCAAAAAAAAAAAACGAATTAAAATTGAAATTTAAAAATTTCCAGCTGCAATTGCTGGTAGGCCGATGGCGGGAGGAAAAAACTGACGCCGCACAGTGTGCTTGTTTGTGTTGAATAGGAGGAAAAAACGACGAATTTTTCCGTAGATATTGGGCTTGTGAGATAATGGGAACATATTTCTCACTCATTACCTACCACCGCTAAGGCCACCAAAGGGGTTACAGCGAACCCGCAATAACAAAAACGATTCTGCCTACAGGGAGACGTTGCGAACGGGCGCAACCCGAGAGACACCTTTTCAGAAAAAAGAAACGTGAGGCCAAAAGGTGTGAGTGCGAGGAGCTTGAAATGCTGGCTGACAGGAATGTTGCCTGAAAATTCTATGAAGAGATCCGGCGGATGACGGAAGGTTTTCATACCGGTGGTAAGGTCGGTTTAGGGTATGGAGCTAAGCCATTTTAAGACCACATAAACTAAGCTTGCCTCGAGTTTTGATCCATCAGACAACAGAGCCTTAACAGCCGCGCCGTAAGCGCTGCCTTCTCTGGACGAGGATAACACGAAGTATTTGCTGTCATCAAAGAAAGAATCGGCGGAGAATCACTCTTGCCAACAAGTGCTACCTCCGACTGAGAGGGTAATTAAGAAGTAAAGTCCTGTCTCAAGTCTTTCATCATACCTGTCCTTATGTATGGCTCAGCTTCATGGACAATGTCTAGAGAAGATAAGATGGCCCTTGGGGTATTTCAGAGAAAAGTTCTCCGGAAGGAGTACGGTCCTTCCCGTGATGCCAACGGAGAGTATCGAAGGAGTTTTGACGATTAGCTGTACGAGCCTTACGCAGATGTGACCATCGTCCAGCGAATTAAAGCCCAGAGGCTCCGCTGGCTGGGTCATGTCATGCGAATGGACAAAGAATCTCTAGCCCAGAAAGTTTTCCTATCGTCATCCGAATTCGACAGCAGAGGAAGGGGGAGGCCTCGACCGAGATGGAAACAAAAGGGATAGCTGGCGTGCTTTCATTGGCAGCGGCCAAAATCGCTTAGGCGGTTAAGCGCCAATAAATCATGATGAATGAATAAAATAAATTAAAATAAAATAAAATAAAATAAAATAAAATAAAATAAAATAAAATAAAATAAAATAAAATAAAATAAAATAAAATAAAATAAAATAAAATAAAATAAAATAAAATAAAATAAAATAAAATAAAATAAAATAAAATAAAATAAAATAAAATAAAATAAAATAAAATAAAATAAAATAAAATAAAATAAAATAAAATAAAATAAAATAAAATAAAATAAAATAAAATAAAATAAAATAAAATAAAATAAAATAAAATAAAATAAAATGAAATAAAAAAAATAAAATAAAATAAAATAAAATAAAAAATAAAGTAAAAAATTAATAAAATAAAATAAAATAAAATAAAATAAAATAAAATAAAATAAAATAAAATGAAATAAAAAAATAAAATAAAATAAAATAAAAAATAAAGTAAAAAATTAATAAAATAAAATAAAATAAAAAAAAATAAAGTAAAATAAAATAAAATAAAATAAAAAAAATAAAATAAAAAATAAAATAAAATAAAATGAAATAAAATAAATTAAAATGAAAATAAAATGAAATCAGCAGCGATTTTCGTTTGCAATTCCGGTTTCGTCGTTTACAGTAATCATTGTTGGGTCCTTCCGCACCTTAAAAACAGTACACTGTGCGCCTCTAGGTAAATGCAATCCAACAAAAAATCCCCCCAACTAACAGCAAACCAATAATATATAACAGCCAGCTAGCAGAAGAAGAAGAAGCAGAAAAAAGGTTCATCACAGCAAAACACACACACAAAACCGATGGCAACAAATGATAATCAAACCCAACCGCGCTGCTGATGAACGCCGCTGATTGTTGGCTTCGGTTGAATTCCGATTTTAGGTATTTGCTTTTTCCGATCGTTTTTTGGCTTAACCATTGCGCTGCTAAGGGAATTGGATTCAACCACAGTAATTTGGGCCAAGTCTCGCCGCAGCGCAGCAAATAACGAGACAAAAACACACAAAAACGTAAAACGATTGCACCTTGCAACTAACGCATTCAAATGCTAATCACAAATACTCGCCGTCGTAGATAGCCTTCTCAATTTGACTCGCCCTTGCATTGTCTCCGCTCTCTACCTCTAGCTGGAATACCTGCCTGCTGTGTCGAACTGTATAGTGTTTCTACAACAGTCCATATACCGGTTTGTTGTTGTCATTCAAAAGGATGCAGGTGAAACTGATTTTAATGCGTTTTTTCTTTCTTTTATTCAGAGACTTTTGTTTTTGGAAATTACTCTGTGGCCAGATATTTACTGTACAATTGAGTTGAAATGTGGAATGAGGAAAATGTGTGTGGAGCGCGCAGGTAGTGAAATTGAGTTTTTGATGCTCGCAATTGGAATCAATGCTATTGAGATCATGAAATGCAGCCGGGTATTTTTTCATAAAATTTTATTGGTTTTGATTTTATTAAAATTTTATTTGCATTTGAATGTTTATTATGTGACTCGAAATGCACGGAGTTTTTGGGCTTTGAATGCACTAATAATCTTCAGCTGCAGTCGCCATTATAATTGGCCGATTGCTTCTGCTCCTTTAATGGAAATCCTTCAAAACAGATTTGCACGAATCAGTGAAGGCAGAAGATCTTCTGGGTATACTTATTAACTTAACTGTACTTCGAACTCTAAAAACCTCCTCAGCGGTGTGTACTTTTCGAGCCTTCGCTGGTCAGAAATCGTCGCTCCCAACGAAGACTAAAACTAGCACAGTTCGCATAGAACTGGACCGTGTTAGACCGCAAAAAACTGAAGCGTTATAGTCTTCGACGCAGAAAACTGAAGTGTGTTAGACTTCCACGCAGAGAACGAAGTGTGCAAATTTTTTTTATACAATTTTTTTTATATATTTTTATGTTATTATTTTTTATATATTTTGGGTTTCTTTCTTGAATATCTAAGTTTACAACCCTCGAAAGAAAAGATCCGTATTAAAATTCTGCAACTAAAAACTTTCTTAAGCGCCCATTAATTTTTCACAGCCTGCATTGAATATGTTCACAAAATTATCCTTAAAGTATGTGCTTATGTCTCTTGAAGCTAATCAGAAGATTTATGCACATGTCATCCAGCATAATGTGTTGATATATGGCACACACTCCCCCGAGAGAGACAATCTGTTCCACTCGATGCTTGCATTACTTTGCAATGAATTTTTAACAGAACCCAAACTAATGTCATCAACATGCAAGCAATGAGTATGAAGGAGACCCCAGAAACTATGATTTACATACGATAAATGCGACTCATCTCCTGCATGCGACCGTTCCAGCCAAACGCCCTACACGAACCACCTGCCGCGTTAAGCTAAGAATTCATTAAATATATCATAAAAGTTTCGTAAAACTTTTCAAAATTAGAGCGAATAAAAAGCGAAAAGAAGTGCCGGGGTAAGGTTTTGCTTAAACGGGTAGCCAGCTAAAGTTGCACCATTGTAAGTTGCAAGCTGCAGAAACTTTTGCGGCGTCGATGTTGGCTTTCTTTGACTAAAACTCAAATGTTCGAGCGCATACGTTTCGAAAAGTTCACGCTGCGGATCGATCATAGTTCAATGAGCAAATTGCTTGATGATTTGTTAGACTTCATTGGATTTGAATTTGTAATCTGTTGGCTGTTGACTTCGAGTTGCCCAGCTTCCTAGCTCCTTTTGCTCACTATTAACTAGCCTTGCTGGTCGCTTTCAATTACAAATATTTAATGTTGTTGTTGTTTGTTATAATTGCTGTTGTTGTTGTCGTCCACATCGTTCTCATCATTTAAGGCCTTTGGGTGATTAATGAGCTAAGACCGCGCTGACGTTGGACACACAGCATCAAAGCAGGCCAGAAGCAAACTTTTCATATTTATTTTTTTTTTTCAAATTTTTCCAGCCAAGAATTTGTGCTGGTAATCAAAGCGAATTTTCATAGTAAAAACAACCGAGCAAGCATACCGTTAGCTTTGTTGAAAACTAACGCTAAAGAGCAAAAGTTTCGGTGGAGAGAGGATGCGCTTGGCGATTTTAAAGTTTCGCTTGGAAAGTTTTGCTTTGGCGCAAATACTTTGAATATGGTATGACATCACTTTTTTCAAGAAGGCAAACCGATTTGGAGTAATGTTGCGGATAAGGTTTCGCTGCACTTATTCTGTTGTGATTTTTGATTATGAAAACGAAACGGTTCAAACGGTTAAGGTTTTGAAAAATTAACCGGTTCAAGCGGTAAAGGGTCTCGAAAAAGTTAAACGATTCTAGTTGTTATGGTTGTGAATAGGGAGACGGGTCAAAGGGTTGCGGTTTTTGTTACAGCTTTCAAAAATGAAACGGGTCAAAGGTTAGGGGTTCGGCCATGGCCCACATACAATTTAGTTTCGTTCTTTAAATTTAATTTCGATTATGAAAAACGAAACGGTTTAAATAGTTTCGAAAATTGAACGGTTCAAATGGTCTGAATTTCAGAAAATGAACCCTGAATTGTTAAGGTTTCCGAAAAAACTTAAGCGGCACAAACGGTCACGGTTTTGTCTTCAGTTTGCAAAAATGAAACGGCTAAACTCCGGCTCTGCTCTTAAGACCGTAGAGGTTTCAAAAATTAAACCTGTTCAAACGGGTCAAAGGGTAGCTGTTTCGGTTTTAGATTTGAAAAATGGAAAGTTAAGCTGAAAAGTTGGGATTTCTAAAAAATTGGTAGGGGTTTGAAAACTGAAATGGCTCAAGCTTTTACGGGTTTGGTTTCAGTTTTACGAAGTATAGCGGCTACTGTTTTGATCGGTTCAAACGGTTTTGTTTTAGGAACTAAAGAGATAGATTTCTTGATTTCTTAAATCCGGTCTTATTCCTTGCTACTTTTGCAAAATTTTCTTTAATTTCTTGACATTTCTTTTTTTCTCTCTCTTCGCCCACTATTCTCATGTATGGGTATGTGTCGTATTCTTTTTACGTTTTTGCAAATGACAGAAAACGGAAAGGAGTAAAAATTAAAAGTTTTCACCGTTTGCGCGTATCGCAAAAGTTTTTCGTTCGTATTTATATTTGTAAAGATAGTTTTGAATAACGAAAATTAGCTGAAAAATATGTATTCTTTCTCTGCAGTATTGCTGTTTTCAACGAGCGATTTTTTTTTTTTGTGTAAGAAGGAAAAGTACTTTTTGTACAAGTTTTGACTTAGTTTTTGACAGTCCCATATAATTAACATGAATTCTTTTGACTCTCTTCGTTTGTTCACGCATTGAACTGTGACAGCAAATGGTTATTGATGACACATTGAATGAAATCAAGGAGATGAAAGTTCTTAAGTCAAATACGAGTTAGAAAAATAAACTTTGGCAAAACTGTTACAAAGAAGTTGAAGTAGAGGATTTCATTACATGTTAAAATATTAAAGAATTTTAATTAAAGACATCGACTTTTTCACTGAGAAAATTTGTAAGTAGGATTCTCCGATTAAGTATGTATATCAGTGACAGATAAAACTATGACTAAGGAGCATCCTTTTTCGAACAATCTGTGAACCGATAACTCGCTGATTGAAACTTATATAATACTCTAGCATGGATCAAAACATTAATGGGAACAATTCTCCAACATTTGCGGTACAATCCTTCTGCTGGAATGCGACTATAACGTTCTAAAGTTTCCTCTGTCACTTTTCTCCAAGTAATCTACTAACAAATTCTGAGGTTGTTCTTATTCTTGACTGCTTTTTTTGGTTCTCATTTTTAATATAATTTTTATCATTACCATAATTATCATCATTATCATCAATATCATTATCATCATCATTATAACGATCATCATCATTATCATTATCATCAACATCATCATTATCGTAATCATCAACATCTTCATATTCTCCGAATGTATATTGGAATGATTTTCGGCGATCCGCCATCTTCAGTGTATGTTTACGTTCTCTGAGAGCAAAAATTGACAAGGGAAGAAGGAAATCAAATCAACCCAAATATTCTCCGCCTTCTTTCTCTTCTTTCTTTTGTTCTGATAACTTTTTCTTACGCCATCTTTTCTTTCCATTAGCATGCTTACTTCAGCAGATAAACTGCAGGTGCTTACTTTAGGAAGGAACAAATTTGTGTATTTGCTTAAGAAGTCTCCTCAGCCTTCTAGTCTCAAAATGGCGAGATTCGATATTTTGATAGGTACTAAGTTTGCGGAACTTAAGTTCTCCGTTGAGAGCTTCTGTGAAAAAGGAAATATTTCCAGAATTTGTTTTTGTATTATCTTAACTATATTAAAAACCTGACCGAGTATACTCTATTAGAGATGATGGTTATGGGCCCAGCGTCTAAGAATATTATATGGAGGAACTCTGACGCAGCTGCCCCTTACCCAAATGAGGAGATATCCCCATAATTTGTTTCTGTATTATCTAAACTGTATTAAAAACCTGACCCAGTATACTCTATTAGAGATGATGGTTATGGGCCCAGCCTCTAAGATGATTATACAGAGCTACTCTGATGCAGCTTACCATTAACCAAATGAGGAAATATCTTTAGAATTTGTTTCTATAGTATCTAAAAAGTATTAAAAACCTCACCCAGTATACTCTATTAGAGATGATGGTTATGGGCCCAGCCTCTTAGATGATTATGTTATTCCAAAAAATTATACCAATAGCCATAACCCTGTACTAAGCTTTCGGAGAGTGTTTGTGCGGTTATAACAACAACAATATGATATTGAAACTGAATAGGAGCGTTCTGTTGCAGGCCGGTTACAAAAACATGCGCCTAATATTATATTATCAAGTAAGGATCTACGTACGTCGGTTTTATCTGAACGATCTAAAACCCCAAAACGAACGTAATCCACAATTAATTTTTATTCTAATGCAATTTCGAACATTACACAATAAAAACAACTATACTAATAAGAACAATAGCTAAAGGGGATGAACGAACAGTAGCCGAACAGCTGAACATCCGCAGTTATTGAAAACGAATTTAAATAGATTTACTGGTATCGTTACAAAGAAATGTAGATATAGGTATGTATGTAGGGGTATGCAATTGTATACGAAAGTCTTTACATGCCTACTTAGGTCAAAATCCAATTCGATTTGCTAATAGAGGAAGTCTGGGTTGGAAAATTTAAAAAAGGAAAAAAGAAGAGAATTGTCACCGATATGCGAATAAGGAAGGAGACACGCTTGTTACACATTGTTACATTACACCTTTACACCTTTACGAACGATATAGCGGTCTAGGTATGTCTGAGTGCGTTTCTAAATATCTCTAAGCCCGTGTAAATAGCCCCTAAACATTAGGGCTCAACAAACAATTTTCATTTGTTCACGTGTAAAATTTCTTTGCAATTTGCCGAAAAAATCACTGTAACAAAAACAATCACATAACAAAGGCAAAGGAAAAAGTAGATGAAGAAGCAGAAGCAGAAAACGACGAACCCAATAAAATCGTATTCAATGTGAGGCAAAGAAAAATCATGCAACAACAACATAACAATCAACCGAAACCAAATTGAAAGCGTTAAAATGTACAAGATGCTGCGGCGAAGAAACAAAAAAATCTGAAATGAAACCGGATATGTCGGAAAAGTGTCATAGCCATTGTGACAGCATTATGGTGACATATAGCCAAAAGGAGGAAAAGCAGGAAGGATGAGTAGGATGATAATACAAAGCCAATGAAAAATAAATAACAAACCAGGAAAAATAAAAAACAAGTAAGGAACTCGGAGGTCGGGACATACCCAGAAAAAACGACAAATAGGTAAAACAAATACAAAAAAAAAAAAACATTTTGGAAAAAGGTTGGCACAAATTTTGTAATCCTTACTTAAGAAAAGATGCTTATGTCACTGTAAATACAAACATCGAATTTGACATTGATTGCATCACAGTCACAGCGCAACTTGTAACTGCTACAAGAGCTCGTACGACGTACGCCACTGCACCAAAAGTGAGCAAAAATGTCAACAAAAAAGCCAATGCGCAACATAAATAAACAAATAGCCCACAGCAAAAGGATATGGGATAGGATATCTGAAGGTGGAGCAGGAAAAGCCACTGTAGGAGCAACAGCAAGCTGATACTGTCGTGGTAAATTGTTGTAAAGGGCGCACTTCTAAGCTGAGTGACAACGACAATCGAATTGCACAGATGTTTCCTATGGATAACAGAGGTACCGAGTAATTGTGAGTTGAACTTACTATTTTGTTGTTGTTTTTGTTACTGTTTTACGCAATTTTCTTTAATATTGCGAATAGACAAAGTAAAAGTGTTTGCTGAAATGTGGAAGAGTAAACTAACAGGAAATAGATGAAAATCAGCGGTTATACAGCGGTTGGCAGCTTTATAGTGATAGGGGTTTTTTAATTGGAAAGACTCCAACGTTTTCAGGACGACCAGGTGCCTTTTCATGGGAGGGTTCCGGACACGCCCCGAAATGCGCATTTTAGTGCAATGTGTTTGTCTGTGACTATTAAAAACGAAAATTTGGAATGTAAATCCCAAACTCATGGGATGCTATTTTTTAATTTCCGGTCAAATTTGACATTTGACGTAAAAAAAATTGCAATAGAGCCAAATTTTTGTGGTGAGCTTAGGTTCGCCGTCAGAAGAAAGCTCAAAAGATGGTCAAAGGTTGACATTTGCGGTTTTTGGGATTTTTCTCGAAAACGGAATTTTTATCAAAAAATTATCTGCGTCCAAGCTGTAGACCTGAAAATTCACTTAAAAATGGTCCTAGCATTTTTCTAAATTACTGGCTAACCCGAAAGAAAGGGAGTGCAGTGCCACCTAGAGGAAAAAATATATTCTATGTTGCGTGAACTTACCCAGGAAGGAAACTCCCATTCTCGAGCCGCTTAAAACCGGGCAGTTGAAGATAATGTGCTCCAGCGTTTCCTTCTCCCCATCATCTTTGCAACCCCTACAGCATTGTCGGTAGGGAACACCTTGTTTGCATCTGGCGAAGGGCGTAAATAAGCCTTCTTTATCCCGAAGAACTTGCTTGGTCGTGCCCTGCCTAACAAGTTCGTCCGCCCTACAGTTTCCCCTAATATACCTGTGTTCCAGACCCATGTGAGGTTCACGCCCTTCTCTTGGGCCATCTATTGAAGAGATCGACGAAAGCTGAGCCTCAGTTCAGAGTTGAACGAGTAAGAGCCAAGAGATTTCATGACTGTGCGATAGTTCGTTTACCAATCCTAGCCGCGGCGTCCATGATTGCTTCTACTTCAGCCTGAAAGACACTCGGCACCTTTCGATAGCAAACAATCTATTTTTTATAACTTTTCGACACCTTTTTATAGATGCCTCAATATTTATTTTTCACAAAGATTATTTAAATTCGGCGTAACAAATCTCACCAAATTCTAGTGAAAAGCCAGATCAAAAAATTCTTCTTCTAAAAATTCAAACACAAAATGCGTAAGAGTAAATTTACATATGACACGTCCATACTGTGTGAATTATTGTGACAGGACCAGTTCATGTATTGACTTCATGTGCCCGACAGGCTGTGCATATTTGGTGGCTAATCTTTTTTGTGTATATTTTCTAAGATAAGGAAATTCAAAAGAATCACACTTACTAACTAATTTTGTTCATTTCCATATTTACTTTCATACCACAGACTGCACGACGCGCATCCGCTCTTTCCAGTTGCTGTTTGTTGGAAAACTTTTGTATGCGCTTTGTTTGTTGCCTGCTAAAAGTGTGCTGATAAGCCGAATGCACATTTTTATACCTTTCATGAACATGAAATGGTATTATAACTTTGGTCCGATGTTTGTAAATATGAGAAGAAGAAGAGATAGACCCATCAATAAGTATACGGAAATGATCAGGATGACGAGATGAGTTGATTTAGCCATGTCCGTCTGTCCGTCTGTCCGTCTGTCCGTCTGTCCGTCTGTCTGTTTGAACGCAAACTAGTCCCTCAATTTTTGAGATATCTGGCTGAAATTTTGTATGTGGCCACCATTTTGTAATATAGGAATCATTTGTCGGAACTGACAAGATCGGACCAGTATAACATATAGCCCCCATACAACCGATTGTTCAGATATAAGGTTTTTTGGCCAAAACTTCTGCAATTAAAAAGTTAGGAACGTAAAATTTTGCAACCCGAGTACTTTCTATTTATGTAGTGTATATAGTGAAAATCAACAAGATCGGGCAAATGTAACATATAGCCCCCATACAACCGATTGTTCAGATATAAGGTTTTTTGGCCAAAACTTCTGCAATTAAAAAGTTAGGAACGTAAAATTTTGCAACTCGAGTACTTTCTATTTATGTAGCGTATATAGTGAAAATCAACCAGATCGGGCAAATGTAACATATAGCCCCCATACAACCGATTGTTCAGATATAAGGTTTTTTGGCCAAAACTTCTGCAATTAAAAAGTTAGGAACGTAAAATTTTGCAACTCGAGTACTTTCTATTTATGTAGTGTATATAGTGAAAATCAACAAGATCGGCCAAATTTAACATATAGCCCCCATACAACCGATTGTTCAGATATAAGGTTTTTTTCCCAAAACTTCTGCAATTAAAAGTTAGGAACGTAAAATTTTGCAACTCGAGTACTTTCTATTTATGTAGTGTATATAGTGAAAATCAACAAGATCGGGAAAATGTAACATATAGCCCCCATACAACCGATTGTTCAGATATAAGGTTTTTTTGGCCAAAACTTCTGCAATTAAAAAGTTAGGAACATAAAATTTTGCAACTTGAGTACTTTCAATTTATGTAGTGTGTAGAGGAAAATCAAGAAGATCGGGTAAATATAACATATATTTAGCCCCATACAACCGGTTGTTCCGATATAAGGTTTTTTGGCCAATACTTCCGCATTTAAAAAGTTAGGAACGTAAAATATTTCACCTTTAGTACTTTCTACATATGTAATGTGTATAGTGTAAGTCAGTAAAATTGAACACGTATAATATATAGCCTCCATACAATCGATTGTTCCGATAACTCGGATCCTATTATTTTGTAAGTTTTTTTTAAATTATAACAAAGATGTGTAATGTGTATAGTAAATATAGTTAAATTGAAACAGGCTGTACTGGGGATCGAACAGTGAAAATCGTGACGCTTATTCATGAAAGGTATATAGCCTTCGGCACAGCCGAAGACAGCTTTCCTTACTTGTTTTTTTTTGTACTCTTATTATAATTTGTTGCTCAGGCAAGTAAATAAAAGCCAAAACTTCGTTTCTTAGTTCTTATCAAGTGAGATACTTTTTACCATGTACCTAACTAGTGCTGGTAGAAATCTGGAAGTATAACTCGTGTGAGATGTACGGGATTGAGATCGGTGCTTTGAGACGTATAACCAGGGACTTGTAACGCGTTTCGGTTTCGGTTTCTGTTACACAGCTTGTAACGAAACTGAAACAGAAACAAAACCCCAGAAACAAAACCTGTAACGAAACTAAATTAATTTTGTTTCTTGTAACAGACACCGAAACAGAAACAAAATTAATTTTGTTTCTCAGTAGCAAAACTATATTTGCAGTACATTAGGATGGATTTATTATTTTCTGGTATATAATAAAAATGTATATGTCTGTTGCAACCAACTAAAGTAACTTCAGTCGACCTCTGAAACCTCGTGTGGTACATTTAACTTCTTGGTGTCACTGGACAGCTACATACTGGCGGGTAAGTACCACAATGGAACTTCGGTAGGAAAATCCGGGTCCTTGGCACAAACAAATGAAGTATCACACTTTAAGATCCGACAATAAATGCTGAAGATATGAAGAAAAATATAACTGCACGACTATAGGGTTGTCTTTTTTATTTTTTATGTTTAAAGGATATATAAAAACGCTTCATACATATGCATAGGGCAACGAATTGTGAAAAAATTAACATTAATACTTATCAACAAATATTTCATTTTCTAATAATAATTCATTCAAACTACTTTGTAGTGCATCATCATCATCATTTTTATAAGATGTCGAAGGAGGATGCTTTAGCGGGTGTAACATAGTTTTGTATGGATAATGGGATGTTGGGCAGATATATATATCGTCGCTCGGCGCGCAATACCGCGTATTTGCAAAAAGCAATACCGCGTATTTGATGGAAGCCAAATTGTGTAGGAGGATATAAGAATTTACAAAAGAAAAAGCACTCAAACTGCAAAACATAGCTTTTTTTAAAATACGCGGTATTGAACAGCTCTATTTTAAAGAAAATAGGTTCCATAAAAGGGTTTTTATTTATTTATTTGTGTTTTTGTAGCTAAAGACGGAGGAATTTTAACGTCAATACATTAAGACCGATGAGTCCCAGTCAGGGTAACGAAATCTCGTTTTTGGACATTTTGATATATACGCCTTTCTGTTTTTTGCAAATACGCGGTATTTCGGGCCGAGCGACGATATATATTATATATATAAATATTATAGGTCCATCCTAGTGTAGTGCAAATAGTACTATAAGAATGTTTAGAGTTCTGCTACTGAGAAACAAAATTAATTTAGTTTCGTTACGGGTTTTGTTACAAGGAACAAAACTAATAATTTTGTTTCTGTTACAAGGAACAAAATTAATTTAGTTTCGTTACAGGTTTTGTTTCTGCTGGAACCGTTTCGGAGTTTTGTTACGACTTTTGTTACAAAGGAGTTTTGTTTCTGTTTCGGTTTCTGTTACAAGGAACAAAATTAATTTAGTTTCGTTACAGATTTTGTTTCTGCTGAAACCGTTACAATCATTTTGTTTCGAATTTAGTTTCTATCCTTTAAAGTTTCTTGGAACAGAAACGCCAGAAACGCGAGTTTCGTTTCGGTACGAGTTTTGTTACAAGTCTCTGCGTATAACTATGTTAATGAGATTTAAAGCAGGCCTGTCCACCTTGTGGCCCTTTTTGGTCCGCAACAACAAACCAAATTCGCAATTCATAACAATATTTTTCTTGGAATACCGTTAGCGTCTCTATGGTGCACACTCAATTCATTCAATTAAAAATTCCATCGAATAATTTTTTGTAATTCCAGGAACGATGTTGTTATAAGAATTATGATATTATTTTTGTATGGCCCAGTAAGTTGAAAGGCGTGGACATCCCTGATTTAAAGCTTATTTGGCATCTAGAGAAAACATTTGGGGAGTGAATATGAACTAATCAATTCAAAGAGAGGGGAGAATAAGGAAGCTTTTGCCGACTCTAAACGGCACCTGCAAAGCAGATAATTTTTTGCTGAGAAGCTGCCGAGGGACGACCCCGTTTAGAAAAGTTAAAAAAAAAACTTTTTTATAAAAATATGTCATGTTATATCAACCAAAATATGGGTTGATTCAACCAAAATCACAGTCAATTCTTATCCACTCCAAGCCCATTTTTCTCTGTGTAAATAATGATTTCGTGTTCGGGATAAAGTGAATGATACCGTCCGCCACACATCTCTAATTACCACCTAGTGGGTTATCTATTTGTCACTATACCTTTGCTTCCATCTCTCCATATTAAACTTTACTTTACTTTTAGGTGTTTCGTTAATCGCTCGCTTTGTGGAGGTGTGAAAAATCTCTCCCGCAGGTGTGAATTTCGTCAACTTTTTAATTACCCGCAACAAATATGAAAGCACTTGTTTGTGCAACGTTTGTTGTGGCTAAGTCATTTCCTTTAGCGGTTAAGAACAGAACAATATTTAGCACAAATTTCTAAAGAAAGTTGCATTTTAAACAAAGTGCGAAAAACAAATAGGAAAACGTGTGAAAATTAAAAAAAAAAAAATAAATTTTTAAAATGCATTCACAAATTTACTTTTCGATATAACAATTACTTAAGGTAAATATGTAACTATAATCAAGAACTTAATCTTGCGCATATTTGTTCAATGGTGAGAAGAGCCTAAGCAAATGAGATAATCATGGTTGAAGTCAAATAAAAAAGAGAATTACTTAATCAAAATGATGATGAGTCAAGGGCCAGATGAGGTAGTGCACGAACTAATTAGTTCATTGAACTAGATCATGGAAGTGATCGCGGGAATTCGCTCCAAATTTCAAATGAACTACTTAATTTTTTTTTTCAAATTTATAGAATTTTTTGAGAATGGGAAAATGCCGAGAAACCAAAACGCGTGCTAAATTCCCTGCCATGAAGAAAACAAAATCATAAATTAGTGCTGTGCAATACCAAAAATGACTGTGGGTAAGAGTAGGCATCGAAATAACAACGCATAATCCGACATTATTCGATCATTTTCGACACGAATTACCAACTCCAATATGGGTAGAAAAAGAACCTCGCAGAACAGAATTCCCCACTTTTTTATCCTCTTTTTTGATTTTATACGCTGCTGGTTAGCAGGCTTTGTACTACCGTACATAATAAGGTGGTATTTGTTTCTCCTTTAAGAGGTATCAAAAGACGGGCCTCTGGATTATTGAGCCCAAAAGGCATCTTTTGATACCCCTTCCAATTTTTTTGGTTGTGGTTTAGCAGTGTTTTTCCTAAAGGCTGATTTACACGTTCCGATTTTCTGGTCGATTTTTTGTCGTTCCACCGTGTAAATAGCAATTCGAGCAATTCAAACAAATACAAATAATTGAACTAAAACAAACTACCTAAACTAGTTCATTTTGAGAAGCTACTACGAAATCTCTGATCACTTTAATGAACTAAAACTCCCAACTCTAGGCCAGATCACATCAGGTAATATTTGTTAATTTTTTGGATATGATAGCAGTTTTCTTAAATCCACTTGTACTATTCCTACTTAGAGCTCGCCAAGGTATCCGACATTCAACATATGAAACATTGGGAGTACATTAATAAGCACTGATTTTGGATTTGGAGAAAAAAAATATAAGATTTTGATATGTAAACGATTTCCTGGAAACACAGAGACTGGCAGCTTCTTCGTACAAATATCGGGGACTTACTATGTCGCATTACTTTAAGCCATGAAAACCTTAGCGAGGCCGACATAAAGGACTCTTCAACAGGAAGTATTTCACCACAGGCAAAGACGCTCTTGGGTAAGCAGAACGCGTATGTAATAGTAACGGCAGGACAGCGTTGACGTTACTAATAGGGTCTATACATAGTGCGTCCGACTCGCGAGTCGTCTGTGTACGATTTGACTAGCCGTCATTCTACAAAATATCAAACTCATTTTGATTTTCTTGAGTCATGCTAGTGTCATGTACTCATTTTCACTAATACACCTAAACTGACTCTTGACTCAGACGCATCGTGTATAGGCCCCATAAGGCATTCTAGATGCATTGGTCGGTAAAGCAATTCAAGAAGACTTTTTTGGGATATTTTAAATATCGCCGATCAAATATCCACGGACTACGATTGGAAGGCAGCAGAGAGCTTGCTGGGCAGATCAAGAAAAAAAAAATCTAGGACGATAGCCAATTAGCTAATCAGGATAAAAGATGATCATATCCTTGATAAGTTCAGTAAAGGACTCATCTATAGAGGGCAGTACAATGGGTTTAGTACCTAAATACGGTTTAAAAGACGGTTTGCGATTGCGTGTTTACTACATGTCTGCATAATGAAACCCTATACATATATCCTTACCAAGTAAGGTGTACCTTCATATAATTTTTTTCATCCTCAAAACGATAAAAAGGTGTACTCCTTTCCACAAGAATGTGCTCCAAAAGTCAAGCCTCATAATTGCTAACAAATAAACAAAGGGCACAGACAACATCCTTAAAGCCTAACAAACTAACACCAAAAATGCTTTTTATGTTTCAATGGAACTTACACCTGCCCATTAGAAATTACGTTGCTTGCTGTCCTTTCAAATAAGTAGTTTAATATCTACAATTTGGGTATGAATAAATTTGTATGAGCCTAAGTTTGTGTGTATGTGTGCTTCTACGCGTCTGTGTGCCCTGCCAAATACACCTGATAACATCAAACGCGCATTCCCGAACACCATAATTCTTTGAGTTGGACTTCGACTTCTGCAGTCTTATCTCATATATTACACATACATACGGATATACTCGTACAAGCACTTATTCGGTTTGGCGTGACTACTAGTCTTTGCACGCATCCTTCAGAGAACAAAAAAAAAAAAAAACAATGGCGATTTAAGGTAAGGTGCATCTTTGTTATTTAATTTTATTGTTGCGGTAACTCTTGATTGCGATTGCTTGCTCAACTCTGTTAATAAAAGGTGAGTGAGGTGAGAATGTGTTGGTATATACAGTGGAGACCGAAAAAATAGGAGCAACAGCCGTGGGAAAGACTTGGCATACAAAAAAAATTCTAAGACTACTATAGAATTTTCTGCCGATTGCGAATATGTACTAATTTGGTTTAAAAGTAGAATAGTTTTCGAGATATTTTGAAATTTTTCCATTTTTGAGAGTTTGCGTTTTTGTAAGCGAAGAAGAAACCGACAAAAATCGCCTATGATAGCTGTTAACTCCAATGTCCTTGGTATAGCAGTTGGTCGAAAAAGAAAAGATAATTTGCATGAAAAAAAAAACATAATAACTCAATGACCTTAAAGTCAGTTTTAATTATTTTTGCTTTGGTGGAAAGGGTATTTCATCTTCTCATAACCAAACCAAATATCAGAAAAATCGTGACAGTAATCGCGGAGATATTAATTGATCAATAATCCTACTTTCTTTCGTATCTCAAAAACTGAAATTTTAAGATATCTTAAAACGAATTTCATAAAAAATTTCGAATGGTTACCGAAATATACGGGTGTGAATTCGCAATTTTTTTTTGTGTAAGTGGAAACCGTTTTCTGAAGAATTTTTTCCGTTATTTTGGAGTATATAATATTAAAAAAAAAAAATTTTTGAAAAATTTTTGTGAAAATTGTATAACCAAAATTTTTGGGAATTTTTAGCTCTATGCGAACTGTGAGAACGAAGTGTGTTAGGGCCTCATTATGTATGACGAACGATAGCTCAGACGAACGATTCGTCTGCTCACAAAATCGCCTAGCCATCGCATTATCTATCATTTTCGTTCGCTCCTTAGATTTTTGTTTTAATATTTTCGACTTTTCATTTACATAAAAAAAAACAAAAATGGAAGAAAATGCGATGGGTAGGCGATATTGTGAGCAGACGAATCGTTCGTCTGAGCTATCATTCGCCATGCATAATGAGGCCCTTAGTCTTCGACGCAAAAAAGTGAAGTGTGTTAGTCTTCGACGCAGAGAACGAAATGTGTTAGTCTTCGATGCAGAAAACTGAACCGTGTTAGTCTTCGTTGGGAGCAACGAATTATGTTTTGGAGGAAATTATAGTCCAAAGGTTAAATCTATTGAATGAGAAATACAAATTTCAAACGCATTGGTATAAAACAATGTTCAGCAAAATAAGTTGTTTCATATTTTCTCCGATATCTGAGAAACTAGATCCGCCACAAGAAAATTGATGAAATATTTGGAACCAGTAGAAAATTGTACTTTAGGAGAGGTCTATTCAATTCTTGGTTTAAAGTTTTTAAAAACTTGTTGAGTAATGTTATCGATGGTTATGCAGTGATACTATTTTTGTAATTGCAGCTGTATTCTCAAATAATGTATGATGTGCGGCTAGTAAACGCTCTTCATCGATATTATCCCAAATGGTCGCCTGTTTTTTTTTTATGTTTCAAAATTTTCTTTGTATTTTTTCACCTTTTTCGCCTTGTTCTATTTTCTTCAAGGTAAACTCTTTTTTTCTTGAAATTTTCACTTTCCTCTCACAGGCTCTTTTAGCGCCATTGAAAAATGATGTTCAGTTAATTTTCACCTAAATGCAATGAGTTTATTTCGAACCCCGTCCACACATCTACCTGCTTTCTTGTATGCGAGTCTCTTGCTCTCACACTTTGTGCATTTTATTTTTAGGAAATTTTGTGTTCCATTTTAATGATATAAGTGCCTATCTAGTAAAATGAAATTCCACCTGCAATACCTCGAAGAGCACTTAATTACAGTGATTTCCTTTATCGAGCTGCCAATACCTAACATTTATGTATTTAATCCTCCTCCTACTTTTTGTTTCTTTTTTTTTTTGTAAGGATGGCTGGTTGGATGGATGATCCTTTTGCATGTTTTTTTGTAATTGTATTCAGCGCAAGGTGCATTTTAATTGTACTAGAGCTAGAAGATAATATGTGTGTGTTTTTTCCTTCGGTTGATTTCGTTATTTAATTGAGTTTTTCAGACGTGTTGCCAATTGACCATCATTTTCTCATCAACTCAATCATGTTTTTTTCCAAAAAAAAAAAAACTCAACATTTCAACAAGGAGCCCTTAATCAAAAGCTACTAAATCTGATCACTTTCATTCGATTTTTAATTGAGCGTGGTTTTTTTTTACCTTAGTGTCTATGATATACCTATTATAGTGGACCCTAGTCATAGACGAACTTCTTCCTAAGACTGTACAAAGAACCGCGGCGACTAAATTAAGTAAGCTGTTTCGGCTAGTCCTTATAACAGGCGCAATGAGAACGTGCGCTGCTGATGCTTTGAGTGCGCTTGTGGTAATTCCACTCTTCCCTATTTTGATGGAGAAGGAAGCCACACTTGCTACATTAAGATGAGTCAAGAACCTCATAAATATGTAGGCCATATAATAACTCCTAGGCTCAGGACCACGTGAAACTTTGAACTTTCAATCGAAGATCGAGTGCTCTGGGAAACAGGGAAAACATATGCTGAATCGGATACGGAGATTTTATTACGGATTGATCGAAGCGGAAAGATGGTAGAACGGGAGCTAGTATATATTCTAAAGAGTCTAGAACCTTGGGCTGAAACGGCTTTTCAAGAAAATTACTCAAACATACATATATATGTGGGGCCCTTTCATAGCCATTCATGAGCTGAAAGTCTTGTCTCAAACCAAAAATAAATAAAGGCCGAAAGCAGTTCAAAAACAAGGCAGTCAAGTAGAAGATTACAGTAAATGTGAGTGTTTAGGTTCAATTCCTTTCAGGAAGAACAGTTCAGTTAACAAGAGTTTTGAATAAAGCATCGTGAACCCCTGTCCCGTAAGCTCGGTAATTGAGATACTATTCACGCCCATTGCAGATGAACATTCGTGTTTCTTTACCACAATTTCGAAGTATATACTGTACTGTATCTGGACTCCAGAATAAATATCACCGTGGTCCGATCACATAGACACATAACGATTTCTGGAACAATAGTTAGATTGTCTAACCAACATGGATATTTACCGTTTATTATCTTTAATTTTCGCATGCTTTCACCCAAGCAACGCTCTACATGACCTACTCTTCCAGTCATGTAGATACCATAACTTTAGCAATGAAATTCGTAGCTATTCCAGTTTATTACAAAAGTTTAATTTTGCGATAGCTGCGACCTAGAAATGAAGCCATCATTTTAATATTGTAACATTTGGCGCCCTTAAGCAACATTATTAAGCATTTGAGCTCATTTAAAAATTGGATAAGTTTAACCTTAGCGATTTTTTGGCAACACCTTCGATAGCTGTCAGCTTGAGTGTTGTCGCAAATTTGCGATTGTTGTTGTCTCACTTTTGTTGTTTTTGTAGCAATTGCGATTGCTTTGAATGCTGCGGCATATTAACACCACCAAAAACAGCTCCACCTCGTATCCACAACATTCATCCACCAACCACTCATTAAGATTATCACAATCAACTGAGAATAATTCACACCGCTTAGCCTCGTTCGGCTTGACGGTTGAGGCCAAACCAAGAAAGCCCAATCGTCCAATAATGTGGCTTTGGCAGATCACGATTTTGGAGCAACAGCAACAACCCTACTATGTACTTTGTGTTATTTGTGCTTGTTCTACCGCGTAGTCTCAGAACTCGTATCTCGTTCTATTGATGGCCCATAGCCAACGGCCAAGTAGCAACGTTGAACTACTTAATACAACGGTATTACCTTCATTGCTGTTTAGCAGCAGCAGCCAAAAACTAAACAAAAAACAGAAGTTTAACTTAACTTGGCGTTGAGGTGTTGCTGCGATTGCAGCTCATTTCGGCGTTGTTTGGTTGCCAGATTGTCTGCCCGCTTTTCTGGACTTTTCAATATTCGATAACGAAAACTTTAATGCAGCAACAATAACAAGAAGCAGGCTGCTGATAAGAAAATGAATAATGCTGGAAATTCTTTGGGTTTTTTTTTTAATAGCAAACTTAGGTGTTTGAATTGTACGAGGGGCGAATGAGATGGGCGTAGGAAATATAGTTACTTAGTGAGTACTTGTCTGGCACAAAAAAAACTTTTAAAAGAACCGAAAGCAGCGTAGCTCATTTCATTTAAAAACAAACAAAAAAGATGGCAACACTGTAAGAATATAAAAAGTGAGAAGTCTTAAGTAGGAGAGCTTGAAATGTAGCACATTACCTCCATTCGAAAGTTTATTCAAGTGTGCCAGATCATTTTGAGTTAACTAATAGTTGAAAGGGGGAAATAGGATAAGGTGGCAACTCTAGGTGGTAATCATAATTAGAAATATTTGTTTAAAATGCGAGGTTAAATAACTTCAGTTTAATGCCCATGTTAGCACAACTCACTTTCTGTTTAAGATAATTCAGATGGTGGCAGCTCTGTAAAAAATATACAAGTGACAACACTTAAGTTAAAGATCCAAAAAATCATAAAAAATAGTGAAGTCATAAACTCTTATATCAGGGCTCGGTGGCAGCCTTAGCCTTACATAGGACCATTTTTAAGATCGTGGGATTTCATTCCTTAGGTCTCTCTAACATTTCGCTAGCAGCCTCGAGTCGGAGCCATTCGATTTGGATTTTCGATTCCCAGGCTTCGAGTTAATTTAGAACAAAGTTTGCGTATTCCCAGAACAGTTTTTTGGTTATTGCACGCTCTGGTTCCATTTCTTTTCCAAAATAACTGATTACCGTTATTCTGCCTATCACTAGCCCCCAGAAAAATTGTAAATACCGTGAATAACAAGTAAGGAAGTCTAATTTCCGAACCGCACATTAAACACCCAGCGGTATTTTTCATATGATTTTCGAAATTTTCCATTTCGAATGTGGGCGTGGTTGGAGAGCGATTTCGTTCAGTTAAATCAGGTATACTCCCTATTATACCTAGTATACCTTGAACCAAATTTCATCGTTCTGCCGTAATCAGTTTAAAAGTTATGACCCGCGAAATTTTCAAATATGCCTCCCCGAAAAGTGGGCGGCGCCACGGCTACTTTTAACAATTTATCAAAAAATCATAATAAAATGACTAGGGGTTCATCCTACGAAACTATATCATTTTAGCCATTTCCGTTACCGAATTATGTCAATTTAGGTGATTTTCGAAGTTTTCGATATCGAAAGTGGGCGGTGTCAAAATTATCAAATTATCAAAAAATCATTATATAACTACCAGGGGGATTCACCTATAAAATTATATTGCGTTACTGCTCTTCTCCAACAATGTGCTCCAGAAATACTCTCCGGGTATGATGTTTGTCATCTCTTTTCATTTTGCTGAGGGGATAACTTCTTGATTTGATGACTTTGATATCCTTACCCCAGTGATATTTATGCGGCACCCCCAATCAGCGAGTGTGTAAAAGTTCTTCAGTATCCTGAAAAGCTAAGTTGCTCTCGAGCCAGCAAAGATAACATCTTATCTGGTAAGACATTGTACAGAGAGGCTCACAAGGCATGAGATTAATCTGGATGCCTAAAACATCAAGCATTTATCCTGCAGCCCTTGTATGTACCTAATTTCCAATAATGCCCTTTGCATTATGTCCAACTACTACTGATGGCCATGCGCATCTTACATTAAACGACAATCGCCAGGTTTCCAATCTCAGCAATTGACTCTAACACATTTCCGTTATCCAATCGAAAAAAGCGTTGGGTATACAAGTCAACATATTTGATATCAGACTACTACATTCAGAGGTACATACATATCTACAATTACCCGCAGATCACCTTGCGTTCTATATGCGGATAACAACTTGTCTCGGGTCATTGACTATTTTGCTTTTAATTAAACGTAAATTTTGTGTCGATAACAATTGACAGCTGCTGAATGGGCTTTAGTACGGCTATCCTATGACCCAAGCTGTCGAGCTGCCTGTCAGCTAGAGCTTTTAAAGTCACAGCGAGATAAGCGAGCAGTAAGTTGTATTGTACCTAGTATGCCTATGAATATTTAACTTTAACTTTTACAATGTGTTGTTTGTTTGTAATGACTCCCAAACTTTGTATGTTCCTAGTAACTATGTACCTACCTTTGGCTTGTTCGATTTGAAAATTCACGTTTTATTATTTATGTGAATTTGTTATTTGAAAATATTTTAATAGCACTTTTTATTAGTTTTTCCTTTTATATCAAAGATTTGTATCGTAATTAATTGCATATCAGTGTTAATGTCTGTCGAGTACCTTGATTTGATTGCTTTTGAGGGAGAAAAGTTGAAAATGTCGCGTGGTGTTGGAAAAAGATGGATACGACTTGTATTAGATTATAATGGTGCTTAGAGTGGAGCTTACTCGGAACTTATAGAAAAAGGAACGTTTTGTGATGCTAGTTGCATAGAGCTCTGACTGTCCTAGCTGCAATAGTATTGCTGCAAATTTGTGGAACTATTTTGGGGTTAAGTTCTAATATCGGATCCGATTTTTAAATCTATTTTTGATTAATTTTTAAAATAAAAATAATCCCAATGTTTAAAGCAAGCCCGGCAACTAGTACGACAATTGTCCGAATTTCAGAGAACCAAATTCACACAGACAGGATGGTTGGATGATTTGAATTTTTGTAGGTTGTTACCTCCCATCGAGCAACATCACTGCAGGGTTGAGCCACTTCGAATATAAAATTATTCAAATAAAAAATATAAAATTATTCATAATTTTTAAAAGTATGAGTGATGAGTGACAGGCTATGTCAAAAATAACATGTTACTAAAATGATCACAAAAACAGCTCTGAAATGATCCCAAAAATTCTCCGGAAGTGATCCCAAAGCATTTCCGAAACTTTCCGGAAACAGTCTCGAAATTATCCCAAAAACGTTATTTATTTTTCATATTTGTTAAGGGATGACGGAAAATCGTTCCAAAATAAATTAGTTATTTATTTTTGTTTTTTGAATAACCAATAACCAATCACTTATTACTCATATTTTTTTGAATAATGAATAAAAATTTATTTTTTATTTTTTCGTCACTCAAAAATAAGATGATTCCCATCCCTGCATTGCTGTCTCCTGCAAGGTCAAATTCTTCAAGGCTCAAGAATGGGTTTCATTGGCAAATATGTCTGATAACCTTTTATCTGAGTACTGAATCAAGGACGGATCCAAGAGTGATATTTTAAGCTACTGGAACGGCCCGTCGCACTATGTGGACAGTATTGAAGTCAATATTTTGCCTTTTTAATTTTATGTGAGTTTAGTCTTTAGTCCGCTGAAATGAGTATGTACTACTTTGAAACTAAACTGCAACTTCTTAAATCTAAATGAGCCCTGGATCATAGAGAATATCACAATATTCTTGAAGTCTTTTTTAACATAACTTGATGAAACCGGGGCATAAAACGGTCAAACGGTCCAAAATAGCCCCAAAATGATCCCAAAACGTGTCTTAATTGATACCAAATTGTTCCCAAAAGAGACAAAAAAATAGTCCCAAAATGACCCTGAAAATATACCAAAATTACCCCAAAAAGACCCTTAAATGATCCCAAAGCGATCTGAAAATTACCCGAAAATGATCTTATAAAAAATCCAATATGATCCTAAAATGACCCCAAAATATACAAATACAATACGGTAAAATGGTAACCCTGGGTGGCAACCCTACTT
The DNA here is from genome assembly GCA_964058755.1 of Campiglossa producta. Lineage (NCBI taxonomy): Eukaryota > Metazoa > Arthropoda > Insecta > Diptera > Tephritidae > Campiglossa > Campiglossa producta. Next base: position 142,920,979 of record CAXKVI010000002.1, read on the forward strand.
GAAAATATTTTAGTTGCCATGTCGCCAAAAATACCTTCTATTTGATACCCATATTGGCATACCTTCCTCCATAATTAAACAAAAATTTAGATAGGTGGCAACCCTGTAAACCGCCGCAAATATACAAATGTACAAGAAGTTATAAGATTTTCTTATTAATTGTCACTTGTATTTCAAGCTTGCATCAATTCATACTCTCTTTAAACCTCAAAATCATTTTCTTCCTATTTTGCTTTCTTTCACTGCTTTAATCCCATTGCGCACATTACATACATACATACAGTCCAGCAATTTAAATAATAAAATATTCTATTACGCAATTAACATAAAAATGGTTATGCGTTCAAAGTCTCATTTCATTGTTGCACCACAGAAAAGGTAACCTGACCGCCTATAAACATTTTATGCGGTCACCTTTCCTTTAACTGCCCAGCCCTTCCTTACAATCACAGCTCCTGTTCACTGCGCATACGCACCTCATCTCATCAGAATGGAAATATGTGAAATAATTATGTGCAGAGCTGAGTTTTTCCGCAGGGCCCAACAAATATTCAATTTTTTCCTTTTCTTATTTGGAGCCTATAAAAGTTTGACCTTTTAAATAATGTGGGCACATTTAAAAGGAATTTCATGTTTGTTGCATAATTTTTTATTGGAATTTCAAAATAGGTACTTTTATGTCTGGCATACCTTATAAGAAAGTGTAAGAAAGGCGCTAGCAGCTGCTTTGAAATAAAATAGATTTTATAAATTTTTAGTCTTTGTGATTGTTTAAGCCACTTCGAATTTCTTTAGATGTTACTTTTTATTAGGAAATCATTAAACGTTTAAATGTTATAAATTTTTATGACTTTACTAACTACACTGAGGGAAAAATTTAAATGCCTAAACAACTATTTTCTATATCATTTGTACAATTTGACAGACCAACACGTTTAGTTTTGATATAAGAATTCAACAGTAGATGTAACCAGAAATATTTTCAAATCAACTTCGTATAACTTTAAACGAGTTAATCTTGTATATTTGTATATCTGAACTATCTCGGGAACCTCGTGACGGATTTGGATGACATTTGGCATAGAGATAGTATGCTTGCTTCTAAGACTATCCTCTTGGATGATGCTACTTTAGGAAGGGGTTTAAAAGGTTGCCACCTATCTCATTTTTTTTTTAATATGATATAAGATTGGGCTTGCCACTTGAGGCGGTTTATACAGTTGCCAATTATTAGATATTTTTTGGAAATTTATTTTGAAAAGTTTATGTTCGTAACCAAGACTATTGGAAAAAATGTTGGTAAGTAAGACTATTGGACAATATTGAAAAGACTATTGGACAATATTGAGTCAAAGCTGCCTGAGCTTCCTAGCCTATTAGTGAGGTTTATACAATTTCTAGGCAGAAGCGTACATAATTGTATCATCCCATTTTATTCCCTGGCCAACGAAGACTTGGCCTTTAACTTTCTGCAGTCCTTTCCATCCTCTCTCAATAACATATTAGCATGAGCATTTCCTTTAACATTTTTCCCATCACCGCATATGCACCTATATAAAATTCCCTACATATTCCCCCCTCAGGCCAACTGTACCGCAAAACATAAATTATCTGGGTGGTATTATTAGCATTTTTAGATTGTCACTCAATTGGTTGCAGCGCAGCAATTTTCCCTCAACTCGGTTCCCTCGTACATTTTACCTTTGTCGTTTTACCTCGACCACAGTTTACATATTCTCATTCGCAAACCTAATCTGACAGTTTAATTTTGTACGGGTTTTTGGTTACAATGCGTTGACAAACTGAACAATGGAAAGGATATATGAGCGCACACATACATACATGCAAAGGAATGTACACACATGATATCCATACAAAGAAAGGACCGATTTTCGACGCTTTGTTATTATAAATACTATTAGGTAGGTTGTTTTTTGTTAAAGGATTTAGACGGCTTTAGCTTGTGATTTATACGAATATTTATACGGGTGAGCGTTACTCAGTTTGGTGGAAATAACTTTGTCACTTTTGTAAAAAAAAAAATTTAAATTATCATAACAAAATATGTTTGTAGGTAGGAAATAAATTAATTAAAAACATTTCAGGTGTTGTTTTTATATTTTTGTATGTTAAAAAAATAGTTGAACGGAATTTACAGTCGCTGGTGGTCGGGTATGAGGCTTTAATCTAGGTTATTATGATACCTGTTGTGAGAGATCAGTTACAACAGATTTCAATACTTCAAAAGAATCAAAGTAAAGAGAGATGCCGCTTTAGGTTTCGAATTTAGATAATTTTAACTTAAGAACTCTACCCGTTATAAGTGGTATCTATGATAGATATCCCACCGTAGCTTACGTTCACACTAGCACTCTCTCTTATGAGCAAGGCTTTGTGATCATCCCAGGTGATATCATTTAATAAGAGCGAGCACTACGAGGCATTTAATGGACCGAATCTGGTGGAATCAGAGTGGATCTCTTAAACCCAAGTACATAGATACCATATTGAAGTCACTCTTTCTAGTTTTTCTTCTCCCTCAATCTCTTCCTTTTCCTCTCATACTACTTCTTTTCTCCTTCCCTTCCGTTCTCATTTTCCTTATCCTATATTTCTTCATCTCGTTGACTTTCTATTTACTATTTCCTTATTACTCTCCTCCCCCGTTTGCTACTACTAATAATACTTTGTGGCCCTTTTGCTGCTTCTTTTTATCCTATCTGCCTATTCTTTTTATTTTATCTGAGCACATGCCGCTCGATATCATGGTACCGGGTCGATATATAAAATTACTGAACGGATTTTCCTAAAATTCAAAGTTATTTTTCTTAAATTACAGCTTATACCTGGCCTCGGCAGCGGACAGTTGTTCGAATATCGGAGAACCAATTCACACAGATTATTACGCTCTGTGTCTGGCCTTTCGAACAATGTAGTTGTTGCTGCGCTGTCGTTTGTTATGCTCAGTTGCTCACTTTCAAGCGACGAGGCAACAACATACGCCGTTGTCTCGGTAGTTTCTAGAGAGAGCTAACATAATTTGATTGGTGTGATGCCCCCTCTTTCACTAATACACCCTCATTTCCAATTCTGCCTGGTTTTCGTTTAGTCTCTCGGCAAAGGCAACATATTACCCGCTAGATGGCGCTGGAGTCGCCAAATCCATATTAACGCTCCGATTCAGCTCGTTTTGACACATATGTTTGATATATGATAAAAACCTCTGTCACAAAAAAGTAGACGGCTAGGTGCCGCTGGAGTCGAGATAATCAAAAAACTTATTTATGATCCAATTTTATAAGTTTCGCAGATAATGTCACGACCATCTGCTAGGTTTCTTATAAAATATCATTGATCATGAGCTTGAGAATATTAAACGAAAACCCTTACCGACCTTCATTAGCATAGCAAAAGCAAAACCAACAGTTTTTTAGAACTTCTGTCTGTCTGTCTGAATTTTTGAAAAAATGTCATTTAAAAAAAGTTGCATTACCAGATGTCTATTGGAATTCGATTTTATGTAAATAAAAACATATTTGCGGTTGTTAAATTTTTTTGTCTGTCTGTTTGTATGCTTCGAAAATGACATAATTTTAATATTTTGCTCATATATAAAGAGCTGTGTAAAAAAATCTCCACCTTTGAATTTTTATAAGGGCAACAGGATTCTTTGCAAGGATATTGAAAAGACGTTATCGCGAAAAAAGACATTGGAATTTCAAAAGTAGTTTTAGTATATTGCGTAATAATATATTTTCTAGCAAAAATAATTTTGTATATCTGGAAATTTTGCAATTTTAGTGCACTTTTTATAGGTAGCACACGGCGTATGAGTAACATAAATGTTATTCATGTTTTGGTTGATATCTCCGAAACGGATTGAGATATCGAAATAAAACTTACACTATGTTGATACAATCATGAAAGCCTTTCATTTGATATCCATATAGTAAAATCAATTGAAGGATAATAATTTTAAAGGACATTACATTCATGTCCTTAAAGGATAATTTAAAAAAGCTATGTTCAGCCTAGTTCCAATTATCCTTTAAATCAGTAATTGTGGGTATCTAGTAATTGAAGTATGTAATTACTATTCTGAAAGAATTTATTATAGGACTTCAAGCGATTATTTCACCCAATTAATTATATATCCAACTGATTAAATAGCAATGTGGCAATGCCTGTAACCAAACTTAAAAAAACAGCACAAATAATATATCTCTCATATTTTTCTAGTGCTTTATTAAAGATAAAATATAAAAACGTGCAAAAAGTGCAACTAAAAAAATTTCAAATATTTTACTAAAGAAAATTTATATTTTTTCAAGAGCTTTAAATAACAACTATAAAAAATAAAGGTAAAAAGATGCGTCGACCATAGATACAAAGTATAACAGTAATATTTATTTGTGAGTAATGAAGCTTGCAACTTCGCGTACAACTCAAAGCAATACTAGCATGTGTGTGTGTGTGTGCGATATACATGTGAAAGCGTTTGTGTTGCCTTAGAAAAATATATATTTTAAAAAACGCAAAAGAGAGCGATCGCTGACAGGCGAACAACGATGAACAGGATTTTGCATAGCACTCGTAGTAAATTATTTCATCTGTATGGTTATGAGCGCTGGTGGAACGAACTGTGTTAGTGTGTGTAAAAACCGGTGCTATGCGCCTGCAAGTATGCTACTGTTTTTATAAACTTTGATGACTTAGCGCTCATTTTGAAATATACTATACATGTTATGAATATTTTTATTATCTTTGCTTGCAACATAGCTAAAGTAAAAAATAAATATTAAAAAAAGAATTATAGCACACACATGCATACATACAAGCTGCATAGAAAAATACACTCACATGCTTTGTAGTGAAATAGCGCATATCTTTATTTATACAACGTGACAGTACGTCAACATGGAATTATGGTTATGAGTTAGAGAGTGTGTGAGCGCTAAGCAACAATAAATTTCAAGAAGAAAAAACTCAGCAAAAAAATAAAAAAAATATAAAAATCATAAAAAATTCAAAATTTATTCACCAAAAATATAAAGCGCACACAAGTTCAGCTGGGGAGCGCTTAAGTTATCAACAAGGCAGCAATTGCACATAAAAACGAGCAAAATTGTTTGGGCAAAGGCCAGTTAACCGAAAATAATAAAATAATAAAAATACACATATAAATACATATGCAAATGACATTTCTGCTTTTGCTTGATTGCTCCTTGTACTCGTTTGAGGCGTTGGACTGGAGAATGCGTTGGGTGTTGAATGGGAATTGAACAAACACAAGTAAATACCAAATATATAGTAAAGTTGCGGGGGAATATTAGAAGTGAAACTTCTTTAAATTGATCAGCTAAAATAAAATAAAAAATAAAATAAAATAAAAAAAAAATAAATAAAAAAAATAAAAATAAAAATAATAAAATGAAATAAAATAAAATAAAAGTAAAATGAAATATAAAGCTAAAAATCAAAAAAAAAAAAAATAAAACAAAATAAAACGAAAATAAAATTAAATTAAATTGAAAATAAAATAAAAAAAGGGGAAAAAAATAGATTAAAAAATAAAAATAAATATAAACAAACAGAATAAAGTTAAACCAAAAAAAATAAAGTTAAATAAAACAAAATTAAAAAAAAAATTCAATAAAATATAATAAAGTAAAAAGGTAAAAGTAAAAGAAAAAAATAACACAAAATAAAAAGGGAAAAAAGGAAAAAAATAAAATGAATAAAAATAATTAAAATAAAATAAAATAAAATAAAATAAAATAAAATAAAATAAAATAAAATAAAATAAAATAAAATAAAATAAAATAAAATAAAATAAAATAAAATAAAATAAAATAAAATAAAATAAAATAAAATAAAATAAAATAAAATAAAATAAAATAAAATAAAAAAAAAAAAAATAAAATAAAATAAAATAAAATAAAATAAAATAAAATAAAATAAAATAAAATAAAATAAAATAAAATATAATAAAATAAAATAAAATAAAATAAAATAAAATAAAATAAAATAAAATAAAATAAAATAAAATAAAATAAAATAAAATAAAATAAAATAAAATAAAATAAAATAAAATAAAATAAAATAAAATAAAATAAAATAAAATAAAATAAAATAAAATAAAATAAAATAAAATAAAATAAAATAAAATAAAATAAAATAAAATAAAATAAAATAAAATAAAATAAAATAAAATAAAATAAAATAAAATAAAATAAAATAAAATAAAATAAAATAAAATAAAATAAAATAAAATAAAATAAAATAAAATTAAATTAAATTAAATAAAATAAAATAAAGAAAAAACTAATAAAAATAAAATAAAAAGAAATAAAATAAAGTAAAAAATAAATTAAAAAATAAAAATAAAAAAAACAAACAGAATAAAGTTAAACCAAAAAAACAAAAGTTAAATGAAACAAAATTTAAAAAAATAAAATAAAATATAATAAAGTAAAATAAAAGAAAAAATAACACAAAATAAAAAAGGAAAAAACAAAAAAAAATAAAATTAATAAAAATAATTAAAATAGAATTAAAAAAACAACGAAACATAAAAAAATTAACTATATCAAACAAAACAATGTAAAAAAAAATAAAAAAAAAATAAAAGATAAATAAAAAAAGTAAAAACCAATATAATCAAACAGAACAAAAAAGTAAATAAATAAAATAAAGAAAAAATTGAAATAAAATAAAATAAAAAATCATATATTTTATTAAAATAAAATAAACTAAAATTGAAATTACATCAAACCAGCGTGTAGAAGTTTCACTTCAAAACTAAGATTAAAGACAAAAGTAAATCAAAAGCAAACTGAGAAAAACTCAAAACGGATGTTAACCACCCTTTCCCCTTCGGCGACACATCTACATACTAACTACGTACATACATTGTTGCACTGAGTGGCAGTTTTCGCATGATAAATCGCCTTTTGGCTATGAAAATCGCTCGAAGGAAACGTGAATTGTTTATATGGATGAATGAAGGGTTTTGTTCTGCTTTCAACTTTTCTACTGGGCAGCTTCTTCGTTTAAGCACATTTTTTATTACTTTTAACTGCATATTTGTTTATGCGGCAAAATAAAAAATTGCCATTGTACGTGTTAAAAAATGTTATGCTCTGACAACTTAATTCAGTTTGGCGATTTTACGAATGCTGCAATGACGACGATTCCGGGTAAACAATGCTAAAGGGAAATTTTCGCAGAAAAGTTCACCGCAAAGTGATTAAGATAAATTGCATTAAAATATATTTTTATACACTGTTGGGAAGCAAGTATAGATATATGTATACCTAGATGGATGGATGGATGGATATTTCAAATATTTTTTGTTTTTTTTTTCATCATATTTCACTAATGTTTTTAATTTAAATTTTTTGTTTTATTTTACTTGTTTTTTATTTTATTTTTTTGTATTTTTTATTTTTTTTTATTCAATTGTTTCTATTTTTTTACTTGTTTTTTTTCATATTTTTTTATATTCTTTAGATATTACTTCAGGTAATATTTTTTTATTTGTATTATATTTTTTATTTTTTTTTTATTTTATTTTCTTTCATTTCATTATATTTTGATTTGTTTTATTTTTTATTCTAATTTATTTAGTTTTTATTTTTTTATTTTACGTTATTTTAATTTATTTCATTTCATTTGTTTTTTTTTTTGTTTTTTTTTTCACTTTATTTTTTTTTTTTTTTTTGTTTTATTAATTTTATTTTACTGTCCTTTTCTTTTATTTTATTTTTTTTTTTTTTGATTTTAGGTAATTTTATATTTCATTGTTTTTATTTTTATTTTATTTATTTTTATTTTTTATTTTTATTTTTTATTTTTTTTATTCTACTTTCCTTAGCAGCTAATTCTGTATGTATGTATACTAATAAATTAGTTTAGGGAAATATTATATAAAAGGAGACCAACGTCTAAAAGTAGGCTTACAAATTGTCTACGTAATCCATCCAAAGTTACTTACAACAGCGAACCGTGAATAATAACTCCATCAGTTGACAGAGCATTCAACAAACAACGACAGACCACAACCAACGAGCAACTGTTTGAAGCGCTTTTCTTTTGCAGTCTTATGTGAATGCACTTTATGCGCCCTGAACGCTGCAATGGTTCTCTTGTTCAATCCTTTCATAGCGCTACCCGCATACCCATAATCTGCAATGCACAGAAGTAAATCCCCAGCGGGTGAATGGCATGGGAGTGCAGCCAGGACAGGATATGAGAAGAACATTGACATTGCGCCGCGCGCGGGTACTCTCGAGTCACCAAAAGAGCTTTCAATGCAAAACAATGTCGCTTTTGTGCGATTACATATGTAGGTATGCGACGGGATGGCTTGATTTCTTTTAAAGTTCGTAGGAGCGCGTTGTTGTAAGCTTTTGGGCGCTTGTTCAAGTGTGTGTATGAGTATGTTGACGCGCACATTCATATTTTGTTATAATAATCAACAAGAAGTATCCTTAATAAAAGTTAACACAAGAGTTGAATGCATAACGAGTCTTTTCAATAGACTATTTCATTACCGTAACCACACAAAAAAATGGTAGGCGCGGTCTACAAAGATGGGGCGCGCGGAATATATAAAAAAAAAAAACTGTGCATTGAAATCACATAATAAAATGTAGTTTGAAATTGTTGTTTGACAAATGCCAACAGAGTGACTGAGAAGAGGATATGAATATGAATGCGGCGTTTGTGGCTACGCGTTGCAAAAGTGCACTTTGCGCTACTCTTTTATTGTAGAGAAAAGGAAGTACGTTTGGGGGAAAATACACAAAAAATGCATCAAATATAAAAGCGCAATGAATAGAAGTCGGGCGCAGCGTTGCGCTATGAATGCGCCCCATAGAAATCCCGAGCGCATCACCGCACCTCCCTCCGAATAGTACAAATTGCGCGTGCTCTGCGCTTCCCTGACACTGAACTTATTCAATGCTGCAGGCGCGTTCTTGATATACGTCAATATGCCATCAAAGCACGCCCACGCGCGCGTCACCCACCCACTTCCAGCAGCCATCCATTTCTTGAGCTTGACTGCTCAATTACAACTGCTTTATGCAGCTTCCATGCATTCAGTAGCCTCCGGCATATAGCGCGCTCATATAATAGTAGTGCGCTTGCTTTTTATTTCTCGTCTCTTCATTTTAATAGGCATCAAACTAGCCCACAAAAGCATAAAATATTTACACCTTTAATTAAATTTTCTTTGCTTACTAGCGTCGACGCCTCCTTACCACACACACCGCCATACAAAAAGCCACTAGCGACGCCATAGACGCGCAATCGCTTTTATTCAAGTCGAAATTCAAAGCAAACAAAGTTACATTAGTAATGAGGCTAGTTTTGCGTAGAGTTCGTGTGCGGTCAAATTGAATTAGGAACTCCTCCGTCGGCGGCACAATATAACATAATTAAATGTTACTGAACTTTTCGACTACTCCATGTAGGTTGGGTGTTGTTTTGGCTGGACTTAATCAAAGTGGCGGAGCAGAGCTTATTATTTCTGGAAAGTTCTGGAGTTGCATCAAATGAAATTTTTTAAAAGACTTCTGAGATTGGTAACCAAGGGTCTTCGATAGCTACAACTTAGGAAGAAGGTGGATGTCCGCAAAAGTTGCCATCTGATATTTAAAGAAGCGGAGTGGGGGAGGGGCTTGGAATATGGGTATGGTGGGGGACAGGGAGAAGTGAAGGTTGCGAAGACAAAAATAGGAAGAGGAAAAGGAAAAAGAAAAGGAAAAGGAAAAAGAGGAAAGATATGAGAAAGCGTAAGCGGAAGGTGGAGGGAAAGGAAAGCTGAAAGGAAACAAATGGAACGAGGGAAGAAAAGGGAAAAGGAAAACGAGGAAATGGAGAAAGGCACAGAAGGGAAAGGAGAAGGAGAAGGGAAGGAAATGGAGATGGAAAATGGAAAGAGTAAGGAAAATGAAAAGGAAAAACATAAGAAAAAGGGAGAAAAAAAAATAAAATGGAAATGGAGAGCGAAAGGAAAAGGGAAAGGAACAGAGAAAGGAAAAGGGAAAAGTGGAAGAAAAAGGGAAAGAAAACGAGGAAAAGGAAAGGGAAAGGAAAAGGGGAAGGAAAACGGGAAGGGAAAAGAAAGGGGAAAAGGGTAAGTAAAACGGAAAGGAAAAGGAGAATGTAAAGCAAATAAAGGGAAAGGATAAGGAAAAGGAAAAGGAAAAGGAAAAAGGAAGAAAAGGAGAAAATGGAAAAGGGGAAGGAAAATAGAAGGAAAGGGAAAGAAAAAGGGAAAAGGTATGGAAAAGCAAAAGTAAGAGGAAAAGGGAAATGTAAAGGAAAAGGAAAAGGGAAAAGTGAAACTTTGCGGAAAGGAGACAGGAAATGGAATAGGGAATTGAACGGAAAAGGAAAGGCAAAAGAAAGGGAAAAGGAAGAGAAAAGGAAAATAAAAATAAAAAGAAAGGAGAAACGGAAGGACGTAGAATTGGGAATGGAAAAGGAAATGGATTTACAAATAAAAAGATCTCTCCGTAGCTTGAGGATGATGCCAGTAAAACGGTAGCTTTATTTCTTTTGAAAAGGGGAAGTTAGCTTTACTTTCTGGCCCATTTTCAATTTTGAAATAAGAGACCTAGAAAAAAAGAGCCTGGAGCTTCGGTAGAGGAGGAAAACGCCCTGTCCATTAACATTTATTAATTTATTTCCATTAAAAACACACAAAATATGTCTTCCAAGAAAAATTACAAAAATAAAAACATTCGAAATTATCATGCCCCCATTACCAGGTCATCCATTTACCCAATTACCTTATTTACGTTGAATTATAGCTAACCATTAATAATTTTATTAAATCTAACAAGGCAGACCGATTATGCCTGTTCGCACTTAAGTGCATATTCAAGCGGCGTCATCTGTTGTGGAAAGAGCAAGATTTCATAAATGTACTTTACAACCACAAATACACACAACCAAGCGCAAGGAGTTTCGCACCTTCGAGCGCGCAACAAAAGCAAACTTATCAACACCACGTCGTCGCTAAGGACATGCGGTAAATGAGTGCCCGATTTCAAGATATGCAAAGCGTAACAAATCGTAACAGAGCCAAATACATACAGATGTTTGATTTAAGAACGATTTGCAATGCAACATGCGGCTTGTGGCATGCCACAAAATGCAACATAACTCATACTGCCACTGTAGTCATCAAGCAACTGACAAAAGCAGTGACTGCCAGTAAAACGCCTTCCACACAAAAAGGGCATAAATGAGGAATGAGTAGAAAGGGAAGAAAGGCAACTTTGACGCAGCATTTTTCGTATGGTGTGGCATGGTTAACACCCACTTTACACACTTGCTCGAGCACACAAAGCGCCAGCAGCAGAGTGAGGTGTGTGGAAAGGCAGAAGAATCTTAGCAATGCAATGATTTTGAGAAGAAAAAAAAAATCGTTCACTTTTATTACTCCCAGTGCGCGCATCAGCTGTGCAGCATCTAAGGGCGGCAGCGTTGCATTTTAACAAATTTTCATTATTCTAAGCTCCAAAGAGTTTGCCAGTAAAAATGTAAAATAAATAAATATCAGAAGGCGTTAGACTGACTGCTGTGCCTAATGTAGCGGTTGCACTTAAATGTTCACACACCGCGCCACAAGAGACAACGCCTTCGCGCTGCTCGCAACGCATTAATGTTGACGCACAACAACACTTCGCTATTGATGACGCAGCGTTATAAAAATTAAGAGAACGAAGCGTGAAGTGAAGCTGCATTGCACATTCATATTTAAAAGCAGTTGGTTTGTACTCATATGAAACATTTAATCGAAATGGAGTTGTACTGCTCTAGGCTGCCGACTTCACGCCTAATCAGCGGCTAACTTCTTACGAAACACTCGCTATCATAGCTCAGTAGCAGCTCCTGCGTCCTGAGGCATTTGCTTTGTGTGTGTTTAGCTGCACACATGTGTGTGTGAGTGTGTGTGTTTTAATAAAATAAAGTGTTGGTCATTGAAACCAGTTCAAAATCTTCATTTCATACTAGCGTATACTGACGGTTGCGCTAAATGCCCAAAAGTTGTTAGTAAATGACAAGGCAGTGAGTTTAATCGTTGGCGGCGCGCTTTGGAGGCAAAAATAAAAACATTCCTCGTGGAACCTTTTAAGTAGCCGAAAAAGGGTGTTTAGAAATGGTTTTTATGTGTTATGTTATGATATGCTATGTGATGTCATGCTGCGTTATGCTATGCTATGCTAAAATTTTAGTTATATATATACATAGTAGCTTTCTTAAGATTTATTCTATGTTAACGTTGTGTTATGTATAGTACTATCTGTTAAGTTATGCAATTTTTGTTATGTAAGCTTATGTTAAAATATAGTACATAACGTTATTTTGTGTTGTGTTTTTTACAATTGTTAGTTCGTTATGTTATGTCATGTTGCGTTATGTTATACCATGCTAAAATGTTAGCTATAAAGTATCTTCTAATGTATATGCTATTGTATTTTATTCTATGTTATGTTACGTTGTGTTACGTTATGTAATTTTGTAATGTTGTCTTATGTTAAAATATTTTCGTAACGTAATTTTGTATTGTGTGTTTGTTCTTATACCTTACGCTAAGTTAGTATTATGTTATGTTATGTTTCTAATATAGCTTCATGCTATATCATTTTTTTCTTATTTTCCAAGAAGCTATGACCGGATGGAACTTGTTATATAATTTTAAGCTATATTCTGCCATGCAAAGTTCTGTTAGGTTCTCTTAAGTATATTTTTTGTAATTTTTTATTGTGATCTTATGTTACAATAAGTGTTTTGTAGTTAGGTACACCTTATGTTATGTTGAAGTTTTGTTATGTTTAGTTATATTTCGGATGGTTGCGTATGCTATGCTCTGTTAACTACGTTTTTTACCTTGCATTGTGCTGTGATTATCATTTGTTATGTAATGTTATGTTATATTATATCTTTTATGCCAAGTTATGTTTTTGGTATAATGAATTAAGCTTTGTCACATTCTGTTATGCCATACTATTTTCTTTTTCTATACTCTTATGTTATGTTTTATAATGCGTGATTATGTTATTTTCATGTTAAATTCCCAGTCAACCAATTTTGAGGCACCCTATATAAACAGCTCGTCTCCCTCTTCTTCAATTTTAGTTAAAATTGCTTGAATCAAATTCCAAATCGAATGCCGCTACTGCAGAAAAGGGATACCTTTCATAGCTGATATGGACCTCCCGGGTTGTGGATTATGCGGTGACAACATTAAGGGCGCGTAAATAATTTTTGTGACACGCATATTTTGAGCTGGCTGTCAGAGCTAGTAGATGATGATTATATTCAATAAATGAGGAAGGAGTTTAAAGGCTCTACTGTGATTAGCCATTTTAGTCAGTATATAGGTTTTAATGCAGACTTTGAAAGGATTTCGAAATAGAAAAGGCTAGGAATTGACATAGGAATAGGATAGGAACAGAAATAACGATTAAAATAGACTAGGAATTGGAATTGGAATGTGGCATGATGGGAACTAAAATTTAAAAAGCAATTAAAATGGAATAGGAATTGGAATCGGAACTGGGAAGAGAAAGGGTGGGAATGGCAATAAGAACAGTATAGGAAAAGGAATAGCAAAAAAATTTAATAGAATTGGAACATGATAGGAATGGGAATTTGAATAGGTATAGGAATGAGAATATCAGTAAGAATGAGAATTGGAAAATTAATAAAAAATATTCATAGCAATTGGAATCAGAACATGAAATGAACTGGAAAGGAACTGGAAAGAGGAAGCGATGGGAATGGTAATTAAACAAGGATAGGAACAGGAATAGGAAAAAAGGTTTTGAAATTGGAACATGATAGGAATTGGAATAGAAATAGGACAGGAACAGAAACATCAACTTAAATATATTAAGAATCGGAATAGAAATAAGAATATTGAAATAATAGGCATTGGAATGGGAATATGAAGAATACTAGGAATTGGAATCGGAACATGATAGGAACGGGAATGAGAAAAGACTGGGAATATCTATTAAAATAGGATAAGAATTAGAATATGAAACAAAAATTTTACAGAAATTTAAATTAGAAAATGATAGGAGTTTTAGTAGGAATAGGAATAAAAATATTGTAATTAAAGGAATTGGAACAGAAATGGAAACAAAAATATTAATAGGAATTGAAATTGAAATTAGAATAGGATTAGTATGGTCAATGAAATTGGAATAGGAATAAATATGGGAACAGAAATAGGATTGGATGAGGAGAAGAGGGAGATTAAAAGCAAGAGGGGCATAAATAAGCAGAGGTGTATAGAGACAAATGGGTTAAGAAATGGGAATGTAAGAGCGGAATTGTTTTGCATGGGAGAAATCCACTTCAACGATTATTCCTTGACAATCTGATGTCCTAAAGGCCCCACTTCCTTTTCCCACGATTGCAGAACATTAGTGATGAGAAAGATTTTAGTAGTAATGAGAACCAAAAAAACAATTCAATGATCATTTTTTTATCAATTCAATCATTAATTAACTTTACTAAATCGATTTGATACGGTAGGGGTTGGCAGGTGAAGAAGTCACCGCAGAAGAAAATATAAATAAAAAGAAAACTACTACATATTTACACATAGTTACATACATATCTAGGTATAATATGTAACTAATTAGTGTTTCTAGCAAAACGTCGAAGACAAAGAATGAGAACTAGCTCAGTTTGTAAGTCAGCTTTACATTTCTTATCTTCACAATTTCCGCTACTCGCTTAAAAATTCTCGCCTAATTTATATTTTCAACTGATATGTAAATATGAAGGTACGATGCATATACTACATGTGACTGCAATGCCTATAAATATGCGTTTAATATGCATAATATATCATTTTGTTTTACTTATCAGTCATGTCATCTCTGACGACCATTAACATTCTTTCAGCAAACAAATTAAAAGCACTATCGAAAAAATGTCCAAAAGAAAGCAACAAAAGAAATTGTTCAAGAAAATACTTGAAGAGCTTCCAAAAAGAATTTATGTAGTTTTTTTTTTTTGGTTTGGAAGCCAAAGGTTGCAACATGTGCGACAAGTTTGTCTGAGAACTTGAAGACGCTTGTTGGTCGTTCGACCTGCTGTTCGCCTTTTAGACAACAAGAAGACAAAAAAAACCTAATAAATATTTGTTCCTCGCCTAATTTTTTAATGTTCTTTTAATGTAATTTATTTATTTTTTTTGGACAAATTTTTCACATATTACTGCTACTGTTAAAGAAAGCATTAATGACCTCTTCAACTGAAATCCCAAGGGAATGCAGGAGATTAGTTGTATGGAAAATATACAAGGTGGTGAAAAATACATGACCACTAGAGCGTATCGCCAAAAAAGTTTAAAATGTTCCCCCCCCCCCCCCCCCCCCCCGATTCAAATGTTTAAGATTTCAAAAAAGGAAAAAAAAAATTTTCGGCACCCTGTAAAAACAGTGAAATTCTTTTTTTCTTAGTTTTCAGGAAACAATTTTTTTTTTCAAATACAGGGTGATGGATTTGGTAAAAAATAGAATAATAGAATAAAAGCTGAACTTGGCATGATGGGCTAAAAGTTTCTATGGCTGAAATATTGCCTTGGTGAATACCTTTCTAAAACTGTATTACCTTTGAAAATCGAACGCAAAATATAGAAATTATAGAAAAAACAAATTTCGCTGTTTTTACAGGGTGACAAAAAATTAATTTTTTTTTTTTTGAAAACCTTACCGTGATACGCTCTAATGACCACAGAGTCTGGCTTTATTATTGACGGTTTAAAAATACCTGATCTCAAACTTGAGAACTTTTCCTTTTTTTTTCTGTATTCCGTATAGTTAATGTAAATTTATAAGCTTCTATGAGAAGGGGTGCTCAAAGTCGAAACGGGAAGTTAGTTGAAAAGCAAATGCAACGACACTGAAAGCCGACATTCGCATTTCTTAAATAGAGTGACTCACGCGACACCTAGCGAGCCCAAATTTTTCTTAGGCGGCCGCCGTGGTGTAGTGGTTAAGTGTTCGGCCTTCTACACCAAGTCGTGGCGGTTCGATACCCGGCAAAAGTAACATCAAAAATTATTTAGAAAAAGAATTTTTCTAAACGGGGTCGCCCCTCGGCAGTAGTTAGGCAAACTCTCCGGGTGTATTTCATGAGAAGGTTCTCAGCAAAAAATTCATTTGCTTTGCAAGTGCCGTTCGGAGTCGGCAAAAAACTGTAGGTCCATCCAACTTGTAGGAAAAACTCAAAAGCAACACACCACAAGTTAGAAAGGGAAGCTCGGCTAAAAATCTCGTTAGTTTTTTTTTTCTGTTTGAAAATAAATTAAGTAATACACACGATAAATATCAGCCAAATAGGTCTTTCAGTTTCTATTACCCCGATCTCAGCTCCCCCTAGCGGAATTTTTTTAAGGAAAATATTTATTTTCGCGGTCCTATTGATTTGAAGATAGCAACCAAATCAACTGTTTTTAAAATTTTTGTCTGTCTGTCTGTATGTTTGTAGCCGTATCACTCGAAAACTGCTGCATGGAATTTTATAAAACTTTCGCGGTTATAATATCGATGCCCAGCTTAAAATTTAAGATATACCTTATTTCGCTAGCTCTACCGATTGCGAAGTTATCAACCTATATATGGACTAGGGGTGACCGTAAATGTGTTACAATATGGATATCAAACGAAAACTGCTAATGAGTGCTGCAATAAGTGATGTGATTCATTTAGATCTTTTAAATGGTTTCGGTGATATATCTCAAAATGTGATCCGAAAAATAAAAAGGGTGGGCAGGCGTGTTCAAATTCGGGTCTACCTTTGGGCGGGATCACTTCTGCCGGGTCTGCTAGTTAGTTATAGAGGTAGTCTGATAGAACTAATCTCCTATCGCATTTACCTTAATACAAAAGGTATTTCTTTCCTTTTGATACATTAATGCTAAAATATTTTCTAAATGCTACTTTTGTGTTTTTCTAATGTCCATCATAATTTCTTTTATGAACATTTCCATTGCATTTTCATATTTTATAACAATTTTTTTTTCTTTTTTTACCTTTGTATTTTCCATTCTCAGTGAGAATCTCATAAAAAGCAATTTGAATAATACACGGTATTATGAAAATTAATTACAGTGTCGACTCATCACTTTACGCCCGACGCGATGCGACGACTCGCTTGCTACTTTTCGGCTTAACACTCATCTCAGCTTTTGGCGGTAGCGCAACGCAGCACAACGCACAGCAACGCGCGACATATTTCTTATTCACTGCTATTACCCCAAAATGTGCCTCAAGTGTATAATTAATAGGAATGCAACCGCCCCTATTTGCCACAGTTTTGTTGCGCTACTACTACTACTACTACTACCTTAAAGTTGGTCTCAAATTCACCTGCCTTACCGTAGTGAATGCTCACCTCGCTTACCTTCCCATTCCGAAATCTCCTTAGAACTTAAATTCGTTGCGGTGTGTTTTTGTGATTGTACGTCGTTGATAAGACCACCAAGCGCGTTGACTAAAAAGAGTTATTAACTAGCAATTTGCATAAATTTTACACAAACAAATCAAAAACTACATGAAAACAAATAGTTATAAAAAAAAACATAAAAAATATATGACATTTGCATTTATTACCTGGAATGAGGGATAGGCTGTGTGTAGGTATGTTCATATCTAACTACTTATAGCGGTAATTATTCAGTTATAGTTGGGAGGAAAAATTTTTGATTGGCTCTAAAAGTAAAAGATGCCCAAAAAGATATGAAGAGTCCTTTTTCCCTAAAATTGAAATTACGGTCTCGGTTACAAAACAGCGTTGCCACGTAATCCTAATATATTTATCCAAAAATGCCTTATACAAATCTTTGTAATGTTGTTTAAAGGTTATTTGCTACCATTTCAGCTCTTTAATTCAAGTTCTGCCACTTACAACATTCTTATGGGGTTGCCACCTGTTTGAAAAAAATGGTTTTCCAATTTGGCATCAAAAGAAAGTTGGTCAAGGATTGATTGCCATCTTATGCGATTGTATTTATCAACATTTTACGGGGTTGCCACCTGTTTGAAATTTAAGAAAAGAAAATCTTATCGCAAAAAATATGTTATAGATTTATATAAAATGTTGTTTAATGGTTATCTGCTAGCATTTGAGCTCTTCAGTATACGTGCTGCCCCTTAAAATTTTCTTTCGGGGTTGCCACTTATTTGAAACTAAAAGAAAACGAGGTTTTCTACTTTGGTACCTAAGGAAAGGTGAGGATAAAGATAGGGTCGTATTTCAGCCAATACAAAATTCCAGGAAGATTCACGACCTGGTGTTGCCACTTAATCACATATTATTTTTTTATACTCCGTAGTCTCTGGAAAACGACTTGACGACTCTGGTTAAAGTTCAGTTTTTAGCAATCTAAGCTTTCGTACTTAAGTTTTGCCATATAGGATGTTTTTCTCCCAGGGTTGCCACCTAATCAAGTATTTTTTTTATGCAGATTCGCGACCGTCTCGATTCCTACTTGACCCATTTGGATGGAATTTTGTATTTAGGTAATCTATTGCAATATTATTTCTCTTTCTCTTGTGCTGCCACTTAGAATGCTCCGACAAGGTTGCCACGTACCTCAAAAATTAGATGTTAGAGTGCTAAATGGGAGCGTCAAACTGATTACGTTCGTGGCTATATTTTTCGTCATTTCCTCTTTCTACATTCAGTTCTAGGATAGTCCAAAGATTTATTCAAACTCTTTCTTAACCATATCCTCAAAAGTATATACATTCGAAAAAAGCTCCAACAAAGACTTCTCACAATCCCTGAAAACCAATCCGCAGTTGGCGCCTGAGCGACCCATAGACTCAGCGTAGAAGTACTCGTTATCCGCATGTTCTGACAACTCGTCGACCGAAGATGAGGGACTAAAAAGAGAACATTGATCAGAATATGACTTAGTCAAGCTCTCTGCTAGATACTCACCTCAACAAGATATGCAACAATTCACCAAGCAAGCCATTGCGATAATGTAAAGGTGTCTGAGCGGCCTCGCATATACTTTTGAGCACACAAGCGCGTCCTGAAGGAGAAAGGCTGCAAAGAATGTAGTAAAATTGTAGTCGAGAGTCGAAAGCGAAATTTGTTCGGTACGCACCGTCCCGCCAAAGCTTCAAGCGCTTTATAAATTGCCCATCTATAGCTGGAGAGCACTTTTCGTTGCTCACTGAGGTATTGCTCCAAAGCAGCATAGCGCTTCCACTCATCCGCTCGCGCCAGAAAACGTTCAAATTTTGTCAGCTGTTTGGGTTGCAGTTGACGCACCGTGAGCGGCATTCTTGTGACGGTGAAAAGTTTCTCCACTGAATCAGCTAAAAAGTATTCCGCTTTAAACACATAACCGGTAGTCATGGCCTCGTATAGCAGCTCCTCCAGTGGTATACCAATACCAATGATCCACTGTGAAAAATAATTTAAAAGTTTTTTTTTTAATTAAAATAGCTTTCTTCTTCCCACCTGTATCCGCGTTGGCGCTGTTGGCGGAAATATCAACGCTGGTATCCAGCGCTTCTGTCGCTCTGCTACAGCTCTCAGCTGAGAAAGATGTGGCCGTATTGTGGCGCTGAATATCATCAATAATAAATAAATCCATAAACACATTTTACGCTGCATATTTGGGGTCCGAAGAGCTTTAAAAACTATTTACGTTATTTTAACTTGAAATCACCCCCACCCAGTTCCATTACTTTCTACTTAGTAGCAGTCAAAATGTTAATAACTTTGTTAGTTTCACTGAAGCGCTAAAATGACCACAGCACTAGCCACACTCAAACAAGCCACTAGTTTAGCAAAAGCTCAATCAGCGCCCAGTTGCCAATATGATGATGTTAAATATCTCATATTTGACCTAGATGTTGGCGTTGGTAAATAGTGGGAACCTGGACGTGATGGTTTCTCGTTGCAGTCGTTTCATTCAGTGGTAAGTTGATGGAAATTAAAAGTTGATTAGAACATGACTGGCATGTTTGTATAATTAGCACTGAGCTGATGAACATTCGTCCACTGCTGACTGCAAGAGTTTCTTATTTACCTTCTACAAATTTGGTCGCAAGTAGAGCTATGTAGGTACACGCGGACTCTAATAGTAACCCAACAAACCTAATACGGCTGATACATTAGCGCAAATTCCGAATTATCTCCGCTTTTGGGAGTTAACTTGAGCATAATCTTCATTATAAACTCCCAAAAATTAAGAAGATTTGAGCAGATATCATAACTATTTGACCGCTACTGTCATCGATAAATAAACAAACATCGCAACGACCACTACCAAAATTACGAGTTCGCCGCTACTGGACACTAGATGTCACCAAAAAATAGCGACATCTATTTTAAACCGCAAGTACTACAACCAAAGCCATCTAGTGCGCTGATTGTTAATCTTCAATTTTGTGTGTATCAGCGTAAAATTTGGATCTGATTAAAGAAGATTTGTTGGAGGTAATCTCCGTGTGTGTATCCATAGCATAAGGAAGCTTTTTGTGGGAAATGGTGGGATTAAATGGCAAGCTTCTGTGGGAACTCTACCTAAAAACTATTTTTGTATGAATAAGATGTTAATATTTTTGGTCTTATATTTATATTGGCACATCTCATTCAATTGAAAAGGAGGGTTGCCCCGTAAAAACATCCTATAATACAGGGCTAGGCATAATTGGAAGTGAGACTGTATTATATTATATTATTTCTTTTTGCTCCATTGCTCACTAGCAAGCGTATGTTGAGTCGTTGCTTTCAAGTGAGCGACTGAGCATAACCAACGACACCTATTGATTGGTTAGTGCGATCATAGTGCTCTCATTGTTTGAGAGGCCAAGCAAAGAACCTAATAATCTGTGTGAACTTGGTTCTCTGACTTTCGGACAATTGTCCCACTAGCTGCCTAGGCCTGCTATAATACGACTAAGTGATATCCCTATTTGATACCCATATTGACATATCTCATTTTATTTTCAAACAATTTCATAAAGGTGGCAGCCCCTTAAAAATATACTAAGTGGCAACATTCATGTAACAGAACCTGAAAGGAAATTTAAAAAATTCTCTCAGCCAAGAATTTCTGCTCACTGGGTATACCACAAGCTTTTTCAAAGCCATATATGTAGAAACTGTAGCACTTCGTTTAACTGCTTTGACATTGCTGGTACATCTAAATTGCAAACTGAAATGATGTGAAGTAGATAGGCTTAACAAACAGTTTAGTTGTTAATATCTGCAAGAGGATTACGGTTTCACATGAGATACAGGGTGTGGGAAAATAAATTTTGGACAATTCTTAAATGTTCTTACTAGGGTATCGAATCTCAAAGCTTTTTGACAGTCCCTAGATTTCGAGATTTTAAAATGACAACCACGGGATCTCGGGATTATCTTAGATACTGTCCAAACAGGTCGGGAGAGGTATCAAAAGACGTGTTTTAACCTCGGTAAATATAAACCGAAAACGAAAACAAAGACGTGTTTTGACCTCGGTAAATATAAACCGAAAACGAAAACCATTGATCATGCCTTCATTTTGGGACGCGTTTCAGAAGTTTCGTGGGATTACTCTCGAGATCCCGGGATTTAAGTATATATAATTCCGGGATTTCGGGACGTAAAAATGTCGCTGAAGGCCTGAAATTTATCATATCATATGGCTAAAGCTCCTAAGTACAGTTCGTCATTAAACTTTCCTCAATGCTGGTTGATAGAACCATAAACCTTCCGTAGAACTTTTCTTTCGAATACTCCAAGGGTCATCTCATCTTCTTTCGACAACATCATTATCCACACCCTGTATTTTCAAATTACATTTACCACATGCAAATTTGTACTGATTGAGCTACAGAGAACTCTCTATGTTCGCCAGTAGCAAACTAACAGTCAACAAATTAATACCACCACAAGAGTTTGGGTAATCTAAGAATATGTTATTTCCTCTTGGACGACGTCAACTACAAAACACTTTGCTGGCTATTTGTTTGTCAATAGTTTGTTTGAAAAAATTTGCACAAAGTATTGTCGCATTTCCCAGAGGAGCATCACAGGGCGTAAGTTACAAATAAACAAAAATAGAACAGCAGTGGTCAAAGCAACTCCTAATTAGCGCATTATTTCTCTTTCAAATAGTACTTGGCCGCTGTGGCAATGCCACTCGATCTGCCCAATCGAAATGTCTATATGGCATTTAATTTTGAGTCCAATTATGGTTTGCCACCAAATGATTCCTATTACTATTGGATTGATAGGGTAAGTGATGAAACGGTGTACGTGTCTTCATGCGGGTATATCTCTCTTTTTTCATCCTTTTAGTGGAATTTGGATAAGGAGTTTGTTGGCATTGGCAATGATGTGTTACCAATTAATAATCGACGTCGACGCTTTTCACAAATGTACACCCGCAATGCTTTCTATCGTAGTGTTGTTGGTTATCTAGAACATTACGAAATGAATGGTACAGCTTGTCTATTGAGAACAATTTGCGATGTAAGCGCTTCCAATTTGGATGAACATAATGGACTACTTGGTAGCATTTTTAAAATTCTATTCATGTGAGTTGGTGTTTTTATAGTAGGTTTGATAAGAATATTCATTACATGTGTGAATGTATATTAGGGTGCGCCTTTATTTGTGTAGAGACTAAAATCAAAACCCCACATGGAACCTATCTCTAAAGTGTAACAGTTCATACCTAAAGGTTGGATCGCAATGGGTATGGAAAAAATGGTAGCCCCACTTAGAAATATTTTCTTTTTTTTTGCATACAAAGCAGTCCGGTCAATATAGACATTTGAAACAACAATAATACCCACAGAGCCAAAATTTTGCATACAGCTTACCGCTTAAGTTTACCTTCAGATAGAAAACCTCAAAAGTCCTCATAGATCCCATGTGTGCTAAAAAAGTTATTCGGGGTCAAAGGTCAACATTTAGGTTTACTCCTCCTACCTCTTCCTATCTTTTATATAATGGAGTTCTATTCATTCATATACATATGTATGTATTATATTATAAATATGTTGCAACCTTGCCAAAGCATCTCCAGGTTTTGAAATTATAATATTGTCCCATTTAGTCTGGGATATCCCAAGTCAAATAAGACTGCGTAACCTATTGCTCGTCAGCTCTCCACTCAGGTCTCTCATCTGCTCCGCGAGAGCCATCTTCGATCAAACGACGAACAGGGAAGGCGACTATCCGCCAATAATCTCGATCAGTCTCCTTCATATCAGTTCTACCCAACTGATTGAACCTTAACCATAGAACAGGTCTCAACCATTAGCCACATTTTAGAGTAGAGTCGACAAGAATCCCTCCGTTACAATTAGGAAGGTGGAGAGCTCATAATTGGACAGAAACAATGCGTCTTCCGACATTGGAGGACCACCATAGACCAGGTCTCTACAATAAGCTAAGCCAAATAAGTTCTTTGACAAGTCGACATCTTACGTAGTACTTCTACAACATGAGCGTTTATCCTTCAAAATAAGGCGCACTCTACTGTACATAGTCGTTTTCTATTGTTTTCCACGATTACTCATTTGGGACGAATTTTCGTTTATTTCCATTTTATGTGTAAATTTTTAATAGGCCAACGACATCCGTGCATGAAACTGAGCATCCGTTAAACAATGTAGATATATACGCAGCAGAGGAGCATGGACGCTTTGGTGAATGTGAACAATATAGGCGCTGGTGTCCACATGGATTACTTGAACTGATATCCGAATGGATTTAGTTGAGATTGCGCGCAAGAGACACTGAACAAGGAAACAATTAAGCTTGCATGTGTAGAAAAATAATTATGAAAACTTTTTTGTTGTAATTACTTATTAAAACTATTCAGGGAAACTAAAGTATGGGGAATAAAAAATTTGCTTGAAATTGGAAAAAAACTCTACAGATTTTTTGTTTAGATGTTGTAGTCGTATCAATCTATGTGATATGTTGAGACGGTTCGTATAGGGAGGGAACTTTTAAAAAAACTATTGATATTCCTTGGTCTCAGAGAGTTTATAAGAGACTAGGCGATGCAGTCTGCGAAACTTGAAAACGGTCTTTTTTTCCTCGACTATAGCGCCGCCTGTTGGGTCTATTTTTTATAACAGAGTTTTTGATTACATATTAAGCATAGGTATGTTCCAAAAACTAACTCAGTCGGATCATAAATACGGATTTTTTAAATAAATGATTGCAGCGCCACCTAGCGGAAAAATATATCCTATGTTGAGAGGACTTATCCAAAGAAAAAAACTGTCAAAGTTGATTAGTATGTGACAGGTAAGTTATGTAGAATTATCATGTTGTATCAAAGAGCGATGAAACCCTCATACCAGCAGATATATCAAGGAGAAGAATATCATATACCCTCTGATTTTTCGAAGGAGCATAACTCACATATGAATTCTAATTTTTTCTATTGTTATCTAAAACAAAAACACCTCTTTCTATATTTCTAGTCCAAAGTAAGGGTTCCCACCAACTTCCTTTTCACTTTTGGCTCGTTTTAACGTCAAAGAGGGCGTAATCTTTTATCACCATTTCAACTGGAACAATTGTCGAATAGTTGATAGTTGAATAAAAAAAAAATGTATAAACAAATAAAGAGCGTTAAAACATTGAGATTACTTAAAGGAAACAAATCAAATCACTCAAATAAAACAAACATGCCAGTCAAATGAAAGAAGACCAAGATCAGAGCACAAAAGAAAAACTCCGTAAAATAAAGGAGTTAAGAAATGATTCAAAAGAATACCCATAAACTATGCTTTGTTTGAAGTTTTTGTTTGGATATTTTTTTTGGCTGTTGGAACAAAGCGCTGCTATTACTGCAAGTAAATCACTGAATAATAGAAAGAAAATCGAACAAAGCGTCGAACAACGCCACAAAAAAAATTAGGAACAAAAAACTTTTTGAAAAAATTTAAAGTAATGAAGGAGCGCAGGAAGAGGCGATCAACGAACTGCCAAAATCATAGAAAGAATTAATATTACAAAGATATGTATGTGGGTAGACATGGGCGTATAGCAATAGGGGTGGATGTGCGGGGTTTATAAAACACTAGAAAAACATTTCGAGATGGGGTGGTATTTTCAATTGCAGATAGCAAACAGAAAGTTTAAATTGCATCAACAAATTTTTAATCCTCCATATAAACTCCTGCCCCCACTCTCTGACTACGCCCCTGCATGTTTCAATGCGCGCACACACACAAATACAGAATTTAGAAGCATTGATAATGCAAAAACCTTCAACTTCAAAAAGATTCAGTTGTCCAGTGCTGCCAACCACAAGAACAAAACAAATACGCGACCGCATGCAACCGACCAACCAAACAGCCAAGTCATCCTGTGAAGCTGCGCAACTATGCATGGAAATGCAAGCTAAAGGCTTTTGCGGATTGAAGCGGACATAATGAATTTGTGTATATTCGGGTATAAATCTCAGCAGAAGATGTATGTATTTGACTATGTGCGCTACTTTGTGATTGAAAGGCGTCCGCAAACAATACGAAGGAGCTCAGACAAAAAAAAAAAAAGCAGCAAAGGCCAAGCTCAAACTAAAGCACTGCAGCCCATCAAAGGAGTGCGTCTTGTGAACAGAAAAAAAATCAAACAAAAAATATCTGAAGCTAAAAAATTAAATTATATTCGACACAGCGCACACAGCTTGAAGAAACCGAGAGAAGCTGAGAAGCAAGAAATTGTGGCATCATTGCCGACTCTTTTGTTTGCATTTTTAACCCCGAGCATGAAAGATCTTTGTAGGTACATAGAAAGCATATTCATTTCTTAACGTTATTTGAATAGCTTCGACGGAAGTTTGCTTAGCGCTTTTAATACTAAAATTCGCCCCAAAGCGTGAAGCTCGAGTAAAAAAGAGCGGAATGCGCTTGTCAGCGGCTGTCAGCACGGGACAATTGGCATTAAGTTCAGTACATTTAACGCCAATACACACACAGAAACGTACGTGGTTGCGGACAAATACACAGCGGGAGAGCAAAAGGTAAAATGGACTTTGATAGCCGAGCTAGGGATTTCTTAAAGTAATAATGCAAGCTGTCTGGTTTGAACTCTGCATGCCACTGGAAGATCGTGGGACTTTGCTGGTTTACAATACCAGCTTCCGTCTAGTGCTAGTTAATGGCATTAATATGAATTAAAAATAACTTCAATTAGGAAAAAAATATGTGAAAGGACTCACACTTTTATGAGGACTGCTTGCTGAAAATCACATCGCAATAAAAGGGACGTTTGATAATTATAGAGGGTCATATGGTCTTTTGCATTATTTATAAAACTAATTATAACTAATAATTAGTCATCAATTTTGTTCAAATTAAATAAAACGCATAAAAAGTTCGTCGTTAATAAATATTGAAAAGTGGAACGGTGAAACAACTCAACGTGGGCGCTACTTAGTATATCTGGGCCCATAACCTTGGTTAGATATGCAACGAAAATCGAAATACGTAATTCATTTTTTCAAGTAATATAAGATTTCGTAGTGATACAAAGTTGAAGTTAAGTATGTTCTAAAAATTGTATGGTGTTTGTGTTGCCTATGTCACAAACATCAGAGTAGCAATTTATCTTACAAAAAAATCAAATTAAACTAAATTAATTACACATCGACTTTTTTCTAATACTTTTTTGTTTTCAAAAACGAGCCCTTTTCGAAAAGTACCACTGCAGCAGTTGAAGTACTTAGTCCAGAAATAAAAGTATGTCTATACCGAAACCACAGAACCGTGCTGAAAGTGTTTAGCTCTCCTTCATTCGAAATTTATTTCTTATCTGCTCTCAACTCTCTTTTACCTTTGCTCATCTGTTTTTGGCATATCAAATATTTTCATTCCAAATTACTTTTGCAAGCCATAAAACCTTGATGTCATATTAAAGAGGTTATTTAAATATTAAACATAGCGATTTAATATAATTCATAACTCGTATTTGCCATGCTCTCATAAGTTCGCAAACAGTTCATAGCTATCTTTCAACATCTTTCGCCAAAACTCAGACAAAAAGGAAGAAAGAAAATGACCAGAATAAAAAAAGTATCTCAAAAAAATATGAATGAACGTATGAGTCTAACAGGCGTAGTTTTTTGTAACCAAGTTATAAAAAAAATATATACACATATAAAATAAAAAAAAGAGAATATACCAAATTATTCAAAATGAAATTTAATTTTTATTTTTTTGCTGCTTTTACAACACCCTTTAACTTTCCGGTATCTTTCACATCTGATTATTCCAAAACATTCATCTGTACGGCTCGGAATCATGGACAGTGTGAAGAGAAGATGAGATGGGCCTTGGAGTATTTGATAGAAAAGTTCTAGAAAAGTTCTCCGAAAGATTTATGGTCCTTCCCGTGATGCCAACGGCGAGTAACGAAGGAAATTGAACGATTTAACGAATGGACAAAGAAGCTCCAGTTTTCCTATCGACACCCGAATTCGGCAGCAGAGGAAGGGCGAGGCCTCGACTGAGATGAAACCAACAGGTGGAGGATGACTTGAACTCCCTTGGGGTTTCCAATTGGGGTCAGTTATCGCTGAAAAGGAATGACTGGCGTGCTTTGATACGAAACGGCCAAAATCGCCTAGGCGGTTAAGTGTCAATAAATAGATTAGAATAGATTCATCTCAATTGTTGTATTACCTTCACCCCTCAATTCTGTTAGCTGTCTCTAGTCACAAATAGAGATAATAGTCACTAAGAGATATTCCGTGTTCCAATTCATTTCGACCACATCAAACTTCAAACGACAAATCTAAAATTTTGTGACTTGAGATGAGACAAAGTTACAGAATCCGGGCATTATCCTTCAGCGTTCCCAGCACAATACTTTTACAACTCCTTTACAGAAGAATTCGCCTCATATATGTATATGTGTAACACTCGCAACTGGATATTGCTGCTGGAACTGCTTTTTGAGTGCCATCAATCATTTCCCGCTTAACGTGAAATGGTTACTTTTCTCATCTTCTGAACATTACGTTATGTGGTGATGACTTTTATGAGCTTCCGTTTATACTTGGCATGTTGGTACGAGTATGTTGTTGGTGTATGTTGCTTCCTTCGCTGATTCACTTCCGGTTTATCCTTTTCTTGACGTAAAATGAGTTTGTTGAAAAAAATTTACTACTTACTTCTGGTGCTAAAATAAATTTAACGCCAGTTAATGTCATCAGGGCGATGAAAAATTTGGCAATCCATCACAGCCATTCAACCATACAACTAACCGCAAGGACAAAAAGTCAAATAATCTCAGTGGAAAAAGTATAATAATAATACATGGATATGTATGGGTGGCAATCATGTGAGCTTGAGAAAAAGTTAAAGTTTATTAGAAAATTTACATACGTATGTATACAAAGTATAAGTTTGGAGAAGATGATGAAAATATGAGATTTTTTAAAATATATATGAGCGGTATTATTCATAAAATGTTGTACTCATTTCTGAATCCCATCACAAATCAATCTCTTAGATTATTATACAAAGAGATCTGATCTCAGTAAAAAATATAGCTGCTGAAGGAATGAGTTTACTTGTTGAAGTGAGACAAAAAGGTGGGTGGGAAGATATTGCACAACGGGATGAATTGAGTTTTTTTTGGCATAAAGTCGAAATTTTTATAGTAATATATTTGTAAGACGATTTGATTTTATTAAAGTATAAATGTTAACTAAGAAAATTCCTTAGTAACATTTTTTATAAGGACAACAGGATCCTTCACAAGAATATTGAAAAAAAGTATTCACGAGAAAAGGATATTAGAATATGAAAAGTAATTTAGTAGATTATAGTGCACTTTTTATGGAGCATACACGGCGTATGAGTAACATTTATTTATACAAGTAAGGAAAGCTGAGATAAAATAAAATAAAATAAGAAAAATTACCCTAGAATATTTTCCCCCTATAGAACCTTCCTAGGGTGTGAGACGATTTATTTGCTCAACTATTATTTTAAAGTGCTCTTAGTTTGATGTATCCCCCATGTGATGCAATTTATTTTACGTCTCTTATTTTTTCAAAACTTTTAAACCACTTAACTTTGTGAAAGTGAATTTTATTTATTTATGTTTATGTGCATTTTTAGTTCTAAGCGTACAAACAAACATATGAACGTGCATACAAAGAAGAGGTGCCTATTAACACTTCAACACCTAACAACAATTGACAATTAAAACTTTTGCACCAAATATTATTCAACACTTATGCGAGAATGTAAAATGTCTCTGTAGGAAAGTGAAACGATCGAGCTGTAACTTGTTCTTCAAAACTGAAGATTTTCCCTACAAGGTCATTTTGAACGCGTATGTGTGGCTGTGTCTAAAAGACTAAGTATTATTGCTAGCATACTTTACGGCGCTTCAGCAGTCAACGCTCTGCCAACACGACACACAACAAAGCTGACAACCTCGATGTGCTAGAAGTGTAGATAGATAGCTATCAGGATAACGAAAGTCTGCTTCTAATGTCAGCAATCAGCGTTAAAGTAAACTGCACCTGTGCACCTGGATCTACAGAATGTGTTCGAGTGTGTATGGGTGAGTATGAATGTGGGTTGATGGATAATACAAAATAATGTAAAATAAGCGGTGAATGGGAAAATGTGCTGCAAGTTGGGTGCTTTGTTGTGTGCATAAATTAACAACAACAACAAATATAAACAAAAATGTCAAACTCGTTTAAGCTTTAATATGTAAAAGATATTTGCAGTTGAAATTAAGACAGGAGGCGAAATAAGAAGTGGGAGTGAGAGTATGTGTGAGGTCGAGTAAAGGAAACGGTATGTGCTCTGTTTGATTGCCTTTGGACAGCCGGAAGAGGTGAGTCGTCAACAAATTCAAGCATTTTCATGCATGCTAACGATTTTCATTGTGGGTTTAGTTATTGCAATCTTTCTTGTTCACATTTCTTTAGCTTTTTTACGTCGCCTTAGTTTAGTAAAAGTAATAAAAGCTGTCACGGCATTTCGTTAAATGGAGCACAATTACCGGCTGCATGTGTAATTATTTGTTTTTATTATCTAACTTCAAGAAAAAAGCTAAATTCAATCATTTGTGGGTGGGGCTCGCACCTGGGCAAGGCGCTGAGTGTTTACGCCAAGACAGATTTCTGGCTTAACCAAATTGTGGGTGTGATTTCATTTACAAAATCACATGTGTTTAATTTTGATGACTGAAAATGGCGTCGTCTTTAATATAAAAATAGATATGTGGCACACAGTTAACTGTAATTGCTATAATTAACGGAAACTTTTTAGCAAAATTGTGTCACCGTCTGCTATTTATGTCTACGAAAGCTCGACGTGAGCGTTTTTTTTTATTCGATGCTCAGCGGTTGTCTCATTGAGAAATATTCTGATATGTCGCTGAGAAAAAAATATTTAAAAAAAAATTAATTAGAATGAAATGAAATTAAGTGATATAAAAAATTAAATAAAATAAAATAAAATAAAATAAAATAAAATAAAATAAAATAAAATAAAATAAAATAAAATAAAATAAAATAAAATAAAATAAAATAAAATAAAATAAAATAAAATAAAATAAAATAAAATAAAATAAAATAAAATAAAATAAAATAAAATAAAATAAAATAAAATAAAATAAAATAAAATAAAATAAAATAAAATAAAATAAAATAAAATAAAATAAAATAAAATAAAATAAAATAAAATAAAATAAAATAAAATAAAATAAAATAAAATAAAATAAAATAAAATAAAATAAAATAAAATAAAATAAAATAAAATAAAATAAAATAAAATAAAATAAAATAAAATAAAATAAAATAAAATAAAATAAAATAAAATAAAATAAAATAAAATAAAATAAAATAAAATAAAATAAAATAAAATAAAATAAAATAAAATAAAATAAAATAAAATAAAATAAAATAAAATAAAATAAAATAAAATAAAATAAAATAAAATAAAATAAAATAAAATAAAATAAAATAAAATAAAATAAAATAAAATAAAATAAAATAAAATAAAATAAAATAAAATAAAATAAAATAAAATAAAATAAAATAAAATAAAATAAAATAAAATAAAATAAAATAAAATAAAATAAAATAAAATAAAATAAAATAAAATAAAATAAAATAAAATAAAATAAAATAAAATAAAATAAAATAAAATAAAATGAAATAAAATAAAAAAAATAAATTAAATAAAATAAAATAAAATAAAATAAAATAAAATAAAAAAATAAAATAAAATAAAATAAAATAAAAAAATAAAATAAAATAAAATAAAAATAAAATAAAATAAAATAAAATAAATAAAATAAAATAAAATAAAATAAAATAAAATAAAATAAAATAAAATAAAATAAAATAAAATAAAATAAAATAAAATAAAATAAAATAAAATAAAATAAAATAAAATAAACTAAAATAAAATAAAATAAAATAAAATAAAATAAAATAAAATAAAATAAAATAAAATAAAATAAAATAAAATAAAATAAAATAAAATAAAATAAAATAAAATAAAATAAAATAAAATAAAATAAAATAAAATAAAATAAAATAAAATAAAATAAAATAAAATAAAATAAAATAAAATAAAATAAAATAAAATAAAATAAAATAAAATAAAATAAAATAAAATAAAATAAAATAAAATAAAATAAAATAAAATAAAATAAAATAAAAGATAAAATAAAATAAAATAAAATAAAATAAAATAAAATAAAATAAAATAAAATAAAATAAAATAAAATAAAATAAAATAAAATAAAATAAAATAAAATAAAATAAAATAAAATAAAATAAAATAAAATAAAATAAAATAAAATAAAATAAAATAAAATAAAATAAAATAAAATAAAATAAAATAAAATAAAATAAAATAAAATAAAATAAAATAAAATAAAATAAAATAAAATAAAATAAAATAAAATAAAATAAAATAAAATAAAATAAAATAAAATAAAATAAAATAAAATAAAATAAAATAAAATAAAATAAAATAAAATAAAATTAAAAAAAAATAAAATAAAATTAAAAAAAAATAAAATAAAATAAAATAAAATAAAATAAAATAAAAAAAATAAAAAAATAAAAAATAAATAAAATAAAATAAAATAAAATAAAATAAAATAAAATAAAATAAAATAAAATAAAATAAAATAAAATAAAATAAAATAAAATAAAATAAATTAAAATAAAATAAAATAAAATAAAATAAAATAAAATAAAATAAAATAAAATAAAATAAAATAAAATAAAATAAAATAAAATAAAATAAAATAATTGTAATAAAATAAAAAACTTAAAATAAAAATAAAGTAGATAAAATAAAACGAAAAAAAATAAATAAATAAAAAGAAATTAAATAAAATAAAATAAATAAAAAATTACATAAAATCCGACCAAATAGTTGAATTGAAAATAAGGTAAAGGAAAAAAATTAAGTAATATTTAAATGTAAAATAATTGAATAATGAATGTTCGAAAGTAGAACAATTCTATTAGCTTGTGTGGCTAAATTTAGATGATCTTCGCCTAGGTTCAAGTGGCTGCTGAAGAGGCACACCTAGGCCAGTATTAAAAGGCCCGTTGTGAACTAGAGATCTGCACTTACTCTAGTTAAAATACAAATTAAAAAAATATCTATTCTCCCTACCATTCTTCTGGAAAAATTACTAAAACAATACACAATGAATTTGATTTATTTTGCTTAGATCTTCATTTTAACAAATTAAAGTTTGGTCAAATAAGTCGACAACCACGAAAATGTGATTGAGTTGAGCATATTTAAACACAATTAAACTGCATATTCAGCAAAATAATCTTAAAACCATTGAAATGCCTACAAGTAACTACCTATCGTTTTATTAATTACTTATGTACATAAGTCGATATGTGTGTGTAGGTACTTTTGTGTTTGACAGTGGATATTTGTTTTGTTTGTTGTGTACATTTTGCACAATAGTTATTCCACTTCATCAATTCAAATTTGATTAAGATCATTATGAAATGGCATTTAATTGCATATTTGCATACGAAGGGACGCACACTCACACACTTACATACAAAACGCATTCTTACACATATCAACAATACAAAAGTGTCCACAAGCAAAATACATTTAAACTCAATTATCCTTACGACCCGACGGCGGCACTTCCTACTCTTAATTGAATAATTGCAAGGAACAAAATTGCTGGAGTTTGAGGCGCTCACTCACTTACTTAATGCACAATAAACTCAATGCAATTGCAAATAAATTAAGCCAAAGGATAATAACGAGACGTCAACATCAAAAGCAAAACCTTTGCATTGACGCACTGTGCAATAAGTAGGCAGAGTTTTGTGTCCATAATTAAATTTTCGTAGAACGATTATGCATTGCATTACTTAAAATATGCAATTTATGGGATATGCTATGAGTCAAGTTATTATAGATGTAATCTTTTGTAAAAGAGGTGCAAAAGAAAATTCCTCGATCCTTGCGCCACCTACCGGAATATTTTTGAGGAGGAATTGCATCGGTGACAATGCAAAATGTGTCAAGTTTGTATTCTCCAGCTTGCCGAGAAATTCCTCAAAAATCAATGGCATGAGCCCCAACTGTTGCAGAGATTTCAATTATATCACCAACGCGCCACCTATCAGAATTTTGATTTATTCTATTGTCACCGTGCACTCAACTACATGCTAAGTTTGAAGTCCCCAGGTCACCAGGAAGTTAGTTAAAAGTCGATCGCAAGATTCCCAGTCTTAAGAGAATTTTCGAAATAGCTCAATACGTCAAGTTCAAACCTCAAGCTTACCAGGAAGTTGCTCAAAAATCGGTGGCAAGATTATCCCCTGTATTTCAAAGATTTTAATTAACTCAACCAGAGCGCCACCTATCAGAATTTTGATACAAATTGTATTAAATTGTATTGTAATCGCTCGATCCGTGCGCCGCCTACCGAAATTTAATATATCAAGTTTCCAGGCGTTAGCTTACCGGGAAGTTCCTCCTTCTCAAGAAATTTGAATTATCTCGATCAGTGGGCCATCTAGCGGAATTTTGTATACAGCGAATTGTATTTTCTTTAATTTTTTATCATATGCCAAGTTTCATACTAAATCTAGCTTACCGCGATGTTACTTAAATCTGGGTCGCAAAATTTCAATTCTTTCTCCTCTTTTTCCTATCAAAATCCACCAAACCTCTACTGCACCCTAGTTTGTTCAGTTAGTGATGGAGCCCGAATTTTTTTGCAACTCGTCTCAAAAATATTGAGCTTCATATAACACAAATGTACGTCTGCGAACATTTGGATAGTAGACGAAATATACTCACTTTGTGGTAAATTCCGATTATTATAAATGCCCTTTTATGACCACATTCATATAAATATTAGTACTTTTCCGCTTGACTGCTTGTCTGCATTATTATAATTTTGGTTAATTTGTCATTTGTGGCATGTGAACTAACACAAGCAAGCATGTACGGTAGCTACACATAAGACATACGATGATCGATCAATAAGTGCTTGAAAAGCTGCGTAAGCTGATAATGAGCATGGACTCGTTTATTACTTTATGAAAACGACCCTGAGGGTTCAGTGACTTTCTAAAGCTGGGGTGTCCAGGCGTTTCAACCCACTGGGCTGAAATATTGAAAAGAATTACACAGATGGCCACTGTACCTAGATGTACCTGGCTCGAAACTTGATTACAAGGTTGGAGGAGGGGTGTACGTTCCCCAGCCAGCAATCTTGGCTTTAGACTGCCTGACCATGGCAGTGTCTTTCAGGCACAAGACATAGGGGCAAGTACATGTAATTCCAGAACTGTGGAGGGCTGCCGCAAATCTCTCAACGTGATGTCTGAGCAACCCTGGATTCAGGAAAACGAGATAGCAGACGAGCTTGTTCCACTTCACAGTCCCATGACTAAAACCAAACTAGGAAAACTTTAGACAACAAAAAATTGATTCTGCGTATTTTTCTTGCGAATTGGGTTTGTTGTTGTGGGCTTCTAAAGGGCTACATGATTTTGCTGTAGGTCTATAGCGGGTCAAAGAAGAAAGATAATCTTCATTTGGAGGTACTGAGTAGAAAGCCCTTAGCCGTAAGAGTTATTTATCTTTTTCTTTACATAGCAACACGGCCTCGTCCTGCTTCTCAGTACTCTATTCAGTAGTGTTGACAGATATCGTGATATGTATTGATGTGACTGCCTGCCATACGCCACAAACGCAAGGATCAGGTGTTGACACATGTCAGCTGGTCACTACAAACGACAGACTGTCATTTAATAAGCTATTTAGTATGAGTAGAAAGTGCCATATGGTGCAAGCCGGCATACCACAACACAATGGAACCCCCAGCGCTTTGCCCCACTTCAGTCACAACTATCTGATTACAACGCTTTAGTTAAGGATCTGCATGTTAATACTTGTCATACGTGCCACAAATCTTCTTTGACTTCTTTGCTCCAAGGCACTGCTTTTTTTGTTGTTGTCAAAGTATTCGACACACATGCAGAGCCTCATTTAGGCTTCAGTTCGTCTTAAGGATGCTAGTTTTTTCAAACTCTCTGCAAAGGCCATATGTTACCCCAGCTACACTGATCTTTTTCGTTATGCAAACTAGCTACTTAAAAGTAAAATAATCTACCACCTAACCGCCTACTCACAAGCACAGCTCCTTTGGTCTCCTTTGTGCTCTAGGTTCACGCATTGGCTGAACTAAAGTGGCGAAATGTAATCGAATCCTGTACCTTCTGTTTGCATATGCTGTGTGCTCGCCCTTGAGCTCCAAAATCAAGAATTAGTTTGCTTCTTAGTTCACAATACAGACACATTCAAACACCCATAACAATTCTGCCACACAGCGCATACCAGCTTGTCACCAGCACAAATTGTTGTATCCAATCTCCTTACAAACAAAAAAATATCATTTTCTCATCCCATATCCTCATCTTAGAGCTGGCTCATGTAGGCGTATGCTTGAGGCTGTTTTCAATTATTCATAAGGTATTCATCGAAATTCATATGAACACATAAGCGTACATACATATGTTGGAGGATGTTAATTAGCTGTGTGGCAACATGAACTAATTAGAAATCGATTTGTTGTGCTCAATGAATTATTAGATTTTAAGCATTTTTTCCGCATTTTCATGTTTGTGGTAAAGGAAGTGGTTTTGTGGAAAGACATTTTTATTGCTTCTCGAGCACACCTGCTTATGAGTTATGAGCTTCTTAGATGAATTTTTATGGAAATGGAAAATGCGTTTAAATTTAAAATGGCGTACTAATACAGCTGTCTGGCATTTGAATAGTCAAACCAAAAATAATTTGCTGGTCGACTTCTTTTTTAAGAGCGAAATGAAAAAGTATCCGAAAACTATAGCTCTCTGTAGTTGTTTCTTTATTAACGGTAAAAAAAAAACTCCCCGAAAGCTGAGGGAACTTGTCGTAGTAGTCGCGTAGTTGCCGTATGTGCGACGAAATGTTGACAGGCCCAACTATCACGAGAATGATTTGTTTGGTCCTGGCGTTATAAATTGGTCCATAAATGAGATGGGACTGAAGTGTGTTGCTCACCAATAGCCGGGGTGTGCGCTGGGTTTCGACTCCCACCTAAAATCCATTTCAATGAGAGATAAGGAAAACCTTCGATGAGAACTCTCTTTACAGTTGATGACAAAAGCAATTGTTAAAAAGACAAGTAATTTGAGAATATGTACCACGAATGTCTGGATCCTTTAAGGTACCATTGCCTGGATGGTGGTTGAGCTCGTTCTACATGAAATACTTTGGACGAGGGAAGACATTAAGCAATCGGATCTTCTGCTACAGTGGTCAGACAAGAAAAAACCAGTGGTTACACCGACACAATAGACGGACGACGCGGATAAGGGCTCCCTCTATGATAAACTACATTTTCCCTTGACATCAAAATCCTGCTTGATGACTATAATGTCGAGTTGGGCAAAGAAGCAGCCTTTGGTCCAAACGTCGGAAAATCCAGACTCCACTTTGTAGCATCTCCCAAACGGACTAGGTTGATTGACTTCGGCCCAAATTTCCAATATAAACTCCTGACTACTATTATCTGATCCTATACTGAAAATCGTTCTGAACGTGTGTATTTTACTAGTTCCCACTACCTAATCGGACAAGATACAAACACGAATTTGTGTAGCGAAAAGGTGCCAAAATTAACAGAAGGAAGGTTCGACGTCTAGAAACTGCGAAAAATACGTCTGATAAACTCGTTCGGCTTTAAGACCTGCTCTCTGAGACCAGTCTTAAATGAACTTGAAAAAAAATGCATTCTCGTTCGTAAACAACACACCTTTCACGTTCACGAATGCATTCCCGAATCTATGAAAGAAACGTTCTTCTTGACGTTAATCTTCATAAACGTATGCAAAAGTTCCGTTGAATGATTCGCGAACGCCGTTCCTTTTGCCGTTTACCAAATGCATATTTCGTGTGGCATATTCGCAGAAGGTTGGAATAGTAAATCTCAAAAATGCTATTGCGGGTATACCGACAGAAATGTGAAACAAAAAGGGTTTGACGGGGCTTCTGGGTTTTATTCGCGGATCATTTTATGGTCATTTTGGAATCAATTTGGGGTAAATTTGAAATTATTTTGGGGTAATTATGTGGTCATATTGAGGTCATTTTGGAATCAACTTGGGGTAATTTTGGGAGCATTTTTTGGGGAAAGGGGGATTATTTTGGGGCAGTATTGGGATCATTTTGAGACCATTTTTGGATGCTGCAATCACGTAATACTATTATGAACAAAAATGCCCAAATAAGATTAGGCAGCTGAAACCACTGACTACCCGCCGAACTGTTCAAGCAGGGACGCGACGAGGAAACGTTCCAGTGAAGTCCGATGGTAGAAGAATCGACACGCACAATATCTCTTTCGTTTCGAAAGCTGCTCCCTATTGGAGTTCCAGCCTAGCATTATTTTTGAATGTTCTAGAACATACTAGGCGTTAACCCTTTAGTGACCTCAAAAACTGTATTCAGTCAGACGTTAAAAAAATTACAAAAAAGTGTTGTTAACTCCGTAATATTGATAAATTTGGTAGCTTTCGAATCAAATTAATAGCACTTGAAACGCCATTCCTTTTTTCGATTGACTACAAAAAAAAACCCTTAAAAAGTTGATTCTCCATACATTTAAAGCTTATTTAATCCACAAAAGCACACAAATTTTTTGTTTGTGCAATAATTTCAATATTTGTCAACCATTGTCGTAAAGTTCAGCTCATACGAATAACCCCATAAATTGTATGAACAATATATCAATGTGGCGTCAGCTATTCAATAAACTAACGAGATTCAATTTAAAAAATCCACACGTATCATACGAGCCAAGTGAACTCTGTTGGAAAAAAGTGGAGACGAGAAAAAAATTTGGTTGCACTGCAGAAAAAAAAGTTAGGCAAACAGTCAACGCTCTTTTTCCGACCCAAAAAAGCACCACGCCCGCTTGCTGGTTGCATGCAACAACCTGTGGAACAGCTGTTGCACTTACTCCGACTTCGACTCCCGCACTGACTGTTTGTTGGCAACAAAAGGATGTAACTTTCCATAAGTACACATGCACTTACCGGCGTATATGTGGTGCTCGGCATATAAATAGCGGACATATGTAAATATGCCATAAAATGTTTGCGGAAGATGGTGGTCGGTCGGGCATTACTTGTGCAAACACATTGCCAGGTAAATTTTTTTATGAATGCCTTTTTCTTGTTACAACAATTTTTTTTTGTTGCAAACTTTTTTCAGCCGATTTATTGTAAATTGTTAAAAATGGCACATAATTTTTTTGTAATACATTTTTTTTACTGCATACACTTTTTTGCACCCACTGCATGCATGCACCGACAGTTGCAGCGCCGCCGTACATCGCACGGTGGGTTGCACGCGCCGCCCACATCTGAGCTTGAAGTTGTCTTCCATTTCTTCGGTTGTTTGCGGAGCATTTTTATGCGCCCATTTACAATTTTATATTTGGGTCCTATTTTTATCGGCAAAACTCTTTTTCTTTTTTTGTTCTTCTTTGGACAGCTGGTCATTTAGTTGTAGGTTGGTTGGACGCCCATAAATTTACATTTGCTGTATACAACCAGCATATTTGCTTAATAAATATTTATTTACAGGGTGCGACAGGTAGTTTTAGGATAATTTCAAAATTATTTTGGGATAATTTTTGGATAATTCTGAGGTCATTTTGGGATCAATTTGGAGTCGTTTTGGGGTGATTTTGGCGTATTTTAACCAAGGACTGAAACCGAAACCGAAACCGTAACCGTAACCGATTAAAACCGATTCATTTTTCAAAACCGAAACCGTAACCGTTATTTTGATCTGGAAAAGACCGAAACCGAAACCGTTTCAGAAGCCGGAACCGGTTCCAAACGGTTTTGAATTTTTTCAATACCTTACTTCTGTGAGTGGGCACATAGGTACTTCCTTTTACAAACAGGTACCCTGAAAGTTTTCATGGAAGATTGTCGAGCCACGTTTTGACTATAGTTGAATGAAGCGATCGAAACAAATTTACG
Source organism: Campiglossa producta (assembly GCA_964058755.1). Classification (NCBI taxonomy): domain Eukaryota; kingdom Metazoa; phylum Arthropoda; class Insecta; order Diptera; family Tephritidae; genus Campiglossa; species Campiglossa producta. The sequence continues at coordinate 142,960,595 of CAXKVI010000002.1, forward strand.
AGATCCGAAAAAGAAATGTTCAGGCTTGTCTCGGAAAGCGCCACTAATTTTAATGTTTTTACCGATTTATACATTTCAGTTGGCTTCCATTTTAATATTTTTTTAATAAAAAAGTAGAGTTAACTTTAGGAATTTGTTTTGCAGAAATTTCATCCATGCATAGCGTTAATAAATGTATTATTATATTGGAGAAATCCCATCATGGCCGCAGGAAAAAAGTTATGAAAATTCAGACCTATTTCGTAGCTACATAGGTAGTTGAGTATTTTAGTAGTAATTTTTTTTTTTTTCGTGTTTTTATTTGGAAACCGAAACCGGACCGAAACCGGAACGAAACCGTAACCGAAACCGAAATAAATTTTGAAGAACGAAACCGGAACCGAAACCGAAACACGTTGCAAAAACCGAAACCGAAATCGGAACGTTATTTTAATCGGTTTCAGACCTTGATTTTAACATCATTTTGATTTCTTTTATACCCCAAAATAACTCCAAAATAACTCCAAATTGGTCAAAAAACACCCCGAAAATTACCACAAAACTACCCCAATATGACCTCAAAATTACCCATTAATGATCCCAAAATTACCCCAAAACTATCCCAACATGACCCCAAAATAATCCCAAAATTACCCCAAAATGATCTCACTCGAAAAAGTAAAAGCACTTTTGATTTAAAAAATTCGTCCGCATTATCACTTCGGTTTTAGCAGTCCCTACAGATCTCGTTTGTATGCTAATTTCAAGGTTTTTGAGCAATCACATTTTGGGCTGATAACTCAGTTATCGATAAATATATCGAGATATATCTAAGTCCAAAATAATCCTGCATTTTTCCCTTTTATTTGGTACCCATACTGTAGGCATATTTTAAGGTTTTTGGGCAACAATATCAAAATCATTTTGACCGATAGTTTAGATATCGATAAACATATCGAATTCTCAATTAAACCAGTGACCTGCCCCTTTTTTATGATATCCATATTGTTGGCAAATTTCCTGGATTTTGGGCAACCATATTTCGATCGATAACTCAGCTATACCTTCCGTTGGTATTATCTTCCGGAAAACTGTTTCATCGAGTACTACAAGGGTCTTTCTATCGTATTTCAATACTGTACATGATTTCAAGCCTGAATCAGGACAGGTTTGATAAGAGACTTATAAAAATAGCTAAGGAAGAAGTATTCAAGCTTATTAAACTACTGAAACTCCGGTCCTTTTTTGAACGCGCTAACGAAATTCTCAAAATAGTTTTCTGATATCCGTCACTTACAACTCGGCAAAGGCATTCGTCGGCTTTTGAACGACTGAATTCAAGACAGATGTTTGAGCGTCCCAAAAAAGTGGTCAAATTACTACTCCACTACTCCACTCTCCCTTAATAACACGCAAACTTGAGAAGTCCAGCTTTGCCCAACTTTTGATGTTGATACAAATCTCGGAAAGGTAGGATTAGTTATTTGTTCTGCATGAAATTATGGCACTACTCAACTCGGTTAACTCATTTCAATAATTAATTTACCCAGAACTGTCCAGATTGCAGGGCGGTTTCAGTCCATTCCAAAAACGAACAATGCCCGAACCATTCCCCTTCAGATATTACAACATTTCGAATAAACAGCTCAAAAACAATGTCAACTCCTGCAGCTGAGTTGTCCGACTTTGCCGTAAATCCAGTAAAGGTAATTTAACGTATTCCTTCTGCGTTAAGGTTTCTCAGAAACTTCTTCAGGGAACAAGCCCCCCACAAGCAGCATCATGGTTTAGTTATCCAAAAAGTTAATTTACCTCTACTGCCCAAGTTAAGAAAAAGTTTTCATCCGGTTCGTAGACGCCAGCGAGTTTCCTGAGCTCTTCTTCATTATGTCCCGCAAGGAAGGGTCTCAAGAACCTCAGCTCTTTAGAAAATAAATGTTTTGAGAAAGTGTACACAGGGCGTGAAAAGTCCAGACTCAAAAATTAATCGATAGTTCCTTAGCCCAATACAGCTCTTGACATATTTTTGCTAAACGCATCCTTTGAGAGGGCGACAAAAACCTTGCCCTACTAACTTTTGAAGTATATATGTTGGACTTCGTTTTTTTTTCATTGACCACTAGTAGATTTCCTAGTTCGCACCAAACGAACCCACCTCTTTAAGGAAGTATACGATTCTTTATGGCCTATATATCTTGCAGTGAAGTGAATCTGTGAGACTTCAATTAACATGTGGGTTTTTATATATTTAATGGTAGTTGTCTTCAGGATTGGGAAAAGGAATACTTTTCCTAGGGATATCTTTAACTGCCTAAAGAAACTCTTCCGTGTAGGTATTATCAAATTCGAAACATTGTCGTTCAAACAAGCTTTTTCATACCTTCAACTCAATCCAAGCTAAGCCACCTGCAGAGCTCGAAAAAAACATAATTTCAAAGTTTCTGCATCCTCAACTCCCTGATACACCCTGTACCTACACTCTTTCCCAGTGTCATATCAAGTATAGCACACGCTTTTTTCCCACTTAATTTATACTATACCCTGTTAGCCCATGGGCAGTTAGCAAGTCTCTCTCTCGACTCACTGCCTTGTTTATTTGCTTGTTTTGCTGTGCGCATTTAAAAAGCAAAATCCTACCTGCATCTGTTGCAAGCCGAAATCGATCTCTTGTGGTTTATTTACATCCGTTACTGAACATTTTGTGTACGATTTTTCTTCCTATATAACAACAAAAATAACAATAGCGGTAATAGTAGTAGGCATGTCGTATATGTGGCGTATATACATAGTTTAAACAATTGGCAACGCAGGTGGGAATTTCACATCCGGCATACGCCAGCCACTAGCTAAGAGCCGCTTTCATATGCTTCGCAAAGTTTTTATTTTTTTTCTGTCAATTTTTTATGCAGTCGATGAGATTTACTTCCGCATAACAAATATTAATACATGCAAAGAGAAAATAAAGAATGTGTATTAAATTTATACTGCATTGAAGTGAATTGAGAAAAAATTATTTGGCAGGAAAAAAATTGGGACTCGATCATGATGGATGCATTTAAATTTCGAATTTGGTTATTTGTGGTGGCTTGACAGGGTTAATAATTAAGTAAGGAATTTGCTTGTGAATTGTTGGTCCTGAGTCGAGATGATGTTGTCGATTTCACTGTCATAGTGGGGTTGTGGAACGGCGCTTACATTTTCCTCGTTCTGGCTATTGAAAGCTATATCAATCGGCACGAACACGCCAAAAATAGGGTTTTCTCAGTCCTATCCGACAAAGCCTTATGATTGGCAAAGCTAAAAGACGAGTCATCAGGAGGTTGAGGAGGCTACCAAAAAAAAGGGGTTCGAAATAGTCAAGAATGATCCCTTAGTTCCCTACTAGTCAACACATTAAAAACAACTTTACTCCTTTTCTACACCCCCAACTTGCTGCTAGCCGAGCAATAGCATGTATCATCGTACAGACTTTATAAGTGGTGATCTATCAGGAAAGGCCTCCCCACAGGATAACCCGCGTGGTTTGGACTTGTCACTGGCTTTTGGCACGCTCATCCATGCGACTCCCCTAAAGGCTGTGCCGATACCACCCTTTCCGCCATCCCAAAACTATCGGCCAGTATTTGTGCGAATGGACGTCAACCGTCTTTGTAGTTGACTAAAACTCAATATCGTGGTGATTTAAGCAAGGGTAGTGTCATATTTCCCACCAAAAGCAGTTTAAATCCTTTTTTACTCAGACGACTGCACTATAATATCAACGGGACAGGGCTCTGCCGTTGATGAGCTATCCATAAACGCCAATGAGACCACGGTACCGATTCTTAATCACAGAGCAAAAAAGAAGGCATCTTCGGCAACATTACATTGAGATTCGGCATACATAAAAAATCAGTTCGATCTAAATTATACCAGGAAGTCCTCAACAATATCCACATAGAATTGGTAAGCTCCGTTGTCAGCTCCCAATCCGATGGACGGAAAACTCAAGTCACTCTAGTTCAACTTCGATCTGTCAACTTGTTTAGACTCAACTCTTTTTTTATATCAACCCGGCCAAGAGCAATACACGCGGGGTAGATAGGGTTTGACATTTGGACAGGGCTACACTTCGTTACAACAACAACAACAGGAGCTCTAAAAATAAGCTTTAAGAGGAATAAGAGTTCTTCATCTAACTAAAAAACTATTTCTGTCGGCAAGCTGCATTTTCAGAAGAAGAGAGACAAATTATACTCTGCATTGAAAGGTCAAGCTCTTGTTGTTGTTGTTGTTGTAGCGAGGTGTAGCCCTGCCTAAATGTCAGACAGGGTCGCCCCGAGTGTATTGCTCTTGGCCGGGTCGATATAAGAAAACGGCCCGGGTCGTTTCGGCACGATGGGTACAGCACAAGTACTGGTACCGTTCTCGTAGAACCGGCAATACAAGAAACTAGCCGTGTAGGCTATGTAGGTCATTTAGCGTTACCCAGGGTGCACCAACTGGGAGGCGACCTACTTTTACACCCCAGGTCAAGCTCTTCGACTTTCTTGGCATTTCTAGCTCCTGCTATTGTCGAGCTAGCCAATAGATGGAGAGGCTCCGGTCCAGAAGGTATCCTTATTGCAACTTGTGTGTCTTAGGACGAATATGGTTAATTATTAAGCTATCTCATGTGTTTCTTAGTCCAAGAAATGTACTCTTATCAGTTTACGGTCCTTCGAATTTATAAAGTATCCGCTACTACTGTCGAGAAGGCGAAAAGCGATCTCTTGTCCCGGCGGGTGAGAACTTACCCTCTCCTACCTTCCTATTAGGACTAGGTCCATAGGTGAATATGTTGATACTGCCAATTATTTCAAATTTTATAAATAACAATTCCAAGTATTCATTAATTGGATCCATTTTATTTTACAAACTAATGAAGCACTTTCTCCCTTCCTTGCCATTTTATCACCTTCGCTAAAGGACCCAAATATCTTTACGCAAACCAAAAAGACACATTCGTAGTTACGTAGTCTGTGGTTCATCACTCGTGAACGGATACCCAAGCACAACTAATTTACACATTCAAAAACAGCGCAATACGACCCATATCCTGTCGTTAGGGGAGACAGTTTAATACAGTCTCCTATTTGGGTTTTAAGGTCGTTTATATTTGCTGATATCGACTTATATTTCCCGTGTTTGCCTTTTTAACCAAAACACGGCAAATCGCAACAAATCTTAAGCAACGCCTATACCAGCAAAATTTGATTCCCAACACAAAAACCTTGCAACCGTACTCATATAGGGAAATGGGTCGTAAATTCTACGCGCGTCACATTTGGTTCGGAATATCGGAAGTGGGAGGATATGTTGTGGTTGATGCATGATGACAACATTGTTATTGAGATGCTAGAAAGAAGCGAAATATGGTTGTAGAGGTGGTATACTAGCAATGACGCTATCGATAGTAACAATAGATGCAATTTTTGTAGACTATCGATTACATCAACAACACATCACAAGAGTCGCTGATAGCTACTTTGAAAAAAATATTTTAAGTATGGAAGGCTGGGAAGGGATGGATCGGTATGCAGCACGGATGCAGCACTTACCTATACACCGATTGCTCGAAATAAGATGGCAGAGTTAGAGGAGGGGTTTATTCAAGAGCCTGGGCCAAGTGTGCGTCTGTTCTCCATGTAAGGAGCGGCTTGATTCGAGCAATCTGCGAACTCATCAATCGCTGGTTCAAACTTAAATAATATTTTAGCATGGATCAAAACCTTAACGGAAACCATTATTCACGCGGTAACCAGTATTTGCGACCCAATCCCTCTGCTTCGGCAGCTGGCACTTCGTATATGAAGGTGCCAAATTCAAGCTTAGATGGTATGATGAATGTAACCGAAACACTCCGGCCGGCCAAAGAAGGATGGCTACAGTCCCCAGGGTGCCAGATATGCCAGCAAACCTGGCGAAAAAAGGCGGAAATTTCAAAGTTAAAGCGAGTACTAACCGGGCACTTCCTTGTAGGTTGAAGGTTGAAGGTTATGAGTACCCTAGCGACGATGCTGTAGTAGTTGTAAAGATGACGAAGAGGTGGATCACCTCATCTGCAGTTGTCCGGAATTAAGTGGAGCCAGAAGACGCTGCTTGGGAGTTCCCTTCCTGGATATCAATATTTATTTACTACCAAAGTGTCGAAGAAGTAAGAAGATAGGCAGAAAAAACTCTGCTAATCGATAGTAATCTCGACTTTCCTACCACTATCAAAACTATAGATATCGAACGTATCGACACCTTATCCTACTTCCATCTCTATAGGTTCGCACATATGAACGTCTGCAAGTGTTTATGACGGTATACCCATATCTTGAATTTTAGATATCTCCATTTACTTTTCGCTAGATTTTATCTACGCTGCAAGCCATTCCTTCCCATTGTCGTCGCAGATTTTATGCGTCCTATGGAATACTAAAAAATAAATGTGTAGTTTCATATTGCTTTTTTTGGCGTGTCAGACAGGAAGAAGCTGTAGAATCTGCACTTAAACAATATATGTATTTATTTATAGCCAAAGTGTGTTTATGGAAATGTTGATTTGCGGTTTAGCTCAGTTTCACATTACCATTTAGGAGTAGTTTTGAGGATTTTTATTTGTGTTGATTCTTATTTGAGCGCGCGCAGGTAGCTCTTCAAGCGTTGATTGTCTTGACTGGTGACTTGCTTCTGGTTAGCATTTAGCGGAGCAGGTAAAGGTAAGCAATGAGCAGCGCATATGGAATGGTTGCGGTTTTAAAAATTAACACAGTACGTGTTTTGCGAGCTCAGTGGGTATGGAGGAGACCTTTAGTTTCTTTGTTTAGTGGAATGGCTCCCTTGCTGTTTGCTTGTTTTTTTTGCCTAACCGTAATTGGAGATGTTGAGCTGTGTAGCTACCGCTGTTTTTGTTGTTTAGCGTCTTTATGGATGCGGTGGAAAGAAATTTGAGTATTTGGGTACCTTCAACTCACTTCCTACAGGTGTGCACGGCAAGCGGTGCGGTGAGGTGCTCGTTTTCGCGCATTTCGTTAGACACACAAGGAAGCATGGATAATGGCAGATTTTGAAATAAGTAGAAGAAGAATAGTCATTTTAGAGGAATTGAATGCTTTAGGATAGGCATGTGGAGAGGTAGTCCGTGTCGTGCTAAGACTTTCCAATCTTTAGGTATGACAGATCTTTTGCGCTTAGCTGGTATCACAATCGAACCCCGCACGTCTACCCACAACATCGCTACCGCGTGCGGAATGCGTCTTCGAGTGTCAAGGAACGGGTCTATACGTTTTTGGTACTTCCATCGAAGCCTTCCGCACTACATTTATCTACATCCTTCGTCATGTATCAGTGCGGACTATTGAGAAATTGAACATTCCTCTAAATCCATTTTAAATCTACCCAATGAACGAGTATTCATCAAAGAGCTGAGGTGGTCGTCCCCTAACTTATCCAAGAACCAATAACCTGATACCTGCTCAGTCATCTTATCATTCTAAAGAAGAGGAATACTCATCCTGTATCCTGATCACAGTCATGTGTTAATACTACACAAGGGACCTTTTAGCAATCCCGCTAGCTGTCTGTAGTCTCGTCTGCTCAGTGAAAGCAGACACCCTGCAACACTTTTGGAGATTCGTGGCGTTATGAATTCTGCCCACCTTCAACCTATTACAATGTTTCTGTCACTGTTAGAAGAAGGGAGTGATGGAACAGGTTGTAGGCCTTATCAAACTGTTAGCAAAGTCCTTTCCAGTGACCATATTGTGACTAGGCAGCTTTAGCAAAGAGATTATGTTTTAAAATAGGTCTAGCCACCGCCCTCAGTGCCTCTTGCGGTAACTGTTTCCTGACACAATCCCCATTGTACACAATCCCCATTGTAAGCTGGAATACCTCGCTTAAGCTTTTCTAGGAAGATCGATAGCGAAAGACTGGGGGCCCGAGGGAGTCTAATACTAAAAGTAGGTTGGAACCATTTTTGGAACCATCAATCACTGCCTTCCTCCAGGATGCACTTAAAGCCCAGATCACAGCTGAAATTAAGATGGAAGTTCTTCGAAGACATCAAAGAGTATCTCCAAAATGCTTCGCTTAATGTAAGGTTACGCCTGAAATACTTACACCGAGATTAGAGTTCGAAAGAAAGAAAGCTCAACCGTCTGGTACTTTTTCCCCTTCCCTTCCTTATTCAGTCCCAGAACATGATTTGGCTAGCGAAGGCTGCCCACTTCAATTCCCTGCATTATATACATACACATCTGAGTAAAACTAAAATTGCTTATCGTTCAATTGTTTTCCGATAATCATCGCTGGTATCATGGGAAGTATCATAGACCCTCCGGAGACCATTCTATCAAAAAATCGATGGAAGTTCCATCATATTTCGACACTCTTCATGATTATCAGACCTACGCCTGGTTAGGTATGATGAGAGTATTTCTCTGTTGATTTTCTGGTATTCTTATATCAAGCCAAGTTGAACCCCTTTCGATTGGATGTCACAGCCTGCCTTACCAGGTATAAGTTAAACGCCTAGCTTAGTACCTAAGTCCTTAAACGACCATAACCAAAGTGCAAAGTGGCTCCTGAAATAGATCATTCTCTCCTAACACAAATCGGTTCAACTCAAAAGAAGGATGGGCGTTTCCTAAATTGACTTTTTGTAAGAATTTAATAAAGAATGTATTACCGGATCATCAATCAGCTAATTCATGAGACAAGCAGAGAGCGGTGACATCTGAAAGAATCCATGCCAAATCCAGGTGTTTTTACGCAAGACAAAATACCTTCGAATATAACCAAACAAAGACACTATTCAGGCGGCGTTCAATGTGCAAAAGTCAACATAAATTTTATTCCAAAGAAAAGCGTGTAGAGAATATCCAGATCTGGGGTACAATGTTGGCTCTGCTTGGGTTGTGGCTTTTGTTTTTGAGATTTTTTTTTTGCTTCTTTTTTACTCTACTTTGTTTGTTTAATGTTTGTGCTGTTGGTTATTCGTCTCGGTGACTTTGTGACTTTACTGACCTTTTGTGCCTTCAACAATAGAACAATGACCACAACGAGACATTAAGGCGCCAAGGATACAAGGATTCGATATGTATGTGAGTTAGCATGATGACATTAAAATGTGGTATAAGAATGTATATATGTATGGATGTATGGATGCCCCACTAACGGCTTTATGCGAAAACGATTTAAGGTTAGTTAAAGAAAAATTACCAGACATTTTGTGGAGCAATTACAAAGTGTTACAATAAGATTGGGCGTTGGACTAATTGTGTGCACCTTTTTCACCTTTTGTATGAATTTTGAAATTCACACCGAAATAAATGTTTGTGTTGTATGCATTTGACTATGACAAACTATTGTACAAGGTTTGCTAATGCTACCCAGCAAACATGTGTGCCTAGTCTCATTTATTTGGGCGACCGAGCTTGCTCGATGTTTTCGATTTTTACATTTTTTCCAATATTCTTACTTACCTACCAACACAAACTGTTAAAAGTAGATTTCCGAAAAATAAGCAACTAGGTGGCAACTTTATAAACCACCCCAAGTGGGAAACCAAAGTAGAAAATCTTAGCATGAAGTATACTAACCACAAACAAAATTTCATCCAAATCGGTCAATATACGAAGAAATAAATAAAAGTGAGTGGTGACAACACTATGTGCCAACTCGTTTCTAAGACATCAGGGTTGGTATGTATGCGGCTGAAAGTACCTTTAATTTGTTACCCATATTTGCATGCCTTGCTCAACATTTAAGAAAAAATTAGATAGGTGGCAATCCTGTAGACCGCCACAAGTGGACAGTCTTAAAATCAAGCACACTATCTCTAAGTCAAACTTCATAGAAATCGGTTAAGCGGTCCAAAATGACCCAAAAATTACCAAAAATTTATCCCAAAATGACCTTAAAATTATCCAAAAACGATCCCAAAATGATGCGAAAATGTTTAGGGTCATTATCCCAAAATGACCAGAAATTGACCCAAAATTTGGGAAATTATCCCAAATGTATTCCTACCTGATCCCAAAATGATCCTAAAATAATGCAAATATGATTCCAAAATGACCCCAAAATATACAAATACAATACGGTAAAACCTGGGATGCAACCCTACTTGAATTATTTGGTATGTCCCCTAACATACCTTTCATTTGATACCCATAATGGTACATACATCTTTCTCCATAACTAAAAAAAAAATGTAGATGGGTGGCAATCCCCAAGTGGATGGTGTTAGAATAAAACATACTATCAATATGCCAAATTTCCGAGCGGTTTCCGAGATAGTACCGGATATACAAATACATAAGAATAGCTCGTTTCATTTGATCAAAAAAAGATAAATCTTGACGGCTGAGTGAAGGATCACCCTATTTTAAAATATTTTGCAAAAACGCCAGAATTTTGTCAATTACGCCTGTTTTAAAATTTGTTTCAAGAACGACCCGTTTCCGAATAAGTTTCGAAAATGCCTCATCTCAACGCAAATGTATATATCGCACACCTAGATCTAAAGGAAGCTAGCTCAAAAATCTTAAATTGTAATCTATGCTTTCTATAGCGCTCTCCCATTCAAAACCCACCCATCTGTATACTCGTTAAACTAAAAGCTACACTACTCGTCGAGAAAAGAACTGTTAAAAATTTTAAATTTAATTTGTTTGAGGCAAATCGTTCCAATATATCCCTTGGAGGGTCTCTACTATGGCAGTTGAATTTTAGCTGAGAAGATATTATTTAAAGGACTACCTACACTGCGAAGGGCAATGTTGTGTTGTAAAACAAAAAAAAATTCAAACCATTTTTCATGTTACCTGACCCAGTACGTACTTGGCCCTGAGACCTTTCGGTATAGTAGTCCAGTATACTACGGTGGCCGTCAAATAATTAAAGAAAAAAATGTGTCATAACTTTCGGAATTTATTCTCTATGGTTAATTGGGCTGCCTTGGTAACTAATATGCTTCGTTTAGTAGCTTGCGGGTTATTACAGTCACGTTTGCAAAAAAATGCAATGTACTTTGTACTCATTTCATTTTGTCTCTATTTTCTTTTCCAGCTGTAATTATTCGAAAACAGTCTTTATTATTATTATTTTAGTCTTGTCGCCCTATGTTGTGCTGCTAATCTTGTCAAGCCTAATAAGGAGGCCCACTGACTACCAATCATAACCAAGGTTATTTTACTGACAGGTTCAAGCGCCGAGTCCGAATCGTATATGCTAGTTTGCCCTGCCCCACATTTCATAGGAATAAGAATACCTACTTTCCCTTAAAAAAAAACTTACTGCTAATTTTCGGCATTCTACCTGGCGGAACAAAGCAAACCAAAGGAAAAATAATGGTCTCTATTTTGAGCATCTGGTGAAGTAGTTTATAATTTTTTTCTTTTGAAAAAAAAAAACATCTTCTGATGCCTAAATTTCTTATTGAAGAAGTTTTTTTTTTAATTGGGATATTTAGGCTACTTCCTCTGGCAACACTGGTTCGAAATCTATAGATAAGGGAGCACTATCTAGTTCGGCAAAATGACAGAAACACCTGTTTCGCCCTCACTTTGAAATTTCATAGATATTTAATATTTTTTCCTCAACCAATATTATGGCGAGCACTTTGGCTGGGAATATCGAGGTAGTTATAGAGAAAATTAAAAAAAAATATTTATGGGGAATCTGCGACCTGGCTCGGAATCGGTTGGGGTAACGCCAAAAAGGATTTTGAATCTAACACTGATCTTCTTCGAGCCATTTTTTAAATTTTCGTCAGCAAGTACAGTATTCTGTAAAAGTATTTTGATTTTACTATCGATTAAACGTGTCGATATCCATTGTCAAAAGTATCGATACTGTTACTTATCGATACTTCTGTCCCTACTCTAAATATTACATTCTAATTTCTTAATGGAAGAATGTAACTTTTATAATTTTTCAAAACTTTTAATAGGGCAATTTATCAAATTAATAGTCGGATTAATCGAGTATTGTCATTAAAAGGTTTGATATAGAATTTTTTTAAGGTTTTTAAAAAAAAATAATCGAGTTTTTCGACTAATCGATTATTGCTTTGACTTATCAAGTAATCATAACATATCTACATTAATCGAGTCATCATTTTTTTTACCATCCCAAGCTATTGGAAATACTTTTCGAGTTTGGCAATAAATGCTGCATTTTTTTTAAACAACAGTGTACATTTTCAATACATTTGTACGTGCGGTCTGTATGATGTCTTGTGCTTGATTGACCAACACTAACCGTACAACCAAGGCCGCTTCACCGCCCCTATCCATGACGAATATGTAGTTAGATAGATCTAGTTCACATAAAAGAATTGCAGGCGGCGGCAATTTGTGTGCAATTCTTCATAGAAAATGTGCTCAATGTGAAAATAGGAAAATTTTGTGAGAATAATGAAAGTGTAAATGCTCTGATGCAATCCGCTTTGTATTTTGCACACATACACAAACTTAAATGCATATGCTATTCGTAGAATATAAATTTTATACAAGGTAATATGTCTGTCAGTTTGTATAGTAGTAGATATGTTTGCATTTCGATTAGTTCTTGTAGTCGTTGTAGTTAATCAAATATTGACAACTACGATTTGTAATCCTACTTTTTTGCTCTATACTTTTGTGTTTCTTCTTCTTTTATCCTTTTGTACTGGTGGTCAGTTTTTGAAATTTTCGCAACAGAATAAAAAAAAAAAAAGTGGGAGGCGGTTGAATACAGAGTTTCTATTGCAAAGCGATTGTAATTAATTTGAAATGGTTGTACTAACAGCAATTCGAAGGCAGATCATTGGAAGGACATTAGAAGACAGGAGAATGTGTGTGTGTGTGAGTCTGTTAAACGTTTGTTGGAATTGTGTTTTAATTGAAAGCGTTAAAGATTGCAAATGTGTGTCCTTTGTGGTAAAAATTTAGTTCGAGTGAGATCTTTAATTGAAAAGTGAGGACAGAATATATATTTTTCACATGAAGTATACATTTAATGAAAGCTGGACAATGAATGGCCTAAATTGGTATTTGAAAAGTGATAGGTATATATGTAATACGAAGAGATGTAGGCTTTTGGGGGTGTAGAGTTTTTGATTCTAATTGAAACTTTAGACTATTAAAAGCCTCTGCCATTTTTAGATCAAGTTTAATTTATATGACCCACTTAAATTTGAAAGGTTTTATCTGGCTGTGATGTTTTTCAAGGAATATGTTTTTAAGTCAAATTAACCCACTAACGATCTCCTCTCTAGATGTAATAAAATTCATTCATTCATTCATTTATTGATAATATTAGGACAATAAAATCATGGTTGATCTTTTATAGTGCAAAAATAGTTACATAAAAATGGTAACAGATCGAGGTCTGTACACTGCAGATATTCAAGCAAAATTGATGAAACGGATCGTTTATTTTTTTGGTTTATTTTTTTTTTTTCATTTTTTGTATTTTTATTTTTTTACTTTATTTTTATTTATTTTATTTA
>CAXKVI010000002.1:142979077-143091577 GCA_964058755.1 Campiglossa producta
GTTGGTATTGTTTGTAGCATTTTTCAACTCAAATAATAATTTGATAAAAACTATTCGACTGGTCAAAAGTCAACAAAAATTTTTAAAGTTCATAATATACATAAAGGCCAATAAATTAATTTCGAATCCCTTTTTAGCTACCCACCACTGTCTTTGCTACCTGTATGCAAATATTTGTAAGCAGACACCCTTTTGGTACACACATGTCCAAATGTTGAATGCAAATCCTTTCAGAATTATTTGAATTTTAGGTATTACCAAAACATATTTTTTTGTGTTTCGATTTCGATTTTCAATTATTATTATTTCTTTATGTTGCAGCGCACAGTGAGTGGACACTTGTTTCTACGGATTTGTATTGTCACCTTATTTCCACTTGCCAGCGTTTGTGTGTGGTGATTGTGGGCATGTGTTGGTATATTCTTTGTGAATTGTTTGTGTTGCGAATTAAATTTGTCGTACTCACCGTGTGCCTGCCTGCCTGCTGCTAACGAAAACCAAACACTAACGAATTCGACGAATGCGATTTTAATCCTGGCACAATAGCTGGGAGGACTTTTGTTTTTTGGCTTTTTTGTTTTTCGAATTTTTTAGATTTTTTGTTGCATGCAACATAGCCAACTAGGCATGTGTGGTTAGCTAAATTTTGTTTTTGTTTTTTTAGATATGCAGAATTTTATGAGTGTTAGCATTTAATTTGAATTTTACGTGTGAAAATTTATTTGCAAGCTGACTGCCTACCTTCAGCCCTTACCTCATCCCGCCGTAAGCGACTATCATCACTCAATTCGCTTGTTTTGTTGCATGTTGTTGCATGTTCTGAAGCAGGTGCAACACAAATCAACGTCGCTTCAATGCATTGTATGTCTTCAATTGAGTTGAGCTTCCACGACCCTAAATCCCTATAATCGTCCAACGTTTACGCTTAATTTTCCTTTTATTCGCTTGCAGCTTAAAAACCGAGCTTCTGCGAAGCGTAACCCACCAAAAGTAGCTTAATGATATACTTGTGTCTGCTTACGTTTATGAATATAAGTATGCAAGCTTCATATACCCAGTAGTGCTATGAAATAATACTGAAGTAAAAAAAAATTAAAAAAAAAAAAATAAAAAACAAAATAAAAAATTTATATAATAAAACAAAATAAAGAAAAATAGACTAAAATAATATAAAATACAATAAAATAAGATAAAATAAAATACAATACAATAAAATAAGATAAAATAAAATACAATAAAATAAAATAAAATAAAATAAAATAAAATAAAATAAAATAAAATAAAATAAAATAAAATAAAATAAAATAAAATAAAATAAAATAAAATAAAATAAAATAAAATAAAATAAAATAAAATAAAATAAAATAAAATAAAATAAAATAAAATAAAATAAAATAAAATAAAATAAAATAAAATAAAATAAAATAAAATAAAATAAAATAAATTAAAATAAAATAAAATAAAATAAAATAAAATAAAATAAATTAAAATAAAATAAAATAAAATAAAATAAAATAAAATGAAATAAAATAAGATAAAATAAAATAAAATAAAATAAAATAAAACAAAATAAAACAAAATAAAATAAAATAAAATAAAATAAAATAAAATAAAACAAAATAAAATAAAATAAAATAAAATAAAATAAAATAAAATAAAATAAAATAAAATAAAATAAAATAAAATAAAATAAAATAAAATAAAATAAAATAATATAAAATAAAATAAAATAAAATAAAATAAAATAAAATAAAATAAAATAAAATAAAATAAAATAAAATAAAATAAAATAAAATAAAATAAAATAAAATAAAATAAAATAAAATAAAATAAAATAAAATAAAATAAAATAAAATAAAATAAAATAAAATAAAATAAAATAAAATAAAATAAAATAAAATAAAATAAAATAAAATAAAATAAAATAAAATAAAATAAAATAAAATAAAATAAAATAAAATAAAATAAAATAAAATAAAATAAAATAAAATAAAATAAAATAAAATAAAATAAAATAAAATAAAATAAAATAAAATAAAATAAAATAAAATAAAATAAAATAAAATAAAATAAAATAAAATAAAATAAAATAAAATAAAAAATAAAATAAAACAAAATAAAATAAAATAAAATAAAATAAACAACTAACTAACACTGAGTGTTGCTTACGTGTTGCTCTTGACATGCAGCTGGAATATTTTTCGTAAACGAATAAAACGCGCATGCTCAGTATAATCTCTTCGCCACTTCAATAATTTGGGTAGCTTTTACTAGCATACACACATAAATATACCAGTGCCTGCATATATCAATAACTACAATATATGTATGTTTGCCTTTAGTTAGAAATCCGTTGTAGCAGCAGGTGAATTTTTAAAATGGTTTTTGTATTTTTAATCTTCTTTCTTTTGCATTTACCAACCATACAAGCTTTAATCGTACATGCTTATTTGTTGTTGTTTTTGTTGTTGTTGTTATTGTTGTTGTTGTTGTTGTTGTTGTTGTTGTTATTGTTATTGTTGCCATAAATGTGCGTGCATAATATTGCAGCTGGCAGCCATAATCTACATCTAAAAAGCATATTTAACGTTATCGCGCATTTATTAGCTCCAAATTTCTTCAACCAATTCATTAAAGTTGTTGAAGTCTTCTTTCGCGGCAATCTCAAATTTCATTCATAATTACTTAATAATAATTTTGTAATGCCATGAAAAGCGCGAACTGCGCGTTTATAAGTCAATAAGTGCTTTTAACAGTTAAAATTGTTTGAATGAAATTTCGAGACTTGAAAAAACTTATTTCCCACCTTTTTCATTTTACGGTGTTTTTATTTACGAATAAAGTGCATTTTTAATTATTTAATTGCTTTTCATACATAATAGGCATGTGAACGCAATTTTTCGAAGACAAAGAAAATTCGTCATTATATTGTATGATACTGAAATGAAATAAACGAAAGACTCAAGCAACGAACTTGATTAATAAATAATATTCCAACTTTTTACCAATTACTTTTTGTTATCATAGAGATTTTGAATATATTCTTTTTATTTTATTATTCCCTGGATTTATCAAACCCCCTTTTTCATTTAGTTTAAATTAAAAGAGTAATACTCTTCTGAAACATAAATATTAATTGCTTTACATAAATATGCAATATGCTACAAATTCTACGGCAACATAAAAAGTCTGAAAACAAAAAACATAGCCTCACAAACTGTATATTGAAATTCGGGTGATAAAAGATAATTCACTGCAAGTGCATTGCAAAAGCAGTCAAACAGCAAAGTATTTGCATATACAAGTGTGAAACCATTAGCATTTGATGTTTCGCTGGTTGGTTGATGAAAGCGCTGCTTCGTTGTCCTACTTTATTTGAATGAAAGTACAGGGTGCGTGGGGCATTTTTTTGCGGACATACTTAAAGATCTCTTTTATCCTGCATATACACTGGCGAAGTAGCTATATGGGGCACTATTTTCACCAGTTTACTCTTCAGCAAAATTGTTTTTTACTAATTTTTTATAAAAGTGCGTAGGAATATTATATAATAAATGAAAAAAAAAATTTAAAAATATATACATATTTTGAAGTTTTTTCAAAATTTTTATAGAGACTGGGGAAAATAGTGTCCTATATAGCTGCTTCGCTCAGTTTATATTTAATCCATATTTATATATATTTTATCTAATTTTATTTTTAGTACCTGGGGGACAGATCTTGCTCGGTGCTATCAATTTAGCGCTAACTTGACTTACCCAAAATGATCCCAAAATGACCGAAAAATATTCCCAAAATAATCCTAAAATGATCCCAAAAAGACCCTTAAATGTTTCTGAAATGATAGGAAATTGAACGCAAAACGACCCAAAAATGATCCCAAAATGATCCCAAAATAACCCCAAAATTACCCTAAAATGATCTCAAAATGATCCAGAAATAGTTCCCAAAAACACCCTTAAATGACCCAAAAATGATCCCAAAATAACTCTAAAATGATCCCAAAATAATCCACATATGATCCCAAAAATATACAATACAAATACAATACAGCAAAATGGTAACCCTGGGCAGCTACCCTACTTGAACATATTTTAGTTGGAATGTCGGCGAAAATACCATTCATTTGATACCCTTATTGGCTTATCTAATTCCATAATTTAGAAAAAATTGAGATAGGTGGCTACCTTGTACACCTCCAAGTGGTTAATGAATAAATATAAATATAAATAAATACTATCTATATGTCAAATTTCATCCAAATCGGTCAAGCGGTTCCCGAAATAGTCCGGATACACAAATATACTGCATGACGCTGAAAATACCTTTCGTTTGATACCCATATTTATATTAGCATATTTTGCTACAAAATTTAAAAAAAATTGAGATAGGTGGCAACCCTGCAAACAGACCCAGGTGGCAACCCCCAAGTGGATAGTCTTACAATCAACCATACTATCTATATGCCAAATTTCATCCAAATCGGTCAAACGGTTCCCGAGAAAGTCTGGATATACAAATATAAAAATATTCATAAGGTAAAATAAATAAAGCACGCTCAGGTGGCAACTCTAGGGGTTACCCTGCTTGAAATTGTCATATTTGGAATACGGTTGAAAATACCTTTCATTTGATAACCATATTGGCATATGTTGCGCCATAATTTAAAAAAAATTTAGATAGGTGGCAACCCTGTAACCCGATCCAAGTGGCAACCCCCAAGTGGATAGTCTTAGAATTAACCATACTATCTATATTCAAAATTTCATCCAATTCGCTCAAGCGGTCCCCGAGATAGTCTGGATATAGAAATATACAAGTTAAGCTCCATTAAAGCTTTAAGATTTAATATTTTTTTTATTCCAGCCCTTTTATTTTATTTTGTTTGATTTGTTATATTTTTATCTCTTTTTTATTTCACCTCTTTTAATTTTATTATTTTATTTTATTTGATTTTTTTTTTTAATTTTATTTTGTTTTATTTTATTGTTTTTTATTAATTTTTTTATTTTTGTTATATGTATATGTTTTTTGTTTTGTTTTATTTTTTTATTTTTTATTATTTTATTTTACTTTATTTTATTTTATTTTATTTTTAGTTTGATTTCTTTCTTATTTTTTCGCTTTATTTTTTTCTTTGTTTTACTTTTTTTCTTTTTAATTAAATTTTTTTATTTTTATTTATTTTGTTTTTATTTTATTTTTTATTTTTCATTTTATATTTTTTATTTTATTTTAATTTTTTTCTTTTTTTCATTTTTTTATTTTACTTTGTAAATTCTTTTTCTTCTTTTTTATCTTCTTTTTTCACTTTTATTTAGATTTATTTTATATTATTTAACTTTTTTATTTTATTTTTTTTTATTTTTTTTTATTCTTTTATTATTTTTTTTTTCTTCTTTTTATCTTGTTTTATTTTATATATAATTTTTTTTAATTTTTTTTTTTATTTTTATTTATTTATTTTTTTTTTGTATTTTTTTATTTTTTATTTTATTCTATTTTATTTTTTTACTCTATATTTTATTATTATTATTTTTTTCTCACCAATATCAAATTCCGAAGGCTACTTTCCCTTAACTACCACCTCCACCCTGTATGCCCTTTTTGCGAGCTTTAACAAAAAACCAGTTCACTTTAATCGACTGCAGCATCAAATGCACAATTGCAACACGCAGCAAAAATCGCCACAAAAACAAGCCAAGCCAACAAACAAAGCTTGTAAAATAAAAACGCTTGTGGCGCGAACGAAATTGTAAAAAATTGCCAAAAGTGTGCACTTAATCATAAGGGCGCTGTTAAGTCAATTTGTTGCAATGGTGGCTATCACACAAACAAATGGAAGGACAAATGATTGCGAGGATGCCACATTAGCACCAAACAGAAAAGCACTATGTGGCAGCGTGGGATGCGAGCACTCCTCCCGTAAGTTTTAGTTTAGCTTGAAGGTGAGTGAGTGAATGCTCATGCTCCGCCCGTTGATGGCTGAAGTACAACAAAGAAAATTCAGGAATTTGCATGCATATTCAAATTGCTGATGACTGCGTAGCGACGCTTTCAAATGCATTTGTGCTGCTGTACCTTTGATAGGCAAATTAGAGTGCATCAGCAATTGAAATGAATGAATGCGACTGAAAGGATTTGGAATTTATGCATAAAATCACTGCTTTGGCTGTATGAATTTTTTTTTTTTTTGACGTAAATGGCGGCTGAATACTGAAAGGTGAATGTATGAATGAATGAGTTAATGCAATGAAAATTTGAGGTTAGGCGAGAGGAGGTTGACTGTTATACCCAGGTGTGTGAAGGAGACATTTTATATTAATTTTCACACTCAAATCCAAGCAAAATATTGAATAATTTTCTGTTTCACCTGCATAAAAAAAGATTTTACATGTTGTAAAAGAATTTTTGGTGTATAAAATCCTCTAAAAACAATGTAATTTGTCTCCCCATAAAGAGAAAAACTATTTTGTTTAGATACTTAATTGCTTTTAACAAATTTATTTGCACGCTTAATTTTTTGAATAAAATTTGAATTCTTTCATCACTCACTCCTTAGGCATTGAGATAATACTTTTGCAGAAAATGTTTGCCAAAGAATCCAACATCACCAGCGGCCACACGCTCGCGCAATCTTATGCATTTTGGAGTCTCCACACGTTGATCGGGGGGACAACCGTTATAAAACTCGCGCCACAAACATCTTTGGAAGGTCAAGGGACCGAAACTGCAACCCTGTGATGTTTTAGATGGTTTACCCTCTTTCTCACCTTTCACATGTCTTTCTTTCACCTCGCCAATACATTTTTCCACATAACCTTCAATTGCGTCTAGCTTCCATTGTACATCACCAATTTGTACCTTAAAACCTTCGATAATGGAATCTCTTTGCAATTCACCAGCCTCGTTAAGACTATTGTGTTTTTTAGCTAAGCATTCGCTAACACAGATAACTTTCTCTCTGATTTGACTCATTAATTCGCAGTCGAAGGGATCGAAGAACTCATCGGCTGGGGATGGAAGGAAGAGATGGAAAAGAGATTAAAAAAATTAGACATTTGTATAAGCGAGCCTCGTAAAGGACTTGATACAGCGCTACTGATACTGACAATCCCAAGTGTGCCTCTACTAGAATAAACTCTGACCGCTTTAGACCATCTGCAGGCTCCCGCCAAGTGAGACTTACACTTACCTATATCGCCGCTTAGTTGCGTAATACATTCCTTCTTTGCATTCTTGAACAGAACCAACTGAGCAGTTTGTACATTATTTCCTTTACAGCAATGCATCTCCTTCTTATATTTCTTTGGGCTGTAGCAATGAGGATGGCTTTCTTGGGAGACGGTGGATGGGGCCTGACGGCGAGTTCTATGAGTTAACGAATTAGGCTCGCTTTCTTCGGTGAGAGTTTGTAGCTCATTGAAGAGATATTCATCTGAAGTATTTAGGAAACAGTTTGAATATCACTTATTTATATATTTGTCCAAAGGTTTTCAAACTTACTGAACGCGCTGTCTTTGAAGTCATAGGCACTTACTCCCAACAGCGCGACTAGCAGCAATAAACACGCCAGGCACTTCATCTTGAGTTGAGACCCTCAACTAGCTGCAAGTACAAATCTTAACTGTTAGATTAGTTATTCTCGCAAATCTTTTATATGAAAACTTTTGCATGCATTATTGATATAATTATATATATGAGTTCGATTCACTGATAACAACAAATCAATCGCCCAACTGTGATCATATGTGAGCTTATATGTTGATACGAGTGAATAGAAAGAGGTATTGAGGCATAATCACCCTATCAAAGAGGCATTCAAACTTTTAAACCGATTAAAAATTAAAGCACCTGGGTGACCGAGATTGCAAGGTATTCTTTGAAATTGTCTTACTTAGCAACGGTATAAGCTTTCCAAAATAGATTTCAAAAAAAAAAAAACAGGTGGCAACCCCAACTCACCCTAGGTGGCAACATCTAGGAGACAAATCTTACAATGAGGCATATATAAGTGTACTACGCCTGTACAAAAGTATCATTCCATATAAGAAAGAATTCATAATTAAAATGCGGTTAGTTGGCAATCCTAGGTGGCAACCCGGATTGAAAATGTCATCGTTGGAGTACGCCAAAAGATATCTTTCTTTTGATACCCATATTGGCATATCTTGTTCAATATTTAAAAAAAAAATCGAAATAGGTAGCAACACTGTAAAAAGCGAAAAGCGGCCAAACCCATGTAATCTTCTCCTTCTAAATTTATAAAATTGTAGGGGGCTTTTTGGTAACGAATTGGCTCCAAAACCACCTTTACGGATTCTTGCCAAATTTTGGAATTTTACTCTATGAATACATCCTCTCAACATAGGATCTATATTTTCTGCTAGATGGCACTGCAGCCGCTATATTTACAAAATCCAAATTTATGTTCCGATTATATGAATATGTCAAGTATGTTTGATATATAATTAACAGCTCTGTTTCATATACGGTGTTTCTGTGGAAGCCCCTAGTAAAGCGTTCAGCAGAATCAATCCGTGACGTACGTCACGTACGTCGAAATAACTGACAGCAAAGTAGACTGCGGATGTTTGTATGCGTAACGCCAGATAAGACGGATACGTCAAAGTAGAAATTGCTCTAAAATTGACGTACGTGACGCAGCTGACGTATTGGCGGACTGATTCTGCCGAAAGCTTAACATTGTACTAAATTACCCCATAAATAGAAAAACGATTTTTTTGTTCAATTTTCAATTGACTTCGACAAATTTATTTGCACACTTTAGTTTTTGAATAGTTTTTTGAATTTAGTTCTTTAAAGCAAAAGCTAAAAAAAGTTCCGAATAACATAACAACATTTTCATTGTTCATCGCCGCCTATTCCTAATCAAGGTAGTATTTGTGTAGGAAATGTTTGCCAAAGAATCCAACATCACCGCCACCTACACGTTCGAACAATTTTGTGCATTTTGGAGTCTGCTCACGTTGATCGGCGGGACAACTGTTCCAATATTCACGCCACATGCACCGTTGGAAAATCAATGGATCCAGACTGCAACCTGTTGATGTTTTCGATGGTTTACCCTCCTTCTCACGTGCTTCTTGTATTTCCTTCACCTCCGCAATACACTTGTCAACATGACCCTCAACAGCATCTAGCTTCCATTGTACACCACCAATTCGTGCTTTCAAGTTTTTCAGTATAGTCTCTCTCTGAACTTCACCAGCCTCGTTGATACCCTTGAATTTCTTTGCAACACATTCGCTAACACAGATTACTTTGTCTCTGATTTTGGTCATTAATTCGCAGTCGAAAGGATCGAAAAAGTCACCGGCTAGAGATGGAAGGAAGAGATGGAAAAGAGATTATAAAAAAATTGAATTAAAACCAGAAAATCTTAAGACTTAGAGGGGGTTTGTAGGTATTCCCGGGACAGAAAGCTAATGAGATTTCGGCACATCAACAAGCTTACTATACGCTCCTTTCCCAGACAAATATGAATAGCCTCTCCTCACCCTAGCAGGGTGCCAAGAGAGAATTACACTTACCAACATCGGCACGTATTTCCGTAATACACTCCTTCTTTATATTCTTGAACTCATCGACCTGCGCTTTTTCCATATTAGGTCCTTTACAGCAATGCATCTCCTTCCTATAATCCTGTGGGCAGTTATTTTCGTTACTTTCTTCAGATGTCGCAGCCTCACGGCGAGTTCTATGTGCTAACTCGTTTTCTTCAGAAAGAGTTCGCAGCTCATTGAAGAGATGTTCATCTGTGGAGTTGGAAAAGAGAAGGACAATACAGTAAATTTCAATTACAGTTTGAATATCATTCATTTATACAGTGGCAATTTGAGTACCACTTATTTTTTATTTATACAAAGGCTTTCAAACTTACTGAATGCGCTGTCTGTGAAATCATAGGCGTTTACGCTCAACAAAGCGACTACAAACAAAAAACTCACGAGAAACTTCATCTTGAGGCACTAGACTTGTCGGGATTACAAATCTTTACTGTTCCTTTAGTGATTCTGGCTGATCTTTTATACGAAAATCGTTGCATGCATTTGTACTAGAATTGAGGAAAAAACATCAGATTAAGAAAAAAGGAAAACTCACTGATAAGGAATCAAGCGACTCACTGTGATCATTTGTTGACAAATACATATGTTGATAAATAGCAGGAGGTATTGAGGAATAATCAGTAGGTCAAATGAGTATTACGACATTTACACTGATTAACAATAATATGGATCCTTATGGTGATATGAAACCTGTTGGACATCTTACTTCTAAAATGGAAAGGACTATCTTCAAGCGTCGTCTTCCATGCCTAAGTGAAGTACCACAATTCGCTGCAGATCTCATTTAGGGCTGGTCACTAAAAAGTGGTCAAAATATTAGGAAAGACATTTTTCTGTTCACTGAATACAGTGAGTTTTAAACTGTCATTCAGTGATTCTCAAATTAACACACAGTGCATCTCAAACTGCTATCCAGTGAGGCTCAAACTAACATTCGCATTCAATTCCTCAAAGGAAAACTATAGATATAGTTATAGAAAAATCTGATTTTTTTACAATTTTTGATTGTTTTCGACAAATTTATTTGCTGGCTTTAAGTAGTTTTTGAGTAACATTTTGGATCTTTCACAATAAAATTTAAAATTCCGAAATTCAAAACATTTTCATAGTTCAATCGTTCACTTCTTAAGCATCCAGATAGTATTTGTGTAGGAAATGTTTGCCAAAGAATGCAACATCACCAGCAGCCACACGTCCACGTAAATTGATACATTTGGGTGTCTCAATACGTTGATCGAGAGGACAGCCGTTCCAATATTCACGCCACATGCACCGCTGGAAGGTCAATGGATCGAGACTGCAGCCAGTTGATGTTTTCGATGATTTACCCTCTGCCTCACGTGCTACTTTTCTCTCATTAACCTCGGCAATACACTTGTCAACAAAACCTTCAACAGCATCGAGTTTCCATTGTACACCACCGATTTGTGCTTTCAAGAGAGCCAAAATGTTATCCCTTTGCAATTCACCAGTTTCGCTAAGACCATTGTACTTCTTGGCAACGCATTCGCTAACACAGATCACTTTCTCTCTGACTTTGCCCATTAGTTCGCAGTCGAAGGGATCGAAGAATTCACCGGCTGTAGTTGGAAGAGATGGAAAAGAAATTATTTTTAGAAGTTTAGCAGATTTTGGAAAATATTCAGGCTTTTAGGAACCCAGTCTAAGGTTTGTAGTGTATTTCTGCTAGACTGCATCCTAGAAGTCTTAGCTCCAGTTTGGGATGATCTTCTGGGTACTTGCTCTTTAACGATGATGTCGGCAAACCATTTTACAAATGGGAACCCATCAATATTAGCACCAGCACTTTTGACCACCCTAGGACCCCACCAAGTGAGAGTTACACTTACCAACATCAGCGCGTATTTGGGTTATACACTCCTTCTTTGCATTTTTAAAAGCATCCAGTTGGCCAGGCTGAACATTAGCGGCAACATTGCCTTGACAGCAATGCATTTCCTTTCTATAGTTTAGTGGGCAATCATCTTCATTACTCTCTGCGGAGACGGGAGCGGCGGCGGCGACTTGACGACGACTTCTGTGTGTTAACTTATCAGCCTCGTTTTCTTCGGTAAGAGTTTGTAGCTCATTCAAAAGATGTTCATCTAAGGAATTCAAATAAAATACAGGACATTTTTTAGTTATTCCCGTATACAGTTTGAATACCACTTATTTATATAAAAGTTTGAAAACTCACTGAATGCGCTGTCTTTGAAATCGTAGGCATTTACGCCCAACAAAGCGACTAAAAACATTAAACTCACGAAACACTTCATCTTGAGACACTAGACTTGTTAGGAGTACAAATCTTTACTGTCTGTTTAGGGTTTCTAACTGATCTTTTATAGTGAAATTTTGCCATGAAATCGTAGTAGAATTAGAATATAACTGATCATATACCGATCTATCGATATTACATAGATGTTTCAACGAGCAAATAGTAGTTATCATCGTAGTTAATCAGTATTAAGGAAATCAGCTGTAAGCCGAACAAACACCTAAACATAATTATAACAGTAGAACTACTTACTGGCTTTTCATTATCTTTACAGTTGCAAGTCAATCCTTAATTAATGATGTTTAATCATCGTTCATTAGGGTCAGATGTCGAGAGTCTAAAAGTGTTATATGTACGTATATAGGTTTTTTCCACTGAAAACAAAAAAAAAGTTAGTTATATTTGATGTACACTAGTTAACAAAAATGAGTGTCAGCCCCGGGATTTTGCCATGTGTAGAATCTCGAAACATAGGGATTTTCCACATGGCCGGGTCCCGGAACTGACTTTCCAAGTGTTGGTGGTATCACAACGGGCCTTTTGATACTGGCCTAGGTGTGCCTCTGTGGCAGCCACTTGAACCTAACCTAAGTTAGCAAAAGTTATGTTTTATGGACTTTGTAAAAATTACGGTTACAGTTTCTAAGCGAAGATAAGGTGACTTCGAATCAAGATTGGAAATAGCGAGTTAAAGAGATTTGAGAGATATATGTACTGCTATAGGGTGAGCTTCCATTCGCTTCCAGTTACCTACCCCTCACAAAAAAACAAACTTTGAATCCCTTACCCTTCTTCAAGAACAGCGGTTTACTAAACTCAACCTAACCTAAATTAAGAACTATGAAAGGAAATTTTTCAAAGATGAGGAAAAATATTTTGTAATAAGAAATCAATTCTATTTCTAATTAAAACTAACTAGAGCTATCAGTACAGCAATGACATACGTATGTATCAAATGTTCGTAACTCTAAATGTTAGTGCATTTTAAGTAGGGTTGCTGCGAATGTGGATTTTCAGACATAAGCGAATGTGGGGTCAAATGAGGATTTAAATATTTCGAAATGGTAACTAAGTAAGAAACGACAGTTTATTTGTCTTCTTCTTTGCCACTTTGACTGAAGATCATATAAATATCACTTACTTTGATCTAACATCGCTCAAGTACTAGAGTTGGTCCAATTTAGGCATTTGATATAGCAAAAATTCCGACAAAGTCAAATTTCTGTATAGAGCTTAGATTCGATCCAAAGTTATTCGTGATTCAAATGTGGGTTTTTGTAGAGAATTTTCAGTTCTACAACTTGGTCTCAGGTAATTTTTTAACAAAACTTACCGCTTTCGAGTCCAAAAACCTAAATTTTTGACCTTTGATCCCGCAGTTTTCTTTTTAACAGCGAACCTGAGCTGTCTATGCTCTCTAAGCTCAAATGTTTAATTTTAATGAAATAGAAAAATATCGTCCCCTTTATCGTAAGCGACAAAACAAAAAATTTTACAGGAAAGCATTTTTTAAGCTATTGCATAGATTTTATCGCAGGCCTGGGCGGTGGGAGTGAAATGAAAAAAATGTTAATGTTAAAAAAGTTCGTAGTAACGGACTTTTTTCAATGTTAAAAGGTTCGGCGTTAGCAACATAACTTGACAAAAATAAATATAAGCGTTGCCTACATTTAGGCGTATGACGTTGTACTAATGTTAGCAACAGGCCGATTACATAAAATTGGTACATTACATTACATTAAAATTGGATCTGTAAGCGTTGCCTACATTTAGGCTATACTATTAACAGTGTGACATTGTACATAAAATTGGAGCTGTATAGGCTATACTGTTAACAGGTTAAGGCTGTACTGCTCTTAAGTCATAAATATGCTCATTGAGTTTTCATAAATATTATAATTGCATAAGTTGATAAAAATAGCTTTACCGCGGCAGACTCCGACTGCCACACGTCCTTTTTTTGTTTTTTTTTATCACTGTGTGAATTTTATGGGATACGATAAAAAAGAAAGCCGATTTTTGGCAGAACTAAACGGATTTCAACTATATTATTTTAGCATATGATGAGCTGAGGAACTTAAAACAAATTTGCAACAAAAAGTAAATTTCGAAAAAAAGTCAAAGCGATTCTTCGCAGCATCACTAATTCTAAACACTGAAGGAGTATACTATTCATAATATGAATTTCATATGCAACTAGTAACCGACCGGCAAAAGTTATAATTACATATTTTGTTTAATTAATTTATTTTGTTTTGATTTGTTCAAGCCTTTTTGTTATCAGCCTACAAATACTGCAAAATATAATCATTTCAAATTTAAGTATGTTCGTGGGTATATACATACATAGAAAAGCATTTATATCAGGACCCGGCAAAATTGGAAGTGGAGAGGTGTCGCTCACTGGCAAGTACCGAAACCGTGCATAACCAACGACATCCATTGATTGGTCAATGCGATCATAGCAACAATGTCATTGTTCGAGAGGCCAAGCAAAGAGCGTAATAATCTATGTGAATTTGGTTCTCAGATTTTCGGACAATTGTCACACTAAGTGCCTAGGCCTGATTTATATTGAGTTCCTTATGTAAAAATATCTGTTAATTGATCTATTAAGAATAGAAATGTTTACAAATGTCAATAATTGGCAAATCATAATCTTTGTCCTTCTAATCAAATAACCTTTCCTAATTAAAAATTTAAATTCATACAAAGCTGCTGATATCTTGCAAGCTGTGCTTATACAAGGTATATTGCATATGGCAGGGCATAGTCTTGGCCTTCTGCTGCTGTTTTTTGTTATTGTAACAACCAAAGCACACCTGCCAGGATAGGGCGGTAATAGTTTTTTAAGGTCATTTGAATTGCCGAGAGGTAGAACGAGGATGGCGACCAGCCTCTTCAAGGTTATATTATATACATACACACAGAGAAAATTGAGCTGGTGATGGATAAGAATTGACAGTGATTTGGTCATATCAACCAAAATATCTGTCGATTCAACCAAAATCCCAGCTCATTTTTATCTGCGTAGGTAGTGGGTTTCGTTGGGCCGCATCGGGTAAGCATGCGAAAAGATGGACATTAAATCAAATTTAATCAAATTAAGTAAAATCAAACAAAATAAATTAAAGAAAAATAAAATGACACAAAATTAAATAAAAAATAAAATAAAATAAAAAAGTAATATAAAATAAATAAATAACAAAAAAAAAAAATAAAAACAAGAAAAGAAAATAAAATAGACAAAATAAATTAAACTAAAAAAGTGAAATAAAATAAAATTAAATAATATGAAATACAATAAAAAATATTAAAATAAAAATTTATATAAATAAAATAAAATAAAATAAACAAAGTTAATTAAATTAATAAAAAAAATAAAATAAAAACTAAAAAATAAAATAAAATAAAAAATAAAATAAAATAAAAAAGGAAAATAAAAAAATAAGATAAAAAAAATAAAATAAAAAGTAAAATAAAAAAATAAATGAAATAAAAAATAAGAAGCAAAAGAAAAAATAAGGTAAAATAAAATAAAATTTAAAAGTGAATTAAAATAAAATAAAAATAAAATTAAAAAACAAATTAAAAAAATATAAAAAATCAAATTAAATTAGATTAAATAAATTAAAATAAATAAGTAAAATAAAATAAACCAAAATAAAATAAATTAAAATAAAAAAGTAAAATATAATAAAATAAAAATTTAAGTAAAATAAAATCAAATAAAAAAATAAATAAAATAAGAAAATTAAACAATATAAGTTTTAAAAAATAAATAAAAATAAAAAGGATGTGTGGCACTCGGGGACTGCCGCGGTAAAGCTATTGCATATCACTTTTTATCAACTTATGCAATTATAATATTTATGAAAACTCAATGAGCATATTTATGACTTTAGAGCAGTACGGCCTTAACCTGTTAACAGTATAGCCTAAAAATAGTCAACAATCTATTTTATGTAGTGTACAGATCATCTTTGGTACAGATCCAATTTTAATGTAATGTAATGTACAGCTCAATTTTATGTAATCGGCCTGCTGCTAACATCATACGTCTAAATGTAGACAACGGTTATATTTATTTTTGTCAAGTTATGTTGCTAATGCCGAACCTTTTAACATTGAAAAAAGTCCGTTACTACGAACTTTTTTAACATTAACATTTTTTTCATTTCACTCCCACCGCCAAAGCCTGCGATGAAATCTATGCAATAGCTTAAAAATAAAAAAAGTAAAATAAAATTAAATAAAATTAAAAAAAAATTAGGTAAAATAATAAAAAAAATTATAATAATAAAATAAATAAAAAAAAAAACAAAAAAATATAAAAAATTAACTTAAATCAAAAAAGTTTTAAAAATAAAATAAATTAAAATAGCCTTTAAACTCTGTTGAGCTCTTCTTAGTACTTGTTTTTAAAATAAACCTAAAACATATGTTCTGCATTTTATTTTTATCAAAATTAACCCCCTCCGCTTAAATAAACAACAAAAAACAAGAACCGAAAACTTCTAGAAATTTGAAAACAACTCAGCCGAAGTATACATCTGCTAAACTTTGAATATTCATTTGTTCTATAGCACAAAAGCATTCCAATGCATTTATTCGCTTAATTTTCTCAACCACTGAATGTCAATATTGACTTTATCAAAAACACAAAATCAACTTTCAGGCCAACAATTCAAATTCGATTTAAACGAAAACCAAATTCCAAAAAAAAAAAAAGAGTAAAAGTTTCTCGCTTGAGTAAATGCATAAACATGAATTGGATTGTGGTGTGGTTGGGCGACGAACTGCTACTCCAGCGCTTTGTTTGTAGGTCTCCCTCGCATTGATTATAAGCCTGCGGCTTTCTTTTATCTGCTCCAAGATGCACCCCTTCACTACTCCCCATGACCTTTCACAAAACGCAACTCTTCCACTCTAGCTTCGCTCTACTTCCACTACCAGAACTCACTAAAAATTCTTTACAACCTACCTACCTACTTCCTACTTTAGTACTTTTGTACTTGTGCCGAATCTCAAATTTCTAATTCCAACCATATAACCAATGAATAAATTTTATTTGAAAAGTGTGCGCATATTATTTATCAATTCTGCAAGATTTCCCATTGAATTGCGTGCATCGAGCTAAGTTGATGGCATGTAGTTGGTGGGCTAGGGGTTTGGTGATATCAGCGCCAATATAAAGCGGTGAAAAGACAACTTTCGCTAGCACCAAACCCTCGAACCACAAACTCTAAACTACAAATCCCACAAGCCCCCCTTCACCCTGCCCAGTTCTAACACACAGATAATTTGACCAACTTTTGAGTTTGTTTGCCAGCAAGCGCAACGCTGATAGTGAGCGAATATGTATCCTGTGCCAGTGTCTGAATGATACGCTCATATTCTCGACATCAGTGCAAAGGAGAAAGTTATTTTGAGAGCACACTATTTCTGCAATTATATGAAATAATGCCAAACTCAGTGAATAAACAATATGGCGTGCAGAGGGAATGGGTCGAAGATAGTGGAGGTATGGTAGTCCAGAGCTCACGCATTTGCAGCACAATGGTTCCTCGCTCGGGGAAAGGAAATGGCCTGAAGGGAATGCTAGTAAATAGAGCTATGTATTTCTTTTATTTTTTTGGGGTTTTGTTTTGTGTTTTGTTTTGAAAGGGTCTTGGGAAACAGTAGATGCTTAGGGTTACCTATGAGCTGAAAATACGTTACAGGGGGAAGTGGATGGCTACTTCATCTATTTAGGAAGACCAAAGGTGGTGGAAAGGCACATTCAGTTAACATTTCTTGGGTCCAAACCTATCTCTCGCAGTCGATTCTTAGGCGGGTGAAGCCATGTCCAAATTGTCAAGTGCTAGACTGACATAACCTCTTGTATTTTGGTCAAATCCCCTGACCAAAATATGACAAAACAAATATGAAAAAATAATAGAACAAGACGGGCGGGACTTTAGAACTCCTCTCGCTGGGCTAACACCATCTCTTGTAGGGTATGCAGTTGCTTGTGGCCAAGTAGTGTCCATCAACTTTCAGTTGAACTTTTTACATTCATAAGACCTTTTCATCTCTTGCTGCCTCTTCCTCAGCACCTCTTGCTCCATCTTCATCTTCCTTTAGTTTTCCATATTCCATTAATATCCTTTGTTCACTTTCTGTTTCTACTCCTACCATACTTCTTACCTTGCATCTTCTTCTAATTTCCTACAAGGGTATGCTAAAAATATGTTTTTGTGCAACCTGAAGCGGAAATAGGAAAGCAATTGTTTACTACGTTCCCTAACATAGTACATCGCTTGGGGCGGGGGTCGGGATGGCTTCTTATTGCGAGCGAATCTAGTATTGTTGGTGGATCATTTTGATAGGAAATATTTGTATGACACCTACAAAGCTCGGCAGATGGTTTGGCATATGTGATTTGCGGTGGAGTGACTTTTCTTACTCGCGTCGAACTTTCCTTGGTGTTGCCCCGAAAAAGTAAAGTTCAAAAATTTGTTTGCACTCGTCTCGTTGCTTTTTCCTATGAGCAACGAAAAAGTTTGCATCACCTTTTAGCAAATATTAAGGTACACAAAAATGTACATATACGCCACCAATAACACCTAAGGGGTTAAGGATGTTGATAAGGTGAGAAGTTGTGTTTCTTATGCGTGTAAGTTATGAAAGTTTTATATGAACTGATTTATTAAGTGAGTTAAAGTTCTCCATTGGATGGTATGTTTGTAGTGATCTACCTAACTAGAACTCATTCGGGTAGAGGTATGAAAAGTAAACCCTAAGAAACGGTACGGTGATGGGTTGCAGAAGTTCCTTCCCTTCGTGAGAAGGAAAGGAAAGGGAAGAAAAATGAAAGTACAGTTGGAGAAATAAAGGACAAAAGGGAAAGGAAAGAAAATAAAAGGGCCGGACAAGGATATTAGAGGAAGGAAAGAGAACGAAAGAAAATAAAACGAAAATAAAAGACAAGGAGAGTAGAGGAAGATGGAAGGAAATGAATAGAAAGAAATGAAAAGGCAGGGAAATAAATGGAAAGGCAGGGAAAGAGAGGAAAGCAAAGCACAAATGAAAAAAAAATATTCCTATCCTCCCCAGGAAGGGAATAAAAGAAATAAAAGTAAAGGGAAGAAAATGAAGGGAATGAAAAGGTAGGAAAATTAAAGGAAAAGGGAGGACAAAGAGAGAAGATTAAAGAATGGAAAGGAAACGTATAGAAAGGAAAGGAAATTAAATGAGGGGGAAGAAAAGGAAAAGAGATGAAAGGAAAGGAAAGCAATGGACAGGGAGAGGTGATGAGCAAAAGCAACGGAAACAAATATAGGCTAAGGATAAGTACACGTTGGGCAGGGTTACACTCCGTTACAACAACAACAATATAAAGGACAACAATCTTAAATGATTTAAAAATAAATAAATAGCAAAGAAATGAGAGGCAAAGGCAAAATACATGAAAAAGCATCGCAAAATGAAAGAATGTGTCGTAGTTCAACCACAAGCACTCTCTAAAAAGAATATTCGCACGATTTCATGCAAGGTTTGTTAACAAAAAATCAATCGGCATTATTTCAGATACCGTCCAGAAAGATTGGCAGAGATATCAAAAGATGCGGGAGGCCCGGTATTCGGTATCGGGATTCCTTGGCCTCGATGCCTGACTTATCTGCTGAGCCATTTCCTACACGTTTCAATTTTACTTTGCGCCTAAAAGTAGGCACTCCTAATTTCATGTCTAAACAACCCAAATACTCAACTTGGCAGCACTTGGTTTTGTTTTGCTAAACAGCTGCTTTTGACACGTGTTTTTATTTTGTTTTGCAAATTGCAAATTGTGAGGAAAACTGATTTTTACAAATTAAAAATGGTGCAAGGAAAATTTAAAAAATCAAAACTACTGGCTAGTGTGCAGCAAAAACAAAAGCAGAAAAACAAAGCATTCACGAGAAGATCAAGTGAGTATTATGGGGTTGCGAAGGTGTGCAAGAGTGGATTGTTGTACGTGGTGCGGATGCGACGTCATTCACTGGCTGGCAGTACCTAGGAAAGGCTAAGGAACCCTGTCGAAACTGCAAGTTTCCTAGGACTCCCGTTAGAAGAAATTGATGACAATTTAGGTTAAGGAAAAGTACACGCTGGGCAGGGCTACACTTCGTTACAACAACAACAAGCGCTCTTGCCAACCTAGAAGTCAATTGACCAGCATAACATCACCCTAAGGAGTGCTACGGGTGCGAGTACCGGAGCGTTAAACGCTAACCGAGGTATCACTTGTGGAAAAACAAATAAACGTTGCTATTAGATGGCCATCTAACCTAAGCGACTTAAACCAGAGTACAGATGACGAAATGCCCAAAAGGTGCAATGGAAATGCTGAGCAAACACCATATGTTAAACTGCCATAAACCTTCCTAACAGGCATCCGTTGAGCCACTACCCAGAGACTTATGTTAACATCTCCATAAGCGCTATGATGAGATCCACTAGCTCATTACCCAACCGCGGTACTATAGGCAGATCCACGCAGACTCTGTAGACGCCTCTGTTAGGCCTCAGGCTGTAGACCCTGTTTTATCATCTAACTACCTCAAATAGTTGAAGAAGACAGCGTCCTATCAATGGAAAATCAAGTCACTACAGAGAACGAAGAAATTTTCTACGTTCTCTGCTATTAACTAAATACAAAAACTGCTTAATTCGATATTCGCTAAAAACAATTTTCTCTTTTCTTTAATTTTAGATGCTCCCATTCAACCAAAAAAGAATAAATTTAATGAACAACAGAAAATCAAGAATGCCATCTCAAAGACAGTAAACAAATCAGTGGAAAATGAGTTGCGTTCGCGCGCAATGGAAGGTGAACTGAAGCTAAGTAAAGCGCAGGAAGCAGTGGCAAAACATCATAAGACAAAAACGGAAACAGCATCTGAGGAGGGGCCATCCACGTCGGGATTATAATTAAAGAGCTTAACTTGATTTTAAGTTGTAAATACTTGTATTTTAAGGAACTAGTAAAAAACTCTAAAATTGGACTGAGATAAATATAAATGCTTGTTTCATTGAATAGAACCAAAACAAATATGCTAGGCCAGCCTAAGTTAAACTCATTTTCTATCTGATTTCTCCAACGAAAAATATTAACAAAAATTTTCTTGCATTTCTCAAGCGATATATAATAAATAATTTTGTTTATTTGCTGATTAAACATATTTGTATTATATACTTTTTTATTCATTTTTGTATTACATATTTGATTTTCGTATGATTTGTTTTTAAAAATAATAATCTAAATATTAAACTGTCTCATCTTTCTTCTCTATTGATTAACTTCACTAAACGTACATTCATTTTAATAAAAAAGGAAATAAGATAAGATTTAATATGCACATACTTCTTGAAGAAGCGTACAATCAACGTATATGTGTGTGTGCGTGTTGATCCACTTTTAGTTGCTAACAACAAAAAGAACAAATATGCCTTTAGCGTAACTACGACATTTTTTGATAACATTTTTCAGCGTTTTGGTTTTGTTTGTTTTCTAAGTTATAAAACACATCATCATTATCATCATATTATAATGTTAGACACATACTAAATATACATAAATATTTTGTAATAAGAAACATAAACGAAAGCAACAAAATTAACTAGTTAGCTTTGCTACAATAATGCCTGACACAATTAATCCTATTATCACAGCAATCACTAAAAGTATTAGAATTTTGCGACGACGATTGCGACGACAAGCTTCTGCTTTAGCCAATTCCGCACGTCCCAGTTCGACATCGGCAGCAGCATGTTCAACACTATCTTCGATATGATCTGTGAAAATAAAATAAAAATATGTTTAATTGAATATTTTAAGATTCACCCCCAATTTGTTGACAAAGATTTAAGTTTATTACTCGATTTTGCGATGCTGAATTAAGCTTTAGGACTTAGGACTGATTTGAAATGGTCAGTTTATTCGTTTAGTTGTTGGTGTTCTAAAATCGTCTAAAATATATATATCCGACTTTATGTCTGTCGATAGAGGGTTCTAAAACCTATGACAAGAAGGCAGATTCGACGGGTTTTGGGAACCCTGTGATTTGGGGTTTTTTAGAATAAGCCAGAAGTAGGTATGGATATCGTAAGAGGCGACTAAAACCCCCTTCGACCCCGGCTACGGGGTCAATAAAATCGTTCCCAAGGCAGTCAGGCTAGTACCACAAGGTGCTATTCACCGTAACGTGCCATATTCATATCCGGCAAAGGATTATCAACATCATTACAATTCTGTCTGGTGCGTCATGTAACATTTTATTTATATGTGGATCTTCCGACTAGGCAGAGCGAAGTACTGTAAGCAACATGATGAGATCCGGCATCATATTACCTTGCCGTTTGATCTGCAGAATCATAAGCGGCTCTAACCGACATCCACACCGAGTCGGTTGACACTTTTGTCAGATTGAAGAATAACGGACCTTACCAATGGAGGCAAGAGTCACCTTGGCACAGCTTAGGTCTGGATACAGTGTGAGATTAAACTCCTACTTATCCAGACTGAATGATACAATCTCAAACACATGCCCTGCATGTGGTAGGACCCCCCATGATACTCTACATCTCTTCAATTGTTCATCTGAACCTACTCTTCTAACCCCTCTGGACAAACTCTGTTGATACTGCACGTTTCCTTGGACTCCCCTTAGAAGAGCCTAATATAAACTTACGTTTTCTCATTATAAACTTGGAAAGGTGTAGATATTCATGGGTATCTAGTGAGTCCTTCGTTTGTTAGTTAGTTAGTTTATCGGTTTCGTTTGTCTTATGTCTTGCAAGTATGTATTTCTCTTACCCACTGCTTCAGCCTGTGTCTGCACAATATCATACACTTTGCGCATTATCACATTCACGTCCACCACATCTGCCTCAATTTGACGTAATTGCCTTTCGCGATCCACCAACATATCTTGTTCGAATTGCATACCAGCTGTTAGTTGTGCTTGCTCTTGCAAAAACTCTGTACGTTCTGCGTTGGCCTCATCATCATGTTCCTTTCCAAGTAGTTCAATACTCAATCTCATAGATACAGATATACGTTTCTGCACAGAAGAATATTTCTCTACCACATTACGAAAATCATTGGTTAGCTTTTCCAATTGTAACTTTTGTTGTTTATCGCCACGTCTCACAACGGCAGTCAATCGTTGTATATCACGGCTAATTGTCTCGATACGCGTATTCACATCAGTATGTATGTTGTGTACCTTATCGGGCGAGCCTTGTTGTTCACGTCGTGTACCAATAACATTCAAAATCTTTTCCAATTGCCTACAACTGGAATTTACAGCATTGATATTTTGTCCAATATCCTCACTGAGCGACATAAATTCGGTAGGACTAAAGCCAGAAAAGCTAACATCAGGCAATATAGCATTTGTGCTACTCGATGTAGCGCCATAATCACGATGACCTCCAGCGGGTGGATTGTTTATGGTGTTGCGTGACATTATCAATGCGTTTCGGAAATGCTAAGCGCACTGAACTTGCTGTGACGTTGTTAGACTTCAATGTGGTCTGTTGCGTGCTCTGTAAAAGAGAATCAATACAAGATGAATATTTTTTTTAAGTGATACATTAAGAGCGGAGAGGAAAAGTATCCGATCTGCATTCATATATATTTATGTGGTCATGTTTGTGTGTCATAGTTGCCTAGCAATTTAGAGCAACTAGTAATGGGTCAGCATACCGCAAAAAAAATGTAAGCCTACTAAGCAGCTAAACAAATGATATGATTCATTGAATAGCTCATGCTACTGATATCAAATTCTAAGCTACGAGGTATACCCAATAAATCCCGAATAACGACTAATTCTTCAAATCTCACCGACTTTCAATGAGAACTTTCTTCGAAGACTTTCACGGATGATGAAACTCGTGGTTTGAATTCTTACATATTCAGTAGGGAGTTTGGTTGTTGTTGTTAACAGTCATCTTTAGATCATCAGGGAGCTATGTTTGCAATCGATATTGTATGAGTTTAGTGTGGTTGTTTGTTGCTTTTAACAACAAAAGCACTCCCCGAAGGTTTTGGGAAATGATGTCGAAATTGACAGTCCTTGGAACTGAAATCGGTAAGCTACGGTACTCACTTGTGATATTGCCCGACTGTCGTAGTAGCGATTTGGTTGGACCAGTGGAACCTTCTAGGTCATGTCAGCTTTCCAACCGTAAGGAGAAGATGGGTAATTAGAGGCATCATATCCGTAGATCATGTGGATACTAATAGCCTCTTACGACCGATAAGCCTACCTTGGGCATCTTCTAACCCAATAACCTGAAAGGGGTTTACGTGCCTATCGTATGGCTCGTCATTTGGCTCTATCAGACGGAAGATAAACATTGCTCACAGAAAAACAAGTTGGCGCATCCCCTGTGGCTTCTCTGGCCTTGTTGCCGAGCCTGATATTGACTTTAACCTTGTATTTGGTAGGATTAGTTAAAGCGTTTACAGTGATCCATAGTTTCCCTACGCCGTGTGAGAGGTTGCATGTCTCTAGATGTTTCCATCTAGCCCTTCTGGGTGTTAATAAAATAGACCTTTTATTATTAATTGGGGTTCTCGTTGGGCTTTGCACTAAGGCATACAACTCCAACGAATCTAGCCTTTCGTACATTATGAGACACATCTCTTATGCATGAGGTAAAACCTTCTTCTAAGATGCCATACAAGTAGTACAAGTATGCAAGCGCACTAGCATGCTGCACTACACATGAAAAAGGAAATTATTTAAATAGATATTCTTTGGTCATTGAACTCAATGTTTGTGATTTGTTCGAGTTCACTGTCAAGATAACTGAAGAGAATTGTACGGCTTCTTGTATTATTTTCTTTGCATGCAATGAAGATGTCGCAGACGTAATACGCAACTGCCTATATGAATCGACATTGCATGAATTTCTCAAGCAGCTTTCAGTATCGTTAAATGAAGGGTATTAATCAGATAATTTCTTAACTTTTAACTACATTGTCTGCGCTATCACCGAACTCCCCTTAATCGACTTTCCATATCTAAATTAAGCAGCAGCCCACAGCAACAACTTTTTCATGCCATGAATTCGTCATCGCGTCAAAACAGAAAATTCCATGCATTTTCTTACAGCTAACTTACCACTAGCACATTTATTGATTGAAGCGCAATAATGTGATAATTAAAGCATTAAATATACTGTTATTTTTTATTAAAATTCGTTGTTGTTCAGATGATTGTATAGCAAAGAAACGAAAACCACTTGAACAAAATCCTACAAAAACAATTATAATTGACACAAGACGATGAAAAATGACAGGTCTGTGACAGGTCGAAATTTATAACTTGGCAGCACTGTTACATACATTCCCAATGAGAAAATGTTCGTTACAAAGTGATGTTGGGACGATAAGTAGAGACCCCGAATCCCGGAATTTGGACCGTGGAAAATCCCCCGACTTGAATAAAGAT
This sequence comes from Campiglossa producta, assembly GCA_964058755.1. NCBI lineage: Eukaryota > Metazoa > Arthropoda > Insecta > Diptera > Tephritidae > Campiglossa > Campiglossa producta. Next base: position 143,004,433 of record CAXKVI010000002.1, read on the forward strand.
AACCCCACGAATATGCTGAAACACGTCCAAAAATGTCGGGAAACAAGTTTTGACTTCGACTTCAATAATCCGAAAACAGAAGTAATTATGTAAATTTCTGTATCAGTGAAAAGTTATGTGCAAAGCTAAAATATTGGGTCTTTGCTTTTGCATTATGCATACCAACGTGAACAAGTAACTTTTACCCCTCCCAACCTTTTTGGACGATGTTTGCGATATTTCCGAAAAGTCCCAGGAGCACGGACTGCCATTTAAAAATCCCGAAATTCCAAGATTGTCGAGAAGCTTCGGCATTCGATGCCTTAGTAGGTGTCAAAAGATCCCATTAGTACGTATCTGTCTTGTGAGTGCTGCTTTTTAACTTTTTCCTACAAATTGCGGGATCTACAGTTTTTTGCCAACTCAGTAAGGCACCTGCAAAGCAGATGAATTTTTTCCGAAAAGCTTTTCATGACAGAAATTCACTCGCCAAGGGGCGACCCTATTTAGAAAAACTTCTTCTAAATCATTTTTGATTTTACTCTTACCGGGTTGCGATCACCAAAGAACTTTTTTCAAAAAGGTGCAAAGCTACGACCTGCAAAAATACCCGGGTAGAAAATGTGATCAGTTGTCCTATGGCCCGGCTAGATTTTCCCTTTTGAAATGAAGCGCCTTACTGCCTCCTACTAGATTTTCCAATCAATATAAAATCTGGGTAGAACTAGACAGGGTAATTTGGAAAACATACGCTTTCCGTGCTAGGTTCGTGGCAGAGTTGTCTATTATAGGGAAAATCCAGTCAGGGCCTAGGTAAAATATAGATTTGGTAGGACAACATCGAACCTCGAGATCATCCCAGCCCTGTACCCTTACTTTCTGTAGGGAATTTGGGCTTGCCAGAGCTTTGCATGATAAAAATGTGTAAATAGGATTGGGAAAGCCCTCAACTACCCTGGAGTCCAAAGTCATTCTAATAATTATGTTAAATGGCGTCAAAAAGCTGACGCTAACTTTAGTACCTTTATTTCGACTATGACTATGCCCCATTATTTTCCTAATCCAACGCTCGCAGCCAATATGAAAAGAACGATTCTATTTATCTTGAGAACAGTTAAAGATCGTGCTAAAAGATAGCTCCCGCGGATGCAAGAACCTCCTCGTCTCCTCGCCTCCGAGACATCAGCAGCCACACTTTTTGGCCGGTAAGTGTTCTGGTTTGTCGACTTACCAGGTTCATGGTTAACTCTACACTGACCAACCATATTATCGTTGGTGATCCGAGAGGCCAACAAGACGCCATAGTGCCAGGCGATACCTACACAGAAGGGGTTATGTACGGAAAAACTGTGACATTGAAGCCGGTATTGGATCGGCTGTACCTTTGCAGTACCAAAACGTGCTAGTGTCGGGTCGGACCCAGGAAAGGGCTGTCCACATCGTTAATACTCTCCCTTATCCTTTATGGCCCATTTCATTGGTGGGAAACAACCTTTTCTAAGGATGGATGTGCCTCCATCTTCAAAATGTACTTGCAGGGTATCTGTTTCAAGTATAGGGGTAGATTTTAGTCAGCTGGTAAATAAGCAACAAGTCTCTCTGGACTACCTTACCGACGCAGCTGTCCACAGTTTACGACATATGCTAAAAAAACCAACAACCTTCCAAAACTGAAGAGCACACACGAACAATTGCTAATTTTATGTACCCTCTCCCATACACAGGCGCAAGTAACTTATAGATAAGAAAATAAAAACCACCCAAAAGCTAACCTCACTAACGTCTGTCCAATACAACGAAGAAGATACCCGCGCGCATTCAGCGAACTCCACTCGAACCACATTTGTCTTTCAGCACACAACAAGAAGTTGACAGCGACGCGCAAAACGAACCCATAACGGCCACCAGCACAATTCAGTCACAATCCATCTTTCGCAGCAAACAAACGTTCCCAAAGCGGTGGTGTCGTCATACTTTTAGTTGAAAGCATAAGCAAAAAAAATAAAAATTGCAAAGTGGTGACAAAAAGTTTATTTTTTGGCGAAGAGTTTCGGTAAATCGTGTCTGAGTTGAAAAGTGATCCACAAGTTTTTTTTCGGATGTTTCAATAAGTGAGTTAACTATCTAAATAACATATCTGTCTTTTACACAGTGCGCGCTTCGGCAATTTGAATTTCAAAACGAATTGAAGCATATTTGAAGGTTCTTAAGCTTCGAAGTAGAGCACACGCGCGCCGCACAGTGGGTTAACTTCACGGAAATTGTCACAAAATCGAATATATCGAAAACGGATAGATTTAGTAGTTAATAAAAAAAAAATCAGGAAAAGTAATGGACAAATAATGTTGAAAAACTTGTTTGTAAAATTTCCATTAGACTGGTCCAAAAACAAAATGTCATGATCTGTCAAAAACGCAAACAAAAAAAATAAACGAGAGAAGAGATAAAAACAAATTCTTGAAGCGCAAACTTTAATCAAAATATATATAAAAAAATTGTTAGTGGATGCTCCACTAGCATGGGTGGTTCGGGCCTATAAAGTTAGTGGTGGTCGATCACACATTTGGACTCGATTGGGGTAATCTAAATAGGCCAACGTAGGGTTTTTCAAGCATGACGCTTCCTTCGGTAAAGTATCTTATTATGATCCCTTAAATACGATTTTCCTTGTCACTTGGGGGATTTTTAAATCGACCCGCCCTATTACACACACTACCCTGTAGAGCGCTTAAGGGTCGGTTATACATTTGGACTCGATTTAGGCACTCTACATGCGTCAACGTAGGATTTTTCACACAAGTACAAGGTCGGGACATAGGCCAATTTGTGGGATAAAATTTCAAAATATATATTTTGATCCCTTATTGCACACAGTAACTTCCCCTGTAGGGCGCTTGAGACCAAAATATACATTCGATTTTGGATTATGCCGCATAACTTGAAAACTTTAAGACCTTTCCAAAAAAAACTTGGTATAATTAAGTAGTTATTGCCTGTCGCTTATATACCCAGCAAAGACATTATTATTCTTCATTATTACAAAACGAAAATTGGCAAACACTGATTAATTTCTACTGAGTGGAAAAACTATATACATATATTTAGTTATGACTTCGTTCTACTTTTATTTTCATTAACATACCTATTAATTAAATGATGTCGTGTGCCTTTACGAATATTTTTGTTTAAATTCAGAAGTAATGAAAACGAAACCATCGACAAAAAAGTGAAAAAAATTACCAAAACCAAAAAAATTAATTTACAAAAAAGAAGGAAAAAAAGAACAAAAATAAAAAACTCGAATAAACGGTTATACTTTTGTTCCAACATTCATAAATATTGGCCGCTATTTGCGCCCGCATACCGTAGCGTGCGACCTCACTTTTATACTAGGTATAACTACCACATTCAACTGACAACGATAACGCCAAGAAGCACCGGGTAGCCATATCTACAAACAGACAACGAAGGAAAAGCACCAAGCACTTTGATACGATCGAACTCGAATCGCAATTAGGTAAACATACACAAAAAGCCCACATAATGCATGTACATAAATAAATTAACTACAGGGTTATTGATAAAATTTGTAATATTCTAACAAAAAGGCGGGAAAATAGAGGTGGAAAAAATCAAGCATCAACTCTTTTCGACCAAGATCCCAGAGCAGCCAGAAATCACTTATTTTATAATTGTTGAAACCGTTACTCCTGATGAATCTAGACATTTTAAAGCTGTACCTATGGCAGGGTCCCAGGTATCAGGCACCAAAGTCGCCAACAAGTTACCTTAACTTCAGTTAGTAACAAGTATGTCGCGATGACAGGCCCTTAACTCTCGGAGTAAGCCGGGATCAGTCGCAAGGGAGGATGCAACTAATGCCAGCTCTTAACACTTTGAATGGGCTGAACTGGTCACATTAGTTTGAGAATATCCTACGGAGAAATCAATTGTACCCATTGTACCGGGTACGAATGGAAGTAATTATGGAAGAAAAGTTACTTTAGCTTTAAGGGTTGAAAACCCCGACTGAGAGGTCACATAACATCCCTGTGTTTTCTACATATTATGATATTGCCTTTAATGAAATCCAATCCACAAATAGGTTTATAATGTTTCCTAAACCCTTCTTATAATACTTTAAAATATTTCCATTAACCCTGTATTTACTGAGCATTTTCAGTAGCTTCATACTATACATTTTATAGGCTAGCGATTAACCAAAGAAAGCTTAAGCTTGCGTGGGAGTTGTCAAATTTCAAAGGCTTGTTTTGAGCGCGGTCAATAATACATACAAATAAAATAGCTGCTTAAGCAGTAGGTAAATACTTTCTTTCGGCGACAAATTGACTGATTTTCTTGTTGCTTTCACCAATTTTTATGGCTCAAAGTGGCTAGACAAAAAGAACATAAAATTAAAAAATGACAGGCCGCTCTTTAGTACCTACAGCTGTTTCCGGTGTTAAAACAAGCTAAACAGTTATCTTTATTTGGAAGTCAGTTTGCTAATGAGGTTGTTGGAGAAAAATTGAGGTGAAAATTAGGTATATTAGATACATTTTTAGAAGATATTTTCTGCCGCCGATATTAAATGCCGCCATTTTTTAATAGCTATTACGTATTTTGTTGATATGTTGATATTGCAAAACCAAGAACTTTGTTGGAAAACATGTACGATTATTCGATGATTCATTGCTTTTCAATTTTAAGTTCTGATGATTGTAGAAAAGTCCCATCTTAATGAAACATCTGTTTTGTGTGGTTAATAACAGATTTTACTTGATTGAATTGTTCATTAACTAGGTATTTAGTAAAAAAAACTTGTTCATAAAGTAGTATATTGTTCTAGGATTAAAATTTCGGAATCGCGATAAGAATATTGGCATGATCTTTTGTAACCGAGTTAGGAAAAAAGACGCTTATCCAGGAGTTATAGCCAAACGTTTCTTTATGAATGAGGAGGTATTCACCTCGACTCCAGCGGTACTTAGCGGGGTTTTTCTGTAACAAAATTTTTGATTACATCTCAAATATGCATCATGCAAAAACGAACAGAGACGGACCATAAATACGGACTTTGTAAATATAACGACTACAGCGCCCTCTTATGAGCAAACATATAGCCTACAATTTCGTCACTTCTTAGGTCCATCTTTTCGGGGCATTTGCATACAAGTTCTCTAGAAGGTTTAATGACCGGTCTGCCGTGACCACAGTGAGTATCGCTGCCGATTTAATTATGAGCTGTATGAACTTTAGACATATAAAATTCGAGCTCCCTTCGGTAAACATAATCTCTCTCCCCCTTAGACGTCGAAAAAGCAAATCGCTGACCTTGGGAAAAAAAGACGGAAAACCAGCATTACAGGTCAAAGAGATAAATCTTTGGAGCTTCTGCCACAAAAAGACACAGCAGGACTCTGAAAACTAACAAGCTCAACCTCGGAAATCTTTCGAAAATCCATTAGCTTTATAAGCATATCTTTATTAGTGATGGTCCAGATACCTCCCTCGTCACCAAGGGTTGGAAGACTCGAGAGAATGCGATGAATTAGTCGTGGTCGGAAACCTTGCTCTCAGAATTTCTGACTTATGGGCTCATAAACTCAATGTAGACCAATTTGTATATGAAGCTCAATTCTTGCTAAATTTAATTTCTTGTCCTGGTGCCATCGTCTTAATTATTTCAAGGATAAGATGTCACAAGGACATACATGGGCATGTATTTACCTGAACGCAACACCTTTTTCTTTCCTTCTTCTTTAACACGCGCACCAAAATATTGGACAAGCAATAAAAAGATAGTGAAAGACAATAAGAAATCGAACAAACTTTGTCTTAGAAAAAGTAGTTAGGCGAGTTTAAGATAAGACAACTGCTGTTAATGTTGTTGTTGCTATGATGTGGTTTTTTGGAGTCTCGCTTTGAGTATTGCTTATTTGCGCTCCTTAGCTTATTTTCTTTTAACCAGCAAACAACAACAAACACCAACACCACCACTACTACCATCCATCCAACCAAACCATCTTCACTATCAGCTAACGGCAGTGTCATGTCAAGGGGAGAAGAAGTTAGTCCAATTTCCCACTGTAAGCTCAACATATGTTTGAGAGGTTTCGAAGCACTCCGTCATTCCAATCTAAGTTTACCTTGATCAGCTGATAAGACCCTTAAAAGCCCCAGAATTATAAGATCATCCCTTTCAGTTCGGTAATGTGTTCCACTCCACCAAGAAAGTACGGAGTGCTCCACTGAATGAGCACCTCGGATTTATTGAAATTAGGAGTCTGTACGGAGTCCTGCCGGATTATATGAGGGAGTGTTTTGGTACTCCGTAAACGCACCTTAGATGAGTCCTAAAGGAACACTGTTTTCCTATATTTTTACAAGACAATGTTCTCTTACGGATATGTTCCTTTGGGAGCCGTTTAGAAGCCTCTCAAGGAGGTGAGTGCACCGCGCAAGGAGCCCTAACGGAGCACCTTACAGATTCCTCTGGTTAGGTGGGTGAGGCTATGTATTCAGCTTACCAAATGACTTGGCAACCACTAGATTATCTGCAACTTTTCAACTCTGTTGTGCTCCCACATCTATGATGTGCCCCCACATCTACCGATTGTCAGAAGTAGTCCAACCTCTACATAGTAAAACCCTGTTCCGCCTCTGTCTACTGAGCTTGAACTTTATGGTTGTGGCAAGCTGCTCGCTAACTAACTAGCTATTGCGCATAGTTAACCTGAAAAGCAGACAATCGACGGAGATTGTCGACGACGCCAAACTTCAAGCAGCCGGCTCGACCAGGTAGACAATCTGGTTTATTGATGTTTGAAAGCAGGCAGCATTCATGTCATTCACAAATATAAATACAAACAACAACAAAGGCACTCAAACGAGTTACAACAAATGATATAAACGCAATTTCTTTTATATTTTTGTTTTCATTACCTTTTTTGTTTTAATTCTGGTTCTCCTGAAACACCTCGAATCGTCGGTGTTTACTTGGCGCTGGTTTGGTGAGTCAGCGGCAGCGCGTTTGTATGATTTTGTCAACAATCTCACGACGAGCATGCCATAAATGACAGTGTCACACATTGTTAAACCTCCTTTGTTTAAATATGTTATTGTGATATTTGCATAAAAATTGGTACAAAGCCATAAATCGTTAGCAATAGTTTTGAATTCATTGATTATTAATTAACTATGAAAATGTATAGCTGTTTGGATTGTTTAGACCGTTACATTTTTATAAAGTCAATAATTTCTCGAGTTCTGGGTCAACAACCGAAAATAGTTTGTTTCGTGAGGTTGGTTGTTTTTGAATCTGAATACATTGTAAGAATAATATGGAAGAACTGTAAGGAGTTATCATCAATTTCATCGAACTCTATGTTCAAAGTAATTTCTGGTTCCATGGAGTTGTTCATATGGCTAGAGTTTCTGCACGACATCCCAATTTTTTACTAGGGATGGTGTCATAATCCCAATTAAAAAAGGGTCTTCATGCCGGTCTATATCAAATACTCCTTCTTGCTGTGTTATTATCCCTAGTAAAATGGTGTACCGTACTATCAAAATTTGTCTTTGAAAAGTACAGACTCTGCCCATGAAACGATATATCTGGACAGTCCATCCAAATCCCGATAACCTGGCAATTATCAAGGTTTTAAGATTGCTGAGGTCAACCTAGATTTTTTTTAGACCTTATGCCTTAGTGTAACCGATGTAGGTACATTACTAAATTATATGTCCTGCCAAACATGAATAAAATTTATCTGAACTTTTCTTACTTCAATAACTAAATGTTACTTATACGCCGTGTATGACCTAATCTATTAAAATACTTTTGAAATTCAAATGTTCTATTCTGGTTAATACGTTTTTTCAATTTTCTGGTAAAGAATCCTGTTGTCCTCATAAAAATTCAAAGTTAGAGATTTGTTACACGGCCTTTTATATATGGGACTAAATATTGAAATTATGTAGTTTTCGAAGCCTCAATTGACTTTTTTCCGATAAAACTTTAACTAAAATTCGAGGGTATACATATCAAATTTCAAAATTTCCATATATTTCCGGGTGCGTTATTATGTATATGTATTACCTGAAACGAAGGATTAAAAAAAAAACGTCAGTAGGCACGAAATTTATAATTTGGATGACCAGGGTTAACATGGTAAAAGAAATAGAGCAGGCAAGAAACGGAAATTTTCCTTAGGGGATAACATTTTTTAAATTAATTTATAGTGACTAGATACTTTTGTCCGTCCACTTCGGAAAGTTTATTAAGCTAACTTGGTTCCAAATTTGTTGCTGTTTAACAAACGCAGTCCATAAAGATTTTAGGTAGTGCTACCGAAATCTCAGTCATGGGTCGAGTTTGAATCCGGGTCGTTCGTATATTTTAATTCGTGGTTTTCGTTGATTCAATGGCTTAGATCCATTTATCTCAAGTCCTCGATCTATTGTTTCATAGTCTAATTCTGATCATCTATTTCCCATACCCTATCTTTAATGATTTAATATGAAGAGGGTTCGTTCCATTTTAGCCCACTATGCAACCGGCCAAAGGTGTGTGCAATTTTTTTTAATGGTGGAGTTTGTTTGTATAGCTTTAAGCTATGTGGCGGACATAAACTTGTTTACAAACTTTTACCAAAGGAACAAATAATATTTGGAAGGCGCAACACGATCGGATGTATTAACTTAATATTTATATGCCAGTATTAAAGTTTCAATGTCCATAATTCCATGTGGGAGCAATGTTTACCACCAACATTTCTATCTTCGGTGTACAGAAAGCTATTTTTATTTCGTTGATGGCGAACTTCATTTGATGTCCTTATTATTTGACAAAACTCGGTCATTACTTGACAGGGGAAATAAACAACGAAAAAAGTGCTTTTAACTTTCACTATCCAACATTAAAAGTGTCAAAACCTATCGCTAAACAGGCGCACCTACCTTTGGGATTTCATTTTAATTGCAACTCAGTTAGTAAAATGATACTTTGTTCAAACGTGTTAGTGTGGCAAGGAAACTATAAAAATAAACAACAAAAAGTAGAGGAAATTGGGGCAACCAGTTGAGCGAATGGGATATGAAAAAAACGTAGGAAGTGGTCACACATAAATACTTATTACCAATATTCTCACACCTTGCATGTAGTAGTAGTAGAGTGAGAAGACACGAGATATCAGTGGTTTTCAAGCAGGTACAGAAAATGTCGGGATCAGTTAAGATACAAAATGAGGACTTTTTATCTTACAGCAAGCTCTCATAATTTGAGGAGCACGATGAAAAAGTTCCTCGGCACTGAACAAACCCTTTTCGGAGAGTTCTAGCGCTTCTGCTGCGGGATCAAGTATTAAAAAATGAATGCTAAATTTGCCCTATATGATAGGTTGATTGGCCCATTAGTTTTGGAATAGGGTAAAAGCCACTTTCAAGCCGTGTGTGTTTGCAAGGACTAAGCACAAATCAGTTGTAACAAAGTCTGATTGCTTCCTCAATAGGAATCTTTATTTCAACCGAACGACTGCCCCACATGCCTATCGGAAAGAGAGGATAACATAAAAGGCACATTTCTCCATCTAAGCAGCGGAGAGAAGACTATTCCTTCACATTGAATTTTAAGTATGTATACATACATATATGTATGTCTTGATAATCATTGATCTGAGCTCAACGAGACCAAATTATAATTTTTACGCTTTTTCTAATGGTCAGAGTTTTCAAGATGCCAACCACTTTGTAAGAGTAGCTCCCGTAACGCTTTGCAGGGCCGGGACCCCGGGACTGCCATTTAAAATACCGAAATACCGGGATTTTCAAAAGGCTTCGGGATTCAATGCCTTACTAGCAACAAAACTGAATGCGCTATACAAATATTTTCATCTGCACTATATTTTCATATCCGCTCGTTATTTCCTTTCTTGCTATAATAAAAATGAATAAGCATAATCTTGAATGGATACCTACCTACCTTGAAAATATTTTCGCATTAAAAATATTGTAATTCAATACAAAGCAATAACAAAAGCAACCGATTAGGGCTTGGGGTTAATGAAAATTACATTACTTTGCAAAATTGCCAAAACGTAGGAAAGCGATAAAACGAAATGTAATAATTTTAACAATTTTTAAAGATGGTTTATAATTGCTGGACTAGTTAAAGTTTATTGTCTAACTGTTGCAAACGCAACAGCAAAACTGAGTCATACCCAAAGACAAACGATGTACATGACTTGTATTTATGACTTGAAACAATTTGTTTTTTTTGGGGTGAGCGTCTGACTTTTGGTCATCATAAAAAATAAACACTGTCCCAAGTGCTTCATAAGATTGCTGTCTGAAATGAAATGACCCAGTGAGAAAAAATCGGTAGCAAAACCCATATATCATATTCTTTCTGACGAGCGCCGTGGTGTAGCGGTAGTGTGCTCGGCCTATCTCGCCAAAGATTTCAGGTTCACATAAAAGTTACATCAAAATACTTTAGAAAAAAGTTTTTTTATTTGGAATCGCCCTCAGAACTGGTTTGACAAACTCTCCGAGTGATTTTCTGCCATGAAAAGGTTTTCATCAAAAATTCATCTGTTTTGCAGATGATGTTCGGACTTCGGTTAGGGATTCTTCTGGTTTGCAGATGATGTTCGGAATTCGGTTGGGGATTCGCGTCTGTATTTTCCAAGGTATGGAACCGATTAAAATAAAGTTCCGGTTTCGGTTACGGTTTCGTTCTTCAACATTTATTTCGGTTTCGGTTTCGGTTACGGTTTCGTTCTTCAACATTTATTTCGGTTACGGTTTCGTTCTTCAACATTTATTTCGGTTTCCAAATAAAAACACCAACACATAAAAATGTTGCTTCTAGAAACTCAAATATGTACCTACCTAAATGCAAAATAACCCTGGAATTCTGTAATTTTGTCTCATCTCAAGTCACAAAATTGAGATCTGTCATTTGAGGTTTGTAATTGGACAACATGGAATTGGAACACGAATTGTCTCTATTAGTGACTATTGTCTCTATTAGTGACTAGAGACAGCTTACAGAATTCGGGGGTAAGTCTGAAATTTTAAAAAATGAACTCTACATTTTCTTTTAGAAATATGTTAAAATGGAACATTAATATGAGTGATGCTTTCTGAGGCGGCCCACTAAACATTTTTTTTCGGATCTCGTAATTTTTTTTCGATGGCTTTATTCGACTATAGTTCAATTTCCTCTTCCGGAATCTTGATATTGAGGACAAAACGTGTCTTTTATAACCTTGCTAAATCATCTTCCATGAAAATTATTCAGGGTAGCCTCTGGTAAAATAAAATATGTGTCCACAAAAAGAAGACATCAAAAAAATTAAAACCGTTTGGAACCGGTTCCGGCTTTTGAAACGGTTTCGGTTTCGTTCTTTATCAGATAAAAATAACGGTTACGGTTTCGGTCTCACGTTTGAAAAATGAATCGGTTACGTTTTTGGTTCAGTCCTTGGTATTTTCATGTCAACATTTGTTCACAATACTATCCCATGAACTTCATTATCGTCGCTCGCTTGCCAGCCAGAGGCATCAATGTGAAAATTTTCCAGATTTGAAAATCCTGGGATTCCAAAGTACAAGGAACCCCCGGAAATTTGCAATGCCATTTTCATGAATGTGTATTTCAATCTCTGAAAATTGTGCCAGAAAAATGAATGTGTTGCACTGAACCACAGACGTCATGGCGTATACGTAACAATTTTGCTACACATTCGCGTTTCTGGCTCAACGAAAATTTAAAAAATGTAGAAATTCAATTTTTAAACATTTTCCTAGGGTTCTACTTTCCTACAAGGTAGATAAAATCCAAAAAAAATCGCACATCTGTTTGTAGCTACAATGATATCAAATCCGAATGTATCCAAAACAAAAGTCACAAAACCAAAATCATTGCTTGGTTATGTGTATCATCTGCATGTACTTCGACACTTTACGTGACAATGAAAATGTTGAGCGTTTAGAGATCAACAGACTGATCTTTATCTGCTTAACAACAGAACCAACAACAAAACAAAAGCGATTTAAGCTTCGAAGCTAATGACCATTGTCTATTGTTCGTTTGCTCATCTCTGGGTATGGTTTTTTTAGGTGCTTCTAAACTTATATAAGCATTTGAATTGGGTTAAGTAAGAACCGTCTTTTATTATACCTTTCATGAACATGAAATGGTATTATAACTTTGGTCCGATGTTTGTAAATATGAGAAGAAGAAGAGATAGACCCATCAATAAGTATACCGAAATGATCAGGATGACGAAATGAGTTGATTTAGCCATGTCCGTCTGTCCGTCTGTCCGTCTGTCCGTCTGTCCGTCTGTCTGTTTGAACGCAAACTAGTCCCTCAATTTTTGAGATATCTGGCTGAAATTTTGTATGTGGCCACCATTTTGTAATATAGGAATCATTTGTCGGAACTGACAAGATCGGACCAGTATAACATATAGCCCCCATACAACCGATTGTTCAGATTTAAGGTTTTTTGGCCAAAACTTCTGCAATTAAAAAGTTAGGACCGTAAAATTTTGCAACTCGAGTACTTTCTGTTCATGTAGTGTATATAGTGAAAATCAACAAGATCGGGCAAATATAACATATAGTCCCCATACAACCGATTGTGCAGGTATAAGGTTTTTTGACCAAAACTTCTGCAATTAAAAAGTTAGGACCGTAAAATTTTGCAACTCGAGTACTTTCTATTTATGTAGTGTATATAGTGAAAATCAACAAAATCGGGCAAATGTAATATATAGCCCCCATACAACCGATTGTTCAGATATAAGGTTTTTTGGCCAAAACTTCTGCAATTAAAAAGTTAGGACCGTAAAATTTTGCAACTCGAGTACTTTCTATTTATGTAGTGTATATAGTGAAAATCAACAAAATCGGGCAAATGTAATATATAGCCCCCATACAACCGATTGTTCAGATATAAGGTTTTTTGGCCAAAACTTCTGCAATTAAAAAGTTAGGACCGTAAAATTTTGCAACTCGAGTACTTTCTATTTATGTAGTGTATATAGTGAAAATCAACAAGATCGGGCAAATGTAACATATAGCCCCCATACAACCGATTGTTCAGATATAAGGTTTCTTGGCCAAAACTTCTGCAATTAAAAAGTTAGGAACGTAAAATTTTGCATCTCGAGTACTTTCTATTTATGTAGTGTATATAGTGAAAATCAACCAGATCGGGCAAATGTAACATATAGCCCCCATACAACCGGTTGTTCCGATATAAGGTTTTTTGGCCAATACTTCCGCATTTAAAAAGTTAGGAACGTAAAATATTGCACCTTTAGTACTTTCTACATATGTAATGTGTATAGTGTAAGTCAGTACAATTGAACACGTATAATATATAGCCTCCATACAATCGATTGTTCCGATAACTCGGATCCTATTATTTTGTAAGTTTTTTTAAATTATAACAAAGATGTGTAATGTGTATAGTAAATATAGTTAAATTGACACAGGCTGTACTGGGGATCGAACAGTGAAAATCGTGACGCTTATTCATGAAAGGTATATAGCCTTCGGCACAGCCGAAGACAGCTTTCCTTACTTGTTTTATTATTTTTTTTTCCTTCAAAATGTAACGAAATAATAAAAACGTGCTTTTAAATGAGGAAACCACAAATTTGTAAATGGCATGAACATGTGTAAGTTTTAAAATATCTAGATACATATTGTAATTGAGGAAATGTTTGAATTAGCAAAAAATCTATTAATAGATACTGGTAGAAAAATTCAAATTAAGAAAAATTGCAAAAAATCAAATTCAACTAAATAGGTATTTAGTTAGTTATCGTAAAAGCCGGTTTTAGTTGCCGGCTTTAGTTCCTCTTTTTTGCAGAAAGCGCTTAGAGAAAGCTTCGATATGGCATACGTAAATAAAAGGTCCAATTGCAAACAAGTTAAGATACAAACAAAGTAGGTATGTACTAGGGTCACCCAAAAATTCGATTTTCATTTTTTGAAGGGTATACAAAATTTCGTATTCCTGACCATAAATGGAGTATAATGACCAAGTATTAGTTTTTTATGTTAATGGGAAAGCGTGCCTCATCATCGAACACTGGCAATCGTATTCTATTTTTGTAAGTCGAATATCTTTTTAATAGTAGAATTAATGAAAAAAATGCATAAGACCTTTTTTGAAGAGCATTAAATTTTTTATCAAAATAACTTAAGTTGATTTGATAATATTTAAGCGTTTTTGAGCTACACAACTTTTCACAAAACCTTATGAGTTTCAGAATTTGTAAATTTTCGACCTTGCCACACTTTGTAATGGTCACATTAATGAAAAAAGTTGATTAGAGCGTTCAATTCACTGCAAATAATGGGGTAAACATGTTTTTTGGCCCACCCTAATGTGCATGGATAAATGTATGGTGCTTTATACACACCAAAATCGTCGCGGAATTTTAGGAAATTTGTGTAATACATACGAAAATTGACAGTTCATTTACACACTTGATAAAATTATACGCTAACACGTGTTTATAAGGTTAAATGAATCCCCATATTTAATTTTTTTTTGCCCACCCTAATGCACACATGTATGCTTCACAAAAAGATATTGGCTGTGTTTAGCTTTGTCGGAGCTATTTTTAATCAATTACAAACGAAAATTGAATTTAGTAATAATATATAATTGAGCAAGTCGAACGAGATGTGGACCAGGCTTCCTAATCAGCATTTTCCTTTTTTTTCGACACCTTCTCTTCTAGTAAGAAACTTCTTTATTCTCAGTGAGTTACCTGCTACTCTAGCTACCAGAATGACTGCTTTGTTGTAGTTTATCATAATTTTTTCAAACCTCACATTACTCAATTCCCATAACGCTCGACCTCAAATGGGTAATGCAACGTTTACACATATCCATTTGAGATCAAAATTTTAATTAACACACATTTGGGTGAGTCAACTGACGCATTTTCACTACTCATTTTAGTAAAGTTCATAACTAATGTGAACATAAAAATGCCGGCAGCTATTCGCTTCTGGAGCTGAAGAAATAAAATGAACAAATCAGATATGTCTTCTATTTGCAGAGGGTGAGCTGTTAGGCGGCTTTTTGTATGAAGAAAGTTTGGTATATTGTCGTGACTCTAGAAACACCTTAATCAACTGCTCTAATAGAATTTTTGCTAGGACCTTATTAGTAGGTAAAATCTACTTCAACTTATGAAAAAAAGGTTACTGACCCCTAAGTCCAACATACGAGGTTATATTCAAAATTCTGTTAATGTAGACTCAAACTACAATGAAAGTTATGTCTCACCAAATGTATAATTTCACTGTCACACAGTTTAATTTAGTACAATGTCACTGTGAAAACTTTCTTTTTGCTAAGTTATCTTATCATATAAGAATTTTTTCACAGAACTGTATTCTTTATTGGATCTGGAATTTATAGTCTGGTTTTGTGTGCCACCTTTATTGACATTTACAAAAGGCAAACGAGAAGTCATACACAATCCATTACATTTGTGTAAAACTTCTTTGCATTAGGGTGATTATAAGTTTATAAAAATATTTTTTTCTGCCCAGTGTAATTTGCTTTTTGAAAAATAGTTATCTTATCAATGTGATAAATGCATAAACTGTTGTGTATAGATATTGATAAGTAAAGAAAAATATTGATGCATTTCATGTGTTGAATCATTATTATCAATGAATTTAGCAATGATACATGAAATATCACTTAAATACCTAACCCCATATTCATAAAAAATATAAAATAATAATGGGCTCTTATTGATCAAAATTTGTATGAAAATGTAATTTTAAAAACCTTTATAAACCTATTTTATTTTTTATCAAAACTTTAAAACAGGTCGAAAAGTCTATTGTAAACTTCTAAAGGTCACTGCATGGCGGCCATCCTTTTAGAGATCCATACAAAATATACGCAATTAAATATTTTCATGTACTCAACTTACTTAGTGTTCAATGAACTCAAAAAAAACTGGGTTCATAATATTTATTTTTCATATTATGATAACATTCTATAAGCATAACTTAAGTTCGTATGCATAATGACTCAAAATCACTTTAGCTGAAATATGTCAATATCAAAGCATGCAACCTTATCGGAAAGTAAATATTTCGCATTAAATTAGTAAACTCATTAAAGCAAAGAATCATTCAAGTCCACTGGTGAAATTTATGTGAGGTTGTATCGAAAAAGAAACATTATTTTTATACCCAGTTGTGCTAGTATACATTAGACAATACCGTACTAATCCACTCAGCGTTATAACTACATATCACTTTCCTTTCCTCTTAGTTCAAATCAATAAAAATTTTGAAAAACTTGTTCAAGCTTATAAACTTATTTTAGTTTTATTTATTAAAAATCTGTTCCCAATTTTAGAAAACTGTTCTGAGCGACGTAATTTCTTCCGATGTTGTTGTTGTTGTTGTTGTTGTAGCGAGGTGTAGCCCTGCCTAAATGTCACACAGGGTCACCCCGAGTGTATTGCTCTTGGCCGGGTCGATATAAGAAAACGGCTCGTTTCGGAACGATGGGTACAGCACAAGTACTGGTACCGTTCTCGTAGAACCGGCAATACAAGAAACTAGCCGTGTAGGCCATGTAGGTCATTTAGCGTTACCCAGGGTGCACCAACTGGGAGGCGACCTACTTTTACACCCCGATCGATTTGTTAGGCTATTATCATATTTTTAAGCTAGTTCGATCTAATGGGTGTGAGTGCAAATAAACAGTCTATAACAAACTCAAAAATGTGTCCTAGTCCAACGCAAGAAATAAGAAATTTAGAAAAAATTTGTTTTCAGCCAATAGAATAGATTCAACAAGATTTATCTAGCTTAATTTAAATAATATTTTTTTGTGTTTAAAATAATTTTCACAGTCTTGTAAAACCTGTCCCCAGATTATAAAAACTGTTCCCAGTCTAGAAAATATGTTCCCAGTGTTAGAGAAAGATATTCCTAGTGCAACACAAAAAGTAAAAAGTGCATAAAAACTTGTCTTAGTTCAGAAGTTTTCAGTCAATAAAAAAGATTATGCAAGATTTATCTAATTTCTTTCAAATAAAGTTTATTTTTTGTGTAAAAAAATGTTTTGCCGTTTGAAAAAAACTATTCTCAGCATTGAAAGAACTGTCCCCAGTCATTAAAAACTGTTCGCAGTATATATAATATGTTCCTAGTACGAAAAGCATGTTCCAATTCTACAAAATTGTGGAGAAAGAAGTGTTCTCAGTCTGGGCTACACTGTTTTCAGTCAATAAAGTAGATTGTGACAATTTTTTTTTTTTGCTTAGTTGAAATAAAATTTAGAACTGTGTATAAAATATTTTTGCAGTTTGAGGAAAGCTGTTCTCAGTTATGATGGGGCTGTCTCAAGTTAATAAAAATCTGTTCCCAATCTATAAAATATTTTAAAAAATTTATAATTTAAAAAAATTAAAAAATTAAACAAAATTTTTTAGAAAAAACTGTTTTTAGTGAAAACAGCTTAAGTAAATAAAAGAGATTCTAAAAAATTTGTCTGGCGTACTTCAAATAGAATTTATATTTTCTGTGTATAAGATATTTTGCCAATTTGATAAAAACTGTTTTCGATAGTGATGGGCTGTTACCAGACTATGAAAACTGTACCCAGTCTATTCAAATCTGTCCCCAGTATATTAAAAATTATTTTCAGGCCACAAAAACTGTCCTTAACTACGGACAGTTTTTGTGGCCTGAAAATAATTTTTTAAAAAGCTGTTCTCAAGCTATAAAAACCGTACACCCAGTCTATAAAAATCTGTTCCCAGTCTAGAAAAAACACTTTCTCGACTAAAAAAGCTATCGCCTGAAAATATATCTTCCCTTTACAATAAAATTAACATTCTCAAGTTCTTAAACATTTAATTAAACAATTCATCCATGCATTTGATTTAAACGAAAATCAAAATAAACAAATCGCGAATAAATATTTGACAAACAAATTAAGTGTAATCATACATTTGTACGCAATTCGAATCACGTTTCAAAGTCAGCTCACGGGATGAGTAATGCCCAAACAATGCGCATGCTCACACATTTCAGAAAAAGTGGCTCACCCCGATATATCACAGCACACTGAGGCTATGTTAAATAAACCGATGTGAATATCCAACCTCAGTTTAGATCTTTGTGAGTCAACACAACAAAGCAATGAATAACAAAAGTAAGAAATACCAATTGTTCAACTCAATAATTTTTCTTCTTTTAATGCAACAAGTAAACAAACAAAAAGGCCGGCTTCGGCTGAGCTCACCGCTTTTAAAAGGGAATGACAACAACAAAGTCGAGCCGATTTTGACTGATTCAAGATTTAGGTTTTTTTTATTTATTTTATAAAAGTTTAACCGATAAATGGTGGAAAAACGATCGTACCATTAGGAAGTATGCCGAAAGGCAACCCGTTACCAGGAAAACCAACGAGTGGATTGAAACCGAAACCGGCACCGGGAAAGCCAAAGCCAGGATAACCAAATCCAGGATAGCCACCATAGCCGGGATAACCAGGATAACCGCCATAGCCAGGATAGCCACCGCCACCATAACCAGCACCACCATAGCCGCTGCCACCGTAACCATTGCCTCCATAGCCATTGCCACCGTAACCATTGCCACCACCGCCATAACCACCACCACCACCATGTCCTCCTTCATTGCCATAACCACCATGCCCATATCCGCCGCCGTAACCGTAATCACCATTATGTCCGAAATGATAGTGCACAGGTGGATGCGTGTGATGCGGATGCTGTGTGGGCACAATCAATTGTATAGTCGGTTGCTTTTTGCTCTCACCGCCACCGCCATGAAATTTGGGTGTGGCCACTAAATGTTCATTATTTTTTGATTGCTCCTTTTTAATGTCAATAACATGTTCACATTTTACTGGCGATACAGTTGTTAAATAATTAATATTTTCTGTGATAGGCTCAATGTCAAAGGGCGCAGCTTCCACGATTTCTGTTTCGATACTCGCTTCGG
This sequence comes from Campiglossa producta, assembly GCA_964058755.1. NCBI lineage: Eukaryota > Metazoa > Arthropoda > Insecta > Diptera > Tephritidae > Campiglossa > Campiglossa producta. The sequence continues at coordinate 143,023,456 of CAXKVI010000002.1, forward strand.
CCTTATTTGAGGTTTCAAGAAATGGACTTACAGCCTCTATGTGAGTAATAGCGTTTCTGATTTTTTCCACTTGTTGTTGTTCACTTTCATTCAATTTGGTTCCGGCAGCCAAATCTTTTTTAACAACTGCACGCAAGCCTGCGAGCTCCTCTTCAGCTTGTAGTCTTGCATCCCTTTTGTTGGTCAAACTTATTTCCCTCGTTCCCACGTAGGCCACAGTGAAAGCTATAAAAGGGAATATTTTAATTTTGGATTTGACTATCAAACAAAAATTCCTTTCAAACTCACCCAATAATAAACTAGAAGCTGTGCTCCAATGCATCTTTCCAAAATTGTACTACCAATTTTGGTTGCATTTCTCTTGCTTTTATACTAAAAGCCGTTCTTTGTTAACTACATACATATTTGAAAACTTTTACTATCATTTTTTATGTTAAATTCATGTAAATTAACTAGTTCTAACAAGCCAAAATAAAATTTAAATATTTTAAATTACCCGCGCCCAAAACACTTCTTGCATTCATTTTTTTTACTTAAGCAGCTGAATGCATCTAGAAGGCTTCACATTGGAATTACACAGAACCGAGTATATAACAAGATTCAGAAAACCGGTTACTTTTACATCAAAAAAATTTTCATGTAAAATTGATATTTTATTCACACATTTTTTCAGGTTTTCATTATAAAAAAATTACTCGAAAAACTGCTTAAAATACTAGAAAAAATAGGTTTTGAAACCCGGACTGTAAACAGGGACAGTATACACAGGATATATTTTTCCCGCTAGATGGCGCTGGAGCCGCTATACTTATGGTTTGATTTTATTCATATTTGCCACGTATGTTTGATATATAATCCACAGCTTTCGCAAAAAATTAACCCAAGAGGTGGTGCTGTAGTCGAGATATTCAAAAAAGCAGTTTTAATGGTCCGATTTTGTTAGTTTCGCCGACAAAGTCGCGGGCATCTGAACAGAACCGGTTCTCTAACTACTCGGAACGGCACATCACTACTTAGAACTCAAATTCCACAGAGTCATTTGAAAATCATAAATAGGTATATGTTTTCCCTTTTTAGTGAGGCGCTTCAAAAATTCCATCGTATTAACATACTAATCATTTTCCGATAAGTTGCACTAATTTACTAAATTAATATGTATGTAGATATGTATTTAAGCGTAGAGATATGTAAAAATGTGAAGCAGTTGACAATGCAAAGTCATAAAAAGTTCTCTCTTTAATATAACATATCTAACCCTGTGCGTAAAAAAGACGTAAGAGCCACCACTTTCGATTTAAGCTTTTTTTATAAAAATCGATCATTTTTATTACATGCATAGCCTCATAAAGTTTATCACTGATGAATGTTGCCTTAATTTCATACACGTGTTTTTTTCATGGCTGATATCTTTTTTGCGCACAGGGCTCGATATATTCCCAAAAAGCAAAGTATGACAAAAACTTTATTTTATTCGTTTAAGATACCACATCGTATTCTTCTTTCCATATTAACGACCATATTTTACCCAATTTGACTATGGCAGTCAATGACACTTGGAGTCTAGTTTTCTTCAAATTGATCTTAATTAATTTTTTTCTTTTCTTTCTAGGATTTTTGTAACAATTAGTTTTTAAAGGTAAGCTATATTTTACAATTTAGATATAACTAGAATTTAAGAGGTCCCAAAGGGTCTCAAAAAAGGACAATCTCTAGCTCACTTCGTGACTCGTTCTGTACCGGTACAAAAGTGACAGCTAAAAGACACTTTGAACTATGAAACATCGATAGTCTTTCATCAGCAACGAGAGATCTGAAATTAATCTGGTTGAAAACTAACAAAAGCGTAGCTGCCTTAGGGCTGGCCGATTGGTAGTTGAAACCAAGTTTTGAAGTAATGAACTGGGCGACAACTGCCACTGTTGTTGTTGTTGTTGTAGCGAGGTGTAGCCCTGCCTAAATGTCAGACAGGGTCACCCCGAGTGTATTGCTCTTGGCCGGGTCGATATAAGAAAACGGCCCGGGTCGTTTCGGCACGATGGGTACAGCACAAGTACTGGTACCGTTCTCGTAGAACCGGCAATACAAGAAACTAGCCGTGTAGGCTATGTAGGTCATTTAGCGTTACCCAGGGTGCACCAACTGGGAGGCGACCTACTTTTACACCCCCTGCCACTGTCAGTGACATCGCCATGTAAAAAAATTTCTGGGGTATTATACGCTAGACTTAGCAGTGTGCTCAAACGGTTCTGAGCTAGTCTAATTTATCGTAGGGTAGCTCTTGCAAAGAAGGTAAATTTATAAGAATGGCCGACTCGCTCATTCAAAATTTCAGCGAGTTGGCGCAAAAATCTGAAAGAACAAATTTCAGGAGTTTACCACACTCTTTGGCCGGCCATTCGTATGAGGAAGAAACATGCGGCGAATTGAACTCCCGCGCTTGGCTAGCACGTAAATAGGAAAATACAAGCATATTTAAGTAGTAATATGCAAAATGACAACTGTGACAATAGTAAGAACATATTAATATATGACAAAATAAGGAATTAAAATAATATTTATTTTAGTGTTACGTATGAAAAAAGGGGCATAAACATTATTTTTCATACATGGCATGCGTAGGTTCACACGATGTGACACCTGCGCTTGCTTGAAAGCGACTGAAATTAGTTTTCATCCCCAAAATCTAAACAAAGAAGCGAAGTTCTGTGCCCTATGTGAGTGAGTGAAACAGCGCTTGTGACAGGTAGAAAGGACCTAAAGGTATTCCTTCTAACCAACAGGTTTGCTGCACCTGAACAAAAACTATATTTTTTTAAATGTTTTTTTCAAAGTACGCACAGTTTCATTCATAGACGCCATTGCACCAAAAACTCCTTCCATTCATAAATTGTCTTAAACTCTTCACGAAAATCCTAAAATCATATAAATTTCTGTTCTTGCATCGAAATTTATTTTCAAGTTTTTCATATTTCTTAGACAATATGGGCGAGGGGAGCTAGGGGACGCCTACAAGGCCAGCAAATGTCGATGCTTTAAATCTCATGCACCAGGCGCTCATAAAAATTAGCACGTCTCTAGTTGTTTTGCACTAAAATGTGTGCACAACCAAACATTACTACATACACCTTCCTTTACCTCACCCCTCTGCGTGCTTCTTGTGTCCATCAACTTTTTCACAAATCCACAAAAATTGAAATTTGATCAAAATCTTCATTTCCAACTTCAATTCATGTGGGGGTATTCAATATGATAAAGCAGGCCCGTGCGCAGGGGGTAGTTATGGGGGTTCAAACACCCTCCCCCACCTTCGGAGCATCCAAAAGTTCAAAACCTCCCCCTTTAGCAAATTCCTGCGCACGGGCCTGTGATAAAGTGATTTTATTGATTTTATCGACATTGTATCGATGAAGGAGTTATGTTGCATTTGTGCATTTTCGCTGATGTATGCTCAAATACAAAGGTTCATCCACATAAACACTGATTTTTTTCACAATGAAAAGTGTTAGAACAACACACTTAACTAAGGTGGAAAAGCAATTAAGTTTCTTTGAAAATTCATAGCATTAAAGTGAATTTTCACGAAAATTAAATTTTTGCACATACTTCTTTCATGAATTTAAGTTGACAGATTCCCGACCGAAAATCAGGAGTCATTCCAAAGAGGCGTCCCTTATGCTACAGTTTATACAAATGTTAAACTCCTTATTGAAAAAAGAAAACTTTTATCAAATAAATAAAAATATATAGAAAAATATTTTCTTAAATATTTTTTCCCACAAGTTTTCGCCTGTGACTAGGCATTTTTTTGGAATTTTTCCTAAACAATACTTACTTTTCTGAGGCAAATTTTATCACAAAAGTGTGAAACTAAAGGTGTGCTTTGAATGGAATACCCCATATGGTTTCAAGTTGGAATTTATAAAATTGCGAATATTCAATAAATTGATGATTTTAGAAGAAAATAAAATAGACAAGCAAGCCGAACCAATTTTTCCATTCCAAATATCCAAATATATATAATTAATTCCTACAAATAAATCCTGCGCACCAGGCGCTCATAAAATATGCGCATACATCTCCAGCTGAACTTTTCGACATTTTTTCCAAGTGCCATATGTTTGAAGGGTCGTTTTTTATAAATGTACCCATACATACATATGTATGTGTGTAAAGTGTTTGTTAGTTTGATAATGATGGCAAGAGGCATACGGGAGGTGTGCACTTAAAGTTTTAGATAGAAATTGTATGTGTGAAAAGAAGAAAGCATGATAGTCACCTAGGATCATGTCTTCCTCGATTATTTGTTTACATTTTTTATACTGATCGGCTTCTTTCGTTTTTGCCACGAAGCTTTGTGTACAAGGCGAATTAACTATTTTTGGTGAACTTTCGCAAGTAAGAAAAATAGTGCGAGGCATGTGGTAAACTCCTGAAATTTGTTCTTCTGGGCCAACTCGCTGGCACTCGCCGAAAAGTGGCGTGTTTTCCATTCTTATAAATTTACCTTCTTTGGCTCTTGTATGTTATCCACTCATGTTAATTTGTTATTTGAAATCAGCCTAGTTGTAGGCAACGAAATCGCATGTAAATACATTGACTCTCGTACAGTAAATCCTGCCTAAGTTTAACCATTTAATAAACAAATATTTTAACCAACAACAATTTAGATTAATTTTTTTTAAATAGTAAGCACCATAGTCGGGCTAGCACCTAACAAAAATATTTAATAATCCTATGTTGATAATATTAAGCTGAAATACTCCTATAATTTTTGAATTTCTTTAGGTTTTTGATACCTGCTTGGGCATTAAGGAGAATCAGCTAATTTGATTTTGTGTTTTTCCGACAGGGTGGATACTAGATGTATATTGGAACGATTTTCCGTCATCCCTTGTCAAATTTGGTTTTGTAACAAACCGGTTTCGGCGATCTGCCATCTTCAGTGTTTGTCAGGTCAGAACGAAATCAAACACTGAAGATGGCAGATCGCCGAAACCGGTTTGTTACAAAACCAAATTTGACAAGGGATGACGGAAAATCGTTCCAATATACATCGAGAATCAGCTAAGCTAATTGCTGAATTTTTGTTAAGATTAGGTGCTGGGGTATGACGTTTTATGAAAAATATTTTGAGATGGGGTATTTTTTCGTCGAAAAGATAACCTTTCGGTATAAAATTATTGCATACACTTAATGTTAAATAATTTATCTCTCTGAGTTTTAGGAATGACTCACAACACTAAGAAACCTTGATTGCATCACAGGAATTGTTCTAGTTTCAGTCTACTGATAAAGTGCATTTAATCAGTACAAAAGCTATAGGTACATTTGACTAAGTGTGTTAAATCAATACATACTTCAATATACATACATATCACAATGTGATGCAAATAATATAACCTCTACATTAGTATGTCCCAAAAAATACAAGTGATTTTACTTAAACGCATACCCCTTAAATTTGACCATTATGCATCAAAGACTATTGTAATTCGGATTACGAATTGGGATAATATTTAAAACGTTACTTTTTTCTTTACCAGATCTTCAGGATCTTCTTTAAGGGATCAAAAGTTGTAATTTTAACAAAATGTGGATACATGGTTAATAACTTAATATAGGGTTTTTTCAATACCCTTGTAAAGGATCCGGTTGTCCTTATGAAAATTCAAAGATATACATAGATTAGTTACTTTGATGATTAACCTTATCATAATTAAGCCAATAGAATCGAAATCAACCGTTTTTTTAGAATTGTTGTCTGTATGTTTGTTGTCGTATCACTCGAAAACTGCTGAATAGAATTAAATGAAACATTCACTATTGTGATAGTAGACATTCAACTTAAGATTTAAGGTATCCCTTTTTTCGATTACTCTACCGGTTTCAGAGTTATCGACTAACATGTGGACCAGAGGTGACTAAAAATGTGTTAGTACAATATGGGTATCTATCTATGTATATTAGGGTGGTCCTTATAATCAAATGTAGTATTTTTTCCAGGCCCCCTAGATCGGTTGCAGCACGGGTAACTATATCGCTCAAAAATTTGTATCCCGATTGGAGATGGTTTAGGCATGTCGCATTGGGGTCAAAGTACAGATTGCTCAATGGAAACTAAAAAAAAATTTGTTTAATCTAATACTTGAAATCGGTAGCACTATGGTGGGAGATATCACATGCAAAATCTGGTTCCGATCGGAAACGCTTAAGGCGTGTCGCAAGGGGGTCCTTACCTCACACCTACACCTGGGTGTTTAAAGCTCGACTCTACCCGGACTTAGACTTTCCTACTTGCTATAATTAAGTGGGTCAATCCAACACTTTTTATTTGTACTAGAAAGATTAAATAACAATTAATTTGGTGCACAACAATAATTGATCTACTTGCAAAATTATTTGTTCAAGTTCTTCCATTTGTAAATTCAACCAATAGGTATCATTGGAATGACGTCGCGTCATGTGTAGATGGTAGAACCCAATAACTGAACTTGAATTCTCAACAAAAGCAACAATGTAAACAATCTATTTAGCACGCTGATAACAATAAATGTACGAATGTACAACTATTTGGATGGTTGACGACTGGTTGCTGGACTTGACTGCAGTTCCAAAAACAACACATCCGAATGTGCCATTATTTCCGTTCAACAACAGGCGTGTGATCATTTGGCACATTGTGCAGTTAGTTACCATCGAGCCATCAGAGGCTCATGTACATTGTGTCGTTGAATTGTGTGAAATTTTGCAAGAATTCAAAACCAAGTATTCAAGTACCAATATTTATTTACAAACAAGTTTTTTTTCTATGGCATCTTCAAACAAGATTATCAACAAACAAAGCTTGAGAAAAAGTCCCACTACAGATCTTAAACCGGCCACTGAATCGCGAAGTCAGTGCGTTTATCAATCGATGATAAGACTAAACAAGGTTTTTTTTTTCTTTTTCCGCGTGTGTGTTTATTTTTGCATTTCACCTGCGCAACGTGTTCGATTTGATTTTCTCTCACAGTCGAGGAATGAAGAGCGCGCTTTAGGGTGGTTCTATTTTTTTCTTAACAAATTAAAAATTACTTCTATGACTCTCAAGTACCTATTTGTTAGAATTCAATCGTCATGAAATACTGAAACCTTGAGAGATTTGAAGTTGAAAAATAGGTATTCGACAATTTTTTTTTTTTTTGAATTTTTACAGTTTTCTGTTTTTGAATATCCATTTTTGGTTCGGTTCGAAAGTCCAATAGCTGCCTTATTTCTTTGAATTTATTTTGTTCAGCCGTTGTATGGAGGAAATTAGTCAAAACCATCAACGAAACCATGTTAAAACTCAGGCAAATTTTCGAACATTAACGCACTTATGTATGTATATTGATTTTCCATAAAGCCAAGTACTATCATCAAAGCCGTGGAATTTCGTATGGATTTTGACAACTGTTTCACGTGAAAATCGATGCTAGTACCTAGCTTAAAGTTTCAAATTTTAACAGCAGTTCTTCAAAGCTTGCTCAAATTTCCTCAACCTTGTGTAAACTTTGGGTAGATATATATATTTTATTAACACATATTGATAAATACAGTATTTTAAAAAGGCTTCCTTGAATATTAGAATGGTTCTAAACAAAGTTAAATATGTAGATCGTCCCAAAAATGTATGGAAAAAATTAAGATTGGAAATTTGATATGCATCATTGTGTACTAGTACAAGTGTCTAAAGTTCTGCATAGACGTCAAAATTTCAAAGTGAGTTTAACACCTGATAACATTGTGGTTAATAACAAGTGTGATATCCCTGCAGGGAACTTAGGCACTAGTGACACAAATTTCTGGTTCAGAACTAGATATAAAGTGGCTAATAAGAACTAGTACGTTAGTGATTACATTTTCACTAGTTCCCTGCAGGGAACCCAGGCACTACTGAACAAATTTCAGGATCAGAACTAGATATAAAGTGGCCAATAAGAATAACTCCGTTAGTGTATACATTTGCACTAGTTCGAAACCAGCGTTTGAGGAGTCTTTAAAAGGCATTTGGATTCGTATTTGAATTTAAGTTTTTGTATATAATTTAAATTCAGAACTATAGAAATAGTACCAATAAACGAACTAGATCCAAACTGTCGAATTTTGTACTAGTTCCAGCCTAGGACATCGCCATGTTAAATTCGCCAGTTGATTTCATGTAAAAAAGATAGTTTGCGAACTAGTACTGGTTCGGAACGCACTAGAAGCGAACTAGCTCTGAACTAGAAATTTTCCCTACAGGGATCATAGGCATAGACACGTCAAGATTTTAAAGTGAGTTTAGTCACCTGTTTTTAATTTCCAGTCAAATTTTAATTAAAAAATTAATTAAACTTCCTACAAAAAATAAGCCGTTAAATTTATTTACTGCAATGGTTTGGTAGTTTCAAGGAAAATTTCTAAACAAAAAAAATTTCCGCACATATCCTCAATAAAGATTACAAACACTTATTTAGTCAGTCAGACAAAATATTTGCAACAACACAAATTTTTTTTTAAATCACCCTAATGTGCTCGCATAGAAAAAAAATACAATGTGTGCAAAATTTCTATCACCTTATAACCACTTCAGATATTTTATTTATCTAATCACATTTATTATGCCAATAAAATAAAACACAAGGTTAAAACTAGTCAAAAGAGTGTTAAAATATAAAAAAAAAAAAACATCTAAAAGGAGTAAAGTTCTAAAATATTGTAGTAAAGAGGTGATAAATAATCAGTTGTTTCAAAGATAATATTTACTAGTAATAGTGAAATACATTTACATTTGTACGGTATTGATTTCGGTGCTTTGGACACCTCAATTGCAAATATTTCAATTCAGTTTGAGCCGGGAATCGACCAAGTGGATGTGACGATTACGCGTTAATTTTGCGGATAAACATTGAAAGAAACTCTTGAAAGTGTTAAATAAAAGTTGAAAGGTGCTAATTTGATAAGAAGGTGCAATAAATCGAAGAAAAAAGTTATATAAAAAATGGCAAGGTATATAAAATTTTTGTTTAAGAATTTTAAAACTAACCCATTCTTTCCCATTTTACACATGCGATCACACCTCTTCAAATATCGCAAACTGTATTTTAAGTATCGAAAACATATAATGTTGCGAGTGAATTATCAGTTTCATACTTTAAATGCCCATTTATCCCTTGTGAGAACACAAATTTGCTGGAAATTAAATAAAATCTGATACCGGGCATTAATGGGTTAAGGCTACTTAAGTAAAATCTTGTGACGGTTCATGAACCGGGTATGGAGTACCTCTAAATAGTCGGTTGGAAAAATTAACTGACCAATTTGACAAAAATTCATTCAGTAGTAGGTATTAAAGCCAATTCGTCGCACAGAAATAGGTGTATACACAATAGTGCCGATCGGTCCGCCTTCAAAATACACAACGATCACTAGTTCAAGATAATTTGCCACTCCAAAAGTACAAACAAAATGGTTAATAAATATGTCTGAAACGTTTACAGGTTTTTTTTTGTCATAAAATAATATTAGGATAATTTCAAAAAGAAAAAATATATTTTATTTTTTGGTCCAGTCTAATACTGGTATTTGCAGTCCTTTCTCGAATATGAAACCGATACTAGCCGATCTGCTATGAGAACGAGTCGTCCTCTAACAAAAGACGGTTAGAGGACGGATCTAGAAAGCACAACTTTTTTTTAAACCAACTAATAAAAAAAGGTTTATCATTGAACTTGTGAACATCGACAAGCCTGTTATTTCATTATATTCCCGAGAAACGGATTGTGCGTAGGGTTTGGAACCCACCACATAAAAAAAATTCCAATGTGATCCAATTGGACGGCCAAAATCGCCTAGGCGGTTAAAGGCTATTTTAAGTTAAATCATTATCTGCAATTTTTTTTTTCATCAAAAAGCGATTAATTTTTACAGCTGTTGTATTAATTTAATTTAATCTACAGAAAGGTTTTTTTTTCAAGGATACGATTAATTCTTCAAAGCGCTAACCTCATTATATTTCATTAGCTTTCTTACTATCAAACTGATAATGGGCGTTAAAATTATTTATTAGTCAAATGTGTTTTAATCGCGCGATTCTTTGACTTTACTGCATCTAGACACGCAGGTATTTCCAAGTGATAAGAAGTATTGTGGCAGTACCGTGAAAACCATAAAAAAGTAAGAAAAGAAGAATTAAAATCGAAGAGCGATAAATGCTATGAATATTTGAAACAATTGATTTTATGAAGTTGGCGACAAATTGTTGCTTCTCAATCTTAACCCATTCACTTGCATTCCGTCCAGCATATTTACTTTGTTGTTCTATCTTAAGCTTTATGTGAAAATGTTAATAGAACAAGAATGCCTAAGTTAAGGGGGAAAGCGAACATTAATGGCTCAACTGTAGTTTTGAGTACTTTACAAAAAAAAAATTTTTTTTCAAGTAGGAGTGGTCACTTTTTATTAAAATATTGTTTTAACGACATGTATACTTAATTTTTTTTTTAAATAATAACTTTTATTATTTATCCGTTTTTTAATTCTCTTATTTAATAGAGATCCAGTAAAGAAACACAAATCAGGCAATTCAGGGCAACAACTGCGAGCAAAAAAACAAACCATTTCGTCTCAACTTTTGACAGTTGATGTAGAAGTTGACAAACAAACTTTCAGTTGTAGGAATTCACAATGCTCGCAATGTATTGTTTTCGGCAGTATTCAATAACTTGTAAGGTGTCACAGATAAAAAAATATATTTAAAAACAATAATTCGTTCGAAACAAGTAGTCATATCTAGTATGTCTAGGCCCAACCATAGTGAATTTTCTATCCAGGCAGAATATCGACTGCTGATTTAATTATTCCAAAATATTTTTCAAAAACATCCTACCTTAAAATTTGTTAGAAGAACTCCTAGCTCAAAAGTTTATTTCACAACACCCTATTTCAGAATTGGATTCCAGAATACCCTATTACAGACTAGGTTTCAAAAACGACCTCTATTTACGAAAATAAAATACATTTTTAGATGTGGTAGGTCGTTTTTGAAATACTAAGATGGGGCATTTTTCAATTAAACAAAGAATCCAACCTTTCAAATAGTGTTTTTGAAAAGTAGGTATATTACAAGTGTAATATCTCGACTGCAGCGCCATCCAGCGGGTTTAATTTTTGTAACAGAGTTTATGATAACCTTTCAAACACACGTGCTAAAAACTAAAAACAAAAGAATCGAATCATAAATTCGTTTTTTGCAAATAAACCGACTGCAGCTCTATCTAATGGAAACGGCTTATGTGAGAGAACTTATCCAAAGAGTAAATTGTGTAAATTTGGCAAAAAATCCGCTCAGGAGTTTTAGAGCTATTTCATAGCATACAAAATGATCAAATGAACGAAAGTTGCTTTAATGGATATCTTCTTAGTTTTATTTTTAATTTATATTATTACCCCCATATGGCAGGGTCCCGGAACTGACTTTCCTAGTGTTGGTGGTATCACAACGGGCCTTTTAATACTGGCCTAGGTGTGCCTCTGCGGCAGCCACTTGAACCTAACCTAACCTATTACCCCCATACTCATAAAAAACATAAAAGGTTTTATAAGCTGCTATAATTCAAAATTTGCATGGAAATGTCATTTTAAAACGCTTTATAAACCTATTTTAAATTTTATGAATAAGGAGGTTATTATCGAATTTTTTCTTATTTCGTGGAGTATGGTAGGTAGAGCTTTTTGCATAACATTTATCAACTGAAGTGAATACCGTTACTTTACGTCAACTTTTGGGCTGTTGCTTTAATATTGCACTTTGAATTCTAATAGAGGTTTCAAGCGATTTCTTTTTCTATATCTAAATTATTTATGAGTAAATTAATAAATGATTTGTTTCTATTTTTTATAGCGAAACAACAAATCGGACGAAAATGGAGCGCGGATTGCATGATCGTGATCGTGCTGGCGTACAAGATTTGGTGCTGCTTGAACATTTTCAAAGTGAAGAGGCATTCATTGGAAATTTACGTAAGCGTTTTCAGGAAAATCTAATCTACGTAAGTGGACAATAAACAATACATAAAATTAATGTACTTAAAACGGATTTTTGTAAAATATTTCAATATGGGTATTAACTGAACTGCTCTGTAGACTATGTGAAGTGCACAGTGTAAATTTATCAGGTGAGGGATTTCAAAGATATTTATATTTTGTTCACATAACAGTGGGTTGTAACGGATCGAAATAGATATAGACTTCCATATAAACCATGTATTAAATAAACTGTATGTAGGGTATATCTGTTTTAAAAAACATGGGAAATCAGGCTGAGAACACGCCCGTTTTTTCTGCGGCAATTCCAAATACAGGGGTGGGGGAGGGTATCTATGTATATATAAATACGCCACATGAAAAATTTTAGGAACCTCCTGTGAGCGAACCGTTTGACCGATTTGAATGAAATATGAACCGATGGAAAGGAAATTGAAAAAAACTGAGGTTTAGGCGGTATATTTTCAGGGGCGTACGGGGCTAGCGACCTCACGACCTCCTTAAGATTTTATTGATCGAATTTTCGATCACAAGCGATACTAGTATTTATAATCCAAATAAAGTAGGTACTAGAGTTAACGTCGGCTTTTTTACACAATTTCCAACGGCTTGTTAAATAACCTGACGCTAACTTTAGTACCTACTTTATTTCGACTATGAATATACCTCAAGGTTTTTAAAATTATGGGAGTGTAGGAATAAAGTATATTAGTTTGTTTCAATTCTGAATCCCCAACAATTCAAATTTGATCAACCTTCTTATTGAGAGGAATTCTTATCTAACAATTATAACTTATCTATCAAGTGCAAGGGGTTTCTCGAATGCCCTTAATATGCATCTAATTTAACAAATGATAATTGCCTGTAAATATTTGTTTGATATTTGGTTTTTAAATAAATAGTTCTTTATTTAATTTTTTATATCTCCTTTCCAGACATATATCGGTCAAGTGCTCATATCAGTAAACCCATATAAACAATTGCCAATATATGGTGAAAATGATATCAAAGAATATCGAAACAAACACTTCTACGAGATACCACCACATGTGTAAGTATATTTTATCAATAACATAAATTTTTCATGTCAACTTAGAAAAAATATTGGCATTGAACAGAACTTATAACTTTAATATCATAAATTATGCATAAGATTATATTTTCATTATTAGCTTTTGCGCAAAAATTGCTTTACCATCATTCAAAAATGAGTTTTATTCTTTTTTTAACAGTTTTGTCGTGACGGATAACGCATTTCGGTCACTAATTGAAGAGAACCGGGGACAATGCGTATTAATTTCTGGTAAGTAAAGCAAAATAATCTTTCTGCCCTACACAAGGAGCTTTCATGTGATTTAGCCGAACTTAACTTGAGTAGAGAGTCGCACGATCTCTTTAATATGTCTAGAGTTCCACTTCAGACCCTGCTATAATGCCACTGCTTACATTAAATACTTGTTCGTAGTATTTTTGGAAGCGTAATCTACTTCCGACTGTAACTTTTCGTAAAAAGCCCCACAAAACACCAGGCGCTTAAAAGAGATATATCGTCGACAAGGTTTACCACCGATCCTATGAGAGGGTCTTCACAAGGAGATGCTTTGGCTCATATACAACTTTAGCAAAGTGTTTTTTGGTAACCTTTTTTTTTGTTTTTGAGGTTACAATTTTGAACTAGGTACATATTTCTTATTACTTCCGTTATTACTCGCCTGCTCAAGTATGTAAGTAAATTTACCAGGTGACTAAGAAACATTTAATAAGGATTGCATGGCATTCCAATAAATTATCTTAGATAAGATTGGCATTTTAAATTCGTTTAGCTTCATTATTAAGTTTAAAGAAAAACAAAAAAATATTTAAAATTGAATTTAGAAGAAACCAGTACCTGTGAATAAGTACCAACATGTTTTATTTCAGATAAGAATTATGTAGCAGCAATTATAATTTATAATCGGGATATTCCTCTATACGTGTCAGCCGATTTTTACAAAAATACTGTAAAAAGAAAAGTCTAAATTTAAACCAATTTGGTGTTTATATATAACAACGCCGAAAAGTATTAAATTAATACCATTTTCCGTTTAATTGAGAGAAAGAGTATTATTTTGGTATTATTTTAAGACCATATGGACTAATTTAATGGTCAAAATTGAGAGAGAGAGCGATTTAGTATTATTTTGGTATTATTTTAAAACCATAAAGGTGATGACCCAATGCAGGATTGATTTGCTTGCCTTGCTTACGTAGGGTTACCTTGCTTTTCTGTGAAAGCTTCTATCAAAAATACAGGATGAGACAAACAAGACAACAACAAAACAAATAGTGAAGCGTGTAAAGCGCTGTCAAATAGAGATTTGGGCTATTCGACGCTTTGAAGCGCTTCAAGCAAGCAACGTAAAGCTGCCACTGGGCCAACTTTCATACATTTCAGTAGAGTTCAAAAGAATTTTGACATTTCTGGAGGCAAAGCCAGCAAGGCAATTTAATAATTTCCAAACTTTTCAGGGTCTTAAAATATTACTATTTGGTATTAAATTAAAAAAAAGTAGTCTTTCATTTTTTACTGTGAACTTATCTTTACGCACTTTTAGTGCATTGAGATGAATACTCTCAATATTACTACACAAATTTTTAACACCTTTTCTCATTGCAGGCGAGAGTGGTTCGGGCAAAACGGAAGCCTCCAAAAAGGTGCTACAATACATCGCCGCTTGCTCTGGACACCAATCGACTGTGGAGAGTGTTAAGGAGAAATTACTCAAAAGTAATCCAGTATTAGAAGCTTTCGGTAATGCCAAAACGAATCGTAATGTCAACTCATCACGTTTCGGAAAATATATGGATATACAATTTGATTTCTCGGGTACACCGATCGGTGGTCATATACTCAATTATTTGTTGGAAAAGTCACGTGTAGTCAATCAAAATGCTGGAGAGCGTAATTTCCATATTTTCTATCAACTGTTGGCCGGTGCTAGTGCTGAAGAGTTGCACGAATTGCAATTGAAAAGTTCCTTGGATAGCTATTGCTATCTGAGTGATGGGGTAAGAAATCGATTATCAGTATCCTTTTCTGTATCCCTATTCCTATCCCTATCCCTTTCACTATCACTTTACCTATTTCTATCATTTTCTCTATCCCTATTCCTAACACTATATCTATCTTTATCTCTATCCTTATCACTATACCTATGCCTATCTCTTTCCCTTTCTAAATCCCTATCCCTATAACTATATCTATCCCTATAACGATACCCTTCTCTCTCTTCATTCTTATGCCTAACCCTTTCTCTATTGCTATCCGTGTCATTATCCGAAGAGAAAACAAAAGATCGATCTCTGGTCCAGTTTCGAAAAATTAGGTCAGGGAGGTGAAACGTGCGACCGATAGTGATACGAGTAACTTCTGTGCCAACTGGCTTACTTGGACTTTTTAAGAATCTCGTTAGCCAGCCTTTCACATAGAAGAACCCTTGATTAATAAAAGTTCCTTTAAAAATCTCTCCAAAACTACTATTCCTTGGGTCCGGATCCCAAAAACCCTATATATTATTGTCTCATTCTCACCTAAGAGAAACTTCTCTTTTTTATTATTTGACCTTTCTCAATTTTACAGCAAAATGGCAACGTAAAAGGCATCGATGATGCCGCAAACTTCAAAGCGGTCCAACAAGCCATGAGTGTCATCGACTTCTCACAGTCAGAGCAAAAAGAGGTCTTCAATATTGTTGCAAGTGTTTTACATCTCGGCAACGTAAACTTCGCTGAAGTGGACGGTGTTGCGAAAGTTACAAAAACCGATTCAATTGCCGCAATCGCCAAATTACTAGGAGTGGATCAGAATGAACTAATTGCTGCACTCACAAATCGCACAATCGATGCACAAGGTGATGTTGTGACATCACCACTAAATCGCGAGCTCGCGATATATGCGCGTGATGCGCTGTCAAAAGCGATTTACGATCGTCTCTTCACATGGTTGGTGCAACGTTTGAATATCTCGCTGCAAGCTAAAGATATTAGCGGTGCCATCAACAATGTTATGGGTATTTTGGATATTTATGGTTTTGAGATATTCAAAAAGAATAGTTTCGAACAATTTTGTATCAATTTTTGCAATGAGAAATTACAACAATTGTTTATTGAGCTCACGCTGAAATCAGAACAAGATGAATATCGACGCGAAGGTATTGTTTGGGAGCCGGTGAAATATTTTGATAACAAAGTCATTTGCAACTTGATTGAGGAGAAATACATGGGTATAATTTACATATTGGATGAAGAGTGTTTGCGACCAGGTGAACCCACCGATATCACATTTTTGGCCAAACTCACCGATCAACTGGCCAAGCATCCACACTATCGTTGTCATGAGAAATCTTCGACACAAGTACAAAAGACAATGGGACGTGATGAGTTTCGTTTGGTGCACTATGCTGGCGATGTGACTTATAATGTGAATGGATTTTTAGATAAAAACAATGATCTCCTATTTAGAGACTTGAAAGAAACTATGAGTAAGGCGGGTAATCAAATTGTGCGCTCTTGTTTCCCTGAGGGCGAATACAAAAATAAGAAACGTCCCGACACAGCGGTTACACAATTTAGAAACTCATTGAATAATCTTATGGATATTTTGATGGTGAAGGAACCTTCTTATATACGTTGCATTAAGCCAAACGATCAACAACAGGCGGGCATCTTTGACGAAGAGTTAGTGCTACATCAAGTAAAGTATTTGGGTCTGATGGAGAATTTACGTGTACGTCGTGCTGGTTTCGCTTATCGCAGGTAAGAGGGGGTATGTTGTTTTTCTACCTAGCTGTAGGGGAGATCGATAAGGCCATGTCCGCCCTGTTGTCCGTCCTTGCCCAAGATAACTTGAGACATTTGAATGAATGTTGGCACACACTTTACTTTTCGCCTAAGGATAGTGAATATTGAAAATAGCCGAAATCGGACAGAGGGCGTGGTCCTTTTTCGATATCGAAAATTTCGAAACACGCGTGTAGAACAAAATATTTCAGTGATAGAAGCAACAAAACAAGTTAAATTTGATAGGTTTATTGACTTGATCATTATATAAGTTTTCTTTTTTTTTTTTTTTGTTAGGCATGACACTAATGGTGATTTCGTTTCATCAAAAAAATGTACTCTTCAATTTTCCGTTTTCGTTTGCAAAATGAAGGTAAAACATCAAACATGATTAGTTTTCGTTTTCTAAAAATTTACACTTGAGGAGTGTAAAAACTCACACTTTCTACCCTCTGAAGCTTTGACAGGGTAGCTGGTTGCACTGAAAACCAGCTGCCGAAAATTTTATTTGAGACATAAATTTGGTGAAATAAATTGGATTTTGCAATAACAATTAATTATGGGTGATAAGCGAAACCTAATTATTCATGCACATAGCGCAGCAAACGGGGCAGTGTTTTTTGTTCGTTTCATCGATTGCAGGTTCATGTAGAACGGGTACACTTTTATCACACTTTTACACTGTTCTTTGCAAGGGTGCAAAGATGTTCAACGTGAGCGTGTACATTTTTTCGATGAAACGAACACGCTAACGGGGTAACTCCAACCTCCCTATTTATTCACAACACAAAACCTTGAAGATCTCAGTTCCAGAATGATTTAGATATAATGCTAAAATTGCAAAGCTGCCGTCATCCGGCCGGTCATCTTATAAGCGTATCTTGAAAATTTAGGAAAACGGGCGTTGCACTTCCCACATAGTAATGGGCAAACTTTAAAATGAAACTCGGTCCTCAATATACATAGCAATGTTATGGATAGTGAAATAATCAAAGAGCTAAATCATACTTCGACCACGCCCACTTTTACACAACTGGCTATTAAACGCTCGGTTTTAGCCGAACTAGATTACTCTACTTTTATTTTTTTTTAATTTAATTTTTAAACAATCGTTTGATTTATGTTCCCCCTCTACACAGAACTTACGACGCCTTCCTCAACCGTTACAAGTGCCTCAGTAAAGCGACGTGGCCCAACTATAAAGGACCCGCCAAGGAAGGTGTACGCCAACTCGCCAAAGATTTGAATTATACACCCGAAGAATATTGTTTGGGTGAAACAAAAATTTTCATACGTCTACCGAAGACACTCTTCGACACGGAAGATGCGTTCCAAGAGAAGAAACACGAAATTGCTGCCATAATACAATCACGTTGGAAGGGACGACAACAACGTCAAAAATACCTCAAATTGCGCGAACAAATCATAACACTGCAATCGTATTGCCGTCGTCATATGGCCATAAAAGCACTCAAGCGACGACGTGATGCGGCCGATAAAATACGCGCCTTTATCAAAGGTTTCATTACGCGCAACGATGCGCCGAATGGGGTTAATGAAGAATTCATAGCGAATATGAAACGTATGTGGCTTTTACGCTTAGCAAAACAGTTGCCAACCAAAGTGTTGGATCAAAGTTGGCCCCCCGCACCAGTGCATTGTCAAGAGGCATCCACCTACCTACATCGCTTGCATCGTTTACATTTGGCGCGTAAATATCGGTTGAGTTTATCAAATGAACGTAAACGACATTTCGAATTGAAAGTCCTAGCCGAGAAGTTATTCAAAGATAAGAAATCCAATTATTTGGCAAGTGTGCCATATTGGTTCCAAAGTGATCGTATACCGAAAGAGAGCTCTGCGGAAATTAATAACTTCGTAAACATTTCATTGAATGGTGAGAGTTTGAAATATGCATCACCATGCACGAAATACGATCGTCACGGTTATAAGCCGAGGGGGCGTTTTCTTTTGCTTAGCAATAAGGCGCTCTATGTGTTGGATGGTAAAAGTTATAAGCAGAAGCACAGACTGCCTCTGGATAAAATCGATTTTGTCACCACAAATCATAGTGATAGTTTGGTCGTCATTCGCATACCGCTCGACCTCAAAAAGGACAAAGGCGATTTGATACTCGAGATACCGTACATTATAGAGTTGGGCACATTAGTTGTGGATACTGTGGGTACGGCGAATATTTTCACCATCGTTAGTCGAGATTCGTAAGTATTAGAGTTTTTATAGGGGCTCATGGAAGCTTCATATATTTGTTTCTCTTTCCAGTTTGGAACACAATGTCGTGAAGGGCAAGGGAGGCGTTATCGATATTCAAACTGGTGCCGAACCTGGTATCGTGCGCGATAAGGGTGGCCATCTTGTTGTTGTAAGTTTGTATTGAAATACATAACCTCAAAAAAGGAAATAAAGGGTGGGAACTTCCTATTTTTGAGTTAGGGCCGAACGCCGATCAATTATTAAATTGTGATAACGGATTCGGATTTTCCTACAAAACCATATGAGTGGAAGATCACCCTATTTCATAATAAATCCTGTAAGAAATCGAAAAAATCTTGATCTGATTGAGCTCACACTTACTCTATTGAAAAAAAAAAATAAAAAATTTAAATTGAAGAACTTCTCACCACAGAATTTATTTCAATAACGCTTAAAATTATACATATATGGTCCAAAAAGTTTAGGAGAAGTATAAAAAATCGTTTTGACCTCGGTATGCATAATGCGAAAGCGAAGACCCGATATTTTATTTCTGTCAAGACATATTTTAATTATGAAAGGTGTTCTGCACATAAATACGACGGGTCGCGTTTAAATTTTGGGATCGGGCCCGGTAAAATTATTAGTGCTTTGCTAATAACTTTTCACTGAAACACAAACTTTAATTTCCGCTTTCGGATTACTGAAATCGAAGTCAAAACGCATCTTTTGATACAGAAATTTTTGGGCGTGTTACAGCAGTTTCGTGGGATTATTTTTATTCAAATCGCGGGATTTTTTGCAATCCCAAATCCCGAGACTTGAATAAAAATAGTGCCGGTATTTCGGGAGTTGCCCGGGAGACTCGGGATCTGGATTCTCCAGGCTCGATGCCTTTGTCGAAATTCGATAGAAATCAACGGAATTGCCAGTAGGCCCCCAAATTTTATTATTTGGTTCAGAAATCTGGTCGATTTTCTGTTCTGTTCTTGATATTTGAACGCAGTCGAACATCGAAAAATCGAATAGAAAATCGACTCGTGTAAAGCAGTCTTAGGGCCACTTGCATAAAAGCCGATAACGCCTAATCGGTGATTAACTTGACAGCTAACCATACAAAATACGTCAATTAAACTCCGGTTAGTCGTTATCAGCTTTTATGCAAGCGGCCCTTAAGGTTCAAAAACTGCCTGATTTACACGGGTCGATTTTTCTATCAACCTTCAAACGCAAGGTGCGAATCGATCGAATTGCTATGTATTTACACGGTGAAACGACAAAAAAATTTACCAGAAAATCGACTCGTGTAAATCAGCCTTAAAAAGTAGAAATTTTAAATATGTATTTCTTTCACTTTTTTTTCAGATTGCTGGCCAATAAATTTTCATCATAGAAGTGCTAACCACCTTTTAACACAAAAAATCAGGGCTTTAAGACGACGCATGTATTTTATACACACTGATCGAAAGATCTATTTTGTTATATTTGTTATCTGGCCTTTGCTGCAGATTCATTCCAGATTTTATACAGTTTTAGTTTAAATCAATTTTTGTAAAAATATTTTTTCTATATGTATGTGTATTGTAAAATGTGTATTACCTAAAACCTTATAACTTATTTCATTTAATAAATAAATCAATCAATTATACATAATAAAAAAAATTACTTTTAACCAATTTAAATTTTAGGTTAGGTTGGATTGCGAGCGTGAGTTAAAATAAGTTTTACTGTGTATAAACAGTTGAGTGAAAGATCATCCTATTTCAAATATTTTTCAAAAACGCATTATCTTAGGCTGAATTCGCTATTTGATGGCCTGCCTTCAAACAATCCACCTCATGAATCTCCATTTTTTTGGTATTTTGGTGGTCAACTGCTAAAAAATTAGCTAAAATTATGGCAGAGGGCTCAAAAGACACGTTTTTGTCCCAGGATCACCGAAGCGCTTTTTTAATATTTTGCTTCTATTGTTTGAAGGTCGTGTGTAGGCCTTTGATAATTTATTACTTTCGTTTGATAGTTAATATATTCGTAATTATAGAGCATTCAATTTTTGGACGAAACTTGGCAGACACTTTTTATTAATGCATGGAAATAAATATAATAAATAAATATAGTCATTAGCTTCTACATCGTTTGTAGGTGGTATATTAACGTTTGTTAATAGTCTGTATATTACTGATTACTTGAAGTAAAATAATTAAAATTTTATTAGGGATATCCGTTCAGTCACCAAAAATAACCAAAAATCCCGATATTTGATTTTGTTTTTCTATGCAGATCGTTTGAAGGTCGTTTGTAGATAGTTCATTCATTTTGTTTGATAGGTGATATATTAACGTAAACTACTAGCTTTGTTTCTTGAAATCTCCAGCAAAGAACTGTCAGCAGAAGAGAGTCTTGTAAAAAGCTGTCAAAATCTCATTTCTGCTAGTTTCATCTCTCTTCTGCTAGTTTTTCGCCGAACAGGAGCCAGCAGAAATTCTCAAGCAGAACAGCTGTTCTGACAATTGACAAATGAAAATAAATTTTTTCCGCAGCACATGAAATTGCGAATTTTTCAGTCTTTGGACAATTTCTGCGTATATATCGACGTAAACCTTACAAAATATTAAGAAAATTGAATGCCTTATACACCTTCAGTATTTCCGATTCCTGTAACTGTGTCTACAGGATTATATTGGTCTCCTAAACGAGCCACATTACGTTGGTCCAATGGACATTGGGCTTCGGCGCTTTGCTATTCAAATATACGGAATTATTGAAGATTTGGTATTTATTGTATGTACTTACTTCATTTGCTGGTAAATAACTCATAGTTTTCAAAATATTCGTAATAAATTTTAAATTTCGTAAAAATATTCAATCAATTTTTATTTTGCCATATGTCACAATCAGCTGTTTGTTACTTGCTAGTTTTTGCTGGACGAAAAATCTCCAGCAGCAACTTGCAGCGAACTTGCAGCGAATTGGCGCTCCTTCTCTCAATTAAATGTCAAAAAGCTGCTGGATTCGCTGCTAATTTTTTCACAAAACACTTTTCTAGAAATAATTATTCATAATTATTCATAATTAGCAGAAAAGAAACAAAGCTACTATCTATCTTTCGTTACATATGTAATATTATAGTACATTTACACTACACCAATTTCAGCGAAAAACTGCAAATCTGGCGCTTTTTCCATACATATCTAATTTTCCAAATTTGGAATTCCATTGTATTTCGCCTCATTGGCCGAACATTGCAATCCACAGTTCCTCAAATACCAACCCTGCATGTGTTCCTCATTTAAAATTGTCCAGAAAGAACCTTAAATTTTGTAAAAAATACGGATATCCCTAATAAAAAGGTGTGTTCAAAAAGTATCGCGAATTTTGTGTTTTTTCAAAAATTATTTATTTATTCATGAATATCTATTTTGTCCCCTTCAAAGTAATCCCCATGAGATATTATACACTTGTGCCAAAGGGTTTTCCAATCTTCGAAGCACTTCAAAAAATCTTTTTTTTGTATCTTGTTCAGCTCCTCCTTCGATGCCTATGCGTCGCCGATATGGTCGCCGCGGCTTGCAGACGTTCACTGGAATCAGCTTCAGGCCTGTCAAAACACCGCGCTCAGAACCGCTACGGGGTGCGTCCTTATGTCACCTATATCTCATATACACAATGAGGTGGAAATGTTTCCAGTTAGGGAGCATAATGATGTGCTAAACAAGCAGTACCTACTGAATTGCTGTAAACCACAGCATCCCGATAGACAACTGCTTGAACTCATTCCGCCTCCTAGGACCATAAGATCGCATTTACGTAAACATTTTGATGAGATCCGACACTATATAACAACGCCGTTTGATCTACAGGTGCATAAACAGGCCTTGGGGCATATCCATACAACGTCTGTTGGCCATTACTCTGCGCTCTGTCCGCTAAACAATGTCTTACATTCCGCAACACCTGGCATTTCTGAAGAGGAGCGTCATCTTCCTCGAGAGACAAGGGTCACTCTGGCTCATTTACGCTGTGGATATTGTAGCAGGTTAAACTCCTACATATCTAGACTGAACCCTGATGTGCCGAATGTATGTCCGGCATGCGGCTCGTCCCCCCACAATACCAATCACTTATTTTCTTGCTCATCTGAGCCCACTCTTCTAACACCCATCTCTCTTTGGTCCAACACTATTGAAACTGCTAGTTTCCTTGGACTCCCGTTAAAAGATATTGATGACAATTAGGTTAAGGGATAAAAACGCGTTGGGCAGGACTACACCTCGTTACAACAACAACATGCCGTCTTTATCTCGTCAAGAGAAGCGTAACGTCGTCCTTTCATAGGCCTCTTCAGTTTAGGGAATAAAAAAAGTCACAGGGGGCCAGATCTGGGGAACACGGTGGCTGCGGCATCATTAGTGTGTTGTTTTTGGCCAAAAAGTCGCGCACAAGCAACGATGCGTGAGCAGGGGCGTTATCGTGGTGCAAAAGCCAATTTTCGTTCTTCCACAAATCCGGGCGTTTCTGGCGGATTGCTTCGTGCAAATTGCGCATAACTTGGAGGTAATATTGCTTATTTACCGTTCTTCCCTGTGGCAAGAACTCATGATGCACCACGCCCCTGCAATCGAAGAAAACTGTCAGGAAAACTTTCACATTCGACCGAACTTGGCGCGCTTTTTTCGGTGTTGGTTCGTAATATAGAATTATTATTTCCTCCAACTTTTTATTCTTTAATTAAAGCAAATTCATCAACATCTGATTGTCAAAGCAGGCAAATTTGAGAGTTTGCCAAATTTCAACCTCGCTTCAACTTTGAGGTCTCCAATTTGCCATGCTTGGTTTAAATACGTATACTGAACTTTTCTGTCAAAGTCAAAGTTTGAGGTAAAGCCAAAATAAAGTTTTATGTAATTGACCCCTAACTAACAGACATGAGTACCAACATAACGTCACAAAAAATTCGAAATTCGAATATACGTAACCTGCGAAAATTCAAAATTCGCGATACTTTTTAAACACACCTCGTATCACCTACAAATGACTTAGAACCTATTAACTATATTTATTTGCACATTCCACGCAGAAAAAAAAGTGTTTGCCAAGTTTGGTCCAAAAATTTATCGCTTTATAATTACGAATAATTAGACTATCAAACGAAAGGAATCAAAGGCCTTCAAGCGATCTGCATTAAAAAAAGTTGAAAATTCGAAATACACACTGCCAAGTATGCGCCACCATCAGCTGTCAGCTTGACAGACGTCATTAATGAAGAAGAAGACGCAAACACGCTTTTTTATTAAACTCAATTTTTCGAAAATGGGCGCATTTGATATAAAAAGCTGCAATTTATGTAAAAAAGAGCATGATAAATTGTTCAAACCAAGTGAAAAAGTCCTTGGCACACAATTATCCAGCGTGATAAAGACAATACTCGGCAATCAGGTAATTATTTTGAGTAAAAAACAAGAATTTCACTGATATATATTTGTTTGTGTTTGCAGCAATTGAAATTCCCGCAAAAATTTCTCATATGCGCCGAGTGTTCCATGATGGTTATACAAACTGAAATCGTATTTAAGCGACTTGAGGAGGCATTAACTGACAATAAAACAGAAAATGAGAAGGCTGGAGTAAAGAAATCAACGACCACAAAGAATGTGAAAAGCGAAAAAATTCAAGAGCAGCAGCAGCACGCACCAAATGAACGCTGCGATATATCGAAAATAGATGTTAATGAAAAAGACGAAGACACTGCATTGGATACTACAGTGAACGCATGGATATTCAATTGTAGGCATTGTAATTTCGCTACTGAGACAGCAAAGTTATACAGAAATCATTTGAGTGAAAAACACAACGTGTACGATCGATCTATTTACCATTGTATGTTGTGCAAGGAATCTTATGTGGGTATCACTGGCATAAAAAATCACATAGCATACGTGCACGAGAAAAAACCACGTAAACCGCGGCAACGACGCTCTACAATCGCTTTGGATACGCCACCATTGAGCAGCACCATAATTGGTGATCAGCTGAAGTCTGATGTCACACTTGTTGATGCAACCAAAGTGAATGAGGTGGAAGAGGACACGAAATTGGGAGAGGCAATAAAAACGGCCACTAGACAAGGCAAATTAAACAAGGTAGAGTTTATAACTAAAGTGTTTTTTCGATTTGGTAGAAATTCTTACTTCAAAATTTATATAGACAAACGTATTAACCCTTTGAGGCCCAAGCACAGTATTTGACTCCCATAAACATTTTTTAGTTTATTCCTAATTTCCCGAGGATCTCGCCCCATTTTTTGGTTATTAACGTCCAAAAGTTTAATTCATTATTTAAAATATTGACCAAGACCTGCGAGTATACATAGTTATCAAAAGAAAAGTATTTTCTGCCCTATACCAAGGAAGACATTTTTAGGCCGGGTTGTCACCTATTTTATTTATTCAATCGTATATCGGGAGCCTATTCACCTTGGGGAAGTTTTGATGGTTGCCAACTATCTGGTTTTTTTTTAATAATCCAGAATATTGATAGCATTATCTACAAAATATTTCAAGTAGACATTTTTGGTCGATATATAGAGCTCTAACCGCCAAACAGGCCTAAATCCTTGATTCTTTATATGGGCGAAATAGCATCTGCGAATGAAAAATAAATTTTATATCAAAACTTTCTACATAAAATACGGAGCTGTTAAGTTTACTATTTTTGTATACCATTATTAAATTTTATACTCACTTTTCCAGGCAACTAAAGTGAAAAAAACCACAGAGGACACAAAATTTAAAGAGAAACCTAAATCTGACACCCCACTTGTCAAAGAAGCCAAGGCCAAAAAATTGGAAGAGAAAGCCAAAACTGATGCTGTACCGGCGAACCAATCCACAGAACAAACCAAATCTGTTTACGAACTCAAATGCGAGCATTGTGAGTATAAAACTCTAAATGCAAAATTGTTTAAAAAGCACCTCAAAAATAAACATGATGTGGAGGATACAAAAATTTATAAATGCAATCAATGCGCTAATAAGTACATGCTACTATACGCCTTACAAAATCATATTGCCTATACACATGAAAATAAACCGCGACCACCGCCGCAAAGGCGTAAATCTGTACCACCAGATTTTGAACCCAGCACAGCACCAGAAGTGAAGTTAATGAAGTTGATTGGTGAGATAAACCATGAGGAAAACGCAAATGAATTCAAATGTGAAATGTGTGCATATGAGGCGAAGGATGGCAAAAATCTTAAGCAGCATATGGTTATCAAGCATCAAAAGGATAATATGGACCAAAACAGTAGTGCTTTAGAAGAAGACGAGCAACATAAGGACGATGAATATGTTTTTCAAAAACCACATTCTATGACTAAAGAGGCTAAAAAAGATGAAGTAACAAACGATTGGATTTTCCGTTGTCCCCATTGTACATTTGAAAGTACTAAAAGAAAAGCATACAAAACGCATATTAAAGGCGAGCATGATCTTAATGATGAGAATATATATAAATGTATTTATTGTGCTGGCGCATACAAACGATATAATCTATTACAATCACACGTGGCCAACAAACACAGTATCGATTTGACGCTAATAAGTGATGAACCACCACCAATATATCTCGAATCGAGTCAAGATGAAATTATGAACGGCTTTACTCCTGCCACAAAGAAGAAACGTAAATTGGAAAAGCAAGCACAACAAACAAAAGCCGACATAACTGCTGATGTTACCGAAATAGAAACGCCCACAAAGTTTCAAAAATTTGAAAATGTAACATCAAAAACAGCAAAACTAAAAGAATCATGCGTTGTTTGTGGTAAGCAATTTTCAACGCTCGATAAACTGCGATCTCATATGGATAAAAATCATGGTGATGATGTAATAAAACATTGTGCCAATTGTTATGCACAATTTCGTTCAATTGAAAAATATGAGGCACATTTATTTTCAGAGAAATGTTTGGATACAAATTCGTTTGCATGCCAATCTCCAGATTGTGCAAAGCGTTTTAATACATATGCAAAATTTAAGCAACATATGCTTGAGAAACATTCGATTCATTGCCCAGTAGAACTTGAAGCGAGATCTCCCTTAGGGAAGAAAAGAGGAAAAATTCCAATTGGGGGGCTTTTTTCCAGTCTATGCGCCAATAATACTAGCGTTGCAAAGGAGAGGGATAGCTACATAAGCGATTAATGGCATGATCGTGGAGCAATAGAAAACATTTCCCCGATAGAAGAACATTCCCCACTTCACGGGATGTTTCCTAACTGATGTTTAAAGACCCTGCGACTTTGTATGCGAAACTAACATGACCGAACCGTAAATACGTGTTTTATCAATATCTCGACTCCAGCGCCACCTAGTGGGTTAATTTTTCTCAACAGACTAGTTGATTATACATATGTTTGTATATTAAACAATATACCAAATACGAATAAAATCGGAACATAAGCGATACCAGCGCCATCTAGCGGTAGAAAATAAATCCTATTTTGAGAGGATGTATCTAAGGAATAAACTCGCGAAACTTGTCATTCCTATGTTTCAGAAATGTTATTATTGATTTAAAACATTGCACTTAGAATTAGCTTTCGTATAATAAATTGTACTTGTCAGTACAGAGTTATGTATCTAATAAAAATATTTGTAAATATATGAAATTTTTTGCAATCATTAATAGCTGACCCCGCAGAGGTTGTCCTGCGAATCGACTTTTACATAATTGGTATCATTGTACAGGAATTTAACACCCCTTTCGTTTGATATGCATTTTAGTAAATCCAATAAGTGATTTTTTTAAATGGCATTGCGTAGCCGGTGTTGGATTGTACCTACAACGACATCAATTTTGTAGAAATCGATTGAGTAGCGTTTCCATCTTCGGCCCTCTAAAGGATGATATACACGGGTCAATTTTTGTCGTTCCACTGCGTTCTACCTTCAAATACAAGGTGTAAATCGATCGAATTGCTAGGTATTTACACGGGGGAACGACAGAATCGCACTATGTAAATCAGCCTTAACTCCTACAATTTTCATTTGCACCAAAAAAGAAGTATACCGTTGAAATCAGGAGCAAAATACGAACGAAAGGTTCATATTTACTTTTTCCCGGGGCGAGGAGTCTGTATTACGCCAATTTCCCTAAACAGGGTCGCCCCCCTCGGCAGTGGTTTGGCAAACTGTGTTTGTTTCTGCCATGAAAAGCTTCTCAGCAAAAATTCAATATTTGAAGGTGCAGTTCGCAGTCAGGAAAAAAAATGTAGGTCCCGTTAATTTGTAGGGAAAAATTCAAAAAGCAGCACACAACAAATTGGAAGAAAATCTCGGCACATAACCGTCTTTAGAGGTTTTAATGACAACTTGTTGGTATATGTTGTTGTTGTTGTTAACAGCAAAACACTCCCCGAAGGTTTTGGTGAGTGATGCCGAAGTTGACAGTCTTTGGCCGGATATGACCCCGGTACGCTGCGGTACTCTCTTGCGGGACTGCCCGATTGTCGTGGTAGCGATTTGGTATGACCAGTGGAACCTTCTAGGTCATGTCATCCCTCCATCCGTGAGGAAGAAGAAGATGGGTAATGAGCGGTGAGAGGAATCATATCCGTAGATCAACCATCGAGTAGCACGTCATTACCTATGTGCATATTAGTCGCCTCGGGCATATTCTAAACCTCTAACCCGCAGGGGTTCAGTATTTTTTTTTGTTAGATGAGAAAACGACCCTTAAGGATGATTTACACGGGTCGATTTTTGTCGTTCCACTGCGTTCTACCTTCAAATACAAGGTGTGAATCGATCGAATTGCTATTTACACGGTGGAACGACAAAAATCGACTAGAAAAATCGACACGTGTAAATGAGCCTTTAGTATAAATCTTGGGCGTTACAGAAAAAAATGCCAAAAAATTGCTTTATAGGACCTTCGGATAAGATGGCTCCCAACTTTAAAATATTCAAATCTGAATACACACTATGGCATTTCCGGTTCAAGTTTCTATGCGGTCTATAGGCCACACCGGCAATAGGCCACGCCGTCTAAACAAAATATGGAAGAGATACCCGCGCCGGCGTGCGCCGCCGCACCGTCATTTTAGCCATTCGGCGGCAAACTTTTCGCTCAACTTCAGAGGCTAAATTAACACTTTGACCGTTATCTTTTATACATTTGTTTTCTTTATTTATTTCTTTGCATACAGTGTTTTTGTAAATTTATTAATTAAAAAAAAAAATTTTTTTCGTATTTGCCAAAATCTCGCTTCGCTATGAAAGTTTTATGTAATTGGGGCTTTATGTGTCAACAGTCAACAGAACTCTTTTGCCAACATAGGTACTAACAGAATTCCTTTGCGAACATCGTTTTCCAACAGAGGTGCACCATTGTGAATTGATAGCTGTCAACAACATTCCATAGCACTTTTTAGGTTATTTTTTTATCTATAGCTATTTTTTCTTAAATGTGTACAAATACGATAATGTGCTGCAATTTGTGTAATAATAATAATAATAAATCATTTAAATTAAATGAAATCAAATTCCTTGACTCAGACTTATCCAATGTGATCAAAAATATACTAGCTGTTCACGTAAGTACATGGAATTAATACCAAAATGATGTACTGATAAGTTTGCGCTTTTGACTTCTAGACGATTGAGCTGTCGCTGAAATTTCGCATATGTAACGAATGTTCATTAGCGCTATTGCAAACAGAAATTGTACTTAAACGTTTGCGTGAGGCAATAATAAAAGAAAATGCAGAAAACATTGCCTTTAATAGTTCAACTGAGGAAACGCGGAAGAGTACATCCGAAGACATGCTTGCAGATGGCGATGAAGTGGTTGATAATGATAGTGATTTGGTGGAGATTACGCCGACAACGTCCACAAAACAACAACAACAATCATTCTTTGGTGCCTTCAGTTCGGAAACACTGCTTTTGAATTGGACATTTTATTGTACGTATTGCGATTACACTGCAAAGAAGCCAAAATGGTTTAAGAGACATTTAATCGGCAAGCATCAGCTGAAACACGCACGTATTTACCAATGTCCATTTTGCAATGAATCATATGAACGCGTATTTGCTATAAAAACTCATATAGATTGCGTACATGGTAATAAACCACGTCCGACGCGCATGAGGCGCAAGACAATATTGCTAAGTCGCAACTCTAATGATGAAAACATAGAAGATGAAACATTGGCAGATGAAAAGCTTCATAAATGCAAAAAATGTTCATTGAAATTTTTACGCAAATCTACATTAGATAATCATATTGCTCGTAAGCATGATGGAACCAAAAAGAAGAGACGTTCAAGCGCAGAGAGGCGTAAATCTGCACCGGCAAATTTCGAACACAAAACTGTAATGACAAAAGAAATAGAAATCGTTGATGTCAAAGATGAAGGAGTAAGTGATGCTCCAACGGAGGTATATTTAGGCACTAAAGAGCTTCAAATACATCAAGAAGTAATACAACAAACTGCTGATTATGCAAAAGAAAATGTTGGCTCAATGGATACACTCAATAACGATCACGAGAAAGAAAGTGTTGCGGAAATAGATATGGAAAAAAACGATAGAGAGCTAAGCGACGAGGATAAACATGTAATCCACCCACTAAATGGTCAAATAGAACCAAATATAAACGATCAGACAATGGTAATCATTCCTGTAACAGTAGCGTCTAATCAAGAGCGCAACACGACTAAAGACTTCCAGTCCCCCAACACTTCTCAAAAATTTCGGGATACAGAAAATGATAGAGAACCTAAAATGAGGACCCAAAATGCAGATGCTGGGGCACAAAGCTATATCGTGGATCGAAATAATAAATTCAATTTACACTCAACACCAAGTATTCAAATCTTTCAGGATACACCAAATGATGAGCCTTTACTGAACACACAGAGCGATAGTGAAGAGCACAGTAATAAATTAAATTTGCACTCAAGACAACGAAGCATTCAAAATTCACGGGATACACCAAATGACGAATCTTTAATGGACACAGAAAGCGATAGTGAGGAGCATATTAATAAATCAAATGTACATGCCACGCTAAGTAAAACACAAAGTTTTCCTAATGACGAACCTATAATAATCACACAAATGCCAGCTTTAACAAGAATCGATAGCGAGGAGAACAGCTCAGAAGAAACCCAAACAATATTTCGTAATAAGATGAGTCTAAGCTCAACTCAGAAGAAAGCAACAAGTAATGATGTTGATAGCGTAAAATCAAAAAATATTGAAATCACTCAAAAGATGTTATCCCGCCAAATAAGTGACATGGAAATATCTAAAAATGATTGGGTTTTTCTTTGCTCGTATTGCGATTTCGAAACAAAGCAAAGAAAAGCATACAAAGAGCATATAAAATTCGAGCATGATGTAAATGATGAAAATATTTATAAATGCCTATATTGTACAGCAGCATTTGTACGTTATAAATCCTTGAAAAGTCATGTAAGCGAAATGCATGCTATGCATATGACAGCAAAATGTCAAACTCCTTCTATATCTGATTCAAGTCAAAGTGACAGAAAGCGCAAAGTTTCGGAGGATTCAATAAAAGAAAAAGAATCATGTGCTGCAGATACGAGTGCGAGTTCAGAACAATTGGCTAAGCGTAAAAAGTTGATGTCTTGCGTTGTTTGTGGTAAAGTATTTTCATCAGCAGAAAAATTACAGAATCACATAACCAAATTACATCCCGGTGATAAAATGTGTCAATAATTAAGCATTCTAGTGAAGCCAAAGAGGTTAATATCACTACACTTTGAGAGCTGTACTTCGATTAAGAATTGCGACATAACAAACAAAGGCAGTCTACTTCGCCTGCATCATTTTAGAGATATAGATATAGATAGTTGTAGACTGTTAGTATAATTATTTCTCGCGAAACTATTCGTTTCTCTAAATGGAAAACTTGAAAAATTAACTGAAATGCTTTTTGAAAAAGCTAATGCAGAAAAAAATAGTTTTTATTTGATGAAACTCGATTTTTCAGTAATATTGTAACATGGTCCTTGATTTTTTTGCCAACCATACACATTAATACATATGTATATGTAGGTCTCTGCACATGTTTTATAAACATATCGTTACCTTAATTCACAAAGGCCCAATCTTATGCTTTTCGAAATTGTGTTTTTATAATAATTTATAACTTTTTATGGTAATTTATAAAAAAACTATTTTTTTCGATGCTGAACAAGTGAATTTTTTTATTTGTTTTTTTAATTGTAATAATATTAAAATATATACGAATGCATTTCCAATCCACATAATAATAATAATAACTATATACAACAACAATAATTCAACTAGCAGAGCCAAACACTCTTGTAACACCAATTTTTTGTATACTATGAATACTTTAAAATAAATTTAGAATTGATTGTATTAAACATGAAATTAAACACATGTAATATTTTTAATGTCCGTTGCAGTGCCTTGCGGGGGTTGCTTTTAGTTGTATTTTCTAAATTTGTGAAGTCAATTTCGCAACTAAAAGTTAATGTAAAAAAAAAAAATTATTTATAAAAAACTAAGATATGGGTATTTTTTAACTCAAATCGGCAAAGGCATGTTTGATTTGGTTGAATTTATGATCAAATTAAGTTCTGCTAAATGAAAAATTAAAAGCCGATTTAAAAAAAAAAACACAATTTGAATCGAATTGTGAACTTATATTAAATATTCACTTGAAAACTTTTGAAACGGTTTTTATAAATGTTTTAATTTTTTTGCACCTTTCCAACAATGAACATTTTCGATCTGTGATCTATTTGAGCAGAAACAATCCATATCATTAATATTTTATAGCATAGAAATTATACAAAACTAAACGCTAAACCTTTCTCAATTCGCTATTTTAGTTTTTACAAAAGTTTATTGTCTATCTAAACTTTTATAGACTGGCCCAGATTATAAAAAAATATATTAACGGTTTTTTTAGAATGATGAAAAAAATACTACGTATAAGGATTCAGATCTTAATATTTTTTTTTATGTTTTAAATTTTGAAATAGCTTGCAGAAGAACATGAAGCCGAAGAGTTTGTCGAAATTATAACGCCTTTTAGAGATGTAGAATTCGACGAGCTTCATTATAGCTAAAATGGGTGTTAAAGAGTTTGGCTACAGAACGTGTGAGGAAAAGGGCCAAAATTATTCACACGTCAACCGTCTATCTCAGGAAGGTTTATACATTACTAACTCGTTTCTTTTTTTTTTTTTAATTTTGGAGCATCTAAATCCAGTATGTGAAATATTTACTGCAGAAAAATTATGTTTACAACATTATTAGGAAAATTAGGTACAAAATTCTAACGTTAACTGTGATGTAAAATGGTTTTTTCTTAGGGTGAATATTTTTCAGAATACGTTACCTAAATCGGAAAATGAACGACAAGAAAACTGTGTACAAAAACAAAGCAAAAAAAATAACGCCTTAAAAGAATTTAATAAAGAACTTTCACATGTACATTTTTGTTTCCTTTAAGCTGAAATCGGCATTTCTGCTGCAACAAATTTTTTGTTTACTCCTTCTCTTGCCATTTTGTATGAGGGAAGAAAAATTGATAATGCAGGTTCTTATAGGGAATTGAATTCTTAATTAGTATACCATTTCAGGTTAGGTTCGAACAGCGGCTTGTTGGTAAATGTTTATAGCTTTGGCAGTTTTAAAATTAGCAACGACAGACCTTCTAAAAATCATTATTAAGGTCTGGAACTTTTAGTATTTTTGTCGCCTTTTTTTTTAAATAATAATCAATCTTTTTTTTTTGCGCCAGTCTAATATACACTTATTAACAAAAGTATTGGCACAGTTTTTTTTAAGTTGTCATCAATTTTGGCTTTAAGGTTTTTTAAAAAACTAGTGTAAAATTTGCGAAAAAATCCATGAATATTTAGAAAAAATTTGAAGTTTTTTAGATTTTTTGATGCATGCAGTTTTGCAGCCCATTCAACTCTGAAAAATAAGACACATGCACAGTTTTGTTTTAATACATATCTCGACTCCAGCGCCACCTAGCGGGTTTCTTTTTTGAAAATACATGCCAAAAACGATCAAACACGTTTTTTATTTCCATATCTCAACTCCAGCGCCACCTAGCGGGTTTCTTTTTTGCAACAGAGTTGTTGTATATCAAAGATACTTGCCAAATATGAAAAAAATCAGACCATAAATACGGATATTGTAAATATAGCGACTCCAGCGCCATCTAGTGGGAAAAATATATCCTATGTTGAGAGGACGTATCCAAGGAATACAATTTGCCAAAAAAAATCCCAAATTTTATATACATAGATTAGTTACATAAACTAATTTTATTCAATCCAAAAAAAATTACATGTGTCAATACTTTTCTCCCTAAGTGTATGTACAATTACAAGTTTTTTTTTTTTATACCTTACTGTGTATCTCGGCTTGTGCAAGTTTCATAACTTCTAAGGCACCCTTTTTAATTAATTCTTCAGCTAATTGTTGCCCCAACGCATTACTTTGTATATACAATTTTCGATTGTAACACGAATGCTGATATAAACCACAATATAAATTATCTATATCTTCACTTAGTATTTGTACTTGTTGCGGCAACGGTTTCTCTTCATCTGCATAATCAAACATTTTAACAGTTTTCTGTAGGAACGGACATTTACCAGCAACAGCTTCTGCTGCATTACTCGAGTATTCATTATCGCTTGACGTACTATGCATATTAGCAAATGGACATTTTGAGGTAGATGGTAATGGAGGTGGTGGCGGCGCCTGCGCTGTTATGTTGGCGTTCACGATGCTAGCATTATCTACTTCATCTGTCAGCTTGCGCTTCAACTCGTTTGTTACCGGACATTTGCCAGCTGTAGCTAAAGTAACTTTATCCGCTTGACTTACAAATGGGCATTCGCCCATAAAATCTTGTCCCACATTCATTTTGAGTGGACAATGTGGATTTGTATTAGCATTTGAATCACCACCAGCGCGTTGATCTACAATTGTATTGCCATTATCTGCATTACTCTGCATTGTCATATTTAGGGTGTCGATCTTGCTCAAGTCAGCGCTTATTACCGGACAGTGTTTAGCTAAATTCATATGCTTTTCAATAATTTCACCCATACTAAAAGTGTTTGTTAGTTGCTCGGCATCGGCGTCATCATTTATGACCGGCGGACTATGCTGCTGTGACTCGGGGCTGCTGGACTGATGATCACGTCTTCTTTTTGTTGGTGGTTGGTCATTGCTCTCGCCATCATCAACATTGCGCTCATCCTCCAAAAAATTGTTGACGTTCTCATCATTAGTATCATTAATAATCCGCTTGCACTTGCCACCCGCCAACTCCTCTATGCT
Organism: Campiglossa producta; assembly: GCA_964058755.1. Taxonomy (NCBI): domain Eukaryota; kingdom Metazoa; phylum Arthropoda; class Insecta; order Diptera; family Tephritidae; genus Campiglossa; species Campiglossa producta. The sequence continues at coordinate 143,058,912 of CAXKVI010000002.1, forward strand.
AAATGTACACGCCTTCTTATCGCGTATTTCTGTTGTACCATCTAAACTCCAAACAGCGCCAACTAAGGACAGAGCGCTGTCTGTCCTATTTTCATTCGTTTCTAACAAATCACCGTCTAAGTTGCTCCAAACTGCTACTGGTGCACTACAGCCACCGCCTAACGTTTTTAGGAAACTTCGCTCCGCCAGTATGCGACAGGTTGTCGATAGGCACATTAAACTGCGTAGCATTGAGAGTACAACTTCATCATTGGCGCGACATTCCACGGCTAGCGCACCTTGACCCACCGCGTACAACAAATCAGTTGGTTCGAGCACTTGACTGATGCGACTATCCCAGCCCATGCGCACAAGACCAGCTTGCGCGAGAATAATGCCAGCAAAAATTGAATTGGGTGCATCCAATTTGGCGAGACGCGTATTCAAATTGCCGCGTATATCGCAAACGGTTAGATGAGGATATTGTCGTCGTATTTGTGCTGTGCGTCTCAGTGAAGAGGTGCCTGATGGGAATAGTTAAATTACTTTGTCATTTAAATTCAGTGTAAGAAATTAGTGAAGAGATTGATGATGGTGATGATAACACTAGCCCATAGATATCTCGAAACAAGTGAACAAAACAAAGATATATGTATACCGTTGAAATCAGGAGCGAATATTTTTTGTGAGAATGATATTGAAATCGTATATCTAAATACAAACTTCCAGGTCCCGGCAATAGTAATTGATGGCTAAAAGCGAAGGAGGTTCTTGCACATGAATGGATTATAGTCAGGGTCACTTCCTTATGTCTCCTATACCTCATTTACATCATGAGACGGAAATGCTCCCAGTCAGGGAGCATAATGAAATGCTGTGCAGGCAGTTCCAATTAAATTGTTGCAAACCGCAACATCCTAACAGGCAACTGATGACCGTAAGGACACATCTACGTAAACATTTTGATGAGATCCGGCACCTTGCAACATCACCGTTTGATCGAGAGGTTCATGTGCAGGCCGTGAAGCACATCTATGAGACGTCTGTTGTCTCCCATCTTAAGCTCTGTCCGGTCAACGCCATTTTGCATATTCGAACACCTGGCGTTGCTGACGAGAGACAAGGGTCATTCTGGCTCAATTACGTTCTGGATCTTGTAGCAGGTTGAACTCCGACTTATCCAGACTGAACCCCGACGTGCCGAATGAGTGCCCGGCATGCGGCTCGTCTCATAAGACCAGATAGATAGATATATGTATTATTGAGAATAGCACTGCGACCAAAGGTCTGTTGTGCCCTCATCTTATGGTTTTTAGACAGTACGTCATGATGCGCAAGCCGCGACCGAACCCTGCGGGTTAGGGGTTTAGAATATGCCCGAGGTAGGCATACCGGTCGTAAGAGGCGACTAATATGCACATAGGTAATTGACGTGCTACTCGATGGTTGATCTACGGATATGATGCCTCTCACCTCTCATTACCCATCTTCTCCTTCCTCATGGATGGAGGGATGCCATGACCTAGAAGGTTCCACTGGTCATACCAAATCGCTACCACGACAGTCGGGCAGTACCGCAAGGGAGTACCGCAGCGTACCGGGGTCATATCCGGCCAAGGACTGTCAACTTCGGCATCACTCCCCAAAACCTTCGAGGAGTGTTTTGTTGTTAACAACAACAACAACAACAACCGAATCACTGGCATGCGCATCATGACTCATTTCCGAAAATCCGCTATATTATACCTAATCCAAGCCGACATCCTTCAGGAAGCCGATTATCTCACGTAGCTTGAGGGTTTGTATGTGGTTGGGCTCTGACCATGGTGATCCCCGGAATTTTGCGCTTTTCGCATAACACCAATCATGTATTCACCTACTCTGCGGAGACCCTCTTCCCAGTACCCGTTTCCCTCCGGTCCAGCCCTCTAGAAACTGCTAGGATGTAACAAATATGTAGACTCATGCCTCTTTAAAGGCTTTCACTGCCAGAAAGCTTTAGGCTTGAATCGCCTCCGGAAAGTTACCTCTTTTAACAGTTTTTAGTTTACATGCTGTGTACTGGAAGATTGAGACCTCTCCAAATTATCTTCAATTGATTAGGGGACTCCTCTGGTTCGGCCAAGAAAAAAAGGCCCTATGTGACCCACTTAAGTCTTGTATAGTCAACCATACCTTATTTTGGGAAAATTCCAAGATATTTAGCCCTTTGGGCGTCCTAAGTTAAAATGGGGTCGCAACAAATACCTGATAAGTGTTGAGCAGTTCTTTGAGGCAAATGAGTACTAAACAGTTTGGAAACCATATAAAATCTCAAATCATGCTTAGACAAACCATATTTGATTCCATACAATCTGAATCACGAATCGATAAATGTGTAGAATGAGTCCCTGCTTTAGCAAGTTTTTGTATCAACTTACCTATCACACAACCCTCTGGCAGTGTCTCAATTGTATGTCCTTTGAACTCTTCCCTCAACACTAATGCATCTCGTGCATCCTCTCGCTCAAGTACAGCACCAATTGCCATGCCAGTTGGCAGGGCGGTGGGTAAATCTTTAAGCGAATGCACCACAAAGTCTACACCACCATTACGTAACGCATCTTCGAGATCACGCGTGAAAAGACTTTTCTCTCCAATTTTCGGCAGTGATATGTTAAGAACGCGATCCCCAATGGTTGACATGGTATCTAAACAAGAGTAAAATAGATAATATGTGTGTTAGAAAATGATTTTCAATACAGCAAAGTAGTGACCTAATAACGATAAGGATGAGATAAGGATTTGAGTAAGCTTACTTGGTTACTAGAGGCATAATTAGTTATCGTTAACGCTAACGCCATGTCCATTTTGTTGGGACAGCTGATTAGCGTTATGAGTATGGTGTTAGCGATAAGGGTTACTGATTCTGCCTTAAAACACGGCTTTTTTAAAACAGTTATATTGTCAGCGACTGTGATTACGCCCACTAATAATAATAATGTCTTAACGACTAGCAGCATTTCTGCTATACCCGCCACACAAATTCCAGACTGTTGCTCGTGCCTTATGGCGTCAACATCACGCGCAGCAGCTCAACACTCTTGCTCCCACCGGAGCAGTTTAGACATGAGCAACTCCGAGCATCAGTCTCTGTCTGTTTCGTTACACCCCCCCTCCCGTTTACACGTGAGTCAGGATCAACATCTTCTTGCACCTGTCTCGACGTGTACTGTTTGTCGGCAAAGATTATACACGCTCGCGTCATCGGTCAAATGCAATAACTGCTTAGGCCAATGCCACGTGCATCTATGCTCTGGGCTCGCGAACAGGAATCTTTGGACGGATGCGTTCATTGCACCATGCTGTAACACGCCTCAGCCTACGACGCCAGCCAACCCGGTTACACCAGGTCCACAGCTAACTAGGCTGAGGCACAGCCTTGGTCTTCGCCTACCAACACCTGGGCGAACACATCCGTCTCTCACGCCTTTGGTTAACTCGACATCGACCCCACCGGCGCACTTCCAAATCTTACAGCACAACTGTAACGGATTAACTGGTAAGATCGCAGAGATAACCAACTTGATGACGCAATATGACATAAAACTTGCCGCAATCCAAGAAACCAAGCTCAGTCCAAGGTCGGACCTCATTACCTATGGTGGATATAACATTCACCGGAAGGACCGTCATAGAGTAACAGGAGGTCTGGGAGGTGGTCTAGCGTTCATAACGCACAACTCTGTACAGTATCATCTATTTGATACCGACATCGAAGGAACGGATGATATCTTAGAAAGCCAAGGTATTACCATCCGTACAGGAGATGTCGATCTGCAAATCATAAACATCTACATACCCCCTGTCTCAAGTTGCCCCACCGGTTATCACCCCGACATTAGCTTGCTATTACGAGGAGATAACCGCGTGATCCTGGGCGACTTCAATGCGCACCACGATATGTGGCACTCAAACTTGCCAGCAGACAGTAGGGGGCATGTACTCGCAGAACAAATAGATGATACGGCTTTCTGTACATTGAACGGAGACGCCCCTACGAGAGTATCGGGTAACTGCTATAGTTCGCCAGATATTTCTATCGTAAGTGCAGGACTATTGAACAACACCAATTGGCGACCCATACTCACGTTGGCGTCTGACCATCTCCCAATAGTCATTACCATCGAACGACCGACGGACTTTATAACACCTGAGCATGGTACATACATCAACTTTACCAAGGCGGACTGGGACAGTTTTCAGACATATACGGACGAATCCTTGGCTGCTCTATCCATTCCTACGGACGTACGCAAAGGCGAACGAGACTTCCGCAACATCATTGACTTGGCCTCTAGACGCTTCATTCCTGCGGGTCGAATATCTCGAATAAGACCAAATTTCCCCGCGGAGGCAGCGGCCATGGCTAGAGAAAGAGATGAAGTGCGAAGTCTCAATCCCGCAGACCCCCGTATAAGGGATCTCAACGCGGAAATTCGTAGGTTGGTCGATAAACACAAACTGGCCAAATGGAAACAACACCTAGAGCAATGCAACCTCTCTGACGGTGTTGGCAAATTATGGACTACGGTCAAAGCTCTATCTAATCCAACACAACACAAGGATAAAGTAGATATTACTTTCGGTGACAGGGTGAAGAAGGACCCTAGGGGATGTGCGAACTCCTTCTGTAGACAATTTGTACTACATTCCCCACCCGATAGAGCTAAACGTAGAACCATGCGACAGGCGCGTAAATACAAAAACCAAAACACGCCCATTGTCATCACTGCCTCAGAGGTCAAGGAAGCCATCAGACAGGCTAAGCCCTCAAAATCCATCGGCCCCGACGGCATTGCCATGAAGATGCTGAAACATCTAGGCCAGGAGGGACACAAATACTTAGCGGCTCTATTCAATCTTTCACTGAACACTTTCGTCATTCCTGAAATATGGAAAAAGGCGAGAGTGGTTCCATTATTAAAACCTAGAAAGCCGGCAAACATAGGCGATTCATATCGCCCTATATCACTTTTGTCGCCGGTAGTGAAGACGCTAGAGTCCATTTTGCTCCCGTATTACACCGCAAATCTGCACCTGGCTAATCATCAACATGGCTTCCGTAAGCTGCACAGCACCACCACCGCACTCAATGCCATTACAACGCAAATAAATAGCGGTCTAAATCAAAACCAACCAAATCACAGGACTGTGTTAGTGGCACTTGACTTGTCGAAAGCTTTTGACACAGTCAACCATGCCACTCTCATACAAGATCTATTAGAAACACAAATACCTGATGGGTTAAAGAGATGGACCGCTAATTACTTGAATGGGCGGCAGGCGTCGGTCAACTTTAGAAACGCAACATCAAAACCAAGACGAATTAGACAGGGGGTGCCACAGGGTGGTGTCCTATCCCCGACACTGTTTAATTTCTATCTATCGAAGATGCCCCCACCACCAGAGGGTGTCTCCGTCGTTTCTTATGCTGACGACTGTACAATAATGGCGACGGGGAAGGGCCCCTATACTGATGAACTCTGTAATAAAATCAACGGTTACCTCTGCGACCTTTCCAGGTTTTTCACAGAGCGAGATCTGACGATATCTCCGACTAAATCAACGGCGACGCTTTTTACGACGTGGACGCAACAGGTGAGAAATGAATTAGACATTTTCGTTGACGGCACTAAGCTACCAACTGTCAGCCACCCAAAGTTATTAGGGATGACATTGGATAATACTTTCTCATTTGCTGGTCATGTGTCTGCAATGGTCTCAAAGGTACGTGGTCGCAACAAGATCCTCAAGTCACTTGCCGGCAGTACTTGGGGAAAAGACAAAGAAACGTTGTTGACTACATATAAGGCCATTGGCCGACCAGTCTTTGACTATGCTGCACCCATATGGTCGCCTAATGTACATAACACCAACTGGACGAAGTTACAAGTCTGCCAAAATACTGCCATCAGAACTGCTACGGGATGTCTCCTCATGTCTTCCGAGTCTCACCTCCATCAGGAGGCAAAACTGCTCAATGTAAAAGAGCATGCGGAAATGCTGAGCAAGCAATTCCTTCTGAACTGCCACAAGCCAGCACATCCAAACCGTCATCTTTTGGACATAGATCCGCCCCCGAGAGACATAAGGAAACATCTCCGTAAACATTATGATGAGATCCGGCATCATATTACCTTGCCGTTTGATCTGCAGAATCATAAGCGGGCTCTAACCGACATCCACACCGAGTCGGTAGATACTTTTGTCGGATCTCTACCTGTGAACCCCGTTCTGAACAGTCCTCCACCGGATATTGCTGAAGAAGAACGCACCTTACCAAGGGAGACAAGAGTTACCCTGGCACAGCTTAGGTCTGGATATAGTGTAAGGTTAAACTCCTACTTGTCCAGACTTAATGACACAATCTCAAACACATGCCCTGCATGTGGTAGGACCCCCCATGATACTCTACATCTCTTCAATTGTTCATTTGAACCTACTCTTCTAACCCCTCTGTCCCTCTGGACAAACCCTGTTGAAACTGCACGTTTCCTTGGACTCCCCTTAGAAGAGCTTGATGAAGATCTTCGGAATGATCATACACTCTAGACAGGGCAATGCATTGTTAACAACAACAACAACAACGCCCACTTTTCCAAAATCACATATAACCGGCTGAGAGAGATGACGCTATTTTAATATATTTGTCAAAAACGCTCTACCTCGGAATTGTTTGAAGAAACCTAGTCCCAGATTTTTTTTATATACATAACTCTTTTTATTTTAAAATTTGGTTCAAAAACGCTTTTTTCTAATGAATTTCAAAAATGCCCTATCCTAAGAAAAATTTAATACATTTTCAGCTGAGATTGGGTGTTTTTTTTTTTTAACTCTGAGAGAGCGTTCTTGAAAGGGGTCGATCTTCCACTCAGCCGTCGATATGCCCAGTGAACACTACCACTTTATTTTACAGTGAAAATATCATACGGATCTCACGATAATTTCGCGAAAGAGGGAAAAAATATATTTATAAATAAAATTATCGCACTACCTAAATAAACTCAGAAGCATTTCAAGTATTTTTAATTACTGCATATCAACAGCTTCTTGAGTGCGTGATTAAAAAAAATAAACATCATTAATAAATAATAATAATCATCATTCATTGGTGTTTTAAACGCTTTGGCGATTTTGGCCCTATCTAAGAATTTAATTGAAGACCGCCCTATCTTAAACATTTTTTTCCAACAACGACCAATTTCTGCCGAAGGCATATGGAATTTACGTTGAGTAATAGGGATGGCGCCGCATACGTTTTTTTTTTTTTTAATAGGGCTGATGCCCCTGCGGGTTAGGGGTTTAGAATATGCCCGAGGTAGGCATACCGGTCGTAAGAGGCGACTAATATGCACATACTTAGATAATGACGTGCTAACTCGATGGTTGATCTACGGATATGATGCCTCTCATTACCCATCTTCTCCTTTCTCACGGATGGAGGGATGACATCATGATTCAATTGTAAGAAGGTTTGTTCTTCCCTTGACGTTTATTATTGACACTCCCAATATGAAAATGTGTACGGGTTTCGTTTGCGATAAAAAAAAGTAGAAACATTTTTTTTTTTCGTCAAGGAAATAGTAGAAAAATCGAAAAAGGAGGATATAAATCGTTTTTTTTCAAAAATTATATTGATTTTATTTTTCAGAAAGGTGAAAAAATATTACTGTAAAAATTACAGATCTTAACATTAAATTCTAGAGGTCTATCATAGCTAGTTTAGATTTCACAGACTTTACCTCATATTAAGAGTAAGAACTCGATTTCCTGGTCGATTTTTTGTCGTTCCACAGTGTTAATAGTAAATCGACCGATCGACAACTTGTATTTCATGGTTGAAAATACAATCGAACGTCAAATCGAATAGGACATCGACTCATGTAAATCAGTCTTAACCTAAATTTTTACTAAAAGTTTCTTGGAATAAAGACTATCGAAAAAGTCTGCCAAAGGGATAGTATTACCACTTTACTAACCAACTTTAACCAGCTCCAATAAATTTATCTCCAACTCTTTCATGCACAATTGGCTGATGATGAAGAATGAAAACAACATACTCGAATCACAGAAGGAAAAGCTTTAAAGTCAGTTATTAATGATAAATTCATTAGTTTTCCAAAAGCCAACCTCTACTATTTTTCTAACTACTACTATTTTAAACTACTTTTCTAACTACTTTTTTTACATGATTTTGCTAAATGGCTACCCATAATGTGAATGACAATTTTTCGGGGAGCAAGATGGCCGCAATTGACAAAATCTGTCAGGGAATAGCTAACCTGGTAATAATTGAATAATGGGATGACATAACATAGAAGGGAGGGTTACACTGGGCATACCAAATCGCTACCATGACAGTTGGGCAGTACCGCAAGGGAGTACCACAGCGTACCGGGTTAATATCCGGCCAAGGACTGTCAATTTCGGCATCACTCCTCAAAACCTTCGGGGAGTGTTTTTGCTGTTAACAACAAGAACAACAACAAAATGACTTGTTGGTATATAACCGCCATACGTTTTTTTTTTTAATAGGGGTGATACATTCATGCATGAATACACGAGCTTCTCTTTCCAACTTGTGGTGTGTTGCTTTTGAGTTTTTCCTACAAGTTGGCGGGACCTACAGTTTTTTGCCGACTCCGAACGGCACTTGCAAAGCAAATTAATTTTTTGCTGAGAAGCTTCTCATGGCAGAAATACACCCGGAGAGTTTGTCAAACTACTGCCGAGGGGCGACCCCGTTTAGAAAAATTATTTTTCTAAATAATTTTTGATGTTACTTTTGCCGGGCATCGAACCGGCACGATTTGGTGTGGAAGGCCGAACACTTAACCGCTACACCACGGTGGCTTCCTTAAACTAAGTAAAATATTCTTTTATTGAAAGACTTTATCCTCAATTTAAAGACTTTTTTCTTAAAATTGAGGAAAAAAGTCTTTAAATATGTCTTTGGAGCCAACTAAGGGAAATTTTTTCTTGAAATAAGTAAACTCTTTTTTGAGTGTACAAACAAATTTTAAGATAGTGAGTTTTTCAAGTTAGGATCTCTTATGTTGTTGATATGTTCTCAATTTACTCTTGTTATTCTTTCCAATGATGATGATGAATAATGAAAAACAGCCATACGCAAATCAAAATATCAGCTGGATCCCGGACTTTAATCTTATCTTAAATTCATGCTTTGTCACTATCGCTAAAAATTAGTGTGTTTCCTTTTTTTTCCGACATATACAAAGGTGTGGTCTTAAGCGACAATTATACTTCCTTAAGGCAGAATTAGTTACCCTTAGCTTTGTTTCTTGAAATCTCCAGCAAAGAACTGTCAGCAGAAGAGAGTCTTGTAAAAAGCTGTCAAAATCTCATTTCTGCTAATTTTTCGTCGAACAGGGTTCAGCAGCGGTTACGTTTCTGATTGGCTAATAATTTGAATTTACATTTTTTGTTGTTGTTTTGCTATGTCACCGATCAGCTGTTCCTGCTTGCTAGTTTCTGCTGGACGAAAAATCTCCAGCAATAACTTGCAGCGAATTGGCGCTCTCTCTCTCAATTAAATGTCAAAAAGCTGCTGGATTCGCTGCTATTTTTGATCAAGAAACAGTTTTTCAGGAATAATTATTCATAATTAGCAGGAAAGAAACGAAGCTCTTATCGCTAACGCCATACCCATAACCATTGATTTCCAAAGGGTGGTTGGAACAGCTGATTAGCGTTATGGTTATGGCGTTAGCGATGACGATGTATAATTAAAGGCTTAATAAATTGATAGAAATATTTATAGATTTGTTTTTATTAAAAAAAATTTAAAAAGGAAAAATTACACGCTGCAATAAAATTGAAGTTTTTGAAAATCCCACCGGGTTTCTTAACGGATTCTAAACCTTTTGGGTGTGCTAAAGCAGAATCTGAAGTCAGATTTTTCCGGTCACCCTAGGTTTTCTCTCCAGATGGTTGTTTTAAATCGGTAGTTTTAAAAACCAATTTCAATAATTTAACAATTTTTCTGAGCTCAAGGCACCATAATATAAACTTGGTTTTTATATTAGGCGCCATACAGATGTTCCTAGGGTGACATGAAAAATCTGACCTCAGATTCGGCTTTAGCAACCGACAAGAAACCCTCTGAGATTTATTGGCTGTTGTACTGTGTTGTTAGGAGCACTAGCTCAGTCTAATGTATGGAAATTAAAAGCACTTTGGCGGTTTTTCTGATGCTGTTCGTAGTTCCGGTAAATGTTAGCATTCATAAAAATTTTAGTATGAATAAGCATGCATTCAAATAAAATTTCTTAAAACTAATGTGCATACATACGTAAATACATATGTATAAAATGAATAAAATTAACTTACGAATTTCGAATTTCTTTTTGGGATACAATTTTTGCAAACGTGCAATGACATGCTTCGTCTGAATGAGTGCTAACTGAAATTATAAAGAAAAACGGAAAATGTAGCGCATTAATAAAACAATTGTTTAAACTTAAAAAGAGGCAAAACTTGAAATCGGGAAAAGTTTAAAGGAAGTTCTTACAACGTAATTGCGTTTGTTATACAGAGAAACTGCATACATAGATACATATTTTTCCTCAGAACCTTCAAGCGTTGGGTCAAGTTTTTAGGAAATATTTTTTTTTATGGCTGCCAAAATCAACAGACGCACAACGTCAATGACTGTTTCGTTCATTAACTATTATTGTTTGTTTTTTTTTTTGCTAGCAATTTCAATTTTAAAATAATGCCATTTCATTTAAGTTGTTGTTGTTGCTGCGAAACGGAAATCTTATCGTCCAAAACTGTTTGAAATTCTAATTTGATATTCATTATTCACAGTCAAACGAACAGTTTTGACATCAAACGTGATCGAGACATATGTAGAAGCTTTATGCCTATATATGCATATAAGAACGCATTATGGGTAAATATACAGGGTGTTTAGAAAGTGGGGTACTTTTAACGAGAAGTTTTAATTCGATATTAGGGTTTATTATAGGATCGTGGTTGGGCCTTAAGCTTAAAACAATTTTCCTTATCCCTAACATAACCATAGCTTTGTTTCTTGAAATCTCCAGCAAAGAACTGTCAGCAGAAGAGAGTCTTGTAAAAAGCTGTCAAAATCTCATTTCTGCTAATTTTTCGTCGAGCAGGGTTCAGCAGAAACTTGCAGATAAAACAGCGTTTACGTTTCTGATTGGCCAACAATTTGAGTTTACATTTTTTATTGTTGTTTTGCTATGTCACCGATCAGCTGTTCCTGCTTGCTGGACGAAAAATCTCCAGCAATAACTTGCAGCGAATTGGCGCTCTCTCTCTCAATTAAATGTCAAAAAGCTGCTGAATTCGCTGCTAATTTTTTCAAAGAACACCTCTTTAGGAATAATTATGCATAATTATTCATAATTAGCAGGAAAGAAACAAAGCTAACACTTTTTTAGGAATAATTATTCATAATTAGCAGGAAAGAAACAAAGCTAAGGTTAGCGTTATGAAAGTATTTTCTTGCAGAAATTGAAGAAGAAGAAAAGCAAAGGAGCATAGTCATTGTTGTTGTGGTTGTTGTTGTAACGATGTGTAGTCCTGCCCAACGCGTATTTTTCCTTAACCTAATTGTCATCAATATCTTCTAACGGGAGTCCAAGGAAACTAGCAGTTCCAATAGGGTTGGACCAAAGAGAGATGGGTGTTAGAAGAGTGGGCTCAAATGAGCAAGAAAATAAGTGATTGGAAGATTTAGTATGCACCAAAGTTAGCGTCAGCTTTTTGATAACATTTCCAACGGCCTATTTGTCAAAAAAGCTGACGCTAACTAATAATAATAATAATAATAATTGAATTGAGGTATTGCACTGCGACCTTAAGATCTATTGTGCCCTCATATACTCATAGCACGTCTACGAGGCCTATCACCTTCAAAAAATCCAAGATTAGGATCGGCTTTAGTTCACGTATGTGCTTGCACTCTAGAGTCATGGCTCCAAGGATTCTTTGCCTTCTTCTAGAGATTGCATCGCATTTGCACAAAATGTGCTCCGCTGTTTCGTCCTCTGAGTCACAGAAGCGACACAGGCTGCTAGACGAAATGCCCACTCTGTGCATGTGGGCCTTGAGCCTGCTATGCCCGGTGAGGACACCTGTTATAATCCTAAGACTATTTTTGGACAGGTTTATTACCTCTTTGAACCGCTTTGTGTTATATCCTCCTAACATGGCTTTTGCCTGACGTAGCCCGATTGTCTGACGCCAATGTTCTTCTCTCATGTCAGACTCCTCTTTCCTGAGCATCTCTTTTATCGTGTGCTCTCCGATTGCAAGGAAAGGTTCCGGGCCTATGGGCTTTGTTGCTGCCGCTGCCCTTGCAAGTTGGTCCGCTCTTTCATTGCCCTCTATGCCCGCATGGCCTGGAACCCATGCTAGTCTGAGGTTATTTCTGGTTGATATCTCTTTTAGTTTCTGTCCGCACTCCAACACCAGTGAGGACTTTATCTCACAGGATGCTATCGCCTTGAGTGCGGCTTGGCTGTCACTTAATAGAGTGATGTTCTCGTCGGAGTAGCCGCGTCGCAGAATTATATCCGCACACAGACTAATGGCAACTACTTCTGCCTGGAAGATGCTCGGGTATTCTCCAAGGGGGACTGACAAATTGGTGCGGGGACCGTATATTCCCGCTCCAATTCCTTCTGGAGTTTTCGAGCCATCGGTGTACCATACCAGGGTCCTGTTTCCGTGGTATTTACCCACATTCGAGGGGTCCCAGGTACTCTTATCTCCCAGTTCTATCTTGTATCTCTTTTCGAACTCTACCACCTTTGCTATGTCATCCCTTGGCAGTTGACAGACGGGCAGCTGTCTTTTTAGTTTATCTGCCTCCGCGGACGAGATGACCTTTCCTTTCCCGAAGCCTTCTTTTGCTATATTTAGCATGGTTCGTTTGGCTACTTGTTCAATTACGATGTGCAGTGGGCTCAGATCCAGCAGCACCTCCATTGCTGCAGTCGGGCAGGTACGCATAGCCCCCGTAATACATACGCATGCCAGACGCTGGAGTTTAGCGAGTGACTTCCTCACTGTGCTTAGAGCTGATCTAGGAGCCCATGCTACCGCTCCGTATACTATAGTGGGTCGGACTATCATGGTGTACATCCATCTCAGTATCATTGGGTTACACCCCCATGATTTGCCCGCGAGTCTTCTGCACACCATAATAGCCTTGGTTGCCTTTGATGTTGTGATTTCAACATGTTTCTTCCATAGCAACTTGGAGTCGAACATGACCCCCAAGTATTTCACTTCAGAAACTGTCTCCAGGCGTGCCCCATTTAAAGTAATTGTTCTCATACCCGTAAGGGATCTCCTTTTTGTGAAGGGGATGATTGCAGTCTTATTGGAGTTCAGATTCAAACCCACACCTGCACACCATTCCTTCGTTAACCTCAATGCTCTCTGGATGATGTCGCAGAGAGTGCTCTCAAACTTCCCTCTTGCAATAATAACTATATCATCGGCGTACCCTTGGCATCGGATGCCGTTGTCGGTTAGTATGTGCAAGAGTTCGTCGACTACCAAACTCCACAGAAGGGGTGATAATACTCCTCCTTGTGGACACCCTCTAGTAGTTCTTATTTGAACGTTTTCCTCCCCCACTGCGGTTTCTGCTATCCTCGTCCGGAGTAGCGAGTCTATCCACCGTATTATTGGTTGTTGGACTCCTGTCCGCTCCAATGCTCGACTTACACTTCCATGTGAAGTGTTGTCGAAAGCTCCCTCTATGTCTAGGAAGGCGCACACCACCACCTCTCCGCACTCGAACGCACTCATTATCTCCGTGGTCAGCTGATACAGGGCTGTGTCAGTAGACCTACCTGCCCTATATGCGTGCTGACCCACGTGTAGAGGCCTATGCCTTAGAGTGTTCGATCTTATCTCATGATCCACTATTTTTTCCATCGTTTTGAGAACGAAGGAAGTTAAGCTGATGCTAACTAACTTTATCTCGAATATGACCTTGCTGCAAAACTGCATACTCCAAATAAATTCTATAAAAAGATTCAGAAATATTTTTCTAACAAATTTTCTAAAATAATTTTACTAAAGCCAAAATTTATACTAAAAAAATACTAAAACCATGCTCATTCTACCTAGTGTATGTTGGGGTGTAAAAGTAGGTCGCCTTCCCGTTGGTGCAACCTGGGTAACGCTAAATGACCTACATAGCCTGCACGGCTAGTTTAGTTTCTTGTATTGCCGGTTCTACGAGAACGGTACCAGTACTTGTGCTGTACCCATCGTGCCGAAACGACCCGGGCCATTTTCTTATATCGACCCGGCCAAGAGCAATACACTCGGGGTGACCCTGTCTGACATTTAAGCAGGGACCCTATCATGTAATTCGATCCGAAGAAATTTGTTTCGCATTTGAAAAAAAAATGTATGCGATTCGACAGCTTTCGAATAGCATTTGCTGTAGAGTCGAATTACATGATAAGGCCCCTGGGCTACACCTCGTTTCAAACAACAACAACAACAATAACCTACTGTATGTTCAACCAACTGTCAAACACCCTGTATGCTATCTAGAGTTTCTAGCTAAGGTAGCAAAAATGGTCGGCTATAAAAAATAAATTGTGTTTTTCATTGCACTAACTTAATGACTACCATTTCCAAAATATTTTTATTAGGGTGATTCATTTTGGTGCTCAAACAAAATATTAATCTAGTAGATTTTTTCCCTTATTCATCTCTACATATAATAAAATTGTAACAGGTCGATGTCTGTACATGGCAGATATCAACAAAAAATTGATTGGGGGAAGCATTATTAAGAGAGTAGAATCCGAATCCCCATTTTAAAAAAATTTGTGTGTCTGTCTGTCTGTCTGTATGTTTTTGGCCGTATCACGCTCAACTTAAAATTTAAGATATTACTTTTTTCGATATCTCAACGGGTTTTGGAGCTATCGCCCAATATGTGGACCAGGGGTAACCAAAAATGTCTTAGTACAATATGGATGTCAAACGAAAGGTGTCAATGAGTGCTATAATACGCGATGTGATTCATTCTAATAACTGAAATGGTTTGGGAGATATCTTGAAAATTCGATAGCTCGATCGGTTTCGGAGGTATCGACGAATATTTCCACAAAAAAGTGGCTTATTTTTGAAATTTTTTTTGTGACAAGTTCTTTTATATAAAAATAATCAGGGCAATTCTAAATAAATTTCCGAACGGATTTTGTGCACTCCAAAAAATTATCGAATAATTTAATAACTTAAAATATAAAATTCACAGTATCATGCCAGTTTATTTGCAATATTTGAAACTTTCGGTGGAGAAATTGAAGGAATTTTTCTGAAAGTGAAATAGGAAGAAAAATTCCGGTTATTGCTTTGAATATGTTGTATTTTACCTTGCAGTAGTTTTTAGAAAATCGGTTAAAATAATTTTTTCAAAGCAAAAATAGGTGAAAAATGCAAAAAAAACAACTTTTGCCAATATTTTTTCAGTAGGTGTGAGTTCGGCAACACTAAATCTATAACAAACTAGAGGGCCAAGCCCAAAAATTCACTCTGCTGTATCTGAAAAAGTTGGCCGTTTTCCTATTTATGTATACTTTCCTATTTTATGTCCCATCTTCCATTTTATATCGTTTTTTTCTCTTCCCTATGCCTTCTTTCCCTATCAGTAACCCTATCCCTATATCCCTTCCGCAAATCTAATCTCAATACTTTTTAGAAATATACAGTAAGAAAAATTCCATTTGTATAGGAGATGCCCTGCCCTCTTTTCTTTTCCGCCACCTTTTTTTAAGAGATTAATCTCGCTTAGCTTCCTGCCCATTTTCAATATTCTACGAAGAGCAGTTATAGAGATATCGAGTACGAAAAATCTCATATGTTTGGGAGGAGCTACGCCACTTTATCCATTGGTCCGAATTGTGAATCTAAACGATCCTCATACCTATGGCACAGGATTTCAGGAGGAGTTTACTAACAAAATTCGCACAGAAAATTTTTATAGATACATATTGGCAAAAAAAGTTGTCAGGCACTTTGTGTTCAAGTGCTCTAGCTTTTATCAAAATTTGATTTTGTAACAAATATTCTCAAATTGCCCCATAGTACAGAGCTACTCATTACTTTACATTGGGACTTTGAATGCAGTAGTACACACAGCTGGAGTCGCATGTGCGTGACTATCGACACTTTTTTATTGTTTTTATTTTGTGGTACGAGCAGGGCGATTGTATAACTTGTATAACCAAAAATTAAGTAAAAAATCCAACTCTCATAAAACACAAATGCATGTACAAATTTCTGTGATTCTATCTCTATCCGTCTTCTCTTAAGATATTTGAGACAATGTAAATTTAGCTCTAAATTTTGGTACAAGCTTAACTGAATATACCATTGTAATCGCCAACAAGATTATTTGCTGTATTCATTCAAAAAAAAAAAACCTTGAAAACCGAACACTTTAATTCATTAACTTTTTAGGCACTTGTGTAATACTCTTGAATAGGTACTTACTTCACTTTTTCTGGAGCCCACTCGTATTGTCTTATCCTTATCGTTAGTCATCTTTGTTGTACGATTTAAGCAAGGTTTTTTATTCTTCTTTTAATTGATAAAGTGAAAGTTTTGGAATTCTTTCAGTCAATGACCTTCGAGTTATCCACGTTAACCTTTGATATCCTGAATGAAAACTTAAGAGTACGAGGTCTAATTAACACCACCAGCACAACAACAATGTAACAAGTGTATGCTCTGGAATGCCACCTATAGCACTACTTAAATAATCTCCAATGCAAGTGGCCTCAACAACGAAACGGATACAAACGACAACTCAAAGTAATTTGCCCTGTGTATTAATCCATCGATCTTAACGAATTGAGCAAACACGCGAGGCAAATAGAGGAAAAATGTTGATTATGAAAAGAAAAAAAATTGTTATCTGATGTTTGAGACGGGTTGGGTGGGAGGGGCGAATCGCAGCATGGTTGTATTTTTCATAGCGTTGCCAGGTATGCCCTAGCCTTGGAACCACTTGTCGATTATTTGATATCGATTGTTACTTGTGTGTTGTGAGTAAAGGATGATTTACATGGGTCGAGTAGGAGTAGGTCGCCTCCCCGTTGGTGCACCCTGGGTAACGCTAAATGACCAGCATGGCCTACACGGCTTGTGTCTCCTATTGCCGGCTCTACGAGAACGGTACCAGTAAACAATTTTTGTCCGATTTCACCAGAATGTAAACCAACTTTTCCCGGCCGTTAATATAGAACGTGGATTCAAATTCCTGGGACGGAAACCCGTTTTTAGTAACAGTCTCGACCTCTTCCGACATGTTTTCGAGTTGAAGTTCGAGAATGACGTAATTTTCCATTACATATTTTGTTTATTGTAATGGTACATTTACACCGCTCCAAATATCGTTAATTTGGCGAAAATCGTTAATTTGGCGCCTTTTTCCATACAAATCTCACCATCCAAATTTGGAACTCTATCAAATTTGGCCTCATTCGCCGAACAATACAATCCACAGTTCCTCAAAATAGCAACCCTGTCTGGTTCCACATTCAGAATTGCCCAGCAAGAACCTTAATGGGTAATAAACGTGTGATAACTTTTGCATTATGAAAATGGGCCAATTTTACCAAGAAAAAACAGAAGCCTCTTTGACTCTTCATTTATTATTACCTAGAGGTGTTTAAAATATCACGGTGGTGCATTTTTTTCGGTAGCTTTGTGTTCTGGTAGAAGATTCTTGCCAAATGTAAATTTGCCAGTATAAACAGGTTCAAAATGACTCATTCAAATGCCGCACAATGATTCGATCAAACTTTTTATCGATTTCCATCAGAACGCACATAACAAGTTGAATCAACCAGCTGTTCAATTGCCTTTTGTTTTGCAATGCCATTGTTTACAATTTCGTGTATCTAATAAAACCATTTATTATTAAATAAGTACGCGAAAGAATATTTAGCATAACAATGGCGTAACTTAAAGCTCAAAATCACAACTACAGCAAAATCATGTTTTTGGTAAGTTTAATATGCAACTATTCAAATTTTTCAATGTTAACCAATCAAATATTTGTGCAAACCAGTTTTGGAATCGAACATCTACACACAATACGAATCCTGCAGCTCAGCGTACTCGCGTTGCGTTGGGTGAAGATTTTGTAAGGCAATTAGACGCTTTGCACGATGAAGCTTTGCGCACTGGCCTAGTAACAACAGCGGACTTGCAGGAAGCATATAGAAAATCACGCGATGCTGAACTCAATCCGAATAGAGTTAATATGTGGTATGCGATGGGTATTTTTGCATTCATCATGGTACTAACGCCCATATTTTACGAGTTGATCACATTTTTATTGGGTGTACGTTGCTTTTTGCCCAATAATTATATTGTTTCGGAAGCGACACGTCCCATAAGTGATTGTGGGTTTTGCAGGTAAATTTGTTAACCAAATGAAAGAATTAGTTATTTTATTAAATATTATTATACATTTGTAGAGATGTTCTAGGTCCGAAAATTCTACAAAATCTCACACGCGAAGAGTTTGCCCCATACGCCTATTCATCACATCCGATTATTATAAAAAATGCTGTTGGACATTGGGCGGCTAAGAATACATTAAACTTTGACTTTCTCAAAGCTTTGTATGAAAGAATACCTGGCGCATTGGACGCGAACTGTCCTTTCTTGCACTTTCGTTCAAACTTCAAATCATTACGCGATGTCTTTGCAATGCCCAGTGCACGCTCCAATCTAAGTGCTGGAGAGCTGCCGTGGTATGTTGGTTGGAGTAATTGCCATCCTATTGTTTTGGAAGAATTACGTAAAATATATCCGCGTCCACATTTTCTACCTGTCGATGCAGAGATGGCCAATGATTATATATTTATTGGATTTGAGCAAAGCGATTTTATGCATGTAAGTTTTTTTTTCTCTTTTCACCCTAGGGTTTCTCTTCAGAGGGTGGTTTGTAAAGAGATCGGTGGTGATACAATTTTTTTTTTTTCAATAATTTAACAATTTTCTGGGCTTAAGGAACTATAATTTACATTTGATTTCAATATTTGGCGGCGCACAGATGTTTCTATTAAGCTATTACGAAAAAAAAATTTCATAAACAAACTACCCTTTAGAGAGAAAACCTTTTTGTGACCCGAAAAATCGGGCTTTAGATTCGGATTCAGAACACCCACCAGCTTTAGGAGCCGTTGAGAAACCCTCTGCGATTTTTTGGATGTTGTACAGTGTAACTTTTTCTTTGTATATTTTTTTGAATACTACTTTTAGTTGGATTATATTCCTCGTCTTATGTGGCAAGCTCAATTGCAAGGCAACAAAAGTTGGATTGTCGCGCCGACGCCAGAATGTGATCACGTTTGCCAATCGTTTTCCTTCTATGTAGAGCCTGGCGATGCAGGTAAGTTGATACAACGGCTATATCGACTTTGAATTTCCTAATCCCCTTTTATATTATAGTTTTGGTAGATACAAGACTGTGGTATCATGGCAGTTCTGTGCCGAATAAAGGACAATTTGCGCTTACCATTCAGTCGGAGTATGGTTAGTTCGTCGCTGTATTCCTTTATTTAGTTTATATGTAGCACTTCTTTTAAATAATAATTTGTTAACTTTAACATCTTTGTTTTTATTGCACGGCTGATTGTTGGAAAGTTTATTATGTTTCAAAAAGAAAAAGTATATCGTCGGCTTAGTGGAGGATCATACTATTTCAAAATACTAAACAAAAGCCGTATATCAAGTTTTGGTTGAAGCGGATACTGTTTCAGAATTTTTTTTAAGAATACGGCTATAGGATAGGTCTTATTTCAACCTAATTATAATTTAGGTCATTTTTGTGAAGCAAATCCTTTTTAAATGTTGTTGATAGAGTCAATCTTAAATACCTAATTCAACAAAACTATACGGGCCTCAAACGATAACTCTGAAACTACCAGACTTTTTATAAAAATAATGATAAGCTCTTGATCTGAGGAGTACTAAAAAATGCTGATTTACATCAAGCTATGAAGCATTTCGATATCAATAATCAGAAAGCGGAAATGAAAATTTTTCTTTCACTTAAAAGTTTTTGACAGAAAACTAAAAATTGTATCCCAAATTTGGGGAGTTTTGGAGTTGACCTTGAAAACATGCTAATATGGAGGTGGGTGGAGACCATATTGCGTATCACAATGGGCCTTTTTAATGACTTTAATGTCGGGCAGAGTCCAAGTATTCTGTCCCGCCCTTGCAACCTAACCTTTGGAGCTGATACATCTCTTGACAAAAATAAAATATCGAGTCTTCGCTTTCGTATTATGCATACCGGGCTCAAAACGTGCCTTTTGATACCTTTTCTAAAATTCCAAAAAACATCGGAATTGTCAAGTTGAAATTCCGAAATCCCGGAACTGTCAAAAAGCTTGGGATTTAATGCCTTAATCTTGACACACACTTATGGCCATTTTCTCAGGTAAACATTAATACTTATCTGCCCGATAAAAAAATGTTTCATACAAAATGTCAAACAGTTAATGAAATTTGGCACTAGTTGAGGAAAAATTAAAAATTCGCTAAACTCGTTTTCCAGTTTTTACGCTATTGGTGAAAATCGCAAAAAAAAAAGCATATTTTAGCTCAGAATAGGAAAAAATGTAAAATATTTGTGTTAAAAATAACAAAAAAGTAGTTAGCTGCTGGCTTATTCTGCGTGGTATTTATTTAGGGTTAATTATTTGCCACGCAGTGTATACAAGCTCCGGGCAATTTATCAAATTTGATGGCATTTGGGTATTTTCGTGTCACGCGTACTTGTTGTCGTCTCGGTTTGATGAAAAGACAAAAAATTTTAATTTTTTTCGTTTGACAAATGAAGGAATAATAATTAATAATAATAATTTTTATTGCAAATGGTGTTGAAGATTTATGTTTGATAGTGGCAAGCTTCAAGTCCGACAACCATCAAATTTGATAAATAATTGATAAATTTCCCAGAGTTATTCAATTGTGAATGCGCCAATCGAACAAGAAGAAGAATACAATTGAATGGTTTCAAATTTTGCGCAACTAGAAAATGAATAACAAATGGAAATCTTGTTTAATTGACGAAATGCTAACGGAATTATGTAAATAAATTATTTAATATCACAGTTAATTACAAAAGTAATATATATCCAATCTTATTTCTACACCCACAGCAACTAGCCGCCAATCCATGGCACAGCAAACGAGGACAATAACGGATATAGTCGACAAGTCTAACAACATTTTGCTGCAAATTGAAACTACACGGAGCAGCAACACAAATCAAACCAACAATAACAATTCAAGCAATCCCACAAACAAAGCATACGCCTGCAAAAAGGAGACTGTACAAGTGTTGGCAAAAATTATTGAAAATGCACCGCAGCTCTTTAGCGCCAACATGCAAACTCTCGCAGCTGGTTTAAGCCAAAATAGCGATCAATTTGAACAGTATTTGGAGCAGAGTCATCAACGTGGCGAATATTTGAGTAGCTGTGCTCGTAAATTACTTGCTATTGGCGATATAATGGCACAAATTAAAACGGTTGTGCAAGAGGAATCCGATTTTGATGATGAGCACTTGGAAAGTGAATAAAGTACAAATCTTTATATTACATATTTTTAAAAATTAAAATTTATTTAAAATTACACATTTGAAACAGTATTTAAAAGATATGTTATTAAATGCATAAAACTATCAGTACGCGCTGTCTGGCCATTTATAGTTGGCGCACCATTTGCAAAAACTTCTTGATTTTCCCGTATAAAATTTAGCTCTTCCAAATTGACCAGTATTTTTTGCAGCTTCTCTTCCTCTTCAGAAGTAAAAGCTTGATGCACATCTTTCATGGTTGGACGCAACTTTTCTAACTGCTTGCCGAATGCACACAACTGTTCCAAACGCTTTTCATAAGCTTTGGTGTCTTCCTGCTCCTGTGTTTCGCTTAGGAATTGCGCCAGCTTCTGCTGGAACTTGCGAAAATCATTGTAAATTTCTGTTGCTGTAGGCAGCTCGGCTGCACTACGCATTAAATTCTGCAATGAGGTGGCGCCACTTGGCGATTGTTCGCGCGAGTTGGTCATTAGCGTTATATCGCGTGCCAGTGCCATGGTGCAGTTCATACGCTGCTGCTGCGTTGTTGTTAGTCGTCGCGGCTTTTGTAAATTTGAGGGATACTCTTCGAATGCTTTGAAAATATCGGCAAAGTCCTCAACAGTGGGATCATCCTTTGATGGTGTTATTTCAGAGTTTATTTCTTTGATTTCCTGCTGATAATTATCGTAAAGGTCTGTCAACGTAATAACGGATCGTTTCACCCAGTTTTCCTTGATTTGCTTTTCATGTTGTTTGTGGTTTTTATGAATATTTTTGGAAATTTCATCAAAATCAAATGTTGAACCTGACATCGTTTTGTATTTTTGTTTCAAATTGGGGGACATTTATTCACAATAGGGAAATTAGAGCAGTTTACAATAGAAAAATAGAGGCACTCAAAAAAATGTTTAACAGTTGCCAGACCGGTAAATTTTTTATTTGCGATTAGGGAATTAAAATATTCGATGGATATTTTTACCCACTTATTCATGAAAAAATGCTATTACACATTATAACTACCAAATTTGGCGAATTTGAATGTGTCATTTCGAACCTGTTTACACTGGCAAATTTGCATTTGGCTTCAGCTTCCCTGCAAGAATCTTCTACCAGAATACAAAGCCACCGAAAGAAAATGCACCACCTTGATGTTTTAAACACATGTAGAGTAATAATAAATGAAGAATCAAGAAGGCTTCTCTCTTTTCTTAGTGGAACTGGTCCAATATCATAAAAAAAAATAGTTGAAATTGTTATTTAGAACTGTGCATAATGCAAAAGTTTTCACACGTTAATTACCCATTAAGGTTCTTGCAGGGCAATTCTAAATGTGGAACACAGGCAGGGTTGCTATTTTGAGGAATTGTGGATTGTATTGTTCAGCGAATGAGGCCAAATGCGATGGAATTCCAAATTTGGAAAATGAAATTTGTATGGAAAAAAGCGCCTAATTTGCCATTTTTCGCCAAATTTACCAAATTTGGTGCTGTGTAAATGTACTATAAATGTACTTTTAGGCTCTTTCACTTCGCAAACAAATAATAAATTTTGTTTTAATCGAAAAAGGTAAACATCAATTTTTAAAAGAATTACACCTTTTTAAAAGATTTTTTGGAAATATTGATTCAAAAACGGCCTAATTCAAAGTCTGATTCAAGAACAAAAGTTTAGATAAGGCGTTTTTGAAACTGAGATTCCAGGAAAGTTTGAAAAAGGGCGTAATTTTAAGAGCATCAATCAGTTAAGATTATAAATTAAGATTCAACTTTCTATTAAGCTAAAGCATTATTCAATGCCTTTGAAAAATAACCGGTTAACTTTATACATACATGCTAGGTCGTTTTTACTAGAGTAAAAATTTTTCCTTAAAAAAACGAACAAACATTTAAATTTTAATTGAAACATATTTTAAATGTTTTCAGAATTTGTATTTCTTTGAATTTTTTATTCGGTTTTAACCTTTAATATATGTGTTCCTAACTTACATGTATTCCATGTTCTTCATTCAAATTACATTTCACTTTCGTTTATTACTACCCAATATTACAGATCTAAAAAAAAATTGCCAACTACTTATTCGTAGACATCCTCCTTATCGGCAACATATTTGATGATGTCGGCAGGCTTCAACAAACGCTCAGCATCTGAATCGGGAATTTCAAAACCAAATTCATCTTCCATCGCCATTATCACCTCAACATGATCCAATGAATCGAGACCAAGATCATTAATGAAATGCGAATCAACACTGAGCTGTTGGAACAATTAAAAAAAAAGATAATTAAATATTTGTAAAACATTAAAATGAAACTTGTTTTCGGTTCAAAAACAAACCGTATGCTTTGGCATTTTTGCATGTATTACCTTGCTTGGATCGATCTTGTCATAGAGTTTCAGCACGAGCAAGACGCGTTCGTTGATCAATTTGAGTGAAAGTGGCGGCTTAGCTGAATATTTGCGCACCGTTTGTGTTTGCCACATAGATTTGTTCTAATGAACCGAAAACAAGAGACGAAATAGAACAGAAAAGAAAAAAATTTATTAGTTTTTTCTGCCAACATTTCCTTTACCTTATCAGCAGTGACTTTATCATAGCTGGAAACTACTTTCAAAACACGATCTTTTATTTCCTCCATAGTGCGTTTAGCCGACGAATAAGTACGCACAGCGTATGCGTTGTTTGTGTAAATTTTCTGAATGATAGAATGTTTTGTAGAATATTAATGGAAAGTTCTTTAAATTTAAATTAACAGTAATTAATTGTTCAATAACTCAGGATAACTTGATAAGCTGGAGGTAAAGCACGTCCTAGCGAATCTTGACACTTAAAAGCGGATTTAGATTTCCTGCCGTCTAGCTACGATAAACCCACCAAACAAACAAACCGTAATAAGGCCTTAATGTATAAAATTTTCGTTAAGATAGGGCATTTTGAAAACCAACCGGAGATATGCTCAAAAAGTGTCGGTTCATATTGGAAGCAAGTTAAATAAACGTTTTCGCAGAGCTCAGATAATAAGGAACGACGAAACTTGACCCCCCTATTCACCTCATTTATTTATTGTTGTTTAACACGCTAGGCAATTTTAAGCGATAACTGACCGAAATTGGAATCACCAAGAGAGGTGAAGTCATCTTCCATCAGTTATTTTCATAGCAAGAAAATCTTCTCTGCTGAAGCTTCCTTGCCCATCCTAAACATGCCCCAGCCAACGGAGCCTTTGGACTTCGCCTTTGGAATTCGCTGCGCTTTCGTCATACATAAAGACATTACAGCTCATGTTGTTGTTGTTGTTAACTGCAAAACACTCCCCGAAGGTCTTGGGGAGTGCTGCCGAAGTTGGTCGGATATGACCCCGGTACGCTGCGGTACTCCCTTGCGGTACTGCCCGACTATCGTGGTAGCGATTTGGTATGACCAGTGGAACCTTCTAGGTCATGTCATCCCTCCATCCGTGAGGAAGAAGAAGATGGGTAAGGAGAGGTGAGAGGAATCATATCCGTAGTTCAACCATCGAGTAGCACGTCATTACCTATGTGCATATTAGTCGCCTCTTACGACCGGTATGCCTACCTCGGGCATATTCTAAGCCCCAAACCCGCAGGGGCACATTACAGCTCATCGTTGAATTTTCTGGGCTACACTCTGGTGGCACCACGGTGATACGTCTGTTGTCTCCCATATTCAGCTCTTTCCGTGAACCGCGTATTGCATACTTCAAGACCTCGCGTTGCTGATGAGGAACGTCATCTTCCTCGAGAGACATTCTGGATATTAGCAGGTTAAAATCCTACTTATCGAGACTGAACTTATCCAAATGAATGTCCGGCATGCGGCTCGTCTCGTGAATCCGACAAAGGACTGGCAACATCACGTCACGTCCCTTTTTTGAGGCTAGGCAAGGAATACGTATCGTTGATATGGCATATAAAATTATTTCCGGCATACCATTCGTGCATGTTCTTGTATGCAGATATATAGATTCGTTGGACACGGATAAACTGCTAAGGAGGGAAGACGAGTCCTTGCTAAAAACGCAGAGAGCACTACATGTTACATTTTCAGGATGTTACGTTTGTGGCTCAATACTATGTATATATATTCAATTTCGCAAATGCTGTTTTTTCATCCCCACACGGCCCCTTCTTTGTTTAGACGTTTTTGAGGTTAAGAAAATCGCAGCACTTCGATTTGTATCTGAAAAGTATTTACATCACAAATTCATTTACTTACTTGATTGAGCAAAATGCTCATGGCAGCTGTGTTAACATTCCCCCTGTGCATCATACGCAATTGGTGCTGGGCAGTAGACGACACTGCTCCGGTCACACGCAATGAATTTGCAGCGCCAGCAATGCGGCTGCAGCTACGTACAATTTGTGTCAGTGACATCTTGTTTTGCTTCCAAACTGTAAGGAATGATCAAATTATTGATTAGGTCCATATTAAATAGCATATAATTTGTTTTAATTATTTATTTTAGCAAAAATTCCAATACTTACCCTGCAATCGGAATATTATGTAAAAACGAACGTCAAACGTCAGGAGCTAAGTCAAAGTGTTGCCAATTTGTCAGCTGAGTAAATTTGAAAATTGTACGGCGTTGAATTTTACAAAAGTGGCCGGCGTGCAAAGCAATACATTTGCTGCTGAAAATTGAATCGCCTGGAAATATGGGGGCAAACTTTGTAATGGGGACTACAGCATCAAACTCCAAGGCTTTTTAAAATTCCCGGATTTCAGGACGTTTATATAACAATCCTGGGGTCCCGGGATTTTCGGGATCATCTCAGAAATGCCGGAGCCCAAACATTGTGTTTGAGATTAAAAAAATAGTTGGAGTACCCTGCCAAAATCGAGAGTATTCTATTTCCTATCCAAAGAGTACTTGAATTGGAGCTTCAGAGTACTCCAAATATAATCCTTTTTCATATAAAAATTGTGCTCCAATTATCATTGCGATGTCCTAGGACTGGACCACTTACTCCAACCTTCGCTTCGTTTCTGCTACTCCGTGGAGTACCTACAGTCAGAGTACTTTATTACTATTGGAGTACAACAATATAAAAAAATTGGAACACATAATTAACATTTAGGCAGGGCTACTCATCGTTTACCCATTAATTTCGACAAAAGCTCGCGTCAAAAAAATACCCTCAGATTCCTCCGGACACGGAAAAATCGATAGCCGATAACCGAGTTTCGATATTTCCCGTGGAGTAACTCGTTTCCGACGGAGTTGATGAATATTAGGGTCTAAAGGGTGAAGTACATAAAGCTTTGTTAACCTCGCCTGACATTTGCTACCTCAAAACTTTGCGTCCAACTTCAGAGGTATGCTACAATGAACGCCTTGACGCTTCTCTTTTATACATTTGTTTTCGTTATTTATTTCCTTGCATTCAGAGTGTTTTGGTTAATTTATTAATTTAATAGAGAAAAAATGAATTAATTATTATTTTCTCCACCTTTTTATTCTTTAATTAAAGCAAACTCATCAACATCTGATTGTCAAAGCAAGCAAAATTTGCGAGTTTGCCAAATTTCAACCTCACTTCAACTTTGAGGTCTCCAATTTGCCTTGCTTGGTTTAAATACGTATACTGAACTTTTCTGTCAAAGTCAAAGTTTGAGGTCATTGTGTATCAATATAAAGTGTAAACTCTTCTGCATAGACGTCAAAATTCCAAAATGAGTTTAACACCTGTTTGAGATTGTGGTTAATAACAAGTGTGATATCATAGGCATAGGCGTGAAAATTTCAAAGTGAGTTTAGTCACCTGTTTTTAATTTCCTTTTTTGTCTCACTTCTTTCCATCTTCCCATCTCTTTCTCATCATCATCATTTATTGGCGCTTAACCGCCTAAGCGATTTTGGCCGTTTCGTATCAAAGCACGCCAGTCATTCCTTTTTAGCGATAACCGACGCCAATTGGAAACCCCAAGGGAGTTCAAGTCATCCTTTCCATCTCAGTCGAGGCCTCCCCCTTCCTCTGCTGCCGAATTCAGGCGACGATAGGAAAACCTTCTGTGCTGGAGCTTCTTTGTCCATTCGCATAACATGGCCCAGCCAGCGGAGTCTTTGGGCTTTAATTCGCTGGACTATGGTCAGATCTGCGTAGAGCTCGTACAGCTCATCGTTAAATTTCCTTCGATACTCGCCGTTGGCATCACGGGAAGGACCATAAATCTTCCGGAGAACTTTTCTCTCAAATACTCCAAGGGCCATCTCATCTTCTCTTGACATTGTCCATGAATCTGAGCCATACATCAGGACAGGTATGATGAGAGACTTATAGAGCGTGATCTTTGTTCTTCGAGAGAGGACTTTACTTCTCAATTGCCTACTCAGTCCAAAGTAGCACTTGTTGGCAAGAGTGATTCTCCGCTGGATTTCTAGACTGATATTATTTTCGGTGTTAATACTGGTTCCCAAATAGACGAAGTCTCTCACAGTTTCAAATTTGTAACTATCAACAGTGACATGGCTGCCAAGGCGCAGGTGCGCCGATTCTTTCTTTGATGACAGCAAATACTTCGTCTTGTCCTCGTTCACGGCAAGACCCACTTTTTTCGCTTCCTTATCCAGTCCAGAGAAGGCAGCGCTTACGGCGCGGTTGTTAAGGCCAATGATATCAATATCATCGGCATACGCCAGCAATTGCACGCTCTTGTAAAAGATTGTACCATTGCGGTTTAGCTCTGCCGCTCGAATTATCTTCTCCAGCATCAGATTGAAGAAATCGCACGAAAGGGAGTCGCCCTGTCTGAAGCCTCGTTTGGTTTCAAATGGCTCAGAGAGGTCCTTCCCGATTCTAACGGAGCTGTTGGTATTGCTCAACGTCATTTGGCAAAGCCGTATAAGCTTTGCAGGGAAGTCAAATTCAGACATGGCGGCATACAGGCAACCATTAGGTAAAAGATAGGAGACCGCCATGTTGATGTGTGCAGGATGTTAAACAACGCCATTGCTTTTCTGTTATTCGGTGCTGGCGACATTTTAAAATATGCAGGATGTAAACAAACCGACATTTTAATGTGTGTTGTCAAAAGAAGAGTTCACACTTGTTATTGATACACAATGTTTGAGGTAAAGCCAAAATAAAGTTTTATGTAACTGACCCATTAACACCTTTTCGGGCGGAGCTATAAAATTGATCTTTTACACTTTTTTCTTCTTAATGAGGGGTCTATCAGCTATTACGACGGAGATACCGGCTGGAGAAAATGTAAGGGATCGTGGGAGAGTTCAATCGATTTCATCGAAATTTCGCAGTCAATTTCGATAACGTATAAATAAATTCTATTACAATTATTCCATGTAGATGTTCCATCGTGACAGCTAACAGGCCCCTAATGCCTGTGTCAAAAATGTAGTAGATTTATTGCGAAATTGCTGTAAAGTTCGAACGCTGCTACTAAAATACTCAAGTAACAGGTGGCAACAGCTAATTCTAGTGGCAAGGAAAAACAAACTATGATCATGAAACTTTAATTTGGCAGCACTTTTGTAGTAAACAAGATCGGCGAAATTTCATTCATGGACATTTTTGTAAACAAATTTGTAAACTGTGAATAGAGTAAATAGTGCATGAATGAAAAAATAATCGACCAATAAAAACTGAACAAAACTACAATAGCTTTTCTTGCTTAAAGAACTTATTGCTTAAAATGAGGACGAAAAATTTGGTGTACCCCGAATACAAACAGTGAAATCGAAGATGAGAGAAATGGCGATCGCGTCAAACAAGAATCAAAGAAGCAGATGAACGATTGAGTCCAATTTGCCGCTAGGAAAAAACTAAATAAAATTGCTTGAATATGGCTGAAAAAAGTATTAATATTGCTGCAATAAACAGCAAACATTTATGAAAAAGTTCAAACTTCGAGCTGCTTCGACAAAATATTGCCTAATTTGGTAGACAAAAAATTCAACCACTTGTTGAATGCCACCTGTTAAGAATAATAATTAGGTACCTACCTAGAAAGAAGGCAAAAGCAAGAAGAAAACTAAGCTTGAGTTCATTAGACGGCGAAGAGCATGTGTATGAACTGAAGTAAAGAAAAACGCGGAAATCGATCTAAATTGAAGAAAAAAATATTGAGGTACTTTGCTTTAGGATAACTGGCGGATAACCTTGAATAATCGGCAAAAGGTATGTTAGCTTAATTTCCAAAAATCCTGTAACCATTTTTTTTTTTCGTTCCATAGCGATCACAATGAAAATGTTGGCCACTGTGAATGTAGCTGCGTCAGAGCAGGATTCTGGTTTTGAAGATTTGATTGAAATTTTACAGAACGAAGGACATGATATTACTGAAGATGTAAAAGAAAAGGTGCTACAAAAACAACAACAACAACAACTTATACCTACTGAGAGTCAAGACAAAACGAAAACCATATCCAAGTCTAACAATACTGCCCCCGCACATAAGAAAACACCAAGCAACAAACGTGGTGCTGGCCGTCCTCCCAAATTTCATGCAAATCAATTCAAATGTGACTCATGCGATTTTATCACTGCCTATGCTACACACTTTCGCATCCACTTATCAGAGGTACATCAACAAGAACAAGTGCGTATTTTCAAATGTATACACTGTAGCGAGGCCTATGTGGAGGAGCGTTTTTTGCACGAGCACATCAAACATATACATGAATGTATACCGAAGCGACCAAAGCTAGTGTGTGATGTATGTGGTAAAGGCTTTCCCAAACAATCACATCTTACACGACACTCTTATGTACATAAACCAAATGAAAAGCCACTTTTGTGCGAACATTGCCCCAAACGTTTTGCGAATCAATCGAGTTTGATGCGTCACATTGATACTAGACATGTGACGGAGAAGCCGTATGCTTGTGAAATTTGTGGTAATGCATTTGGGCATATATATGGACTGAAGGCGCATAAGCTAAACATCCATTGATGGGAGGTTATGGAGACGAAAAATATATAAAATCTCGAACAAAATACATTTTATTATCGAAAAATAGAGACTAAAAGCTTTTTTTAATATAAGAAGAAATAAATTCTGATAATATGTAGCTCTAAGACAATATCTCAGTCAAAGACAATATGTAACTTTAAAAAAAAAATGTAATTTAAGACAATACGAGTGCTCAACCTCTATATTTAATATTAAGCGCTAAAGAACAAAAGACTTAAGCAACGAACTTGAACAACATTTTTATTTTTATAAGGGAATTAAAGCATATTTTAAAATCTTTTTAATCGGATTTGAAGACGGAATAGTATATTATACTTAAGCAGCTATAAAAGATGAAAATGGCGACAAAAATGAATCATAAAATGAAAAAAAAAAATTATATTAAATAAAAAAAAGGATGACTGAAATGTAAAAAAAATTAAATAAATAAAGTAAAATAAAGTTATATGAAATAAAAAAAAATAACAAAATAAAATTATAAAAAAAAAAATAAAACAATAAACAAAAATGAAATAAAAAAAAAAAAAAAAAAAAAATAGAATAAAATAAATTTACAAAAAAAAAATTAAAACCAAAACAACATAAAATAAAATAAAAAAAATTAAAAATAAAATAAAAAAATTGAACAAAAAAATAATATAAAAAAAATAAAATAAACTAAAATTAAAAAAAAAAAATAAAATTAAAGAAAAATAATAAAAAATTAAATAAAATAAAACAAAATAAATATGAAACAAATTAAAATATTAATTCGATTAAAAAATTTAATAAAAAAGCTGAGTTATAAAACTTTTCAGCTATTTAATATGAAGTCCACAAGCAGGTCGGCCGCCGTAGTGTAGCGGTGAAGTAACATCAAAAATTATTTAGAAAAAGAATTTTTCTAAACGGGGTCGCCCCTCGGCAGTAGTTTGGCAAACTCTACGGGTGTATTTCTGCCAGCTTCTTAGCTTCTCAGCAAAAAATTCATTTGCTTTGCAAGTGCCGTTCGGAGTCGGCAAAAAATTGTAGGTCCCGCCAACTTGTAGGAAAACTCAAAGGCAACACACCACAAGTTGGAAAGAGAAGCTCGGCTAAAAATCTCGTTAGAGGTTATGACAACCTGTTGGTATATCGCCGCCATTAGTTTTTTACACAAGCAATATATTTAACATACATACATACAAGCAATATATATAACAAAAGACTCAAGCAATGAACTCGATTTTTTTTCCATAGCGGAATTAAACTTGGTACATTTTTATATCTACACAGAGAAAACAAAGCGGATTTAAATCCGCTAAAGAACTGTATCTTCCACTTTATATTTATGAATTTAAGAACTGTAACTTCCACTTTTTATTTAGCATTAGTCCTTTCATGTTTTATTTAAGAAAGCGCTGTTATTAATTAAAAAAAAAAAACTATATATAATGGTAAAGAATTGAAACTCATTCTTTTTCGGGAAATGCAATTAAAATTAAATCAATTTTTTGACATCGAAAACAATTTCAAAAATTATACGATAATAACATTTGTCTAGATATTTAACAACAATTTCATTATATTATGTATTATGAATGTGGTACTGAAAACACAAAATTGTATCCAACTTATTCATTCGCTACTAAATAAAATATAAAATAAAATCGAAGAAAAATGCATTTAAGTAAATTGCCTCTCTGAAATGAGTTGAACGACAAACACCTTATCTCTCGAAATTTTAAAAACTTGGATAAGTATGGATAAGGTCTCTCGAATCCCTAAAACAACATAATACCCAGTATAAAAAAACAAGCCTTCAAGTCCAATGACCTTTTTTTTAAACTTAAAAAAACTAATATAAAAAGTGTATACCTATCCAGCTTCATTATAACATTGTCATTTAACAAAACATTACATGATCGATTCAAATAATCATTAGCATAAATTAACCTGAGCAAATAAAATGAATCCCACCACTTCAGAGTACTTAAGAATAAAATTTAATGGATAAACTGAAGCATACAACAAATATTACCATGTTTATACAAAAATCAACTGAGTATCGAGTTGTTGAGCCATTGAGCATAC